>CM072517.1:68528103-68535603 GCA_036898135.1 Oncomelania hupensis
TTTCTATGGAATTATGGCTGATTTTCTCTTATTTTCTCCTTCTTCATTGTGGCAATATCCTTCTTCTTATTATTCGTCTTTGTTTTAATAATAATAATAATAATAATAATAATAATAATAATAATAATAATAATAATAATAATAATAATAGTAATAATAATAATAATAATAATACAGAGTGCTTTCACGCGCTTTTTCTTCAATAGGCCTCGATGCAATCGCGGCGACCTGGAGAAATTGCTTTTCCAAAAGGCGGAATAGAAATGAATTTCATTTATTTTTTATTTTTAATTGACTGCACCCGATACCATTATTGAAGGGATGGAGGACACCAGAATACCCGGAAAAAAACCTATTGGTGTCCCGAAAAGTCTCGTACGCAAGTCACGTAAAGTTCGTCCCACGCGAGTTCCAGCCCGCGACCTTCGGCATAGGAAACCTATCCTATCCTATCCTATCCTATCCTATCATATCCCGTAACTTTGAGGTCGTTGGGGCATCACAGACGATCGTTTAACCAGCATACTCCATCTTTCTCTGTCCTCAGCAACCCTGATGGTTTCGCTCAGTGTCAAGCCAGTCCATTCTCGAATGTTGTCCTCCCACCTCTTTTTCTGTCTCCGTCTTCTTCTACCTCCTTGCACCGTGCCTTGCAAGATGGTCTTTGCAAGGCCTGAAGATCTGGTGACGTGGCCATACCATCGGAGTTTCCGTTTCTTCACCACTGTGAGCGGGTCATCGTGTTGTCCAATGGCTTGTGTGATGGTCTGTCGGACTTCGTCGTTGCTGATGTGCTGGGTATAAGAAATGCTCAAAAGTCTTCTGTAGCACCTCATCTCCATGCCTTGTATTCCTCGTTGTAGGAAACCTCGGCATATGAAACCACGTTATTATCAACGGAGTAACCAGCCGGTGTCGGATAGTGCAGTGGTTGAAGCACTCGCTACTGTGTCGAAAGTGAAGCACCGTCCGGTGCGGTTAGCACTTGGATGGGTGACCGCTAAGGTGTGAAGCGACAAACAACAACGCCCCCAGTTGACTCAACTGTGATTGAGTACCTACTCTCTTGAGGGTGGGGAAGGTAAAGCAGCGAGGGAGAGAGTTGGGCATCACCCTCATTACGCTGGCCCAAGATAAGTGTGATCTCCAACATCACGCTCCCCTACGGCCACAAGGCTATGGGACTACCTTTACCTTCACCTTTTTTTAACTAGCCCCCCCCCCCCCCCACCGCTCCCCACCCCTTCCTCCTCCTCTTTCTTCGTTATGGCACCAGAGGCATCAGTCAACCCTAAACAATGTGTGTGGAAATACCTCTCCAGTACACGAGTGGTGGTTACAGATAGTTCAAACTCTTTTTTATTATTTTTTTTTCATTGAACGGCACAATGTTCTTTTTTTTCTCTCCAGGTCTGTGGCTGTAGTGCTTTGACACGCTGATGAGTTTCGATTGACACATTTGACCTCGGCAAGGCCAGTGACCTTCAGAACATTCACCCTTTCGGTGCCATTGTGTTTTTAATGGCTTTTGAATCTAAGTGATAAGACAGTCTACACAATTAAATACATTTTGTGAAATAGTATGCGTGTTTGTGTCTGATATGATGCCCCACAGTGGAGTGAGAGAGAGAGAGAGAGAGAGAGAGAGGGGGGGGGAAGGGAAGGAGGGATGGAGAGAGATTGCATACGTTGTAATGTTACAATATGTTGTGCTTTTTTTACCTCTCCATACATTTTGGCATGCTCACAGCAAAGGAGAACTGGATAGAAGATCAATGCCAGGAAATAGAGAACAGTCTGAACAAGAACAACAGCAAGAAGGCCTACCAGACTGTGAAGCGGCTGACAAGTGTCAAACAGCCCAAAGTCTCCACTATCCAAAGCAAGTCTGGCATATGCCTTACAGAAGAACAAGAAGTCTTGGACAGATGGACAGAGTACTGCTCTGACCTTTACAGCCATACACCAAATGGAGACCCATCAGTTCTAGCATGTCCCGAGAACAGAGAAGAAGAAGAAATCCTCCCAATTCTCCGGGAAGAAGTTGAGGCAGCAGTGCAAGCGCTAAAGAAAGGGAAGTCAGCGGGAGTGGACAACATACCCGCGGAACTGCTACAAGCAGGAGGAGAAGCGATGATTGATGCCCTCACCATTATCTGTAACAAGATCTGGCAGAGTGGGGAGTGGCCTATACCATGGACCCAGTCGCTTGTCATCACTCTTCCCAAAAAAGGTAACCTTCAGGAGTGTGAAAATTACCGGACCATCAGCCTCATCAGCCATCCCAGCAAGGTCCTCCTGAAAATAATACTCAACAGGTTGAAACCCCAAGCTGAACAAATCATAGCTGAAGAACAAGCAGGATTCAGGGCAGGGCGAAGTACCACTGAGCAGATTTTCAACCTCAGAATAATCTGTGAGAAATACCTACAGCACCAACAACATCTATATCATGTGTTCATAGACTTCAAGAAGGCGTTTGACCGAGTCTGGCATGCAGCTCTATGGGCAACAATGAAAGTGTACAACATCAGCCCTAAAATTATTGAAGTCATCAAAAGCCTGTATGACAAGGCTACCAGTGCAGTCCTCCACAACAGAGCCATCGGGAATTGGTTCAGAACAACAATCGGCGTGCGTCAAGGATGCCTACTCTCTCCAACACTCTTCAACATCTTCCTAGAGCGCATCATGTCGGATGCTCTTGCAGACCATGAAGGCACAGTCAGCATAGGGGGTAGAGCAATCTCCAATCTTCGTTTTGCAGATGACATTGATGGATTGGCTGGAGAGGAACAAGAACTTGAACAGCTGGTACAGAGGCTTGACACCACCTCCAAAGCCTATGGAATGGAAATAAGTGCAGAGAAGACCAAAATGATGACCAACAACACCAATGGCATCAATACGGACATCAAAGTCCAAGGCCAATCCCTCGACACAGTGCATAGCTTCAAATATTTAGGAGCCATTGTATCAGACAATGGGTCCCGACAGGAAGTCCTCTCCAGGATCGCACAAACAACTGCTGCCCTGACAAGGTTGAAGCCCATTTGGAAAGACAGGACCATCAGTCTACATTCCAAAGTAAGACTGCTGCGCTCCCTTGTCATCTCCATCTTCCTATATGCTTGCGAAGCATGGACCCTCACAGCAGATCTCCAACGAAGAATACAAAGCATGGAGATGAGGTGCTACAGAAGACTTCTGGGCATTTCCTATACCCAACACATCACCAACGACGAAGTCCGACAGACCATCACACAAGCCATTGGACAACACGATGACCTGCTAACAGTGGTGAAGAAACGGAAACTTCGGTGGTATGGCCACGTCACCAGATCATCAGGCCTTGCAAAGACTATTCTGCAAGGCACAGTGCAAGGAGGTAGAAGAAGAGGGAGACCGAAAAAGAGGTGGGAGGACAACATTCGAGAATGGACTGGTTTGACACTGAGCGAAGCCATCAGGGCTGCTGAGGACAGAGAAAGATGGAGTATGCTGGTTAAACGATCATCTGTGGTGCCCCTACGACCTTCGGGTTACGGGACAGGATAGGATAGGATACATTTTGGGGGTAGGTAATGTCGTTTATCCCTACCCCCCCCCTCCCACACACACACTCCTATCTCTCCCTGTAACAGCGCTTTGAGCTTTTAAAGGGATAAGCGTGTATTTTTTAATGAAATAAATTATTATTATTATTATTATTATTATTATTATTATTATTATTAGCTTATAGGCACAGTGCAAGGAGGGAGAAGAAGAGGGAGACAGAAAAAGAGGTGGGAGGACAACATTCGAGAATGGACTGGTTTGACACTGCGCGAAGCCATCAGGGCTGCTGAGGACAGGGAAAGAGGGAGTACGCTGGTTAAACGATCATCTGTGGTGCCCCTACGACCTCCGAGTTACGGGATAGGATAGGATTATTATTATTATTATTATTATTATTATTATTATTATTATTATTATTATTATTATTATTATTATTATTATTATTATTGTTGTTGTTGTTGTTGTTAGTAGTAGTAGTAATTGTAGTAGTAGTAATACTGTGTCATTGTTAGTAGTAGTAGTAGTAGTAGTAGTAGTAGTAGTAGTAGTAGTAGTAGTAGTATCATCATCATCATTTACCACAATAATAATAATAATAATAATAATAATAATAATAATAATAATAATAATATGGATACTTGGCAAATTTATACAAGGAAACTAACAGTGCTCTAGTCTTTGACGCTGCAGGTGTGCTTAACTGGGAATGAACTAAAGAACACGCCTTTTGGGCACGGGGACGCGCGCTGTACAAATGATGGACCCTGGATCGCGTTGGACAGGTTTTGAACCCTTTCCTCTTCCTGTTTCTACTTCCCCGCTTTTCCAATGTCTACAAAGCCCGCTTTTCCAATGTCTACAAAGCCCGCTTTTCCAATTTCTACAAAGCCCGCTTTTCCATGTCTACAAAGCCCGCTTTTCCATGTCTACAAAGCCCGCTTTTCCAATGTCTACAAAGCCCGCTTTTCCATGTCTACAAAGCCCGCTTTTCCAATGTCTACAAAGCCCGCTTTTCCAATTTCTACAAAGCCCGCTTTTCCATGTCTACAAAGTCCGCTTTTCCATGTCTACAAAGTTGAATAACCGCGCTCTTTGTTCAATGGAGAGAGGCTGATAACCTAGGACGCGCCGCTGTTTGAACAGACTCTGAACTTTCTCCTTCTCCTCCAACTCTTCTTCGCCTTCTCTACCTTCTCCTCCTTTCAATTTTTACAACAGCAACAAAAAAAGTGGAACACCCGCTGTGTATAAATCTGTATTGAGTCTATTAATTGTAGTGATTCTGGAGCTGCCATTGTCTGCGCTGCGTACGTCTTAACACCGAACGATTCACGGGTGATTTTCTTGCATATATTATTGTTTTAGCTTTAATGCATGGTGAGTGTAGTAATTGATGTTCAAGGGCCAGTGTGTGCGTACATTTCTGTGTCTGTGTGTGTGTGTGGATGTGCGCGCATGGATGAGGCAAGAGAGAAAGAGAGAGAAACAAAATAGAGAAACAGGGAGGGAGAGAGAGAGAAAGAGAACAAATATTTTCAGCTGAGCCATATGATTGTTACATCGATCGAAACTGTTAATTTTGTCCATGTACTATTATATGCAAAGTTTGCGGTCAATGACAAAGCAGTTTCCCGCTTTTATGCATAATGTGAAAGTTGGACAATACAGATGTTTTTTATTGTACTGTATTGTATTGTATTAACGTATGAATATACTTTACATTACAGTTGACCAATGAATGACTGTTGTAAACGTATTAAGCTATTAACTATTTCCACACAAACATCTTGATCATTGCATTACTGGTGTGCAAATATTTTGTTTTAAATTCTAGGAAGGGGAAGAAAAATTAACGTTTGAGGTATATTTGCTTTTCTCTCTCTCTCTCTCTCTCTCTCTCTCTCTCTCTCTCTCTCTCTCTCTCTCTCTCTCTCTCTCTCTCTCTCTCTCTCTCTCTCTCTGTCCGCACTCCAGCATCTAAATTTACATCATTTAGAACACGTCTCCTAAAACACATTAAAAATTAAATACACATTTATTGTTAATGTTGTTGATTGAGATTAACAACATTAATTTGATTCCAATTGTTTGAAAAGGATTTTATCTAATGATGACTTTGTTTATTTGTTATTGTTCCATGATGTGAATGTTATAACCTTGAGTTGTATTTAATAGTTATTGTTAAAGCCCCAAGGGCAAGATGTAAAAAAGCGCATCCAGTGCTTATTCTTTTACCCTTGCAAAATAAAATTGTTATCTTATCTTATCTTATCTTATCTTATCTTATCTTATCTTATCTTATCTTATCTTATCTTATCTTATCTTAATTTAATCTTAATCTTAATCTTTATCTTTATCTTATCTTATCTTATCTTATCTTATCTTATCTTATCTTATCTTCCTCTTCCTCTTCCTCTTCTCTCTCTCTCTCTCTCTCTCTCTCTCTCTCTCTCTCTCTCTCTCTCTCTCTCTCATGAATACTTTTTGTAAAAAGGTACGGTGTTCATTCAAAATCAATAAAACGTTAGCTTTACCCGGTTGTGAGAAAGAGAGAGGGAAAGTGTGTGAATGTGTGTGTATGTGTGCGCGCGTTATAATGTGTGTGCGTGTGAATGTGTGTGTGTGTGTGTGTGTGTGTGTGATTACATGCGCGAGCACATACATGCTTCTGCAGCTTTGCAAGGCACCCGATCTCATTTTATTAGCAGCCTTTGGAAGTTGGCTGACGGCGTAGATAAATTTGAAAGTGAGATTAATGGTTAACAGTTATGTTGTTAAATGTCTGCTTTATTTGATGTCTTCTTATCTAACAGTTATATTTTATTCCAAAACATGACAGTTTCTGTTATTTTCAAAACAGAACTATTAAGATTTTTTTAAAAAAATAGAAATATCGCGTTTTCAGTTTTATATTTTGTCACATGTAAACAACGTATATTTATGATTTTCTTTCGTGTAAAATCTCTATTTGAAACAAGTTATTATTGATTTAATCAAGGAGATAAGAGTTGTTTTTCAATGGAACTTGGAAAATAGACGTTTGTATTATTGGAAGGGTGGAGAAACAATATTGCTATCTTTAAGCTGTTGTGCATGTGATGAGTTCAAACAACCGTTATGATAAAACCTAGCGTCGGTTAATAAAACTAGTGCAGTTGTCTGATGAAGATTTCGATGCTCTTTGGGATAAAAGTGTAAACCGGGGTCTAGAATGTGCACGCACGTATTCCATTGCAAGGATTACAAGATCCTGACTGTGGGGCGAGTGCCAGCTACACAGATACATCTCGCAAGCATTATGTCCCTTCTTCTCCAAACCTCGATCCCTCACGTTTGTGCTCAGTGGTATTTTGGCGTCAGACGAGGATGCGAAAGGAAGTAAGTGGGCGGCTTGAGTGACCTCATGTATCGGCCAGCGCCTTGAGCACGACGAGCGCTAAATACGAGCGATCTGTACATGTAGGTAACATAACATGACTTGAGCACTGTTTGCTAGCAGTAAATCTCCATCATTAGGTGCTTTTTGTGCCTATAATTAGGTTTCCGCGATCCTATCCTATCCTATACCGTAACTCGGAAGTCGTTGGGGCACCACAGATGATCGTTTAACCAGACTACTCCATCTTTCTCTGTCCTCAGCAACCCTCTTGGCTTCGCTCAGTGTCAAGCCAGTCCATTCTCGAATGTTGTCTTCCCACCTCTTTTTCGGTCTCCCTTTTATTCTGCCTCCTTGTTCCGTGACTTGCAGGCTAGTCTTTGCAAAGACTAATGCTCTAATGACCTGACCATACCATTGGAGTTTCCGTTTCTTCTTCACTGTGAGCATGTCATCGTGTTGTGGTCCAATGACTTGTACGATGGCCTGTCGGACTTCGTCGTTGGTGACGTGCTGGGTATAGGAAATGCCCAGACGTCTTCTGTAGCACCTCATCTCCATACATT
>CM072517.1:68540603-68550603 GCA_036898135.1 Oncomelania hupensis
TTCGTATTCGTATTCTCTCTCTTTCTCTCCTCAACTCACCTCAAATCCAAAATTGTGAACGATGTCTCCTGCACTGACTCAAACATACCGGGCTGCAGAAAATAGCAGTTTGTGAACAATTACCTGGTACATGTGTCCAAACAAGCCGGCCAAAACGCCGGCCACATGCACCACACCCACCTGGGACTTACCTTCATCGCCGTCAAAATACCGAAGGTCAGGACTTCTTTCTTGCGTGTACACAGAGTGATGGATCGGCGTGGCAAGGTGGGATCACGGAGGGTCAAACAATGCAACTCAGAAGAAGACACTGTGCGTCAAATAAACCTAACGTACGCGTTTCTTGTACGAGGTTTTTACGAGGTGGGCTATGTCTTTGACGCGAGCAACAGCGAAACGGTGTGCTTAAATAATGCCTACGCCTACTGTCTACCCAGAGATTCAGAAGGGGAGAAAAACACCACTTTTTACATAAATATTTTGTGAACTGCTTTAATATCACGGAATGCCTTATCATGGACTGTCCTTACTCCGCATTTCAGACCATTGAGAGAGAGAGAGAGAGAGAGAGAGAGAGAGAGAGAGAGAGAGAGAGAGAGAGAGAGAGAGAGAGAGAGAGAGAGAGGCAGAGAGAGGCAGAGAGAGGCAGGCAGGCAGACAACAGAAAAAGTGAAGTTTTATATTTTTCATTGATTATTGTTAATGTTAATTTACTTTTTTTACGAATCAAAGATGTTAGAAAGATACCATGAAAATGGAGACAACTGTCGTGCACAGTATTGTCGGGTGATTGTTCTTATCTTAGGAATAGTGATTTTGCGCTTTAAGCTGATTTACTTACGATAGAGCGCTACATACCTATTATTATTACAGTAAAACCTCTGTTTTGAGACCCTCTCTTAAACGACTTCCTCCAACATACGACCGGAAAAAAATTCACCGATGCTTTGTACTATATAAACGACCTCTCTTAAACGACTACCTCTAAAAAGCGACTTGCGACCTTCAAATAATTAAATTTTACGACCTAGGATTTGAAAAATTCAGATTCCAAAACTATACTATATTTGTGCGCTTGAAGAAAACAGTTTCGTTTACAAATTTTAAAACAGTCGATGCATTAAAACAGCTTGAAATACTCTAAGGAGCTGACCACATTTGCCCTGAGCAGGGGCCTGTCAGATCTTGCCGACACCATGTCTGGTGTTCAAAATGACATACTAAGAGAACATGCACCGGTGGGGGGATCATGCAAACAAACAGAAATAATCGCTTTCTTTAAAAAAACAACAAAAACTATTCAATGATTGAATAAAAATAATTTCAACAATATAAATGGGGTTATCTTATAAATAGTTATAACTCCAAACATGCACTCAGCACTTACATACACTTTTAAACAACTATCATACCAACATTGATTTTTTATTTTGTTAATAATGAGGAACAGGAAGATATTGGCTGTATTGGTTGTGAGGCAGAGTTTAATCTATATTTCTGAAAGATGGTAGATGTTCTCTATACTTAATGGTATGTGTATTTTTTGTACATGTATTTATTTTACTTACTTAATTTTAAAAATGTCTTTTTCGAAAATGTTCTACCTCCATTTTAAGACCCCTCTAATGTAAGACCTCGTTTTAATGGCAATTTAAAGGTCGTAAAACGGAGGTTTTACTGTATTATTATTATTATTATTATTATTATTATTATTATTATTATTATCATTATTATTATATAGTAGTATCATCGTTGGAATGCCCTCCGAAGTTCTGCCGCCGTCATGACCTAACCCATCTGGTAACACGTGTGAAGTGTATTCTTTCTTTCTCTAGAATGGCCCAGGATTGTGTTGAGTTTTCTGGGCCATGGGATCTCTGAGTCAGATGATGCGCCTTAATGCAGGAAGCAAGCGCCTCGGGCGGCTTGAGTTAGATCCTATATCAGCCAGCGCCTTGAGCTGGAAAAGCACTACACAAGAACGAACGATAAAATAAAAGAATCTATTTTTTGTTGCTAGCAGTAATTCCCCATAATTATGTGCTTTTTTGGGAGGATGGGGGCTGTTAGGCTTCTGTGAGACTTATTGGCATGGTAAGAGTCAGGTTGACATTATTTGTGGGAAAAATATGAGGAGGAACAAACATTTTCATTGTTTTCTGAGTTAAAATTGGACCTGACTTGTTAAACAGGATTTTGTATTTTTTTAAGGTACTCACATCAATCACCGCTATCATGCAGTATGCAAATGCTGCCTCCTTGCCAATATGGCTAATAGTCTCGCTTATAGTACAGAGATCTTCAAGGGGCAACGCAGTCTGAGTTTGTAAGGTAGTTAGTAAAATAGGCAGTAAGAATGATTAAGACAGTGCTGTACTCACCGAACCCCTGCCATTAGTTTGCGCTAAGCAAAACCTCTTCCTCGTCAACTTCACGATGGCCTTTCAAAGCAACGCAGTCTCATGTTCTTTGTCTGGACTTTGGTAAAGTCAGGAAGTATGAACCTCTCTCGCAAAATGGCAGATAATAGCGATTTATAGTCGCGATCTGTCCAGATCATCGCTCTTTTGAGTTTGATTGAATAAAACGTGCGTGATGGCCTCCTATAACCAGCAGATCACCAACAATAAAGTCCGACAGACCATCACACAAGCCATTGGACAACACGATGACCTGCTCACAGTGGTAAAAAAAACCACGGAAACTCCGATGGTATGGCCACGTCACCAGATCATCAGGTCTTGCAAAGACCATCCTGCAAGGCACAGTGCAAAGAGGTAGAAGAAGAGGGAGACCGAAAAAGAGGTGGGAGGACAACATTCGAGAATGGACTGGTTTGAAACTAAGCGAAACAATCAGGGTTGCTGAGGACAGGGAAAGATTGAGTATGCTGGTTAAACGATCATCTGTAGTGCCCCTACGACCTCCGAGTTACGGGATAGGATAGGAAAGGATAGGATGGGATCCTGTTTTGTGATTGAATTTTCTAAGCAACGCTACCTTCTTGCCAACCTCAGTAAAGTCCTTTCCACGGCGCAACGCTAGTTTCCATGTGGTAGGTAGTTTGGCTTTGGCAAGCTAGAAGAATGACTAAAACAATCACCATAGGCCATACGATACTAACGGCTGAATCCGCTCTGGATAAACCCAGGGATAGATTTACAAACAGAAGGTGCTGAAGTGACTAAACAACCACCAATTCCGCTCATCGTCAGCAAGTACCAGATCTACAGGGGCGTTAAGATGAACGATAGATGATTCATGGTAAATGTGTGCATCAGGGAGAGATATCAGTCATTGATGGTTAATGCAAAGGGCGTTGGAGTTCGGGATCAACTTTGTGCAACATTTTTAACATATCTAAATCATCTTTAAGACAGTTTAAAACCTGCACCTGTGTATGGACTCTAGCTACGAGGCCAAGTCGCATCCTCAAGAGATGGTATAAGAGAGGGAAACGGAAAGAAGCTTAGAAACTGTTCTTTTTAAAATTAGGGATACAGATTTTAGATTAATTAATTAGTCTAATCTTCCAATCTGTCCCTTAACTAGTTAACATAGTAAAGAACCTTTAACATTAACTTGGAAATTATATCACACACACACATACACACGCACACATACACACACACACCCCCACACACACACCCACACACCCACACACACACTCACGCAATGTGCTGATCTGATTTATGAAAGGGAAGAATGTTTTGGTTCGGTACCTTTTAATGAGATTTTTAAGTTGTGCAATAGTCAATGCCACTTTCAATTTTTACATGATGTCGGTTTGTTTTATAGCATATAAATCATATCGTCTTGTTTTGTATTCTTGGTTGGATTTTATTGGTGAGACTGATTTTATTTGCGTCTTTTATCATATTTAAATGTTAACAGTTTAGTCTGATTTTACTTAATTTTGTGCGGTCCTGGTTCGGCTCTTGGCAGTCCGCTGGACCCTATAAGCACTGAGTATCTATCTGTCTACACACACACACACACACCTACACACACACATACACACACCATCATTTTCGTCATTATCTTTATAAACAATTTTAGACACAGAGAGAGACAGACAGGCAGACGGACAGACCGACAGTAAGAGAGAGAGAGAGAGAGAGAGAGAGAGAGAGAGAGAGAGAGAGAGAGAGAGAGAGAGAGAGAGGAGGAAGAAGAAGAAGAAGAAGAAGAAGAAGAAGAAGAAGAAGAAGAAACAGAAGGAAGAAGAAGAAGAAGAAACAGAAGGAAGAAGAGCCTTGTCAAGCCTTATGAAGTGGGATCACTAAGGGTCTTAACAGAGCTCAGCTGCTGTGTAAGGGTGTTGTCCCACCAGTCAACAAGCTCCTGTCACTCCTGACAGCAACAAGACAGGGCTATGTGCACGTCACTCACGCCCAAAAGCTGTTTAGGGCTAAGAGCGGATTGACCTGTCAAAACCTTTTCTTGAAAACAGTTAACATTTCAGGACTTGAAGTGCAATGATGATTGATTGAGGGAAAAAACTGATAATAATAATAATAATATTTGTAGTGAATGGAGGGTGGGATGGTGGTTCTTTGAAAAAGTGTAGAGGAAGTAGGTGGAAGAAGTCTCTCTCTCTCTGTCTGTCTGTCTGTCTGTCTGTCTGTCTGTCTGTCTCTCTCTCTCTCTCTCTCTCTCTCTCTCTCTCTCTCTCTCTCTCTCTCTCTCTCTCTCTCTCTCTCTTCTTTCCCCAACGCCCGTAAGTTGATGACAGTTGAAAGTTTGCCTTTATTCGAAGAACATCATTTTCAGGGGAACTATGCAAGAAAAAGGACTAATCGTTTTGATCCGTACTGTAGCCTAGTTTGGTTCTCTTGGCCGTAGTCCGGTATGCAGGCAAGTGGCCTACGAAGAGTTCCGTTGTGACATCGTCAAAGTTCCTAGTACCTTATCTGGGCTGGGAGCGACTGGGAGCATTCTGATTGGTCGACGCATTACAAACTTCGACGCATGCGCACAGTGCTATCGTAGTCTTAGTAAGGATTAGGGTTAGGGTTAGGGTTTAGGGTTAGGGTTACGACGCCTAAGAACATCGTGAAAAAGCCGGCCCGACTTGACTTGGCGCATGTGCAAAGGCGCCAGGCTAAAGTAAGACAGCCGGAACGTTGACGATATTACACCATCCTAAAGTTCAGTACTGACTAAACAACCCCGAATTTAATCCTTTTCCGATCGGGACTAACGGCCTGAGATGCGGACTAACGCCGAAAACAATATGACTGCCCACGTACTGTGAATACAGACGTACTCTGCGTCAAAATCGCGTTTTTTAGCGACAGGACAGCATTTACTGGAAATGATTAATGACGACCAAGTTATGAGAAGGCATCACCACGATGAACCATTGTTGAAATGGCAGAGGAACTTGATATAGCATTCCCCACACTACGTAGCAGAGACGGCCAAATCTTACATCACTATTAGACGAAGTAAGTCTCGGTCGTCTCTGTTACGCAGTTGGACCCTGTCATTCCCTAAAAAAGGAGGACAGAGTCCTTAGTACGTTATTTATTTATTTTATTTATTTAATCGTTCTTATGTAGCGCTTTTTCAGCTCAAGAGCTGCTCAAGGCGCTGCCCGATACAGGATCTAACTCAAGCCGCCCTGGGCGCACCGTAATAACGCTCCAGACAACTGAGCACAATCCTGGGCAGCCAGGGATGAGGGAGAAGGACCTAGGTGCATGCTGGGTGTGTTCTTGTCACCGGCACTCACCCGTCTAGGACATGAGCGTCAGGATCTTTCAAGTCCGTTATGATGGAATGTATGCGACACAGACTAGACCTCAGTTTATGCTCTCATCCGAAGGAGTAGGAAACGGGAGTAAACACAATGCCCCGGCCTGGGCTCGAACCCGGGACCTTCAGATCCGCAAGCCAAAGCTCTACCATTAGGCCACCGTGCCTCCCTACGTTACATCAAACCTGCGTAAATATGTAGGCTGGAAAGTGGCGGAATAGCCTCCCATTGAGGTCATTTCGGTATTATCGACGTCTAGTTTCAGACTGAGAAGTCTCGACCTATTTCATAGGGGTGCATACCGGACTGTGAAAATAAATAGTACCGAGCTACAGAGTTCCGAACTATGACATAGTTCCGAAATAAAACAGGCAGGTTTCGTGTGTAGATCCCCAGACAAGTAAGAGATCAAAGGCTGTGCTCGTTGAGAGAACAGCTTAGCAGCGGTCTAGTAGTGGTATCATCGTTGGAATGCCCTCCGAAAAGTAGTACAGTAGATTAACGGCCCTGGACACAAAAGCGTCCCTCCGAAAATTAATTTATTCGTTTTGCACCACAGATGCTCGTTTAACGAGCATACTTCATCTTTCTCTATCCTCAGCAACCCTGATGGCGTCGCTCAATGTCAAGCCAGTTCATTCTCGAATGTTGTCCTCCCACATCATTTTCGGTCTCCCTCTTCTTCTACCTCCTTGCACTGTGCCTTGCAGGATGGTCTTTGCAAGGCCTGATGATCTGGTGACGTGGTCCTACCATCGGAGTTTCCGTTTTTTCACCACTGTGAGCAGGTCATCGTGTTGTCCAATAGCTCGTGTAATGGTCTTTCGGACTTCGTCGTTGGTGATGTGTTGGGTATGTAGGAAATTCCCAGAAGTCTTCTGTAGCACCTCATCTTCATGCTTTGTATTCTTCGTTGTAGATCTACTGTGAGGGTCCATGTTTCGCAAGCGTATAGGAAGATGGAGATGACAAGGGAGCGCAGCAGCCTTACCTTGGAATGTAGACTGATGGTCTTGTCTTTTTAAATGGGCTTCAACCTTGCCAGGGCAGCTGTTGTTTGTGCGATCCTGGAGAAGACTTCCTGTCGGGACCCATTGTCTGATACAATGGCTCCTAAATATTTGAAGCTATGCACTGTGTTGAGGGATTGGCCTTGGACTTTGATGTCCATGTTGATGCCATTGGTGTTGTTGGTCATCATTTTGGTCTTCTCTGCACTTATTTCCATTCCATAGGCTCTGGAGGTGGTGTCAAGCCTCTAGGTCTGTACCAGCTGTTGAAGTTCTTGTTCCTCTCCAGCCAATCCATCAATGTCATCCGCAAATGCTGACCCCCAATGCTGACTATGCCTTCGTGATCTGCAATGGCATCTGACATGATTCGCTCTAGGAAGATGTTGAAGACGGTTGGAGAGAGTAGGCATCCTTGCCGCACACCGATTGTTGTTCTGAACCAGTTTCCGATGGCGCTGTTGTGGAGGACTGCACTGGTAGCCTTGTCATCCAGGCATTTAATGTCTTCAATAATTTTATTAATGATGTTGTACACTCTCATGGTTGCCCACAGAGCTGCATGGCAGATTAGATCAAACGCCTTGAAAATTAAAACAAAACTTGGGTAAAATTTAAGTATCCTGTTTTCTTTGTTATTAGATATGATTGTTGACACACTCACCTGACTTTTACTTGCGTCAGGGTCTTTGCAGTCCATGCTATGGAATGCCTGCGTTCACAGACTAGACCTCGGTTTATACTCTCATCCTGAGAGAGAGAGAGAGAGAGAGAGAGAGAGAGAGAGAGAGAGAGAGAGAGACAGAGTTATAGAGAGAAACAGACAGAGAGAGAGACTCACGATGTTAACGTGCGTTTCACCGCCACCCACACACCACTAATGCACACAGCTTTACAACATAACTCCTGCAACAAGCGTGTGTAAAGCCGCGACAATCCGTTCCTGTCAAAATTAAGCGAATCAACCTGATCCCTTCGCTCCCTCTTGCAACTGAACTAAACACCTGCTTATGCAATGTGCAGAGCGCAGTAAAGCAACGCGTAGCACGCAACAACAGGCAACGAGCAGAAAGATTTGCAACATGCAAAATGTGGAACACCCAACACTTAGCTACACACAACGAGAGCTAGGTAGTTATTCATTGCTTACAGGGTCAAGCGGACTGCAAAGAGCCGAATCAGGACCACAAAATCAGGACCACAACTTGGATGAAAGAGGACTCACCCATGATCCGTATAAACGATCTGCTAAAACAACCTTAGCGGTTACACTGAAGGCACTCCACCAGCCGGTCACTTTACAATAATGGCATCCCACGCAAGGGACGCTGAGGTTATACTCTTAATTTATCGAACCCCCGTGTACAAAAACAAAATTGAATATAAACATCATTATAAAATATCAACAAAACACATACATATAAAATGCCTACATTGCTAAATAATAAAATAATAGGAAGCCTCAGTGACCATTTGGCAGAAAGCTTCCAATATTCCCAAGCTGACCTAACAGACCCCATACACAAATGAGGAGTTTTGGAAGAGTTTTCAAGAAAAAAACTGTAAGGGACTGATCTAGCAAAGAATATAGTATAGTAGATTGATAGAACAGAGTAGGAATGAGAAAGAACCAAGGAGAAAGACAGCGACAGTGGGAATTTATAGCAATACATTTCCAGAAAGTGAGGATACTGTTTAAACGAAACCCCCGGCACCCCCACAACATGAGGGAAGCTGGACGATCTTGTTTCTCTTCTCTCTTTTATTAATTAATTAATTAATTTAATCGTTCTTATATAGCGCTTTTCCAGCTTATGGACTGCTCAAGGCACCGGGCCATACAGGATCTAACTCAATCCCCCGAGGCGGCGCTTGCTGCCTTAGGCGCATGGTCTGACGCCCAGACAACTGAGCACAATCCTGAACGACCGGAGATGGGAGAGAAGAAACTGCGCTCACCTCGTGTAGGACATGAGCGTCAGGATCTTTAAAGTCCGTGCGATGGAATGCCTGCGTGCACCGATTAGAGCTCTGTTTGTATTATCATCCTAAAAGAGTACTGTACTGACCTAGTTCTTTCCCTTCAGGTGTAAGTAGTTGAGAACATGTGCACCGCACTTGCACGCGGCCCCGGTGCAAACCTCGCTTTTGAGGTTTAAACGTTGTCATACTATCCTTCTGCCATTTCGCCTCGCCCGCGATCTCGCGCGGAACTCAAGTGGAACTATCATTCCTCTTGCATTTGAAACAGAACAGAGTTGTGGCAGTAGGTGTGATACACAGCTCAATCTGATTGCACGTTGTGAACTCCTGTACTCCACCCTGGCCTGTTTCTTTATCGTTCTCCTTCTGTAATACACCGCCATTGTCATTTTAAAGCGATTACATAAGGTGGCTGAAAAGTAACTCCTTATTACAAATTGTTTATAACTTTTGTATACGGTACCGTATTTGCATGAAGCAACTATATTGCGATCCCTACAGTGGTAGACCCCCGTTGGGGTGCCGGGGGTTTCAGTATAAATAGTATCCCCACTTTCTGGAAATTTAGTGTTTTAAATTCCCACTGTCGTTGTCTTTCTCATTTGCTCTTTTTTCATTCCTGCTCTGTTCTATCAATCTGCTATACTATCTTCTTCTTCGCTAGACCAGCCATCTACCTTTTTTCTTGAAAACTCTTCCAGGACAGGACTCCTTATTTGTGTATGAGGTCTGTTCTTCTTCTTTCATTTGGGGCTGCCAACCTCAACTTAATGAGGACGCTGCAGCCAACATAAGGGGAGGTGGTACATCGCGCCTTTAAAAAACGTCACAAAACAACAACACCCCAAAAAAATTTGGGGGTTGGGGGTAGAGTGGGGTGTGGGGGTGTGGGGGAAGGTGAGGGAGGGGTTACAGCTGGGATTTGAAGCTCCCCAGCTCAGGGTCTAAGACTACATGGGCCGGGAGCTTGTTCCACTCGTTGATTGTTCGAGGGAAGGACTGTTGTCGGTAGAGTGTAGACTACGACAGGATGGGAGATGGGATTGTAGTCCTGCGCTGAGGATTTAGGTTTGGTTTGTTGGTGGTGTTGATGATGGCAAGTCCGTTGACGAACTTGTACAGCATGGTCAGGCGGGCTTTCCCGCGTCGCTCCTGGAGGGTGGGCCATTTGAGGTCTGCAAGCATGTCGTCCACACTGGAGGTCTGACGGTGTCGCTTCACTGTCCAGCGCGCAGCTCGTCGTTGG
>CM072517.1:68555603-68580603 GCA_036898135.1 Oncomelania hupensis
GCGACCCTAAGTTGCTATGCGGTGCGCAAAGATGGCTGACGTTTTTTGTTTTTTGTTTTTTTTTAAATTAAAATTTACGTCCCCGGACTCATTAGCGTATAGGGAACGATTGGTTAATATGTACATTCAACCAATTCAACGAAAAAAGGCCCCCCACCCCTCCCCACCTCCCCCCTTTGCACGTATGCGCTGGGCTCTCGCCTTTTCATGTAGAAGTGACGTTGCATAAGCTAAATTTAGATAGCTACGCCGCGTTTAGGGAATTCCCGCTAGGCCTATATCGACTTCCCGCGCTTACGGCTAATACGGCATACTTGATGTCAACAATCTCAAAGGTAACAGTAACTGTTACGATGGAAGCTGGTTTGCCTTCGTGCTTATCGATAGTTTTTCAAGACGACCAAAAAATAATTGGAACAGTCGAGACTGACAATGATGTCGCTGATGTTTTATCAGCATTTCACTAGTATGGTCTAAATTGAGCTTATGCAACGTCACTTCTACATGAAAAGGCGAGAGCCCAGCGCATACGTGCAGAAGGGGGGGGGGAGGGAAGGGGGGGCAAGGTGGGGGGGGGGGGCTTTTTTCGTTGAATTGGTTGAATGTACATATTAACCAATCGTCCCCTATACGCTAATGAGTCCGGGGACGTAAATTTTAATTTAAAAAAACAAAACAAAAAAAAACGTCAGCCATCTTTGCGCACCGCATAGCAACTTAGGGTCGCTTAGAACGTTACTAAATAAAAATAATCGAAGGGAGAGAAGCAGTTATAAAATGAGAAAGTTAGTATAAAATTATTGTAAGGCGCCGACTGGAAAATAAATGACGCGAATGCATTCTACAGGTACAATTCATTGTACGTGTTATAAAATGTATTCTATAGATATAAGTGCTCGTTGTTGCTATAAAATGAAGTGTTTACAGATAAAAGGAAGTTTTATAAATCGTTTTTGCTATAAAATGACTTGTTTATAGATACAATGACTTGTTTATAGGTAAAATGAATTGGTTACTTATAAAATGTTTTGTTTATAGATAAAATGAATTGGTTATGTATAAAATGTTTTGTTTATAAATAAAATAGTTTTTTTGTGTTTAATATTTACAAACGGCGTGACGATCCATGTATGATCTCTTGTATATCGTAAAATGTAGTCTGTAGCTATAAAAATGTTGCTTTATAGCTATAAAAAGTGTTGTATTGCTATAGAATGTATTTTATAGACATATAATTCATTTTATAAGTATACAATATCTTTTATACAGGTAAAATGTATGTTCTATAGATATAATGACAATAATGATTTAATTTACAAATGGCGCCTCATAGCCAGTGACACATGTTGTCTTCCCACTGTAAACTTGACTGTCACAACTGGGACTTCAAATCCATCAGGCATTCTCTGCAATATCTTTCCCTTTTATGCTCCCACCAACGCTTCATCGTGTGATTCGACATATTCTTGAATATTTGGAAATAACTCACTCAAAACACTTGGATAAACACTGAAC
Source organism: Oncomelania hupensis (assembly GCA_036898135.1). Taxonomy (NCBI): domain Eukaryota; kingdom Metazoa; phylum Mollusca; class Gastropoda; order Littorinimorpha; family Pomatiopsidae; genus Oncomelania; species Oncomelania hupensis. The sequence continues at coordinate 68,557,119 of CM072517.1, forward strand.
GGCAGGATGAGGTTCACGAAGCGGAAGCCGTCTTGGCGTGTAATGAACACGACTAAAGGACGCGCCCCAGCCACGCGCTTGACGTGCCTAACTAACGCGCTTACTCTCAATTACACATGTTTCTGTCACCTTGCGCGTCGTGAGTGATTATTTTCACGCGCAGCACTTTCCTGCTGCATCAGCACCAGCATCAGCAAGGCCAAGGAGTGCTACTATACAGAGTGTCTGGGGTATCGGGGATACTTTAGAAACTCTGCTAGCTCCTGCTATTGCAATGAATGACCGCATCTGGAAGTATATGTGAGTGTGTTTGTGTGTGTGTGTGTGTGTGTGTGTGTGTGCGTGTGTGTGTGTGTGTGTTACAGTGTCAGTCATGAAGACGGAGAAATAGATACGACAACAAATGGAAAAATAAAGAGAAAGCAGAAAATAAAAAATACACAGTTCACATTCAATTGCAGGTGTTCAGAACTGATCGTGCTTTATCGAAAAACAAAGCAGCAAGAAAAATAATCATCATCATTAGCGGGCGTTCGATCTTATCGTCATGGGTCAGTGTTAAGGTTAAGGGAAGCAGACCAATGGTCTATTAACCCGTACGGGTAGCTTATTATCCCCGGACCTTATCTAATAAAGGCCAACATTTCTTGTAACTTTTATGCGACTCGTTTGGCTGATTTTTATATATATATTTTTTTAATTGACTTCCCAACGCTTCTTTCCCCACTTCTGAACACAAACACACACTTACACACACAGACAAACACACACATAATCTCTCTATATCTCACAAACACACGCCCCCAAACACACACAAACACTCACACAAACACACCCATAAACACACACCCATAGAGGACGCAGACACACTTCAGCAGGCACCAGCAGCAACAAGGCGACTTTTTATCTGTCTGTCTGTCTGTCTGTCTGTCTGTTTGCCTGTATCATGGGATTGAGAGATGTAGTACAGACAGGTAGCAAGAGACAGACAGACAGACAGACAGACAACAGAGCCTCAAGAAGCGAGGTTGAGTAAAAGTATGCAGCAGCAGTAAACATTATTGTAGAAATACTGCAGGCCGTGAGTGTGAGCCAAGCCAACAACAGTGTTGCTGCTTAATGAGCAAAAGCAAGCATATTTGGCTGAGAACAAGAACCCAAGTCCTTAAGACTGGATGTATCCTATGCACGTCGACAGATATTCGTTTTGATGTTGAAAAATTCGGAAACGTGTAAAATGTGTGTGTCACACGGATAAAAATAGATCTGTGTGTGTGCGTGAGAGAGAGAGAGTGAGAGAGAGAGAGAGAGAGAGAGAGAGAGAGACGCGTAGACTTTGTGTGATACAGAGAAAATAGATCTGTGACAGAGATAGGTAAGATAATTGTTTATTTAACGAAAGTAGTGGTCTGATTTTTTTTACCTCTGGCCCTCACCTGTCGGACAGCGCAGTGGTTGGAGCACTCGCTACTGTGTCGCAAGTTAAGCACCGCCCAGTGCGGTTAGCACTTGGATGGGTGACCGCAAACCGTGAAGCGACAAATAACAACGCCCCCAGTTGACTCAACTGTGACTGGGTACCTACTCTCTTAAGGGTGGGGAAAGTAAAGCAGCGAGGGAGAGATATGGGCATCACCCTCATTACGCTGGCCCAAGATAAGTGTGATCTCCAACATCACGCTCCCCTACGGCCACAAGGCTATGGGACTACCTTTACCTTTACTTTTACCTTACCCCTCACCCTTAGCAGGGTCTAGTCTACTGAAACTTTAAAATAAAATTAAAACGATTATATGTTTACATATAAATCTGAGTAAGAACACGTTTATGTACATGACAAGCATTGCAATGAATAATGGGTGGAGTTGTACATAAATTTTATATTTATATTTAACATTTCTAGCATTCTAAAGATCAATTGGTTTGTAAGCAGCTAAGCTTAGAGGACATGAGAGATAGAGAGAGAGGAGAAAGAGAGAGAGAGAGAGAGAGAGAGAGAGAGAGAGAGAGAGACGTAAGACGTATGATATTGTACTGAATAAAGTTTTACATTGCTGAAATCAGAGCCACAGACCACATCAAAACACAACAATGAAACACCTCCTATCCTATCCTATCCTATCCTATCCTATCCTATCCTATCTCGTAACTCGAAAGTCTTTGGGGCACCATAGAAGATCGTTTAACCAGCGTACTCCATCTTTCTCTGTACTCAGCAACCCTCATGGCTTCGCTCAGTGTTAAGCCAGTTCGTCCTGGAATGTGGTCCTCCCACCTCTTGCTGCTTACTACAGCTTGCTACCAACATAATTTTTTTAAAGATCACTTGTATGTTTTTCTCCTTGAACTTAATTTGCAGGTCACAATCTGGAACCGTTTCTGTAATGAAAGTAAATAATTTACGTGTCCTTGGACTGATCAGTAAATACCTGCCGATAAAGTTTACAACTGGGTATTGATAGGTCAATGCTAATAGTAGTAACTGCTAGCCAACATTATTGAGCTAATGTGATCTTTTACCTATTGAATATCAAAATATAACAAGCATAAAAAATATAGATGTTACTGACTGTTATAAAATATCAACGGTTTTGATATACAGTTGTGTCGGATAGCGTAGTGGTTGGAGCACTCACTACTGTGTCGCAAGTTAAGCATCGTCCAGTGCGGTTAGCACTTGGATGGGTGACCGCAAAACGTGAAGCGACAAATAACAACGCCCCCAGTTGACTCAAAACGTAAAGCGACAAATAACAACGCCCCCAGTTGACTCAACTGTGACTGAGTACCTACTCTCTTAAGGGTGGGGAAGGTAAAGCAGCGAAGGAGAGAGATGGGCATCACCCTCATTACGCTGGCCCAAGATAAGTGTGATCTCCAACATCACGCTCCCGTACGGCCACAGGCTATGGGACTACCTTTACCTTTGATATTCAGTCAGATCGGACAGTTCCTTTGAAACTTATAAAATAGTATAATTTGTGCATTATGTGGTAGTTTTAATTTGCAATATTTGTATGTGCGTGTGTATGTGTGTGTGAGCGAGAGGGTATGTGAGAGAGAGAGAGAGAGAGAGAGCAAATGGGCTATGTGCAGACAACATTGATCCTATCCTATCCTATCCTATCCTGTCCCATAACCCGAAGGTCGTAGGGGCACCACAGATGATCGTTTAACCAGCATACTCCATCTTTCTCTGGAGAGGACTTCCTGTTGAGACCCATTGTCTGACACAATGGCTCCTAAATATTTGAAGCTGTGCACTATGTTGAGGGATTGGCCTTGTACTTTGATGTCCGTGTTGATGCCATTGGTGTTGTTGGTCATCATTTTGGTCTTCTCTGCACTTATTTCCATTCCATAAGCTCTGGAGGTGGTGTCAAGCCTCTGTACAAGCTGTTCAAGTTCTTGTTCCTCTCCAGCCAATCCATCAATATCATCCGCAAAACGAAGATTGGAGATTGCTCTGCCCCCTATGCTGACTGTGCCTTCGTGATCTGCAAGAGCATCTGACATGATGCACTCTAGGAAGATGTTGAAGAGTGTTGGAGAGAGTAGGCATCCTTGACGCACACCGATTGTTGTTCTGAACCAGTTCCCGATGACGCTGTTATGGAGGACTGCACTGGTAGCCTTGTCATACAGGCTTTTGATGACTTCTATAATTTTAGGGCTGATGTTGTACACTTTCATGGTTGCCCATAGAGCTGCATGCCAGACTCGGTCAAATGCCTTCTTGAAGTCTATGAACACATGATATAGATGTTGTTGGTGCTGTAGGTATTTCTCACAGATTATTCTGAGGTTGAAAATCTGTTCAGTGGTACTTCGCCCTGCCATGAATCCTGCTTGTTCTTCAGCTATGATTTGTTCAGCTTGTGGTTTCAACCTGTTGAGTATTACTTTCAGGAGGACCTTGCTGGGATGGCTGATGAGGCTGATGGTGCGGTAATTTTCACACTCCTGAAGGTTACCTTTTTTGGGAAGAGTGATGACAAGCGACTGGGTCCATGGTGTAGGCCATTCCCCACTCTGCCAGATCTTGTTACAGATAATGGTGAGAGCATCAGTCATCGCTTCTCCTCCTGCTTGTAGCAGTTCTGCTGGTATATTGTCCACTCCCGCTGACTTCCCTTTCTTCAGCGATTGCACTGCTGCCTCAACTTCTTCCCGGAGAATTGGGAGGATTTCTTCTTCTTCTCTGCTCTCGGGACATGCTAGAACTGATGGGTCTCCATTTGGTGTATGGTTGTAAAGGTCAGAGCAGTACTCTGTCCATGTCCAAGACTTCTTGTTCTTCTGTAAGGCAAATGCCAGACTTGCTTTGGATAGTGGAGACTTTGGGCTGTTTAACACTTGTCAGCCGCTTCACAGTCTGGTAGGCCTTCTTGCTGTTGTTCTTGTTCAGATTGTTCTCTATTTCCTGGCATTGATCTTCTATCCAGTTCTCCTTTGCTGTGCGCATGCCTTTTCGGATGTCATTGTTGATTTTTCGGTAGACATCAGCTCCCTGTGAGGTGTTCTTTTTCTTTTTTAACTCTCTTCGTTTATCACACAGATCCAAAAGTTCAGGTGTGATCCACGGTGTTACACTCGATTCGATGATGGTGTTTTTCTTTATCAGTGTCTGATTCAGCCCCGATGCTTGAATTCCTGATAGTTGTGTAACTCAGATTCGTTTATCCACGCAGCCCGTCCAAACAGCATACAAGTCACAAAGTCGACGTATGAAGTTTTCCACTTTTATTCAGCACACATCAACAACTGCATACAATTCTCAACTCAACTCAACAACTTTCAAATTTACTTTCCAGCTTCACTATCAACAACAATCTCAACAGCAACTCGGCACACGATTAAATAACCTCTCTCTCTTCTCGAACAATTTGGTACACGGTAGAAATGACGCACTGCCACCAATCGAACTAAAGATCGTCATCACTGACTTACGTCATACCTATTTCCTCTACTTCCGGGAACATTCACGACCTTCGATATCCATCGGGAAATTTCTATCGACAGATCACGAAAATTCTTCAATAATATCGACCAACGAAAATTATCAACGTTATACAAAACCACTCCTAACAACAATGCAAACTCAAATCAAAGGTAAATAAACTCCATTATTGAATACTTTGCAAAACGAAACGATTAGATCTATCGTGCGCGCTTCCGACATACTTTCGTACGCGTTTCAACGTAACACACGGCTTCTTCTTTGGTCGGTGCTTGCCAAGGATCTCAGTGTCGGCATCTGTTACAGCTGAGTTGAAGGTATTGGTCATGGTGTTGACATCTACTTCGCCTGCCCCCAAAATAAGCAGTGGTGCAAATTTCCCTCCAATTGTGGCCTGAAATATTTTTGCCACCTCCGGGTCTTGCAGTTTGTCCAGGTCGAACTTCAGCCTAGTGCACTTTGCTGTATTTACTCTCTTCAAATGGAGCCGGAAAGACATCATCACGAGATCGTGGTCACTTCCAATGTCTGCTCCTGGAAAAGTGCGTGTCCTGCCAATGTTGATGCTTGATCTGAAGCGTTTCTTGACCATGATGTAGTCGATCTGGTTGTGATGTTCCCCGCCGGGACTGTGCCAAAAAAATCCCCCCCCAAAAAAATAAAAACCAGACGATGGACATGGCACAACATTGATAATGATCGATATTGACAACTAGAATATTAATGTGTGCTGATATGGGTTGCAAATTCAAGTGAGAGACTGATAAATGACAATGTGTGGTGCTTTTACGGACACTGAAAGGTATAGAGATGTTTTGGCAGATTCTGTATGGTTAGTAGTGAATTGCGATCAAGGTGACGGTTTGTCTTGTGTATATGGGATGAATGTGTGGAAATCGAGTTTGCCATTCCGGTAGCTTGACATATATTATGTCAAGAATGTTGTACATTTTAAGTAGGAGTTCAAGCTGGTAAAATTGTTACAATGTTAATGTTAAACCTTTTTAATTAACTAATTTTTATTTTATTTTATTTTTTTAATATTGTTGTTGTCGGTCTAAAAAATTGTTAAGCGCTTAGAGCTAGATTAATAGGTAAGCGCTATATAATAATTTTACTTTGTTAATTCACGTATTATAGTTAGACTTGTGTTGTATGCGTGCTGTGTGGGTGTATGTGCGCACGCTTGTGTACTACTGTGTTAGTCAAATTAATAATATATGTGTCTTAACTTACTTTTTAGGTCATTATCTGATTGATTTTAGTCGCAGTTATAGTTCTTTAAAGGTTTTAAAATTAAATTGTTAAGCGCTTAGAGCTAGATTAATAGGTAAGCGCTATATAAAAAGGCCTTTAATAAATAATAAAATAAATAATAAAATACTATGTGTACAGATCTTGAATTAAATACATGAAACTTCTTGAACTAAAAGATTGCTTCTATCAAAGGCCCTAAGAGACAGAACCCATACACAAAAGGTTTTTAGTTTTAGGTAAAAAGGTAAAGGTAGTCCCATAGCCTTGTGGCCGTAGGGGAGCGTGATGTTGGAGATCACACTTATCTTGGGCCAGCGTAATGAGGGTGATGACCATCTTTCTCCCTCGCTGCTTTACCTTCCCCACCCTTACGAGAGTAGGTACTCAGTCACAATTGAGTCAACTGGGGGCGTTGTTATTTGTCGCTTCACGTTTTGCGGTCACACATCCACGTGCTAACCGCACTGGACGGTGCTTAACTTGCGACACAGTAGCGAGTGCTCCAACCACTGCGCTATCCGACACCCCACTTCGTTTTAGGTTGATCAAAAAAACCCTACCCCTACCCCATACCCTAAAGACGCAGTCTTCAAACCGCGTGGTTCACACAGAAATAGGGTCAATGGTCACAAGGCTATGGTATTATTGATGTACCGTTAAAACAGGGGAAATCAATTCCAGTCAGAACCGAAATTGAAAAGTCAAACGTTAGCTGTTGCTTTGAGCAACGAAAGCTCACGTTATCATTGTTTAATATAATCATATCCTATCCCGTAAATCGCAGTGATTTGGGGCACCACAGATGATCGATTAACCAGCGTACTCAATCTTTCTGTGTATCAGCAACCCTCATGGCTTCGCTCAGTGTCAAACCAGTCCATTCTCGAATATTGTCCTCCCACCTATTTTTCTGTCTCCCACTTCTTCGGCCTCCTTGCACCGTGCCTTGCAAGATGGTTTTTGCCAGGACTGGTGCTCTGGTGATGTGGCCATACCATCGGAGTTTTCGTTTCACGTATATAGTTTCTCTATACTCTAGAGAACGTTGGAACATTGCAGCATGACGCCAATTACAGAGAAAAATTCGTCATCATAAATGTCATACGTCATATAACCTCGCCTAAGCCAAAAGAATCTCAGCTACCAGTAGATCTATCTAGACGCTTCGATCGATAGTAAACAAGCAACTCTAGAAGATTCTCCAATAATATCGACCAACGAAAATTATCAACATTATAACAAGCTTCTTCTAACAACAACGCAAAATCAAATCAAAGGTAAATACACTCTGTTATTGAATGCTTTGCAAAGCAAAACGATCGGATCTATCGTGCGCGTCTCACACGTACTATCGTGCGCGTCGCAAACGTAACACGCTTGCAGATCACGAAGGCACAGTCAGCAAAGGCGGTAGAGCAATCTCTAAACTCCGTTTTGCGGATGCCGTTGATGGATTGGCTGGAGAGGAACGAGAACTTGAACAGCTGGTACAGAGGCTTTACACCACCTGCAGAGCTTTGGAATGGAAATAAGTGCAGAGAAGACCAAAATAATGACCAAGAACACCAATGGCATCAACACGGACATCAAAGTCCAAAGCCAATCCCTCAACACAGTTTATAGCTTGAAATATTTAGGAACCATTTTATCAGACTGTTACACTCGTTAGATGTTGGCGTTTTTCTATCAGTATTTGATTCAGCCCCGATGCTTGAAACCTGATAGGTGTAACTCAGGTTCGTTTATCCACGCAGCCTGCTCACTCAGCAACAAGGTAAAGTCTTCGTATGTAGTTTTCCACTTTTATTCAGCACTCATCAACAACTGCATACAATTGCTCAATCGCTTTTCCACTCTATAATTCTCAAATTTGAACATTCCACTTTTTAACAACTTTCTCAACTCTAATACAACAGCTCTCTTTACTGTCAACTCTCTCTAAAAAACCACCACCTTTTGAAACAGTGCGGCACTATATATATATATATATATATATATATATATATATATATATATATATATATATATATATATATATATATATATATATATATATATATATATATATATAGAGATAGATATATATATAGATAGATAGATAGATAGATATATATATAGATAGATAGATAGATAGATAGATATATATATATATATATATATATATATATATATATATATATATATATATATATATATATATATATATATATATATATATATATACACTCTCTAAACTCCAGAAAGAGCGAGAATACCTCCAACGTGACACACCTCAACCAATCAGAATTAATTTCATCATCACTGTCTCACGTCACACAACCTTATTTGGGATGGAAGCGTCTCGTGGTTACCACTAGAACTATCCATACGCTTCGATCGATAGTAAACAACCCACTCTCGAAATTCTCAAATAATATCGACCAACTAAAATTACCAACGTTATACAAATCTTATAATAACGCAAAATCAAATCAAAGATGAATACACTCTATTACTGCATGCTTAGCAAAATAAAACGATCTGATCTATCGCGCGCGTCACACACGCAAGCCTACCATTGCACGCGCTTCACACATATATCGTGCGCATTTCACACGCACCATCATTCGCGTCTCAACGTAACACAGACAAGGGGTCTCGACAGAAAGTCTTCTCTAGGTTCGCACAAACAACTGCTGCCCTGACAAGGCTGAAACGCATTTGGAAAGACAGGACCATCAGTCTATGTTACAAGGTAAGGCTGCTGCGCTCCCTTGTCATCTCCATCTTCCTATACCTTGGCGAAACATGGACACTCAAAGCAGATCTACAACGAAGAATACAAGGTATGGAGATGAGGTGCTACAGAAGACTTCTGGGCCTTTCCTATTCCCAGCACATCACCAACATCGAAGTCCGACAGACCATTACACAAGCCATTGCACAACACGATGACATGCTCACAGTGTTAAAGAAACGGATACTTCGATGGTATGGCCACGTCACCAGAGCATCACGTCTTGAAAAGACCCGCCTGCAAGGTACAGTGCAAGGAGGCAGAAGAAGAAGGAGACAGAAAAAGAGGTGGGAGGACAACATTCGAGAATGGACTGTCTTGACATTAAACAAAGCCATGAGAGTTGCTGAGGACAGAGAAAAATGGAGTACGCTAGTTGAACAACCATTCTGTGGTGCCCCAAAGACTTTCGAATTACGGGATAGAATAGGATAGGATCGAATAGAATAGGAAATAACGCATGACACGCACAAATACTCTTTTACATACATCTGTCTTTCATCATGAGAGAACGAGAGAGAGAGAGAGAGAGAGAGAGAGAGAGAGAGAGAGAGAGAGAGAGAGAGAGAGAGAGAGAGAGAGAGAGAGAGTAGACATAAATAAACAACGAGTGTACAATTGTTTTCTATTGACTCGCTCAAAACCCGCTGACATACAAGTGGCTTCCAACTAAATGAAATCATGAAGAAATAACGTGTTCATTTTATTCGTCCGTCGACCATCACTAAGGTCTACTGGCGTCAAAAGTTATGTCAAGACAGAAAATAGTAAAGGAAAATCTTGGTATTGACGATTAAGACCTATGAATCTGAATTGTAGTAAGGAGAAATTGGAATACAAAGACATTCCTTAGACTAAGTGGGATCATTGACACTTATAACTGGAAGACGTCGCTATGTATAAGATGACAGGAACAGGGGGCGGCCAGACGACTTTGAAAGTCATCGAGTGCAAAACGCTTAACATTATATGTTCAAGTTCTGTCGCCACTTACTAAAAGGCAAAACACACGAATCAACGACATGGCGTAAGTTTTTTTTTATAACCGAGGAGCGACGAGGTTAAGCCTGTTCAACGCTGTTGAATGTTTCTACGGGAAAGTATTTAGACCACACCTCAATGTGCACCGGTGAACGACGATGAGGGTCTTTATCCCTAACACCCATGCTATTTTTAGCATGCTATGTGCGACCATTGTTGGAACTTGTTGAAGAGGATAATTAAAGAAGCTATTATGTTGTCGTTGAAACGCGGATGTCGGTTGTAAGGCGACTTGCGTTGAAATGTTATAAGGCTTTAAAAATGCTGCAGGTCCGGTTTTTTTGCAGCTACATGTTGCCTGTTTACCTCGACCCAGTCTCAGCTTAGAAGAAGAAGAAGAACAAGAAGAACAAGAAGAAGAGGAAGAAGACTGCCTGATCAACGGAAACGAGAGTCGCCGAGCAGACGACATATTTGTATGAATGGCGCGTGCGGCCGTCTGGTGAACTCGTTTCCGACAGGAAAATATGAAAAGTGGGATCGGAACAGATGCGCTACAAATTCTCCATCCCCAAGTAATTACTTGCCCTTGGCGGAAGCGCATGCAGATTATGTTCCATATTTAGCCAATTGTTTGTGCTGACTCATTCGCGTTGGTTTTTATGATTCCCAGTCTGTATTCTTTAATCGATGATAATGACGATTTGAAATAGCTGTGCCTGTTTCGATGACGTGTAGGTGAGTTTTGGTCCTTATTGATGTCCTGTTTGTGTTGGAGGAGAATTTCCTTTTCGGTTTTTGTTTTGTGATCAGTTCTTTAAATATGTATTTGCCTCATATCCTGTGACTCGTTGTCAAAAGGCCCCGATTCAAAACCTTTGTTTGCTTTTGCCTAAAACGGATTTATCCTATACAATTGGCATTGCTATCACATTGCACGGGGAAGGCACGGTGGCCTAATGGTAGAGCTTTGGCTTGCGGATCTGAAGGTCCCGGGTTCGAGCCCAGGCCGGTGCATTGTGTTGTGTCCTTGGGAAAGACACTTTACTCCCGTTTCCTACTCCTTCGGATGAGAGTACAAACCGAGGTCTAGTTCTGTGTCGCATACATTCCATCATAACGGACTTTAACGATCCTGACGCTCATGTCCTAGACGGGTGAGTGCCGGTGACAAGAACACACCCAGAATGCACCTAGGTCCTTCTCCCCATCCCTGGCTGCCCAGGATTGTGCTCAGTTGTCTGGAGCGTTATTACGAGGCGCCCAAAGGCTGCAAGTTGGCGCCTCGGTCGGCTTGAGTTAGATCATGTATTGGCCAGCGCCTTGAGCAGCTCTTGAGCTGGAAAAGCGCTATATAAGAACGATTAAATCATAATAAATAATACTAATTACCCAAGGATAAAGTGGCCGTTCGCTGCTCAAACCAACCAACCGCTGAACTTTGAATCTCAGTTTCGGTTGTGACTGGGAGTGATTTCCCCCTGTTTAGAGGTACATGGAATACTATAGCCCTGTGACCTTTGACCCTGTTTCTGAGTGACCAACAAAGCTGAAATGTGAGTCTTTGGTGTCTGTGGTGGGGAAGGGTCTATTTTATCAACCTAAAACGAAAAAAACTTACAAACAACTTTAAAAAAATGAATTCAGTCTTTTACTGCCTTTGGTAACTGCTATTTTGTTTTCCTATCCTATCCTATCCTATCCCATAACTCGGAGGTCGTAGGGGCACCACAGATGATCGTTTAAACAGCGTACTCCATCTTTCCCTGTCCTCAGCAACCCTGATTGTTTCGCTCAGTGTCAAACCAGTCCATTTTGTTTTAGCTTAAGAAAAAACAACGGAATTAATTCATTTAAAAAAAATTACTTTGGAAAGAGTATTCTTTGTTGTAATGTGCTTTTTTTAGTGGGGCAGCACGCAGTGTGAATGTTAAAATGATTTGTGAAGAGAGCGTGGTCAAAGAGGATCTCTTTAAAGTGTAATGTTCAACACGTTTGTTGATTTAGTTTATGAGTTACCCCTGTCACTGTACATATTTATTTTGATTTAATAGTATTGGGTTGCTGAGGAGTTCGTTGTTATGTTAATATCTAATGCTTGTTTTATTTGACAATAATAATTATTGTCCCGTAAACTGCTTGATGTTTTTGGTATCATGAATGTATAGGTGTTCCAAACCACCCTGTTCCCCAACCCCCTCTGGTCCTACCCAGCCCCCCCCCCCCCCCAAAAAAAAAAAAAAAAAGAAAAAAAAAGATAAACGAAAGAAGAAGAAAAACGAAGAATACATTTAAAAGAACAGAAAAAAGTAATTAAATAAACTTAAATTTTAAAAAAATTGTGTTGCGATATATACAACTAACACCCAATGCCTTTGCGGTCGGTGAGGTATCTTATTACTACTGCATGGTTAACTCCCTTGGCGTTCTTTCACTTCCGTTTACCATTGCAAAGTGTGCTACCGGTTTTTTGGGTGTGTTTTGTATTTATTTATTTATTTATTTTTTAAGAAGGGGCAGGACGCTGAAGGCAATAACGAAGCAATTCCCTTTCTTAAATCTGCCGATACAGCAGGCACTAACAAACTGAAGGCTTTCTTCCTACCACTGTCAATGGGTGGCAAATAATCGTAATAGTTATTATTATTCACTGGTGGTATGACAGACAGGGATAACGTCAACACCTTTCACTGGTGGTATGGCAGACAGGGATAACGTCAACACCTATCACTGGTGGTATGGCAGACAGGGATAACGTCAACATCTATCACTGGTGGTATGGCAGACAGGGATAACGTCAACATCTATCACTGGTGGTATGGCAGACAGGGATAACGTCAACATCTATCACTGGTGGTATGGCAGACAGGGATAACGTCAACATCTATCACTGGTGGCATGGCAGACAGGGATAACGTCAACATCTATCACTGGTGGCATGGCAGACAGGGATAACGTCAACATCTATCACTGGTGGTATGGCAGACAGGGATAACGTCTACATCTATCACTGGTGGTATGACAGACAGGGATAACGTCTACATCTATCACTGATGGTATGACAGACAGGGATAACGTCAGCACCTATCACTGGTGGTATGGCAGACAGGGATAACGTCAACACCTATCACTGGTGGTATGACAGACAGGGATAACGTCAACATCTATCACTGGTGGCATGACAGACAGGGATAACTTCAACACCTATCACTGATGGTATGACAGACAGGGATAACGTCAACACCTATCACTGGTGGTATGGCAGACAGGGATAACGTCAACATCTATCACTGGTGGCATGGCAGACAGGGATAACGTCTACATCTATCACTGGTGGTATGGCAGACAGGGATAACATCTACATCTATCACTGGTGGTATGGCAGACAGGAATAACGTCTACATCTATCACTGGTGGTATGGCAGACAGGGATAACGTCAACACCTATCACTGGTGGTATGGCAGACAGGGATAACGTCAACACCTATCACTGGTGGTATGACAGACAGGGATAACGTCAACATCTATCACTGGTGGCATGACAGACAGGGATAACGTCAACCCCTATCACTGGTGGTATGGCAGACAGGGATAACGTCAACATCTATCACTGATGGTATGACAGACAGGGATAACGTCAACACCTATCACTGGTGGTATGGCAGACAGGGATAACGTCAACATCTATCACTGGTGGCATGGCAGACAGGGATAACGTCTACATCTATCACTGGTGGTATGGCAGACAGGGATAACATCTACATCTATCACTGGTGGTATGGCAGACAGGAATAACGTCTACATCTATCACTGGTGGTATGGCAGACAGGGATAACGTCAACACCTATCACTGGTGGTATGGCAGACAGGGATAACGTCAACACCTATCACTGGTGGTATGACAGACAGGGATAACGTCAACATCTATCACTGGTGGCATGACAGACAGGGATAACGTCAACCCCTATCACTGGTGGTATGGCAGACAGGGATAACGTCAACATCTATCACTGATGGTATGACAGACAGGGATAACGTCAACACCTATCACTGGTGGTATGGCAGACAGGGATAACGTCAACATCTATCAATGGTGGCATGGCAGACAGGGATAACATCTACATCTATCACTGGTGGTATGGCAGACAGGGATAACGTCAACATTTATCACTAGTGCTATGGCAGACAGGAATAACGTCTACACCTATCACTGGTGGTATAACAGACAGGGGGTAACGTCAACACCTATCACTGGTGATATGGCAGACAGGGATAACGTCAACATCTATCACTGGTGATATGGCAGACAGGGATAACGTCAACATCTATCACTGGTGATATGGCAGACAGGGATAACATCAACATCTATCACTGGTGGTATGGCAGACAGGGATAACGTCAACATCTATCACTGGTGGTATGGCAGACAGGGATAACGTCAACACCTATCACTGGTGGCATGGCAGACAGGGATAACGTCATCATCTATCACTGGTGGTATGGCAGACAGGGATAACGTCAACATCTATCACTGGTGGTATGGCAGACAGGGATAACGTCAACACCTATCACTGGTGGCATGGCAGACAGGGATAACGTCATCATCTATCACTTGTGGTATGGCAGACAGGGATAACGTCTACATCTATCACTGGTGGCATGGCAGACAGGGATAACGTCTACATCTATCACTGGTGGAATGGCAGACAGGGATAACGTCTACATCTATCACTGGTGGTATGGCAGACAGGGATAACGTCAACATCTATCACTTGTGGTATGGCAGACAGGGATAACGTCTACACCTATCACTGGTGGTATGGCAGACAGGGATAACGTCAACATCTATCACTGATGGTATGACAGACAGGGATAACGTCTACACCTATCACTGGTGGTATGGCAGACAGGGATAACGTCAACATCTATCACTGATGGTATGACAGACAGGGATAACGTCTACATCTATTACTGGTGGCATGGCAGACAGGGATAACGTCAACATCTATCACTGATGGTATGACAGACGGGGATAACGTCAACATCTATCACTGGTGGTATGGCAGACAGGGATAACGTCTACATCTATCACTGGTGGTATGGCAGACAGGGATAACGTCATCATCTATCACTTGTGGTATGGCAGACAGGGATAACGTCAACATCTATCACTGGTGGTATGGCAGACAGGGATAACGTCAACATCTATCACTGGTGGTATGGCAGACAGGGATAACGTCAACATCTATCACTGGTGGCATGGCAGACAGGGATAACGTCAACATCTATCACTGGTGGCATGGCAGACAGGGATAACGTCAACATCTATCACTGGTGGTATGGCAGACAGGGATAACGTCAACATCTATCACTGGTGGTATGGCAGACAGGGATAAAAGTCTACACCTATCACTGGTGGCATGGCAGACAGGGATAAAAGTCTACACCTATCACTGGTGGTATGGCAGACAGGGATAACGTCAACATCTATCACTGGTGGCATGGCAGACAGGGATAAAAGTCTACACCTATCACTGGTGGTATGGCAGACAGGGATAACGTCTACACCTATCACTGGTGGTATGACAGACAGGGATAACGTCAACATCTATCACTGGTGGTATGGCAGACAGGCATAACGTCAACACCTATCACTAGTGGTATGGCAGACAGGGATAACGTCAACATCTATCACTGGTGGTATGACAGAAAGGGATAAAGTCTACATCTATCACTGGTGGTATGGCAGACAGGGATAACGTCTACATCTATCACTGGTGGTATGGCAGACAGGCATAACGTCAACATCTATCACTGGTGGCATGGCAGACGGGGATAACGTCAACACCTATCACTAGTGGTATGGCAGACAGGGATAACGTCAACATATATCACTGGTGGTATGGCAGACAGGCATAACGTCAACACCTATCACTGGTGGTATAGCAGACAGGGATAACGTCAACATCTATCACTGGTGGCATGGCAGACAGGCATAACGTCAACACCTATCACTGGGGGTATGACAGACAGGCATAACGTCAACACCTATCACTGGTGGTATGTCAGACAGGGATAACGTCTACATCTATCACTGGGGGTATGGCAGACAGGGATAACGTCAACATATATCACTGGTGGCATGGCAGACAGGCATAACGTCAACACCTATCACTGGTGGTATGAAACACAGGGATAACGTCTACATCTATCACTGGTGGTATGACAGACAGGGATAACGTCAACATATATCACTGGTGGCATGGCAGACAGGCATAACGTCAACACCTATCACTGGTGGTATGGCAGACAGGGATAACGTCTACATCTATCACAGGTGGTATGACAGACAGGGATAACGTCAACATCTATCACTGGTGGTATGGCAGACAGGGATAACGTCAACATCTATCACTGGTGGTATGGCAGACAGGGATAACGTCAACATCTATCACTGGTGGTATGGCAGACAGGGATAACGTCAACATCTATCACTGGTGGTATGGCAGACAGGGATAACGTCAACATCTATCACTGGTGGTATGGCAGACAGGGATAACGTCTACATCTATCACTGGTGGTATGACAGACAGGGATAACGTCAACATCTATCACTGGTGGTATGGCAGACAGGGATAACGTCAACATCTATCACTGGTGGTATGGCAGACAGGGATAACGTCAACATCTATCACTGGTGCTATGACAGACAGGGATAACGTCTACATCTATCACTGGTGCTATGACAGACAGGGATAACGTCAACACCTATCACTGGTGGCATGGCAGACAGGGATAACGTCAACATCTATCACTGGTGGCATGGCAGACAGGGATAACGTCAACATCTATCACTGGTGGTATAGCAGACGGGGATAGCGTCAACACCTATCACTGGTGGTATGACAGACAGGGATAACGTCTACATTTATCACTGGTGGCATGGCAGACAGGGATAACGTCTACATCTATCACTGGTGGCATGGCAGACAGGGATAACGTCTACATTTATCACTGGTGGTATGACAGACAGGGATAACGTCTACATTTATCACTGATGCTATGGCAGACAGGGATAACGTCTACATTTATCACTGGTGGCATGGCAGACAGGGATAACGTCTACATTTATCACTGGTGGTATGACAGACAGGGATAACGTCTACATTTATCACTGGTGGTATGACAGACAGGGATAACGTCTACATTTATCACTGGTGGTATGACAGACAGGGATAACGTCAACATCTATCACTGGTGGTATGGCAGACAGGGATAACGTCAACACCTATCACTGGGGGTATGACAGACAGGGATAACGTCAACATCTATCACTGGTGGCATGGCAGACAGGGATAACGTCAACATCTATCACTGGTGGCATGGCAGACAGGGATAACGTCAACATCTATCACTGGTGGTATGACAGACAGGGATAACGTCAACATCTATCACTGGTGGTATGGCAGACAGGGATAACGTCAACATCTATCACTGGTGCTATGGCAGACAGGGATAACGTCAACATCTATCACTGGTGGTATGGCAGACAGTGATAACTTCAACATCTATCACTGGTGCTATGGCAGACAGGGATAACGTCAACATCTATCACTGGTGCTATGGCAGACAGGGATAACGTCAACATCTATCACTGGTGCTATGGCAGACAGGGATAACGTCAACATCTATCACTGGTGGCATGGCAGACAGGGATAACGTCTACATCTATCACTGGTGGTATGGCAGACAGGGATAACGTCAACACCTATCACTGGTGGTATGGCAGACAGGGATAACGTCAACACCTATCACTGGTACTATGGCAGACAGGGATAACGTCAACATCTATCACTGGTGCTATGGCAGACAGGGATAACTTCAACACCTATCACTGGTGCTATGACAGACAGGGATAACGTCAACACCTATCACTGGTGCTATGGCAGACAGGGATAACGTCAACACCTATCACTGGTGCTATGACAGACAGGGATAACGTCAACATCTATCACTGGGGGTATGACAGACAGGGATAACGTCAACATCTATCACTGGTGGCATGGCAGACAGGGATAACGTCTACATCTATCACTGGTGGTATGGCAGACAGGGATAACGTCAACACCTATCACTGGTGGTATGGCAGACAGGGATAACGTCAACACCTATCACTGGTACTATGGCAGACAGGGATAACGTCAACACCTATCACTGGTGCTATGACAGACAGAGATAACGTCTACATCTATCACTGGTGCTATGGCAAACGGGGATAACGTCAACACCTATCACTGGTGCTATGGCAGACGGGGATAACGTCAACACCTATCACTGGTGCTATGGCAGACGGGGATAACGTCAACACCTATCACTGGTGCTGTGGCAGACGGGGATAACGTCAACACCTATCACTGGTGCTATGGCAGACGGGGATAACCATCCCAGGGAAAAGGTAGGGGAGTGGGAGGAGGCGGGAGAGGAGGAGGGGGTAAGGACCTAAAGTTGCACTGAACCACCAGAGCAATGATATTGCTAGGATGGACAGTGAAAACAAATGGCAGATTTTTTTTTGCCTACCACGGGATTCGAACCTGGGCGATCGTTGCACCACTTGGCTACGACGGTGGGGTCAAATGTAATGAAATTGATGGATCAGGGCGATGGTTGCAGATCTAGGAGAGAGAAGGCTGTATTTATACCTATGGACTTTTGGCTTGTGCACCGACATTTCTTACTTAACTCATCGACTACGCAAAGCGCAAGAAATCTAATTATTGAGGTAAAACACGTTAAGAGCAAATCCTGGCACAGTTTTGGGGTTAGTGTCAGATTATAGGCCGAGCCTTAAGGGAACGGTGCAATCCCCCAACCCCACTTCATTATCCCCTATCTTCTCTTAACGTCGCACGCGCTTCCTGTTCACAGAGAAGCGTCTGCAAAATCAATATTTTTACACCCCGAGTTCAGAATAAATATAGATCTTTTGAAGGGAGAAGAAGATTGAGAGGGAAATGAAGAGAGCGATGGAAATATTTCCATGTCATGGATTGAGAACTTGAAAATATGGATTGGTGGTTGGATGAGAGTATACACTTTTGACTTTGATTTTTGACTTTTTGACACTTTATTGTCCCTTTTTATCGGGAAATTCTGGGCCGCCTCTCTAGGGAAAGGCGTGGTCGCAGCCCAAATCCAACCTACCGAATATTTTTTTGAAATTTTGCAGGGTGAGCAAACCGGAGTACCTGGTGAAAACCCCCGAGACGTTGCCCGAGTCGAAAGTAAATAATATTCGGAGAAACATAACAGAGTTGGGACCGATCCCACACCGGTCAAGACGAGTTAGTCCCGCCTCAGACCACGCGGTCATAACGCTCCCTAAACCAGAACGAGTCAGTACACCCACGCATTTCATCGCACGGACTTTAGAGATCCTGACGCCAAGGTCCTAGACGGATGAGTGCTCGCTACACAAATACACCCCGCAAGCACTAGGTCCTTTCTCTCTCGTCCCCGATCGTCCAGGATTGTTCTACATTTCAGTAATACGTGTAAACATATGAGCATGTATGTTGGTTACAGATCGCCGCGATTTGGGTTAAGTTTTTAATAAAAAGGGGGCGCTTTCAGAATCTGGTGTTAGGGTATTAGTATTATTTCGGTGCATGTTTCGCCAGTGGTTCCACAAGGCACATTCGTTGTTCTTCAACGCAAAAGGGTCAAAACGTTTTCATCTTGCAGGTAACCCCTTGGGGTCATGAGCAATCTTGCCACTGTAGATTGTTCTAACCTATAAATGGAAAAGTGAAAGCCCCAGTTGAAAACTTGTCTTGACTTTGTAGGCATGACCGATTCCCTGCGGCAACAGTACCCCCGTTGGGGTGCCGGGGATTTCAGTATAAATAGTATCCCCACTTTCTGGAAATTTAAAAATAATAATAATAATAATAATACAGGATGCTATATACGCGCCTTTTCCCAAATCAATCAGGCTCAAAGCGCGGCGATCTATACCAACATACACGCTCACCTGTCTCATCCACCCTCACACTCACCAAATACACATCCATCACTCAAACAGGTGGTGTAAAGGCAGGGAGATCGCTATTAGAAGACGGAAAGAAAATTGAGTTTTTATTTTTTGAAATTTTTATATTGACTGCGTCCTGTACCATTATTGAAGGGAGGGAGGAAACCGGAGTGCCCGGAGAAAACCCTCGGTGACCTCAATAGTCTCGTACCTAAGTCACAAACGCTCGCCCCTTGCGGGAATCGAACCCGCGACCTTCGGCATAGGAAACCGGCGACTTATCCACTGCGCCACGAGGCCACCCCAAATTTAGTGCTTTAAATTCCCCACTGTCGCTGTCTTTCTCATTTGCTCTTTCTCATTCCTGCTCTGTTCTATCAATCTGCTATACTATTGTCTTCTTCGCTATACCAGTCATCTACCTTTTTTCTTGAAAACTCTTCCGGGACAAGACTCCTTGTTCGTGTATGAGGTTTGTTGGATCAGCTTGGGAATGTTGGACGCTTTCTGCCAGGTGGTCACTAGGGCTTCCTATGATGTTATTATTTAGCAATGTAGGCATTTTATATGTATGTGTTTTGTTGATAATTTATAATGATGTTTGTATTCTATTTTGTTTTTGTAAACGGGGGTTCGATTAGTTGGGGTAAAGCCTCAGCCGTCCCCTGCGTGGGATGTCTTTATTGTAAAGTGACTGGCTGGTGGAGGGCATTCAGTTTTCCCACTAGGGTTGTTTCGGCAGATCTTTTATGCGGATTGGGGGTTGTCCGGTCCTGATTTGGCTCGGAAGAGTCCGCTGGACCTAAAGCAACAATTATGTAATGTAATGTAATCTTGCAGGTGAATGAGACTGCTCGCAATTTGCTGAGCCGCCGCGCACAGTATAACCCCTGTCACACTGACCCCAATATCATATTGCTGATGTTTGTGTCTGGTCTGAGAATAGGCGTTGTGTAATCGCAGTCAGATGCTTTTAAAAGCGTTTAAAAGATTTTCTGTCTGTCTTTCTCTCTGTGTCTGTCTCTGTCTATCTGTATGTCTGTCTGTCTTTCTCTCTCAATGTATGTGTATCTCTCTCTCGCCTGAAAATTGGTTGTCAGATGCACTACAAATATTTAGCTAGGCAAACTGGTTTTCATTATTTCGCTTGTACGTGTTTGTGTGTGTGTGTGTGTTTGTGTGTGTGCGTGTGTGTGTTTGTTTGTGTATGTACTCATGTGTTTGTGTGTGTGTTTGTTTGTGTATACGCGTATGTGTTCCCGTGTGTATGTGTGTATGCTTAAGTGAGCGTTCTTGTGTGTTCGTGTGAACGCGTCTTCGTGCCATGCATAAATGCGCAAGAGGAGAGACGAGAAAGTAAAACAAACTAAATAGACAGAAAGTGGAGAACAGTAGTCAGCTTTTCAATGTATGCGGCACGAGTGTGTAAATGTCTACTTTGGCACCATTTCACGCTTCTTGTTTTTTTTTCTCCTTTCCTCTTCTTTTCTCGCCTGTTTTTCTCTCGACACCCTTACTCTCCATCTCCTGCGCTCTCGTCCTTCGCTCTCGCTCTCTCTCTCTCTCTCTCTCTCTCTCTCTCTCTCTCTCTCTCTCTCTCTCTCTCTCTCTCTCTCTCTCTCTCTCTTTCTCTCTCTCTTCCTCCTCCCCAACTTGTTAAAATTTTGCTGAGCGTCTCCAACTTACTACACTTTCAGTAGCCACAGCCAATAGAGTCTGTTCTCTGTAACTAGCACGTTAAAGAACCCAGTCTCGGCATCAATAAAACAGATTGGCAGGTATAGGAGGGGCAGTTGGCTTTGTGGTTTTGGGCACTGAATAGAATCCTATCCCATCCTATCCTATCCCGTAACTCGAAGGTCGTAGGGGCACCACAGATTATCGTTTTACCAGCGTACTCCATCTTTTTCTATCCTCAGCAACCCTCATTGCTTCGCTCAGTGTCAAGCCAGTCCATTCTCGAATGTTGTCCTCCCACCTCTTTTTCTGTTTCATTCTTCTTCTGCCTCCTTGCACCGTCCCATTTATTACTGATGGACAAGTTAGCAAGATCCGCACGAGAGACAACATTTTCATAGGAACCTGGAATGTCAGGACCCTAACTGCGGAGGGAAAATTAGAAGTACTGGCTCACGAGCTTGACCTCTATCGATGGAACATTTTAGGTATCAGCGAACTGCGCTGGAAAGAACGACTGACAAAGGCCACAAACTTTATTTCAACGGGAAAGATGTCTTTCCGGCTCCACTTGAAGAGAGTAAACACATCAAAGTGCACCTGACTGAAGTTCGACCTGGACAAACTGCAAAACCCGGAGGTGTCAAAAATATTCCTAGCCAAAATAGGAGGGAAATTTGCACCACTGCTCATTTCGGGAGCTGGTGAGGTAGATGTCAGCGCCATGACCAACACCTTCAACTCAGCTGTGACAGATGCCGCCACTAAAATCCTTGGCAAGCACCGCCCAAAGAAGAAACCGTGGATCACACCCGAATTTTTGGACCTATGTGACAAAGTATAGGGATTAAAAAGTAAAAAAACACCTCACAGGGAGCCGAAGTCTACCGAAAAATCAAGAATGACATCCAAAAAGGCATGCGCACAGCAAAGAAGAACGGGATAGAAGATTAATGCCAATAGAGAACAGTCTAAACTAGAACAACAGATTGGGAAGGGGCTGACAAGTGCTAACAGCCTAAGGTCTCCACGATCCAAAGCAAGTCTGGCATAAACCTTACAGAAAAACAAGAAGTCTTGGATAGATGGACAGAGTACTGCTCTGATCTTTACAACCACACACCAAGCGGAGACCCGTCAGTTGTAGCATGTCACACTATGTAGGAACGAAACAAACACAACGAAATAAAATACTTAGATATTAAACTCTTAGTGAAATGATTTAGACCTGTGGCGTCGATCCTACGAAACTGAATGATTAGCTCCTTGCCCTACCCATTTTCATCCCCGATTTTAACTATGTTTTCTTTCATCAAACCCCTCCCTCCCCCTCCCTCTCCCTCCCTCCTCCTGCCCAATCTCAATCTCAACACCCAGTCCCTCCCTTTCTATCTCTATTTGTTTAAGCTTCTGAACGTCCCTTTCATTAGGTGTCAAGCACCGTCAAAGTTTTTTGGGGTTGTAATTTTAAGGGGTTAAAAATAGTTCCGAGCGAGGCTGCTAGAGTAGTTAAGAAAGTAATTTATACCAGTTGCTTCTTTCTCTTTTTTTTATTGCTGGAGTAAGCCTATATGCGTGGCGTAAAGTACCCAAAACACAGGGCATTTGTGGAAACTTCAACTTAGGCTTTTTGGGTGCAGCTTTCCAAAACACCAGCTTCATTATTAATTTTATTTCGGTTTTTTTCTTTTTTTCTACTTTACATTTTCAGTCTGTTCATGTCTGCCTCTTCATTCCAATCTCTCTGTCTCATTCTCTCTTGCCTTTTCACGCAGGATAGGCTACAGTTGTTAAACAGGTC
>CM072517.1:68585603-68598103 GCA_036898135.1 Oncomelania hupensis
GACATTGCCATTGCTTTCGTGCATGCTGAATTACTCGTGCCCCTGCTGGCTTTCGCGAGGATCAGTGGTTAACAACCATTTTACTTTCACAGGCGTGAGGCCTCTGCACTGAAATAGATAAGCGTTCTACTTTCTTCATCGTTGGTTCATCGTTGATCATTCCATTTCAAACTCGTTGAACAACTTTCAAAACCCGACCCTAGGTGGACAAAATGTGATTTGGCCATAACGTCAGTTCGACTGAACATTAGATTCTTCGAGATTGACTCGAGTTGTTTGAAATTCTGTGTACAGAGAGAACATTTTAAAAGAGTTCCCTACAGAGAGACAGACAAGGCATACATCCGCAGAAGGACGGACAGATGGAAAGCAAAGATACACATTGTATGTATCGCGGCGGTGTAATATAATGTGGGGACGGGGGAGAGGCCGGTGTGATGGAGAGACCTAGGATGAAAAAATTTTCAAAGATTCAAAATGTTGTGCATCAGTCCCAAGGGAAGTTCGGAGGTTTGGAAATAGCTTTCATGCCATGCAGGAGAACAATTATGCACCTGATGTAATTTATGAGCGAAATGCAGTGGAAAAGTGCATTAACATCCATGAGAACTGTAAAGAGTGTGGGGGGGAGGAGGGAAAGGAGGGGAGAGAGGGGGAGGGAGGAAAAGAAAACGAAAGTGGAGAGACAGACGGACTGACAGACAGAATGAATGAATGAATGAATAAAGCGCGTAAATATCTCCACGCAGAAGGGCAAGATCACAGCGCTGGCGGGAGAGAGCTTGACACCCACATATCACACCCACACACGCACACGCATGCACACACACACAAACACACACACACGCCCGCTCACTTACTCACCCACCGCGCTCCCACCCACCCCCACACGCATGAAACTGCAAGTGCACGTGCATGCAGTTTAAATCGTCTGGCATGGAGGTTATCTTTGCAGATATCGAG
The DNA here is from genome assembly GCA_036898135.1 of Oncomelania hupensis. Taxonomy (NCBI): domain Eukaryota; kingdom Metazoa; phylum Mollusca; class Gastropoda; order Littorinimorpha; family Pomatiopsidae; genus Oncomelania; species Oncomelania hupensis. The sequence goes on from CM072517.1 coordinate 68,586,567, forward strand.
CGACTGAAATGGGAAACGGTGCATACGACGTCAGCGTGTATGTGTGTTCATTAATGCCCGGGGATCAGAGACGGACACACAAACACGGATGTATACAAGAAGCAGAAGAAGAAGAAGAAGAAGAAGAAGAAGAAGAAGAAGAAGAAGAAGAAGAAGAAGAAGAAGAAGAAGAAGAAGAAAGAAATTAACCGTGCTGAAATATAAGATGGACCCAGGAGGAGAGGGGGATTGGTGCAATGGGGAGTAGGAGGGGGGAGGGGCGGATGTCACATAAGTAAGGGGTGTCATCACAGACATTGCCTAAATTCCTTAAAACCGCGCCCCCAGATGTTGCAAGTCTGTTTTCTGTCGGAAAGATATTTTACGGCCTTGACTTGGCGTGCAACTTGACACGGACTACAACCGTCTCATGTTTCACTCTCGCTGGTCCGAGGTATGGAATTCCTTTTGTAAATTATTTATTTGCGATTTTTCTCGGCGTAATTTTATCACTTTCAGCTAAATAATCTTTATATAGAAACGTATTTTCTAAATAATTTTTTTCATGTGTAAATAGTAAGTTATTTGGCGGATAAAATATATTATTTATAGAAATCTTACATTGTATGTAAACAAACTTAATGATTATTTAGAAAATATGCTTCTAAATAAAGACTGTTTAGCTGAAAGCGGTGAAAATCATATTTTACAAAGGGAATTCCGTACCAAGGGTCAATGTTCCGCCTTGGCAATTATCCGGTACACAAACGTTTTAAGCTCATATTAATGTATATAGTTGTTTTTGTTTTTTTTGTTTGTTTTGTTTTTTTATTGCCGCTATTTGTGTGTGTGTTTGTGCGGTACACATGGTGTGTGTGGGTGTATGTGTGCGCTTTGATCTCTGCGAGGAAAAGCGCCTCATAAATAAATAAATAATAATAAAATAATAATAATAATAATAATAATAATAATAATAATAATAATAATAATAATAATAATAATAATAAAGAAAACGTGATACAAATGTTAGTGTTAAAGCAATGCAAGTAAGTTTTCTCCTCGAAAAAGATGGAACTTTAAGTTAAAGTGTCTCTTTATACCTAGACACAATAGCGGGATTAAAAGAAAGAAAGAAATGTTCTGTAATTCACACTGAGATTATTATTGGTATATATATATATATATATATATATATATATATATATATATATATATATATATATATATATATATATATATATATATATATATATATATATATATATATATATATATATATATATATATATATATATATATATATATATACACATAACATAAAACACTTTTAAAACGACAACATGTTATCCACTCAATTTGAATTGCCAAATTTTCGGTTTTAATAACCTTCTTCAGGGCATTACAATGTCAGTGTGAAAATGTACAAGCGTTTTACTATAATTCATGACTATAATTCATAAACCACACATATATACTAAATGAACATGAATACAACTCTATTATAACTCTATTATAAAAACCACACACACACACACACACACACACACACACACACACACACACACACACACACACACATGCGTGTACGAGGTAAAAATGGGGTAATTTCACCAACTTCGCGGCCCTTAGGCGGCGAATTAGGTCAAGTTTCTTCACAAAAGACACTTTTTCGCAAGAAGTTTGACCTAATTCCTCGCTCCTAAGAGACGAACTAGGTCAAGTTACTTCAAAAAAGCACATTTTTCGCAAAAAGTTTGACCTAATTCCTCGCCTATTAGGGACGAAGTAGGTCAAGTTTGTTCAAAAACACAGCTAGGATAAGGAACTTTCCTCGACGATTACGGTAAGGCAGTGCCTCGACGATTAGGGTAAGGCAGTGCCTCGACGATTAGGGTAAGGCAGTGCCTCGAAAGGGTTAGGGTCAGGGCTAGTTGCAGCGCTGCAACTAGCCCTGACCCTAACCCTTTTCGAGGCACTGCCTTACCCTAATCGTCGAGGCACTGCCTTACCCTAATCGTCGAGGAAAGTTCCTGAGCCTACCCGTCTGGAAGTGCCTGAAACTATCATTTTTTTGGGGCCTGAAACTATCTTTTTTTTTTTTGAGCCTAACATGCACTACAACTACACCAGACCTGGTGTAGTTGTAGTGCACATGCACTACAACTACACTTGGCCAAGTGTACTTTAAGTGCACATGCACTACAACTACACTTGGCCAAGTGTACTTTAAGTGCACATGCACTACAACTACACTTCGTGAAGTGTAGTTGTAGTGCACATGCACTACAACTACACTTCCATGTACTTAGAACAAATGAGCAACGACAGACAAACGGGGAACGACAAAATTACCTCATTTCGTACTAAAAAAGGCAAATTCCGTTCCTCAAAAGTGACGTTTCACAACTACACACACACACACACACACACACACACACACACAAACACACAACACACACTTCTTTAAATTAGAAGACAAACATACGACTTTGTGGTGGTGTGGTGCAAGCAGCTGGGTTGATGATATACTAATTTTATATATATATATATATATATAGAGAGAGAGAGAGAGAGAGAGAGAGAGAGAGAGAGAGAGAGAGAGAGAGATACATTGGACTCCTTTAATTGGCCTATAACACTGGCCTTCTTATTGCTGCTGTCAGTCTAGTGAATATATAGTAGTGTATTGTGGGGTACACTTGAAAATTCCTCAAGTTGGGTGCCTGTAGCGCCTACCTCAATAGCAAATCAACGGAGGTGGGGTCATTTACAATCAATGAACAAAAGCATTGGCTGTACCGTATTTTGCTATATTCCATAGCACACAGCTTACGACAAGCACTCAACTTGAGTAATGCTGTGGCGGGAGGGACGAGATAGGGAGGGATGGGAGAGGAGGGAGATGAACTTTTGTGTTCGTTGTTAGGATGGGTTGCGGACCTTGGTGACACTGCGCCGCACTGCTACTGCTGTGCTGACTTCAAAAAGCTATTATTCCTCCCCACCACCACTCCTACCTCCACCCCCTATCCCCGCTGTCGATTTGAACCCCTCACTCCTATAATAAGACGCTCAAAATTAAATGCATGTGGGGTTTATACAGGCGCTGGCGTGAGAAGGAATATGTGTTAGCGCTTTGAAGCAGGTTTTTTGACAGCCCACAGTGTAAATGTTGGCACAGCGAAACCAGACATCTTAAGAGACCATGGGAGAGAACTTGAAGTGGACAGACGGAGTTAGCTTACAACAACCGTCTGACTATCAGCCTACTACCACAAGGGGTGGCCCGAAGGTCGCGGGTTCAAATCCCGCAAAGGACGAACCTATGTGACTTAGCTACGAGGTTAGGCACGAGGGGCTTCTCGGGTTTCCTCCCTCACTTTAATAATGGTATTAGGTGCAGCCATTCAATAGTGTCACATATAAAAATTCGAGCCCCCCTTCTCTCTCTCTCTCTCTCTCTCTCTCTCTCTCTCTCTCTCTCTCTCTCTCTCTCTCTCTCTCTCTCTCTCTCTCTTATGTTTACGCCACACGTTTGAGTCATACAAGTGTGTTTGTGGTGGATGCGAGTGTGGGTAACATGTGAGCTTGTATGGTGGTACAGATCGCCACGCTTTGAGCCTAATTGGTGACTTGGCGTTGTGAAAAGTGGGGGGGGGTAGGGAGGGAGGGCAGGGAAGGGAAAAAACCCGAGTATATATTTTGTCACGCGCTAGCTGCAGACAAGTTATGAGCGACATTTGGACGAGGTAACCCTGTCCATCTTCGACCCTAATGTAGGTGTAGGTATGGAAACAAGAGTGAATGGACATAACTCTAGTCAAGTCGGCCACTATTGAGCGACGTTTGGACGGGAGATAACTCCTGTCATTTCCACCCTATTGTAAGTGATCACCCGCGTCAACAATTGTCGGAACAATTTAGTTGCGTGGCGTTTCCAGGTTGGTTATTTGGGTTAGTGCTTTAGAAGCGAAACCTTTGCAGTTCTGTACAATTATTATGAATGAGAGATGCTATGCATGACGCGAACAGTGAGATTGTCCTGCTCTGTTAATTTCCCTTAAAAAGAAAAAAAAGACTGAATTCTTTAACTTGCCGCTGATACGACAAACGGTAAGGAAAAGAGAGGCCTATACTGTACTTCTGTGAACGCACTTTTGCAGAAATAAATCGACTCCTGCGAGAACATTCCTATATCACTTGCCGGGTCGTCTTTAAAAAGAAAAGAAAAGGGCGGGTTCATCGCCCCGCTTATCCACGAGTTACCCCCCAACGCGTGGATTGTTGTCGTGTGGTTGTTTTATCTAGCCCTTTCTTGGTTCCGAAGAATCTCTTTATCGTCGGAAGAATGTGATACACGCGAAAGCAGACGCTGCACCTCAGAATTTTAGACACAGTCGCCCACATGAAGGTCTGAGCGCGTTGCCTGCCTCTTTTATTATTCACTAATGATGCCCAGGGATGGATGTAGGTAGGATAAGGTATGCGTTTGTGTGTGTGTGAGGGGAGAAGATTGGTCTTGGCGCACGCGTGTAGAGTACGCGTGGGAGTATTTTAAACAATCGCCTATTATTATGTTTAGTGAACTTTTGTTATTCGGTTGCTGGCATTAACGTTTTCTTTCCGTTGCTGCGGGATTGAGAGGGTGAGGACGTAGAATGAGAGAAGAGAGGTCAACATCAGCAGCATCAGCAGCAGCAATAAGCAGTTGATGTGGTTGATGAATTTTTTAAAATTTTACAATTGATTTTGACTTTTGTCACTTTATTGCCCCTTTTTGATGATGTTTTGTTGTTGTTGTTGATGATGATGATGATGATGATGATGATGATGATGATGATGATGATGATGATGATGATGATGATGATGATGATGATGACGACGATCTCTCTTCGCTAAAAGATGATGTATTGCAAGCTCATGTGATTCCAGTGCCGTGTGGTTGGGTTGTTTAACCTGTGTATCATTTATACGAGTATAGTTATAAAGTGGAATTCGGTGCCTGTTGTAAGTCCTTTTGAGATAACAAAGATGTGTTGTATTGAATTGTATTGCATTGCTACATCATCATCATCATCATCATCATCATCATCATCATCATCATCATCATCATCATCATCATGCACATTTGTGTTGCCGCATGACAAAACCCGGCTAAAGACGCCAGGATTGATTCGCTGCTACAGCCGTAAAACACTAAAAATAGGCTACCCCATCAATTTTAGGATTGTTGCCTCTTTGTCTTTATTAAAGACTTTTCTTTAATATCCCAAACGGATTTTGTTCAAAAATTACTGAAACATTGTTTATTTTGTTGATTTTCATAAGGGTGTTGATCACACCTTGCTAAAACAATGGCACTAATTGACCTCCGATACCCCAACTTTTCTTGTCCGACTATGAAGGGAAATCCCCAATGTGGATTGATATATAACGTCTGGAGAGTGAAAAGTCCCTATTGCTACTACTTTTTGGTACATAAAAGTGTGTGGCGTATGAATTTTTCATGAAATTCCTTGTTCCGAAGCTTGCTTGTGACACAAGTTGTGTTCGAATGTGTCTCTAGGCGGGTCGTGAAAAACTGAAGTGTTTCCTATAGATTTTCGACGATTTTTAGTTCAAAGTGAATTTTTTAATGTAGATAAACTCATCATACATCTATTTCAAGTGTTTTCTTGCAATATTTATGTTGCATTTGTTAGAAACAATTTGTCAAAGTAAGTGACCGATTCTTTTTGGAAACCGGAAGTGATGGCTTCATCTCCAGTGTCAGTAGATGCGTCGTCTGCTAGAGTAGCTAGGGCCTTGAATCGACCCGGTTTTGCTTCTGAAGAGCTCCAAGACCTGCTTTCAGACTATTTTTATGATGGTGCCAGTGGGAACTGTGATGAGGATTATGATTCTGACGAGCAGAAGCTTGATCCCGTTATTAAACGATACTGTTTGTTTTCATTCAATGATTCATGTTTCGTAGGCCTCTTCGCTATTGGCGTGTCTTTAATAATCCGTCATTCTACTTGCATAGATTTAGGTAAAGGTTGAAAAGGCGATATCAGTGAAAGAATTACAGTAGGAGTGTGGAAAATATTTCAGTAGTATATTTCGTTGGGGGTGGGTGGGGTGGGGGGGTTGAAAAGGTAAGTAGTCTGGCCTGCATTCAATATTACTAGCATGACAAGTTGACTATGTTCTCAGTATTTATTATTGTTGGTTTGTCTGTTTTAGGAAATGAACATGAGGACTATTTGCTTTGATATTTGTGTTTATTTAAACTTTATAGAGCAAAAGGACATGTTATTTTGATTTACACCTGTGACGCGACAGATTTATTCGACGTGCGGAAGGGAGTGGAGAATCGGGGAATTATTAAAGCTTGATTATTAGGACTGAAAACTACCTAATGAAACTTTTGTTTTAGGTTTGTAATCTTTGTTTGACTATTTGAACTGAGCTGATGTAGCTGCTTGCAATTAAACAAAAGATTACTTGAGGGACAAGGGATTTAAGAGGGGGGGGGGAGGGAGGGGGCATTATGATAGGGTTTATTTTAGAAAAATGATTGATTCAGGCCATGTTCTTGATATATTATTATGTGTTTGAGTTATTATAGACTTGCTAAACACTTGTTTTATTTCTAATATGTTTAAAAACACTATGCATTATGGATGGGTACAGAATATAAAATTGTGCGTACTGTTTTAATTTGTTTATGTTTAGTATTGTGTGGATGGTGTATAATGTGAATTTTCTCATCTTATCTCAACTCACTGCCATATTGCTGCCATCTTCCTGATTGTTTTGATACCAAATACATGCATGGGAAAATTCTGGTTGTGAAGTAATGATCATTTTACAATTCAAAACTTTGAAGGCACTTTCTGGAAATTAGCCCTCGAGAAAATAAAATATTTAAAAAAATCATAAAACATCAACCAATAAAGATAAAACAATTCTGTTTTTTGCATTTTGAAGATTATTTTTAGTACTTTATTAATAAATAAATAAGTAATTTTTCATATTTTGACACTTTAGCCTGGTTTTCTCATGCTGCAACACATTTTTGCATTCACACACATGTACACACATATTATATGCGCAGCCACACATACTATAAACCTCTAACTCCACAACCACGCACACACACACACACACACACACACACACACACCCTCTCACACACACCCACACACACACACACACAGGCTCCCCATTCCACACACCTCCCACCTCCACCCACATCTCACGAAATGTAAGTAGCCGTCTTTTATTTAGCAGTTATCGAAGCCTCGTCAGGGGGAAAGAACTTGCACAAATACCTCATCTCCCCCCTGACTCAGTTGGGACCCCTGCTTTGCGGGAAAGACCTAGAACAATTTATAAATAGCAGCGTGACGTCATTTTTTTAACCTTATGCAGATAATATATAGCGCTTTATATTTATACTTAATGATTTGATGTATTTTAAGGGTCCTAAATAAACAAACATACAAAGTTCGCTATTGAAGGAAACACTTGATCGTAGCTATAAATATTATAGTAACCGTGAAAGTTTAAATGAACCCTAGTAGTCATCAGTTCAGATAATAATCCCCCAAAATACTTTTCCTTTATCTTACCCCCAAAATACTTTTCCTTTATCTTACCCCCAAAATTTTTTAATGGATGTCAATAAGTATTTATATAAAGTTTACAAGCAGGGTTAGGGTTAAGGTTAGGGTTAGGGTTCTTTTTGAGGGTAAGATAAAGGAAAAGTATTTTGGGGGTAAGATAAAGGAAAAGAACCAATAATATTTTGACAAAATGACTCCTTCGGAGTAGAATATATACCGAGGTGAAGTCTGCGCACGAACGCATTGCATTGTACGGATTTTTAAAGATCCTGACGCTTGTGTCCTGTACGAGTAAATGCCAGCTAAAAAGAACAACAACCAAAAAAAAACACACAAAAAAAAAACAAAACCAAGCTAGGTCCCTAGTCCGGTGGCGGTCGCCCAGTATCGTGCTCAGTTGTCAAGGGCGATAGACAATGATTCTAAAGCAGCAAGTGCGCCCATCGGGCGGCTTGAGTTAGACCCTGTATAGGCCAGCGCCTTGAGCAGCTCTTGAGCTGGAAAACAGCGCTAGACTATATAGGACTAAATAAATAGTGGAATTATATAAAATACTCAGCGCTTCAGTGTATTCTGCTTAGAAACAGAAGAATGGCTTTAGAAGGAAATGACTATTTACTCAATGGATCGTACTCGAAGCCCAGCAATGAAGTGACTCAGCTCTGCTAGGTTAGAAATAGTTCATTAGCGAAACATTACTTAATTGTGTCATCTTTTATTCACAATTCTTGAGAGCTTCTTATTTGGCGATCAGTGATAATTTGAAGTCGCGTATTTGGCGTTTATACCACAGCACTCTGTTCTGAGAGAGAGAGAGAGAGAGAGAGAGAGAGAGAGAGAGAGAGAGAGAGAGAGACAGACAGACAGACAGACAGACAGACAGACAGACATGAAAACAAAGACACATCTCAAACAAATACACACACACACACCCCCACACACACGCACACACACACACACCCACACAGAGACACAACGAATGAAACAAAGATCCAAGTCTCCACGTCCGCGGCTTGCCTGGATGGGCTAAAAAAGAAAAGCGTCCGTGTGTGTGTATATTATATATATTTAGCTCTTGGTTCCCAAGTTTCAGCTTCACTCGGTGATTGCGTGAGCTTGCGAGAAGGTCTGCTCTCGCTCTCCGTCTCTCTAACTTCTGTAGCGATGTTTCCCGAGTCTGCCTTCCTCGCAACAGTCTGTTTCTCTTACTCTGGCACCTCTATGTGGTAGTAGTGGCATTTTTCAGTGATAAGAGTGTATATGTATATATATAGTTCTTTAATTTTTTTTATTTGTGTGGCTGTTTTTTTTGTTTTTTTTTTTTTGTTTCTGTTAATTTCTCTCCAGTTGTGTTATGAAGTCTCTCTGCAACAGTTTGTGTTGTGTTTTTCACCTCCTTATCAAAACAAGTGTTTTGTCAACCGCATTATTAAGCGATGAAGCTGAATTAATGTTTAAAAACGGATTCTGGAAGTTATCTTCATCTCAAGGGATGTTTCCGTATCAATCATGCATCCGTATAAGTTGTGTGATTCATGCGCTCACCTATGGTGGGTTGCATTGCGGTTTGTGCGTGTGTGTGTCTGTGTGTGTGCTTGCGTGCACTGATGGAAATATACAGTTTGGAATAATTGGTTATTTTATTTTTTATTTTTTAAATCGGAAGATGCGTTGTTGGTTTTGTTAGTTTGTTGGGAAATCTTCGTCCGCATCAGTGTGTGTGATTGCTTTGGACATAGTCGGTTGGGTTTATCACTGAAAGGAGATGATGATTGGTTAACTTTCATCTAAATGGATGTTTATTTAAGAAAAACCTTCATAAGAAACCTTCATAAGCATCGGTCTGTGCGAATAATAATAATAATAATAATAATAATAATAATAATAATAATAATAATAATAATAATAATAATAATAATAATAATACAGGATGCTATCACGCGCTTTTCTTCAATCGAACTCAATGCGCGGCGATCTGAACAGATCGCTATTACGAAAGTCAGAGTAGGAATCAATATTCTTATTTTTAAAATGTTAGATTGACTGCATGCAATACCATTATGGAAGGGATTTCTTTGGTCATCTAAATGTTGGTTGCGTTTATCACTGATGGGGACAGAGTTTCAAACTATTGGTTATTCGATTTTATTTGTCTTCTGTAGCTATGTATCGTACTAGCCATCATCCGCAACCGTTCTAGTTCTCTGGCTTATGAAAGTGTCGGTGTGACCGCTTTAGTGTTGGACTTGAAGGCAGAGTTATGATTTTGACACGACCAAATATATAGTATCCTTTCTGAAATACATTGTATTATATAGATAGATAGATAGATAGATAGATAGATAGATAGATAGATAGATAGATAGATAGATAGATAGATAGATAGATAGATAGATAGATAGATAGATAGATAGATAGATAGATAGATAGATAGATAGATAGATAGATAGATAGATAGATAGATAGATAGATAGATAGATAGATAGATAGATAGATAGATAGATAGATAGATAGATAGATAGATAGATAGATAGATAGATAGATTAGTCTGACGCCCAGACAGATCTCCCTTCCTTTACACCACATGTTTGAGTGATAGATGCGTGTTTGTAGAGGTTGTGAGAGGGGGTGAAATGTGTGAGGCTGTATGTTGCTACAGATCGCCTCGCTTTGAGTATGATCGGTGATTTTGGAAAAGCGCGTATATAGCATCCATTAGTAGTAGTAGTAGTAGTAGTAGTAGTAGTAGTAGTAGTAGTAGTAGTATTGTTGTTATTATTATTATTATTATTATTATTATTATTATTATTATTATTATTATTATTATTATTATTATTACTACTAAGAGGAGGAGGAGTTGGAAGCTATAGCTGAAGTAAATGGAATAAAAATGGGATGATGAATTGCTTTTATTTTGAAGCCAAGCCAGCAAGTGAGGTGCCACGCTGTCCTAGTCCGTGAAAGAAGAGTGAAAGAATACCAGACAAGACAACTGAAGACAACACAACATATAACAAAATAACACATCATAGCACAACACATCACATCACAACACAGCACAACACAACACATCACAACACAACACAGCACAGCACAGCACAACAAATCTTGATTGTCCAACGTACACAGTGGACACACGTAAAAGCGGAAACTTGTCATTGTCGGGGGCTTAAATCTGATTAAATAAATGGAATAAATGAATGATAAATTAAAATAATTAAAATCAGAACGTTAACATAAAATAAAATAAAATGTTATAAAATTGAATAAATAAAATTTAAAAAAAAAAGTTTATTAAAATAACAGAAACTAAATAAATAAAGACATTATTGTGTGTTGGAATTTCCAGGTCATTTGACAGGCTCATGCTCGGTTTTGCAAGCAGTTCATAGGGTCTACCTAATTGCATGCTAAACGCAATCCGTGTTGGACTCCCTCCAAGTGCAAGTACTGCTGCTATATTACTACACCTATCAACAACCCGTCCAAGTTTTAACGATGGGTAGCTACATTAACACATTTTAGTAATGATGGTGATGATGATGATGATGATGATGATGATGATGATAATAATAATAATAATAATAATAATAATAATAATAATAATAATAATAATAATAATAATGGATGCTACAGGTACGCACTTTTTCTTATATCGTTAATCAGACTCAAAGCGCGGCGATCTGTACCAACAAACACTCTCACAATCACTCGCAAGCTTACATGCGTAACAAACACACATTCATAACTCAAACGTGTGATGTAAAGGCAGGGAGATCGCTATTAGAAGACAAGAAGGAAATCGAATTTTATTTATAAAATTATCGAGTTACTTCAACCAACGTTAATATTGAAGGCAGAGAGGGAGGAGACCGAAGTACCTGGAGAAAGCTCTCGGTAACTGAAAAAGTCGTGTATTTACGTCACTACGTACGTTTGTCTCGTAAG
>CM072517.1:68603103-68773103 GCA_036898135.1 Oncomelania hupensis
ACCCACAAGGAGTGAATTACAATAATCCAATCTAGACAGAATGCATGCTCTAACTAGTGTTTTTGTTGCTTCTTGTGTGAGATACTGTCGAATGGAACTTATGCGTCTAAGTTCAATGTATGCAATCTGACAAGTTTTTGCAATGTGTTGATGCATGGAGAGATCCTGATCGAGGAAAAACCCAAGGTCGCGAACAGTGTCAGAAAAAGAAATAGAAATAGTTTCAACAGTGATAGTTGAGGGAAGAGAAGAGGGGTCTGCAGATGACGGAGAAACACGAGAGCCTCAGTTTTGTTATTATTTAGCTTGAGACGGTTGTTTGACATCCACGATTTTACCTCAGTAACACAATCTTGAAGGGTCCGAACTAAATGAAGAGAGAAGAAGAAGAAGAAGAAGAAGAAGAAGAAGAAGAAGAACAACAACAACAACAACAACAACAACAACAACAACAACAACAACAACAACAACAACAACAACAACAACAACAGGAAGAACAAGAAGAAGAACAAGATGCCAAGGTTACTGTCTTCGCTTTCCTAACACTAACGTTAAAGTACGGTATGGGTATTCATTTGCAGTCAGTTCGCAATTGCGGTCACACAGGCTGGTGTATAGTTTTCCCGTCTGTGATACCCGTGCTTATATTAATAACAATAAACTGTACATTTACATCAACTGTATGCATGACTTACGTATGCAGGAGATGCCAGTGACATGACAAAGTATCGGATAATATTACTTCATAACAAATTGATGAAACGATTTCTTCTTATCAGCCTCCCTCTTCCCCCTAACCCCAATCCACACAAATCTCCCTCCTCAACCTTACACTACACTACCAGGAGCAGGTCATGGAATGAAAAAAAAAAAAAAAAAAAAAAGGCCGATAAAGAGGATTAGGTCTTCTTACCGGAATATAGCCAAACAAAACAGACGGCGGCTCAGCAGTCAGGAATCATTGTCTATCAACACCTTCAGGCTACCGGTCATTGACTTCTCATTGACGCGTTATCAAAACCGACGGGCAGGCAGACCGACAGACAGAATTACTGTTGATAAAACAAAAGACCTGGTTTACCACCCACCCACCCCTCCCTCACCCCGCCCCACCTTCCTTTTATCTAGGAAGTCTAACATCACTTCGGTAAACAGTTGGTAAATGAAACAAATACACAAAGAAAGAAGCATGCGTAAGAGGAACGAAGAGAGGGGAGAGAGAGACAGACAGAGAGACAGACAGACAGACAGAGAAAAGGAGGGAGGGAGGCAGGGAAGGAGAAACAGAGAGACAGAGAGTACAGTCGGTACTTCAGCGCGCCTCAGACTGGTAGAGGTGACTCCCTGGACATTGATGGTAGCATCATTCAGCTCCAATGCTCGGTGAAATATCTTGGAGTAAAAATTGACCAAACTTTGTCGATGCAAAATCAGATTAGAAGCATTTGCCGTGGTGCTTTCCTTGAATTGAGACGTATTGCTTCCATTCGCCCTTTTTTTTTTTAATCCGAGACTGCGTGCGCGAAATTGGTTAACGCTTTTATCACATCACGTCTGGATTTTTGTAATTCGGTATTGCTGGATCTACCAGCAGAACAGATAAATCGTCTCCAATACGTACAAAACAGCGCAGCACGGCTCGTTTTGAAAAATAGATGTTGTTTAATTCCATTTAAAGTGCAGGAGGCTTGCGCCTATTTACACTAAAAAAATAAAATAAAATAAAAAAGAGAAAGAGAAACCATATCACGCCGTTGGTTCAGAAACTTCACTGGCTGCCTGTAAAATTCCGCCTCCAGTATAAGATCTGTGTTTTTGCGTTCCGTTTCTTTGAAGGAACTCTCCCAGCGTATATTTCCAACTCACTTGTAGCCTACAGGACAGCCCGCATTCTCCGATCTTCCGCAGAGAAGCTGTTAAAAGTTCCGCGTCGAAACCTGAAAACTGTTGGCGAGCGCGGTTTCAGTTTCACTGTTCCATCTCTCTGGAACGCACTCCCTGTCGGTCTGAGGAACTTGGAAGATATTTATATATTTAAAGCCCAACTGAAAACATACCCTTTTCGCTTAGCTTTTGATTAACTTACTCGCATCCCCCCCTCCCCACCCTACCCCTCTTTCATGTTATAGGGAGTCTTATGTGTAACATAACAATATTTGTGTTTCGTTGTTGGTAGATTTACCTCCATACATACATGTAATCCTTTTGTATATTGTGAGTGAATGCGTGTGTATGCACAATGAGTCTTTGTGAGTTTTTCGCTATTTAAATGTTATTCAGTAGTAGTAGTAGTAGTAGTAGTAGTAGTAGTAGTAGTAGTAGTAGTAGTAGTAGTAGTAGTAGTGTTATTACATACAGTGAGAGAGTGGGAGGATTAACATTGAACGAACACAGAGGTGTAACGTCCACTTCCACCATTGGCAAATACGGCAGACAGGCATTACTGTCCCAGCCAATAGGAATGCAAATCAACTCTGAACCACTAGATTAATCATACTGCTATGGTAGACAGTGACAATGGCCATTTTTTGCCTTGTCCACCACGGGGAGACGTAGACAAGAGAGAGAGAGAGAGACAGACAGACAGACAGACAGAGACACAGAGACAGAGAGAGACAGAAACATTGAAAGACGGACATAATATAATAATATATTTTTTTAATTTATTTTATTTAATCGTACGTGTATAGCGCGTTTCCAGCTCAAGGGCTGCTCAAGGCGCTGGCACATACGGGATCTAACTCAAGCCCGTGGGCGCCAAGTCTGACGCCCGGACAACTGAGCACAATCCTGGGTGACCGGGTATGGGGGAGAAGGGACCTAGTGCTTGCTGGTGGTGTAGCCGACATGAGCTACTGGTGGTGTAGCCGACATGAGCTACTGGTGGTGTAGCCGACATGAGCTACTGGTGGTGTAGCCGACATGAGCTACTGGTGGTGTAGCCGACATGAGCTACTGGTGGTGTAGCCGACATGAGCTACTGGTGGTGTAGCCGACATGAGCTACTGGTGGTGTAGCCGACATGAGCTACTGGTGGTGTAGCCGACATGAGCTACTGGTGGTGTAGCCGACATGAGCTACTGGTGGTGTAGCCGACATGAGCTACTGGTGGTGTAGCCGACATGAGCTACTGGTGGTGTAGCCGACATGAGCTACTGGTGGTGTAGCCGACATGAGCTACTGGTGGTGTAGCCGACATGAGCTACTGGTGGTGTAGCCGACATGAGCTACTGGTGGTGTAGCCGACATGAGCTACTGGTGGTGTAGCCGACATGAGCTACTGGTGGTGTAGCCGACATGAGCTACTGGTGGTGTAGCCGACATGAGCTACTGGTGGTGTAGCCGACATGAGCTACTGGTGGTGTAGCCGACATGAGCTACTGGTGGTGTAGCCGACATGAGCTACTGGTGGTGTAGCCGACATGAGCTACTGGTGGTGTAGCCGACATGAGCTACTGGTGGTGTAGCCGACATGAGCTACTGGTGGTGTAGCCGACATGAGCTACTGGTGGTGTAGCCGACATGAGCTACTGGTGGTGTAGCCGACATGAGCTACTGGTGGTGTAGCCGACATGAGCTACTGGTGGTGTAGCCGACATGAGCTACTGGTGGTGTAGCCGACATGAGCTACTGGTGGTGTAGCCGACATGAGCTACTGGTGGTGTAGCCGACATGAGCTACTGGTGGTGTAGCCGACATGAGCTACTGGTGGTGTAGCCGACATGAGCTACTGGTGGTGTAGCCGACATGAGCTACTGGTGGTGTAGCCGACATGAGACTGGTGGTGTAGCCGACATGAGCTACTGGTGGTGTAGCCGACATGAGCTACTGGTGGTGTAGCCGACATGAGCTACTGGTGGTGTAGCCGACATGAGCTACTGGTGGTGTAGCCGACATGAGCTACTGGTGGTGTAGCCGACATGAGCTACTGGTGGTGTAGCCGACATGAGCTACTGGTGGTGTAGCCGACATGAGCTACTGGTGGTGTAGCCGACATGAGCTACTGGTGGTGTAGCCGACATGAGCTACTGGTGGTGTAGCCGACATGAGCTACTGGTGGTGTAGCCGACATGAGCTACTGGTGGTGGTGTAGCTGACATGAGCTACTGGTGGTGTAGCCGACATGAGCTACTGGTGGTGGTGTAGCTGACATGAGCTACTGGTGGTGTAGCCGACATGAGCTACTGGTGGTGGTGTAGCCGACATGAGCTACTGGTGGTGGTGTAGCCGACATGAGCTACTGGTGGTGGTGTAGCTGACATGAGCTACTGGTGGTGGTGTAGCTGACATGAGCTACTGGTGGTGGTGTAGCCGACATGAGCTACTGGTGGTGGTGTAGCTGACATGAGCTACTGGTGGTGGTGTAGCCGACATGAGCTACTGGTGGTGTAGCCGACATGAGCTACTGGTGGTGGTGTAGCTGACATGAGCTACTGGTGGTGTAGCCGACATGAGCTACTGGTGGTGGTGTAGCTGACATGAGCTACTGGTGGTGGTGTAGCCGACATGAGCTACTGGTGGTGGTGTAGCTGACATGAGCTACTGGTGGTGGTGTAGCCGACATGAGCTACTGGTGGTGGTGTAGCTGACATGAGCTACTGGTGGTGGTGTAGCCGACATGAGCTACTGGTGGTGTAGCCGACATGAGCTACTGGTGGTGTAGCCGACATGAGCTACTGGTGCTGTAGCCGACATGAGCTACTGGTGGTGTAGCCGACATGAGCTACTGGTGGTGTAGCCGACATGAGCTACTGGTGGTGTAGCCGACATGAGCTACTGGTGGTGGTGTAGCCGACATGAGCTACTGGTGGTGGTGTAGCCGACATGAGCTACTGGTGGTGTAGCCGACATGAGCTACTGGTGGTGTAGCCGACATGAGCTACTGGTGGTGGTGTAGCCGACATGAGCTACTGGTGGTGTAGCCGACATGAGCTACTGGTGGTGTAGCCGACATGAGCTACTGGTGGTGGTGTAGCCGACATGAGCTACTGGTGGTGTAGCCGACATGAGCTACTGGTGGTGTAGCCAACATGAGCTTGCTGGTGGTGTAGCCGACATGAGCTACTGGTGGTGTAGCCGACATGAGCTACTGGTGGTGTAGCTGACATGAGCTACTGGTGGTGTAGCCGACATGAGCTACTGGTGGTGTAGCCGACATGAGCTTGCTGGTGGTGTAGCCGACATGAGCTACTGGTGGTGTAGCCGACATGAGCTACTGGTGGTGTAGCCGACATGAGCTACTGGTGGTGGTGTAGCCGACATGAGCTACTGGTGGTGTAGCCGACATGAGCTACTGGTGGTGTAGCCGACATGAGCTACTGGTGGTGTAGCCGACATGAGCTACTGGTGGTGTAGCCGACATGAGCTTGCTGGTGGTGTAGCCGACGTGAGCTACTGGTGGTGTAGCCGACATGAGCTACTGGTGGTGTAGCCGACATGAGCTACTGGTGGTGGTGTAGCCGACATGAGCTACTGGTGGTGTAGCCGACATGAGCTACTGGTGGTGGTGTAGCCGACATGAGCTACTGGTGGTGTAGCCGACATGAGCTACTGGTGGTGTAGCCGACATGAGCTACTGGTGGTGTAGCCGACATGAGCTTGCTGGTGGTGTAGCCGACATGAGCTACTGGTGGTGTAGCCGACATGAGCTACTGGTGGTGTAGCTGACATGAGCTGCTGGTGGTGTAGCCGACATGAGCTACTGGTGGTGTAGCCGACATGAGCTTGCTGGTGGTGTAGCCGACATGAGCTACTGGTGGTGTAGCTGACATGAGCTACTGGTGGTGTAGCTGACATGAGCTTGCTGGTGGTGTAGCTGACATGAGCTACTGGTGGTGGTGTAGCCGACATGAGCTACTGGTGGTGTAGCTGACATGAGCTTGCTGGTGGTGTAGCCGACATGAGCTACTGGTGGTGTAGCTGGCATGAGCTTGCTTGCTGGTGGTGTAGCCGACATGAGCTTGCTGGTGGTGTAGCTGACATGAGCTACTGGTGGTGGTGTAGCCGACATGAGCTACTGGTGGTGTAGCCGACATGAGCTACTGGTGGTGTAGCTGACATGAGCTACTGGTGGTGTAGCCGACATGAGCTACTGGTGGTGGTGTAGCTGACATGAGCTTGCTGGTGGTGTAGCCGACATGAGCTAGATGATTTTTTGTTCAGTGTGCTATTAAAAGGCTCAACAACTACGGAATTTATTGATTTAAAAATAACTATAAAGAGGGTATTTTTTGTTGTTCCTCCCCCCCCTCCCCTCTTCCCCCGCTTTGCCTAGGACATGAGCGTCAGGATCTTCACAGTCCGTGCCATGAAATACAGGCGTGCACATTGTAGGTCTCGTTTTTATACCGTATAGTAAGTGGACCCTCACAGCAGATCTCCAACGAAGAATACAAAGCATGGAGATGAGGTGCTACAGAAGACTTCTGGGCATTTCCTATACCCAGCACATCACCAACGACGAAGCCCGACAGACCATCACACAAGCCATTGGACAACACGATGACCTGCTCACCGTGGTGAAAAAACGGAAACTCCGATGGTATGGCCACGTCACCAGATCGTCAGGTCTTGCAAAGACCATCCTGCAAGGCACAGTGCAAGGAGGTAGAAGAAGAGGGAGACCGAAAAAGTGTTGGGAGGACAACATTCTAGAATGGACTGGTTTGACACATCAGGGTTGCTGAGGACAGGGAAAGATGGAGTACGCTGGTTAAAGGATCATCTGTGGTGCCCCTACGACCTCCGAGTTATGGGATAGGATAGGATAGGGATAGTAAGTAGACCTGTCCGAAGAACGTTAGTTGTTCGTCTAAGATGTGGAGTTGCGTGCGTGCAGTGCAACAACGTTAAGACCTTTTGACCTTACAGCATACTCCTACGAATGACTGTACGATGGCTGTTGTCGCTTGGCTGACAGTGCCTGTCAGGGCGACATTCCGTTTTTGAGTGCTACAGTAATTTCCTTGTGTGTAAGCGTGTGTGGGGTACCGTGGAGTAGGGAGGAGGGGGGTGATGGTGTACTTGGGTGCGATGGTAGGGGAGTGACTCTGTATGAGACGGAGAGAGAGGGGGTGGTGGTTGGAGGGGAGGGAAAGATTAGAGTTTGGAAGCGTATAGTTGTGCTTTAAGGAATGAAGGGCAATCTTGTTCAACCTTCCGCCCTATATCTGCCGTACATGTAAGTCTTTCCTGTGGTATGTTGTTTGGGCCTTGCCTGAAGGATTGTGCGCAACACACACGCACACACACGCACGCACGCACAAACACACTCACATACACGCACACACATACGCACATTACATTACATTACATGATTATTGCTTTAGGTCCAGCGGACTCTTCTGAGCCAAATCAGGACCGGACAACCCCTGATCCGCATAAAAGATCTGCCGAAACAACCCTAGTGGTAAAACTGAAAGCTCTCCACCAGCCAGTCACTTTACAATAAAGACATCCCACGCAGGGGACGCTGAGGCTGTATTCTAATTTATCGAACCCCCGTTTACAAAAACAAAATAGAATACAAACATCATTATAAATTATCAACAAACACATACATATAAAATGCCTACATTGCTCAATAATAACATCATAGGAAGCCCTAGTGACCACCTGGCAGAAAGCATCCAATATTCGCAAGCTGATCCCACAGACCTCATACACAAATAAAGAGTCTTGTCCCGGAAGAGTTTTCAAGAAAAAAGGTAGGTGACTGGTCTAGCGAAGAAGAAGATAGTATAGCAGATTGATAGAACAGAGCAGGAATGAGAAAGAGCAAATGAGAAAGACAGCAACAGTGGGAATTAAAAGCACTAAATTTCCAGAAAGTGGGGATACTATTTATACTGAAACCCCCGGCACCCCAACGGGGGTACACATACACACACGCACGCACACACAAACACACACCCACTCACACACAAACACTCATATCTCTTCCTAAATCCATGGAAAACTTTCGAGAAAATGCTAGACTAAAATCTATTGGGCGCGCTCCCCGATCTCTCTCTCTGTCTCTCTTCTATCTTTCCTTTCTCTCTCATCTCCCCCCCCTCTCTCTCTCTCTCTCTCTCTCTCTCTCTCTCTCTCTCTGTTAAGAGCGAGCTAGAAGCTAAACTCTTCACGCCACAGACGACTGCACCCTCCCCTATTGGTTCAAAAAGAGCGATTGCGGATTAATGCTTTAAACACACAGGCACGACCGCGCGTGCTCCAACACACACACACACACACACACACACACACACACACACACACACACACACACACACACACACACACACATTTTTGTAAAAACGACATTCTGATGACTGTTGTGAAAAAAACAGGGATTATTTTGACACACTTTTCATTTTCGTGACATTATTTTGACATTTTCCAATTTTTGAACCTATCCCTAACCCTAACCCTAACCCCTAACCCAAACCCTAACCCTAACCCTAACCCTAACCCTTAACCTAACCCTAGGCCTAAAACAGCTCTAACTCAGCAGGGAACTATTTTGACGTCAAAATAGGGCGCCCTTCCAAAAAAGTCAAAAGAAACCATGTTGAGTTCCATGAGTGTGTCACTGTAACGTCGTTTCTACATGCCCACACACACACACACACACACACACACACACACACATAAACACACATACACACGCACGCACGTGCGCTCACAAGGCTCGGAAGAAGCAAAAGAAGGAATGGCGACGACTGTGATTATGATGATGATGATGCTGATGTCGATGATGAAGTTGGTGATGATGATGGTGGTGATGATGATGATGATGATGATTACTTTGACGACGACAATGGCGACGACGACGACGACGATGATGATGATGATGATGATGATGATGATGATGATGATGATGATGATGATGATGATGATGATGATGATGACGACGACGATGATGCCTTTACACGTTGTTTTACTGGTTTGGTTTGTGTGTTGCAGTGCGCTGTTTAACCTGTGGCGCTGTGTGGCAAGAACGGTGCCGACATGCTTCCACTCGTTCACCCAGATGTACAACAGTTACCTGCACTCCCCTCACAATTGCCACGACTTCCTAACCCCCGCGCTGATTACAGAAATGCAGAACCTCACCAGGTAGATTACACAGTCAGCTGGTAACTTGGTTGGTTGGTTGGTTGGTTGGCTAGCCGGTGTTCTGTGGTGGTTGCTCGGTTGGTTGGTTAATAAATGGGGCGCCTGGGAGCTCCTCTCGTATTAAATTGCCTGTTCTGTTGTTGCAGCTGGTGCTCCTCATGATGATTTGATGATGATGGTGATGGTGGTGGTAGTTTTCATGACGATGGGATGCTACATTTCACAGACTGTTTTTCTGTTCTGCTGCTGCTATTGCTGCTGCTGCTGCTGCTGTTGATGATGATGTGATGATGATGACGTTGTTGTTGTTGATGATGATGATGATGATGATGATGATGATGATGATGATGATGATGATGATGGTCGTGATTTTGAATCCAGGCAGGCGTTGCCGAGGCCTGAAAATGTATTAAGGGTGTGTGTGGGAAGAGTCGGTGCGTGGATAAGAATGAATGTGCAAGGATTAGCATGGTCATGAGAAAGCGTGAAGGATTGAGAAAATGGCAGTAATAGTCTTGAGATTTTTTTTAGTATTGTTATGCATTAATCTGTTCTAATATCCGCTACCGTTTCTTTATTGTATACATGTACGCTAACCTTTGTGTTGTCTTCTTAATATGTCAACAGTTACTGTGCATCACACACAAATATCCTTGTGCAAATGGGGCAATAAAGATTCGTTATTCGTTATTCGAAAGATCATGTTAATAAATATTATGATACACACAAATAGTTGAGTTGAATTTTTGAAAAAAAAAAACCTGTTGGCGTTGGTTGCAGGGAGGCAGCAGAGAAGCAGGGTGAAAAAGACATCAACACGGATGTTGACGTCGACATTATTCCTCTCTCCTCCTCCACCTCATCACCACAGCACTCCACACCCAAGGGCGAGGAGGACAGGAGCGAGGGAGGAGTTGGGGGGTCAGGCGAGGGGGAGAGCGAGGCGGAGGTGACAGTGGACAATGGCGGGAAGGGGGAGGCTCACCAACACTCAGGAAACGGTGAGTTACAGTGATGATGATGATGATGATGATGATGATGATGATGATGATGATGATGATGAAGAAGAGGAAGAGGAGCAGTAAGGAGGAGGAGGAGGGGGAGAAGTAGAAGAAGAAGAAGAAGAAGAGATAACAGATAACAGAACTTTATTTCGCCAGGTGACAAGCACGAGGAATACACTTTGATGTTGGCACACATATTTATACTAAACACAATAACAAAGCCAACCACACCTACGCGCAACCATCCACTTGCTGACACACTCATACAAGACTAGGAATAATACTGACTGGAATATAGTAGAAACAGAATGATCAAATCAAATAGACACACACATCCACACACACACGTGCGCACTCTTCTCCGTTATCTCTCGCTCTCTGAATTCTCTTCTCTTATCTTACACAAGCACTCTACATACATCTATAAATTCTCTCTATCACTTCCTCTCTACTCTCTCTCTCTGTCTCTCTGTCTCTCTCTCTCTATCTCTCTCTGTCTCTCTCTTCCTCTCTTTCTTTCTCTGTCTTTATTTCACTCTCTCACTTTCCCCCCTCCCTCCCTCCCTCCCTCTCTCTCTCTCTCTCCCTCTCTCTCTCTCTCTCTCTCTCTCTCTCTCTTATGCATAAGTCACTGAGATAGTCCGGTATCATCGGGTGCCGGACAAGGTTTGTCACTGCTTGTGGAAAAGAAACTGAAGACAGAGAAAGATGGAGTATGCTGGTTAAACGATCATCTGTGGTGCCCCTACGACCTTCGGGTTACGGGACAGGATAGGATAGGATAGGATATTAGTTAGTACAAAATCATCGTTTATTTCTGTTTGCATGGTCTTTATTTGTGTTTTAAGACATCATTTAGGATTTTTATAGTCCTTTTTCTACGAGAGGTTTTTAAGTTAGGGGGGGGGGGTGGGGAGAGTCTAATATCACAAATGTGAGTAGACGTTAAATAAAATAAAT
Source organism: Oncomelania hupensis (assembly GCA_036898135.1). Taxonomy (NCBI): domain Eukaryota; kingdom Metazoa; phylum Mollusca; class Gastropoda; order Littorinimorpha; family Pomatiopsidae; genus Oncomelania; species Oncomelania hupensis. Next base: position 68,614,167 of record CM072517.1, read on the forward strand.
AAATAAATAAACTTGATATTTTTTTGAAAATCCGTATCATCATCTGTTGCAGGTTCCTCTGCGCTCCCATCTTCCATTTTAGTGCTTCTGTTGACGTGCATGCTGGGCCGGATTACGGCACATTTCTCGCAGTCGTGATTGGTGCTTTAATATCACGTGGATCTCTCTCCGAAGGATCGTGTTCCACTTCATCCCATTGGTCAAAATCAATTTTCATGATTTTGAAATATTTTGTGTAGTTTTATTTTGTATTTGTGTTTTATTTTATTTTGTTATGCCTATATCGTTGTTTAATGATCGTTGATCATAAATGATACACATTTTTATTTACAGTGATCTGAATTACCGAATATCTATCTCTCTCTTTCAACTCCCTCTCCTCCTGCCAATCTTTACTCACCCCTCTCCCACTCCCTCCCACCCCACCTTCTCTCTCTCTCTCTCTCTCTCTCTCTCTCTCTCACCTTTTTTTAATTTATATCAGATTTGCTCGTTGATGTACATGTGTGTGTTGTTGACGATGACCTGTACTGAGTGTGTACCATCAGATACTATGGTGTACAAATTCTTGTTGTTAATGATTATTATTACTATTAATATTATTATTTTGTCAAAGCCAGAATGAAGTTATAGCATTCCATTGATTTGAGATTAGTTATCGAACGTTTTACGTTTCATATATACATATATATATATAAAAGATGGCCATATTGTGTACAGTCTGTTGCGAATTGAAACAAAACTACAACCGTAGATTTTGATTATGGCATCAGTTTGAACTTTTCCAATTTCCACTGCTCTCTCTCTCTCTCTCTCTCTCTCTCTCTCTCTCTCTCGTAAGCCCCCTCCCCTTAACATTTTCAACTTCCCACTCCAACCCTTTTGTTTGAATGTAGGCTAATTGTAAGATATTTTAAGTGTGCCCATTAGTCATCATTTCACTATACGCTTGTTTGTCTATGTTCGCAGCTTGGATCATATCAAACATGAAACTGGTTCTGTGTTTTACAAATGGGAAAATGGTCATTGAAACGAATCATACCGTGAGCGAGTTTTACGAGTGCGCTTACCAAGGAGTGCGATTGTCAAAGGATATCAATTGATTTTCTTGTTTTTTGCATTTACCTTTTTGCTGTACGAATCTGTGGGCAACATTTTGCCATTTTCAACATCTTATTGTGATCTGATGGTTGCAACGTCAAGTGGATAATTGGATTTTGGCAAGGTCTGATTCAAAGTTGGCATTGGCGTAAATTATATCAAATACGTTGTTATTATTAATTACGCCTGTATATTCTACCAGATCAAATGGAGATTAAAAAACCCACTTTCCTGAGCAGTAATATATATATATGAATTGTAGTTATTATAAAATTTAGATTGAATATGAAAACATTAGTATTTTGTTGTTGTTTTCAGATCAATTGGGGCAGAAGTACTGAATTTTAATAACTGGTATTATTAAGAATATTAAAGTTTGTACATAAATCTAGGATCATCAGGATGCTATTTTTTTTTTAAAATACGCATTTTATTTGTTTGTATCACACTGTGATTGGAATATGATCATGCGTCGGTTCTGCATCTAGTGATGTGCGGTGTGTTGAAGATGAAAGTATATGTGATAGTCGCAGGAAGTATCCCACATCGTCTAGGATAATATTATTATTGTGTGCATGGTATAATAGTTCCGTGGTATATAGTATCGTGATATAAAATATCACGATATTTAATATCATGTTATAGAGTGTCATGCGAGCATCGTGTATAGCATTTTGAATTATGTGGGCAGTGCTCACTGTGTTTGCTGTATTATGTGGTGTAATGATTGGTTATTATCTGTACAAACTCTACATGGAACCACATTCCAGTTAAAATGATGACGTGTGATATGTCTGTTTTCTTTGATTCCTCTAACAACAAACAATACAATTAATGAACACTACAGTACAATCAATACAAACAATATACTTATGTAAATAATAATAATTAACGTGGACGCTTCCTTTTTTTTAATAATGATAAATTATTTCGAGAATGTTGTAACTTTTAAAGTGACAACATAACTAAAACAAACTATTGTTTTACATAATTTTGATATTTATAGGCACAATTGAATGTTGCTATTATTTTCCCTCTATGACGAGATATTAGTAGATTTATGTTGTTGTTTTTTAAATGTTAGTTGTTTTAAAATTTTCAATAATAAAATATCGTATGTTTAGTTTCAGTCAGTTTTGTGTTTTAGCGTTAAGTTTTGGTTTGAAGGAAGAACACGAGGTATTTTTTAATTTTATCAAATCTATTTAGGCAGTTACCTTTTTGGAAATGTTAAACTGTCTGCTTAATCAGTTGTATAATATCAAATGTTTGATTTCAGTCAGTTATTTGAGTTATTCATTTGATAAATCACAAGATGTATTATATTATATTATATTTTATTTTATTTTATTTTATTTTATTTTATTTTATAATATGTTATATTATACAATCAATGACTCTTTATTTCTGCTTCATATGAAACCTAAAGATGCAAAAGATGTATCATGATCATAATTATTATATCAATGTGTTTTTATCACACCCAGTGACTTTCTGTTGCCATTCACAATAACTAGTATTCGATTTGGAAGAAGCATACCATGTTTTACAATTATTTTCCTGTTGTTGAACCTTGAATTGAATTGCTGGAAATTATTTAATATTTTAATTTATAAACAAACAAAAATCAAACAAGTTTATAACGCACAGTAACTGAGTGAGTCTCATTTGTATCATCAATTCAACTACGGTTGGTTATGTAACATATAAACTGCCTTGTGGCGTATTTCCTTGTCAATGGTTTTGTTGTATGATGATGGTCGAGGCTTTGCGATTCATGAGTTGTTACTTCATGCACATACTTAGATGCTATAATATAACATGTATGTTGCTTTGGTTGCTGCTGATGCTTTTCAGGTCAAGGATAATATATATTAAATCATTTTATAAAATAGTAGATAAAAAAGAAAAAAAGAAATAACATTTTGTTTGCGTAGAGTAAAAGGGCAACAATAATTGGAGACAAACCACAAAAGATGAATAACGACTCTATAGACATGTAGTTTGCTAAAGCCTTCGTCAGGAAGTTACAAACCAACACGTTGTTTATGCTAATAATGTAGAATAATAGCACACAAAAAAATGGTTTGTGTGTGTCGGAGGGTGGGGAGGGGCGAAGGGGCAGAAAGAGGGAGAGGGAGCGTTTTATTTTACATTTCGTATTCCGACACATCTAGCTATATTAATATTACTGTTAATACTTGTTATCCGTGTATATATACTGTCATTAAAAATATTATAACCAGTGGCGTCCATCTACTTAGCTGCAATGTGTGGCCTGTTTCAATTTGCGTCTCGCTTGTGTTGCCTACTGCTCTGGTGTACTCGTTTCATTGTGTTAGCGCTGTTTTACTAGTTCATGTTTTGCGAAACGGTGTTGTTTATGTTTGCAGGAAACGATTGATTTGCTGCGTTGTGTTGTGTACAAAATGAGACATTGATGAGCATTGGGCTCGACCTGTAATTAGAAATGAATTAATTATCACTTGATTCGACGGTTGTGATTTTTTATTGCTATCCTTTTTACAGCCTGTGTAACTGTCTTTCACTGTATTAGAACGCCTATTTTTACTACATGTTTAGCGGAATTCAGGGTTTGCCAAATGTTTTCAACAAGAGCTTGCCCGGGAAAAGCAACATGTCCTTTTTAACTTTCCAGATCAAAAATGTACTTGCCCACATAGTGAAAGCAAAAAAAATTTTAAAAAAACACCCAAATCTTTCTTGTCACGGCTGCTGGAAAATCCACAGTTTAGAAGCGACATTTTGGCTTTCAGCGCGACCACACTACACAAGAGATTGAGATCAAAGGTTCGCTTCATTGGCGGACGAGTCAGAACAATCGATCATTCATATAATAATTATGCTGTAATAATATCGCCGCCCACTCCCCCCCGCCCCCTCCCACCATTGATAAAAGGAGCGCCGTCATTGGCTGAAGGTTGAACAATTGACCAATCAAATCCGTTGTAATCTATCGTAAAAGAGTGTGATGTCAAATTTCCAAACAGGGGTTCCACAGGTGGCTACGCAGATCAAAGTAAACATGATCGGTGCCGATGATCAAGTTGTGTTGCTTTACGTTCACAGCTTTTAACTTATCTCCGGGCACGTGACTTTCATGGTTTGTCTTTCCCGGCAACTTTTTTACCGGGAAACGGGATTTGGCAATCCCTGAGAGTTATTTCCTGAACACCATATAGCGGAGTAGTGTCGTCTTATTTATTTCTTGGATATAGCTCTTCTTTTATTCTTTCATTGACCAATGTTGTTGTGTATTAACTTCACGTGCGTACTGGTTTAACGTCTCACAATAAAATCTGAGTTTTACAATGTTGACAGTCATCGTGCTTTTGCCGTTGTAGTATGTTTTAGTTTTGTTGTTAATGATTCTCCTTGTTAGAATTTATCACTGTGTAGCTTGAAGTTAGTAAGTGCTTAAATATTCATTTAATTATTTGTGACTTTTAAAAAAAAGCTTTTAGTTTACAATGTTTAGTCACACTGCTTTAAGATTGTAGTGTTTTGTTTTTCATTTAAACAAATTACCTTTCTTTTTGTATGCTTTAATATTTGTAATACTCTAAAATAAATGGCTTTAATTATGTACACAGTTTAGCTTATTTAATTAGACTGTATCAATATTGTTTTTTAAATTTTTTTTATAATCTGATTAAAGTGCTTACAGTTCAATTTGTTTTTTAGACTATAATACCAATGATGTTATTCTTTTTAAAAAAAATAAAAATATTATTAATACTGTACTTAAAGTGCTTTAAGTATGTACACAGATGAGCTTTTCTTTTCTTAGATTATAGCAATAATATTATTTTTTAAGTGCTTGTTCTCTTCAATATTGTTATGGGATGCAGACAATTTAAAATTTCAACACCAACCCCAAAAAAATTATTTTTATTCCGACTTTTGTAATAGCGATTTCTTCAGACCGCCACGCTTTGAGTTTGATTGAAGAAAAAGCGTGTGGTAGCATAATGTATTATTATTATTATTATTATTATTATTATTATTATTATTATTATTATTATTATTATTATTATTATTATTATGTTCGCAGTTTATGATGTTTTAGTTTTTTGTCTTTTTTAAAGTTTAAGATTATTATAAATTTTAGGTAGTAAAAGGCTTGATTGGCGCACGCTGTGTACCTTAATAGCTCTTCGATCAAATATAATTTACCGTTACCATCACATCCTTTACTCTCTTTGCCTTACATTGGTATTTATCGTGCAAGAGGTAGAATTTGAGTAAATTGGGAAATATGTTTGTTGTTCTTTTCTTGTTAAAATTATATTTTTAGTAAAATTTAAAAAATAAATTCTAGAAATCTAATTGGAAGCTAGAAACACTGCATTGCTAGTATATTGAAGATCATGCTTTTTTTGTTTTTTGGAGGGGTGGGGGGATGGGTAGGTGATTGGGAGAAGGGGGAGGGAGATTGGGATTATATTACTGCATTTCTGCACAATTACTGTATAAATAAAACCAATAAATCATGGATGATTTTTGTACGATGGATGCTATTGTGTTGTTTTTATTTTTTGGTTGAGGACATGATAATATGTATGAGTGTGTGCGTGCGTGTGTGTGTGTGTTCATCATCATCATCCTATCCTATCCTGTCCCGTAACCCGGAGGTCGTAGGGGCACCACAGATGATCGTTTAACCAGCATACTCCATCTTTCTCTGTCCTCAGCAGCCCTGATGGCTTCGCTCAGTGTCAAACCAGTCCATTCTTGAATGTTGTCCTCCCACCTCTTTTTTGGTCTCCCTCTTCTTCTACCTCCTTGCACTGTGCCCTGCAGAATGGTCTTTGCAAGGCCTGATGTTCTGGTGACGTGGCCATACCATCGGAGTCTCCGTTTCTTCACCACTGTGAGCAGGTTATGGTGTTGTCCAATGGCTTGTGTGATGGTCTGTCGGACTTGGTCGTTGATGATGTGTTGGGTATAGGAAATGCCCAGAAGTCTTCTGTAGCACCTCATCTCCATGTTTTGTATTCTTCGTTGTAGATCTGCTGTGAGGGTCCATGCTTCGCAAGCATATAGGAAGATGGAGATGACAATGGAGCGCAGCAGTCTTACTTTGGAATGGAATGTAGACTGATGGTCCTGTCTTTCCAAATGGGCTTCGACCTTGTCAGGGCAGCAGTTGTTTGTGCGATCCTGGAGAGGACTTCCTGTTGGGACCCATTGTCTGATACAATGGCTCCTAAATATTTGAAGCTATGCATTGTGTTGAGGGATTGCCCTTGGACTTTGATGTCCGTGTTGATGCCACTGGTGTTGTTGTTCATCATTTTGGTCCTCTCTGCACTTATTTCCATTCCATAAGCTCTGGAGGTGGTGTCAAGCCTCTGTAACAGCTGTTCAAGTTCTTGTTCCTCTCCAGCCAATCCATCAATGTCATCCGCAAAACGAAGATTGGAGATTGCTCTACCCCATATGCTGACTGTGCCTTCGTGATCTGCAAGGGCATCTGACATGATGCGCTCTAGGAAGATGTTGAAGAGTGTTGGAGAGAGTAGGCATCCTTGACGCACACCGATTGTTGTTCTGAACCAGTTCCCGACGACGCTGTTATGGATGACTGCACTGGTAGCCTTGTCATACAAGCTTTTGATGACTTCAATAATTTCATCATCATCATCAAAATCATAATAGTCACAAACGGTATAAGAAATGCATGGAGAAAAACTCAAATATTTTAAACAAAGCTGTCAACTCAAAAATGAAGAGAAAATAATGGTAAACTGATGGGCTTCCCATCAGTAGACATATTTGTCATTGTAGCGCCACATGTAAAATGTCCTTGGGTACAAAAGGGGCCAAATAAATCATCTTGTATCTTGTGGCAATATGGCAGTTTCTAACCGGCATTTATTTATTTATTTATGTATTTATTTATTTATTTATTTATAAAATGTATGTGGAAAATAAACTTATAGTAAAACCACAGGCGCATTAATCAAGAAAAATGAACTCTCGGCAAAAAATGTGTGGATCCCCGATAGCGGACGGGTAGCTCAGCAATACATATCATATATATGTTACATGAACTTTACAAAACTTGGAAATGTACAACTTTCCTAAAATGTGTAGTAAATTTGCACAATTATTTTTCCACTCGGGGGATAAACACATTTTCTAAAAATCTCAGGAAATTTGTAAATTTACTGAAGTACGTGACCAGGAAATGTGTATGTTTACTGAAGGCGTTGGCAAAGTCAGACAAATGAATAGTTTTTTTTAAAATCCATCTTCTATAGCGCTCTTCCAGCCCAAGAGCTGCTCAAGGCGCTGGCGGATACAGGATCAACTCAAGCGGCAGAAGGCGCCCACCTGCAATCTTTGGGCGCATAGTCTGACACCCAGACGACTGAGCACAATTCTGGGCGACCGGAGATGGGGAGAAGGGACCTAGTGCGCGCTGAGTGCATTTGCGTTGCTGGTACCCGTCTGGGACATGAGCGTCAAGATCTTTAAATTCAATGCGATGGAATGACAGTGCAGCAAAAGTAGATGACAGAGTTGTACATGTATCACCTTTCTCGTTATTAATTTTATAACATTATAATTAAACATAATTAACATAATTATGATTAAAAGAAAACGTAATTAAAAGACCATCCTGCAAGGCACAGTGCAAGGAGGTAGAAGAAGAGGGAGACAGAAAAAGAGGTGGGAGGACAACATTCGAGAATGGACTGGCTTGACATTGAGCGAAGCCATCAGGTTTGCTGAGGACAGAGAAAGATGGAGTTCGCTGATTAAACGATCATCTGTGGTGCCTGAACGACCTCCGAGTTACGGGATAGGATAGGATAGGATAGGATAGGACAAGATCGCTGACCGTGGCAGCTAGAATTGCACAGCAGCGTTGCTTTAAAGCATCTGCACCTGTTTATTTGACTTTTTTGGGTGTGTCTTCTCACCCCCGTCCCACCATTGCATTTGACAAATTCTTGCTCTCCTGATGCTGACTTCTGACCGACTGCTGACCGCAAAAATACAGTCTTGTCAAGGCAAACGTCTTGTTCTGTGAGGAGTTTTTGCGGTCACAAGTCAAACTGATTTCTTGCGCAATCGCCTTTCAAAATCTTTGTTGTCACTGCAATAGTGTTTATGCCTGTATCTAAATCTCTCTGCAGTAGAGCTCCAACCATATTTCTTGGTTCTGCCCTGCCACGGTCAACCAAAGGCACTAAAACAAACAATTAGGTGCAAAGCTTAAGGTCTGAGGACGAACGTTTTGATTGCAATCATAATGAAAATCTTGACTTGAGTCACTGATTTCGTGAGACTATCGCCCAGTCATCTCAGTCAAAACGGTCCGCAGCGTGATTTGCGATGATTTTCCACTTTTAGAACATGCTCTAATTCCGACGAACTGATTGCGAGTCATTTAGCATGGGAACCAATGAAACGCGCCACTTTGATCACGTGATCTTGCGGAAAATGACAAGGCCACGACTGGCCCGCTATGAACGTTGAGTGTGAAAAATACCTGAAGTAATATAGATGATACAGTCATTCGAGAATGGACTGGTTTGACACTGAGCGAAGCCATCAGGGCTGCTGAGGACAGAGAAAGATGGAGCATGCTGGTTAAACGATCATCTGTGGTGCCCCTACGACCTCCGGGTTACGGGACAGGATAGGATAGGATAGGACAGTCACGTGAATGTTTATGGGATATTGTCTTTTTCGCTGAACTTAGCAAATGAATTGCTAGTGTTAATGTAAAAATTCTTCGTCGCTGCTTTTCACACATTTTGACTTTGGGCGTAGCAAGGGTAACAACTCTTGTGCTTTTGTTTATGCACAGTGACTGTGCGCATGTTTATCAAAATCAAACGTTTTAGTGTGACTACTGACGACTCGCAGCGTCACATTATGACTCGCAAACATGTACTGTCATTATGATTACAGTCAAAACGTTCGTCGTCAGACCTTAAACGTACAAATATCCTGAGATTTGACAATTTTACTAAAATCTCATCAATGTTTTTAAAATAAATAAATAAAAAAAATAAAGAAAAATATTTAGTAAATTTAGAAATTTCCTGAGATTTTTAGGAAAATTGGTAAATTCCCCGAGTGGAACAGTAATTTTTCAAATTTACTACAAATTTTAGGAAATTTGTAAATCGTAGTTTGGTAATTTTACTTTTTACTACTGCGCGCTACCCGTTAACAAGCACGATTGTGCACTCAGTAAGAAATGATCCAAGGGAAGTAATAAAGTTTTCTTTTCTTCTGTATAAGTTAATCTGTTTTCTCCCTTTAACTGCTGTGCTCCGCACGAAACAGTTTCTCCTACTATTGCTGCTATTACTACTGCTGCTGCTCCTCCTACTACTACTATTACTACGACGATGACTACTACTACTACTACTACTACTACTACTACTACTACTACTACTACTACTACTACTACTACTGCTGCTGCTGCTGGTACTACTACTTTGTGAGTGAATATCTAGCCTATTGAACCTGATCATTATTATTGTTGCGTGTGAATAGGACCGCCCTATTCACACGCAACAATAATAATGATCAGGTTCAAAACGCAGCCATCTGTTCCAACATACACGCTCACATATTGCAAACAATCGCACATAACACCAAACACACCTCCATCTCTCAAACAATAAACGTGAGTACATGTGATCTGAGAATAACAATACTAGTCAAGTGCTGTACCCTACCGGATGCAAAGTTCTCTCGCCTTTACGTCAGGTGTGATTTAGTGGTTGATCTGTGACGTTCGAGGTTCGAACCCGGTAAGCATAGAGTTTATTTATTACTGTTGTTGCACACGGTGATGTTGTATTGTAAACAAAACAAACAATGATGTCATCTCGATGACGTCACTCCATATACCTAAGTTCTGTTTTAGGCAAGGTATTTGTATACACTAATTACATACAAAATTTTAAACGAAATAAAAATATTATATAAAATAAAAAATAAAAAATAAAAAAGCGGGGTGGAAGTGTAGCATAAAGGTGGGGTTTGAAAACTTTTAAAAAAAGAAAAAGAAAAAAGTGATCACCAAGACGTCATTTGATTGGCATAAGTTTTGATTCATGGTAAAAAATCCAAAGGAAATAGTAGTAGTATAGTAGTAGTAGTAGTAGTAGTAGTAGTAGTAGTAGTAGTAGTAGTAGTAGTAGTAGTAGTAGTAGTAGTCGTCGTCGTCGTCGTCGTCGTCGTCGTCGTCGTAATAATAATAATAATAATAATAATAATAATAATAATAATAATAATAATAAGAAGAAGAAGAAGAAGAAGAAGAAGAAGAAGAAGAAGAAGAAGAAGAAGAAGAAGAAGAAGAAGAAGAAGAAGAAGAAAAAGAAGAAGGCGCAGTCAGCATAGGGGTAGAGCAATCTCCAACCTCCGTTATGCGGATGACATTGAAGGATGGCTGGAGATGAACAAGAACTTGAACAGCTGGTACAGAGGCTTGACACCACCTCCAGAGCCTATGGAATGGAAATAAGTGCAGAGAAGACCAAAATGATGAACAACAACACCAATGGCATCAACAAGGACATCAAAGTCCAAGGCCAATCCGTCAACACAGTCCATAGCTTCAAATATTTATGAGCCATTGTATCAGACAATGAGTCCCAACAGGAAGTCCTCTCCAGGATCGCACAAAAAAAACTGCTGCCTTGACAAGGTTGGAACCCATTTGCAAAGACAGGACCATCAGTCTACACCCCCAAGATAAGGCTGCTGCGCTCCCTTGTCATCTCCATCTTCCTATAAGCTTACGAAGCATGGACCCTCAAAGCAGATCTACAACGAAGAATACAAAGCATGGAGATGAGGTGCTACAGAAGACTTCTGGGCATTTCCTAAACCCAACATATCGACAGACCATCACACAAGCCATTGTACAACACGGTGACATCCTCACAGTGGTGAAGAAACAGAAACTCCGATGGTATGACCACATCACCAGAGCATCAGGCCTTGCAAGGACCATCCTGCAAGACACGGTGCAAGGAGGCAGAAGAAGAGGGAGACAGAAAAAAAGGTGGGAGGACAACAGTCCAGAATTCTCTGGCTTGACACTGAGCGAAGCCATGAGGGCTGCTGAAAAAAAAAAGATGGAGAGTTGGTTAAACGATCGTCTGTGATACCCCAACGACTTTCGAGTTACGGGATAGGATAGGATAGGATTTATGTTGAAGATGTCTGTAAAGTCTAGATACAGTACCAATAATTTAAAAAAAAAATTTAAAAAAGATATGTCACCATTTTCTATCTATCTATCTATCTATCTATCTATCTATCTATCTATCTATCTATCTATCTATCTATCTATCTATCTATCTATCTATCTATCTATCTATCTATCTATCTATCTATCTATCTATCTATCTATCTATCTATCTATCTATCTATCTATCTATCTATCTATCTATCTATCTATCTATCTATCTATCTATCTATCTATCTATCTATCTATCTATCTATCTATCTATCTATCTATCTATCTATCTATCTATCTATCTATCTATCTATCTATCTATCTATCTATCTATCTATCTATCTATCTATCTATCTATCTATCTATCTATCTATCTATCTATCTATCTATCTATCTATCTATCTATCTATCTATCTATCTATCTATCTATCTATCTATCTATCTGTATGTATTTATGTATGTATGTATGTATGGCTGTATGTATGTATGTATGAATGTGTGTATGTATGTATGTATGTATGTATGTATGTATGTATGTATGTATGTATGTATGTATGTATGTATGTATGTATGTATGTATGTATGTATGCATCAGTTCACTCTTATTACACATGAAGCTTAAAGGAATATGTGTATCTGAAACCTTATATATTCTGTACGTCTGATTAACAGATAATCAATTCAAAGATATATATATTGTGAGTGCGTGTGTTTGTGTGTTGTGTGTGCGTGTGTGTGGGTGTGCGTGTGTGTGTGTGTGTGTGATCACATAGTGGCAGTAGCAGGCCCTGTAATAGTTCTCTGTTGTATGTTAGTACTGCGGCGAGTAGAAGACAGAACGAGTTCATAATATTGTCTTTGATGTCCTCACTTCCCTAAATGCATATATTCATGCAGTTTATGGAGAATTAAATCTAGAAATGTCGTGTGTGTGAGTGTGTGTGTGTGTTAGTGCGTGTGTGTGAGTGAGTGTGTGTGTGAGAGAGAGAGAGTACGTGAGTGTGTGTGTGTGTGTGTGTGTGTGTGTGTGTGTGTGTTCAATGTTTAACTATGCTAATTATAATCCTACCGTTTTTGATTGTGTTCTGTGCACCAGGTTGTAACTTCTCATAAAGATCATAAAGTTGTCGTATTTGTATCTGTTTTCAAGCCAATGTTCACTTGTAGGACGCACAATAGTTGAATTTGTAACAACAAACGAGTTCAATTCAATAATTTATTTTAACGTCATTTTACATACAAACGAGCTGTGTTCTCAATTTCAATGAATATTGTTATTATTTTGTTTTGGCTGTTTGTACCTCACACTGTAATTTCTTGAAACAGATAATAAAGTTGTCTTATCTCTTACCTTACCTTATCGTATCTTATCTATATTTATTTATTTAATTATTTTAAAAATCACTTAAAAAATGACGTCGCTCGATTTGCATAAGATTGATTTTATGTTGAAGACATCTGTAAAGTCTAAGTAGGCCTACATATCAAGTATGAACCAAAGCCCTCAAGTAGTTTGGGAGAAAATATGATCAGAATTTTTTTTTTTTAATGATGATGTGGCTGTACTGACGTCACCAAGTACGCATAACTTTGTGTCCAGTGGAAAAGCGCATTGACCACAGCCTCCTTACTCCTCGTTACCACTGCATGCATAATAATGCTGCCCACGAGAAACTTCAAGAACTAATTCTCTCTATAAACCACAACGCAGGCAGTCTACGCTCAGCTTCCCAGTGTCGCCTCACACTCCCAAGCGTGCGGTCGGCCAACACAAACAAGAAAACCCTGGGTTATCGGGCTCCAAAGCTGTGGAATAACCTCCTTCTCGCTTCGAAGGAATGTCTGTCATCAGTCGGCTTTAAGAAGGCCCCCCCCCCCCCCCCAAGACATTTTTCTTCAAAGCCTCAAATTAAACTAATCTGCCCTCACGGGTCCTACCTGTTTGTAGTAGTGTACATTTAAAGGCGTTAAACATCTGATAGCCGCTCCTTTGTCCATTTTCAATCGCAATGAGCATCTTCCGTGGATACCTGAGCCATACAAGACAACGTCGACGTCGTCATCATTATCATCATCTTCATCGTCATCATCATCATCATCATCATCATCATCATCATCATCATCATCATCATCATCATCATCTTTATGTTCTAACTATATACCAAGATTAAAATAAATCCATCCATTAGGTCTAAGAGAAAAGCGCGCCCGGACGCACGGACGTATGGACGGACAAAATCAAAAACATTAGCTCCCCCGCTCTACTTCCCCCACCCCCACCCCACCCAACCTTCACTCGGAAACTAAAAAGACATATAATATTAACTTCAGGTAATCAGACTGGATCGACTACACCAGCCAGAATATAATCTAAAGCATAGAAAGTGTCGTATTCGGTAATAGGCCATTGACTTCAACCTCATGCCGATAGCGGAGAAAACTTTATATTTAGCCTACACTACATTAGGCCTAACTAAAACCGTTTGTAAACTTGACCTCAGGCGTCGGAACAGTTGTTTATAGCTGTTCAGACTTTATAGGTAGTTTGATTACAGACAGAACAGGAATCCTACAGATAACACCATCAAATGAGAGCACAAAAACAGTCTCAACTTGCCTGCCGGCGCACAAAGTCGACCTACATGTGGTTCTTCAGCCATTTCATCTTCTACTGTCTCGCTACTTTCATCTACAAGGTCAGTTTTTTAAAAAAAGGTTACTTATTTAACCAATTATGGAACTTCGGAACTTTGTCCTTTTATTAGCAAAACCACATATAATTCAAGCATGAAACAAGGCTCACCGCAGCTCAATTCAATGCCTGTAGAGGCACAAACTTGCTGCAGTGGACCTGTGAACCATGCAGTAAAAAAGAAGTTTTTGTCAAGTGTCAAATTGAAGCCAAATTGGATGGCATTTTCCAGATGCTAAAAATCATGACAGATAGGCTTGCAGATGTTGAGAGTGCACAAAAAAGAGCAGAAAGTCTGGAGAAGAGTATAGAAAATACTATTGAGCAGAAGGTAAATGAGTACATGACTGAAACTGTGGAGAAAGAGAAAAGAAAACTTAACATAGTTGTAGCAAATTTGAGTGAGAGTACCAAAGAAAATGCAGAAGAAAGGAAGAAAGACGATAGGGAAAGAGTGAGGGAATTAGTTGCAAAGATTTCTGAGGTGAACCCTGAGGAAGTTGATAACCCAATGAGATTGGGAGGATTCAAGATCGGTCTGAATGTAAGGCCAAGGTTGCTGAGGCTTGAAGTGAAAACTGAGGAAACCAAAAAGAAAATCATGAAGGGCATTTTTGAACTGAACAAGAACAAGTCTCCACCCCAAAGAATCTATATCAACAACGATAGTACACCAAAGGAGCGGGAAAAGATAAAGCAGTTAAAAGAGGAGATGCGAGCAAGGTCTCAGGGAGGGGAAGAAAATCTTATGATAGATTACAGGGCACTGAAGGTGGTTCCAAGAAAGAGCAGACCCAATAGTGGAGTCAACGTGCCACTGGGTCCTCCTGCTGCTGCAGCAGAGTCCCATTGACAGGCATATGAAGACAACTCTTTGTACCATAATGTATTTGTAAATAGTTGTAAATACACTGGAGATCAGGTCTTTTCATCTTCTGATTCGGAAGACTTATACTCTTCACATGATGACCCTCATTCAGGTTCTTTTAACACAGAAACAGTACAACCTTACTCAACACACACTTTTGACCATTGTAGTGTCATGTACAGTAACTTGGACAGTATGCTAAACAAGAAGAATGAAATCTTATCAAGGATTGATGAGTTAAAACCCGACATAATTGCTTTTACGGAACTGTATGCTAAAAATATAAAGTATCTGCCCTTGGACTCCGAGTTTTCACTACCAAATTATGACGTTTTCTTAAACACAGATCGGGATCGTGGTGTTGCTCTTTATTTTAATAAAACATTAAATGCAAAAGAATGTGACATTGAGTCGCGCTGTAAATTCAGAGAATGTTTGTGGTGTACATATAAGGATGGTTCAGGGGAGAAGGTTTTAATTGGTCTTATATACAGGAGTCCCAGCTCTTCAGAAGAAAACATTCAGAATTTGTACACGCTATTACGAGATGATGAGTTGCAGAAATATAAGAAAATATGTGTACTTGGTGATTTTAACTTTCCCAAGGTAATATGGGATAGAACTGGGGTTGATGACAAAAATTACGATTTTGTTGATTGTGTGCATGATGCATTCTTAACTCAAAAAGTCATACATCCTACACGACACAGAGAGGGCCAACAGTCTACGTTGGATGACCTTGTTTTAGTGAGTGATGAGGATATGATCTCTGAAATAGAACATATGGTGCCTGTTGGAAAAAGTGATCACGACGTTCTGTATTTTAAGTTGTACACTCCTAAAATTAAGGTCACAGAAAGCAAGAAGTACAGATATAATTTAGGTAAAGGGGACTACGATGCGCTGAGAAGGTACGTTTCTAACGTTGACTTCGGGAAAATTAGCCCAGAAGGAAGCAGTGTTGAGGATGCCTGGGAGCGCATCAGAAGTACTGTGCTACAGGGTATGGAGCAACATATCCCTAAGGTACAGTGTAAGAAAAAGAAAACTACACCTACTTGGATGAACAAAGCGTTACTGAGAAAAATAAAAAAGAAACATAAATTGTATAAAAGATATATGCAAACAAAAGAAGGTAGAGCATACCAGAAATTTATTGATTTGCGCAATGAATGCAATAGATCAATAAAAAGTGCCAGAAAAAATCATGAAAAAAATATAGCGGATAAATGTAAAGCTAGTCCAAAAACGTTTTGGAAATATGTGCAAGAGCAAACTAAATGTGACACAGGAATAAGTGCGTTGGAAAAGGAGGATGGTACTTTTGCCACCACTGATGAAGAAAAAGCAGAAACATTAAACAACTTTTTTGCAAGTGTATACGTCAATGAGAATGAAGAGGTGCCAACACTTGGTAAGTGTTCATGGTCTAATGGACAGTGTGTTGAGGACATTGTTGTAACACCCGATATTGTGAGAAAGAAATTAAAAGAACTAGATCAGAATAAGGCCCAAGGGCCCGATGGAATTCCACCTAGAGTGTTGAAAGAATTACATAATGAACTCGCAGAGCCACTCTGCAATCTCTTTATAGCTTCCTTGGAATCTGGCGTTGTTCCACACGACTGGAAAAATGCAGAGGTAAGTGCCATTTTTAAAAAGGGTAATAAGTCTGAAGCTGGTAATTATCGACCGGTAAGTCTAACTTGTATTGTCTGTAAAGTCTTGGAATCAATTTTAAGAGATAATATTGTATTGTATTTTACTGAAAATAACCTGTATACAGATTGTCAGCATGGGTTCAGGAAGAAGAGATCTTGTGTAACTCAGTTGTTACATGTTATGGAAAGTATTACTAAACTATTAGATGATAGAAAACCAGTTGACATAATTTACCTGGATTTCAGGAAGGCATTTGACACGGTTCCCCACAAGAGGCTTTTACAAAAATTAGAAGCATATGGAGTGTGCGGTAAGATAGCCAGTTGGGTGTGCAATTTTCTGTCAGACATGGAGCAAGTGGTGAGAGTTGGTAATGCAAGGTCTGAAAAGGTAAGAGTATCTTCTGGTATCCCTCAGGGAAGTATCCTGGGTCCTATCCTGTTTACCATCTTTATAAATGACCTACCAAAGTGTGTGGACAGCATGTGTCAAATCTTTGCGGATGATACCAAAATATATAATGATGCAGGTAAGAGCGATGATCTGCAAAAAGACCTTACAAAGCTACAAGCTTGGACAGAAACATGGCAATTACATTTTAATGTTGGTAAATGTAAGGTGCTACATGCAGGTAAAAATAACCCCGAACATGAGTATGTGATGCAGAGAAAGGAAGAACGTTCACGTGTAGAAAAGTGTGAAGAGGAAAAGGATTTAGGGGTTGTCTTTGACAAGTACTTATCTTTTGATGCACACATCCAGACCTGTGTTAAGAAGGCAAACCGAATGGTCGGATTAATCAAAAGAACTTTTACTTATATCGACAAACAGGTATTTGTAAAATTATATAAGGCAATTGTTCGACCCCATCTTGAGTATGGGAACATAATATGGTTTCCAAAACTAAAGAGACAATCAGTGGCCATTGAGAAAGTCCAAAGACGGGCAACCAAACTGGTTAAAGAGTGTCGTAACATGAGTTATCACGATAGACTTAAGAATCTAGATTTACACTCTTTGTATGGACGAAGAGTGAGAGGAGACTTGATTCAAACTTTTAAAATGTACCATAAAATTGACGATTTGTACTGGACTGACTTTTTCTCAACACCTAGTTGCAATTCAACGCGAAACGCGGAGGGGAAATATTTGTAAACCACTGCAGAACTAACACTAAAAAGCTTTCTTTTTCCAATCGTGTTGTTACTAACTGGAACGAACTACCCATTTCTCTTAAGAATGCACCTTCAATTAACTCTTTCAAAAACCAGTTGGATGAGCTGCCTAAGTACAAAAAATTGTTCTTTTACTATGATGAACGGTAATGCGTTCAGGAAAATTGCATGCACTATCAGACCCATGTAAACCATATGAAAGATGGGACATTCAGAAAGGCCCGAGGGCCTGTTTTGTCCTCAACATACTACTACAACTACTACTAAGGCTCATAGCCCAGGAGGCATTTTAGCCAAAAGTAGGGGGAAAAAAAGGGGGGGGGGCGGGGAAGGGGGAATTACAGACATTAAAAAACAATGAACGGCTCAAAAAAGGCTGCTCCATACGCATCACAAGACAAACCTCTGAAATGTCAAACACCCGTTTTAAGGTTTACATTGATTCACTATGGAAAGAGAAGTGTACAGCATCGCATGGTTCACAGAAGAAGACAAAAGGGAATGCACAATAATATAAATAGTGACATAACTCCAACAAAGCGGATAAATTTAGCAATCTGCTCTTTGATTCAGTATTCATCAGCTGGTTACATTTAAAGACATTTGAATGAGTCCAAAAGTATTTTCTAAAAAAAAGTGTTTTCCAAACATGTTTTCTGTCAGCAAGGAATTGTTACATGTAAATAAATAATGAAACTCGTCATCAATTTAATCTAAGTCACACATAGTACACAGCCGTAATTGGAGGGAGGAAGAGGGCTGGAAGGCGGAAGGTGTGGGGGAGAGGGGGTGGGGTACAATGGTGGGGGTATGAAAGAGGATGGAGAGGGGCTCGCGAATCAGAAAGAGCCAACTGTCCCTCTGTCGGTCGATCCGTTCGTCCCTCGGTCCGTTGTTAACCATAATTATTTCAAGAACTTATCTTATCATATTCTATCACATCCTATCCTATCCTTTCCTATCCCATCCAGTAACTCGAAAGTCGGCGAGGCACCACAGATGATCGTTTAACCAGCGAACTCCATCTTTCTCTGTCCTCAGCAGCCCTGATGGCTTCACTCAGTGTCAAGCCAGTCCATTCTCGAATGTTGTCCTCCCACCTCTTTTTTCTGCTACCTCCTTGCATCGTGCCTTGCAGGATGGTCTTTGCAAGGCCTGAGCTGATGCTATTATGACAGAGTCCAAATTATAGTTTCAATACAATATTAGAAATGTACCAAAGTTGATGGAATTGATGTAACGTTTTAACGAATTTGAGAAGCGTATTACAGTTGCTGGAAATGCTTAGCTTTGATACAAAGAAGTCTGTATTAGTGTTGATAATAAAAGATTATAAAAACGAAAATGTAATTAGCGCCGAGCTTATCCAAACCTTAAAGAGGCGGAAGATAAATGGCTTGACAAGATAGATGATTAAAAGCGGTGTTGGGAATGTAAGCAATTGTTTTGGGTTTTGTGAAATTAAAACAAGAAACAGGAAATAAGAAGTAAAACAAGAAATATGGTTGTTGATTATGGGAGTGGGTTATAAAGGAAATTTGTGAAGCATAAATATAAATGAAGACATGGATGGGTTTGATTATTTAGCAATATGGAATAACTTGTGTAATACATTTTTAAATATTAATAGATGTGAAGGTGATTACAAATATGCAATATTAGGAATTTAGAATTAGTAGTTTTGAGGGTAAGTGTGTGTTACGTTTGAGACGCGCACGATAGATCCGATCGTTTTGTTTTGCAAACATGCAATAACAGAGTGTATTTACCTTTGACTTGATTTTGTGTTGATGTTAGAAGAACCTTTGTATAATTTTAATGGTTTTTTTTAGTCGATATTATTGGAGAATTTTCTGGAATTACTTGTTTACTATCGATCGAAGCAATTAAATAAATATAGTAATAGCTAAGAGATTCTTCTAACCTAAATAAAGTTATATGACGTAAGACAGTGCATAGTTCCGGTGACGACTTTTATTTTGATTGGGCGTTATTGCGTCATGCTGGAATTTTCGAACTTTTTCTCGATTATAGAGAGACTATATAGGTGGTGCAATGTGTCTGCTTGAAGAGAGTGAAAAGTGAAAAAAGCGATTGAGCGATCTTGTATGCAGTTGTTGATGTTTGCTAAATAATGTTGGATAACTTTACACGACGACTAGTGCCTTGTTGCTGAGTGAACAGGTTTAGTGGATAAACGAATCTGAGTTACACTTATCAAGATTCAAGCATCGGGGCTGAATCAACAATTGATAAAATAAACACCGTGTATCAGTGTGTGTTTGAAAGTGATAAGGTAGGTAGTGAGGAGATGTATTAGTGTGGCAAAGTAATCTTTTATCAAAGTTAGAGAAGAAGACGTGGTGTATGGTTAATGTTGTTCTGTTTTACCTTTAACATCGTGTAGCCAGTTAGGTGGTGAATGAAACTCCACAGATTGGTGTAAGGAGGATAGGAGATAGTGAGACGGTTTTGGGAAGTTCCTTGAAATTAAAATTGATAAGAGAAAGAACGCATGCCCATATAGTTTTTATTTTTTAAAATAAATATTCATAACTGCACAGTTGACCAATCATTATTAATTTGGGAGACGTAAGGTTGAGACTGGATACCCAATATATATATAGATAGATAGATATATATATATATATATATATATATATATATATATATATATATATATATATATATATATATATATATATATATATATATATATATATATATATATATATATATATATATATATATATATATATATATATATATATATATATATATATATATATATATATATATATATATATACAAATGATGTTGCATGACTGAAATGTGCTCGCCACCGCTCTTTATCTCAGCTCTCTGTTTCTTTGTTCTCTGCCTCCGCATTAGGTGACGGAATTGTACTAGAAAGGTAGGATGACGATTTAGTATTTCTGTTCTGATATTTTAATGTATGTTTTCCAATAAATAAATAATCAGAAAATCAAAATTAAAGAGTCGTGGATTAACAAATAAAATCTTTCAAAGCTGCCTCTCAAGCTGTCTGTGTAAAATGTTGTCTCAGTAGAATGCTAGTTTTTCCCCAAACGTGAAGGCCTTGAGCTGACCACGTCATACTATGGTGATGTAGCCATACCATCGGAGTTCCGGTTTCTTCACCACTGTGAGCATGTCATCGTGTTGTCCAATGGCTTGTGAAATTTTGAAGAATTAATGGCTTGTGTGATGGTCTGTCGGACTTCGTCATTGGTGATGTGATGGGTTTAGGGAATGCCCAGAAGTCTTCTTGAGAGTGTGCAACATCAGTTCCAACATTATTGAAGTCATCAAAAGCCTGTATGACAAGGCTACCAGTGCAGTCCTCCCCAACAGCGCCATCGGGAACTGGTTAAGAACAACAACGGCGTGCATAAACCATGCCTACTCTCTTCAACACTACTCAACTCTTTTTGGAGCGCATCATGTCAGATCCCCTTGCAGATCATGAAGGCACAGTCAGCATAGGAGGTAGAGCAATCTCCAACCTCTGTTTTGCGAATGTCATTGATAGACTGTGTTACGATTGATTTATTGATTGATTGATTGATTGATTGTTGCTTTAGGTCCAATGTTACGATTGAGACGCGCTCGATAGATCCGATCGTTTTGTTTGGCAAAGCATGCGATAACAGAGGTGGGAGGACAACATCCGAGAATGGACTGGCTTGACACTTTCTGGAAATTTAGTGCTTTAAATTCCCACTGTCACTGTCTTTCTCCTTTGTTCTTTCTCATTCCAACTCTGTTCTATCAATTTACTATACTATCTATTTCTTCGCTAGACTAGTCACCTACCTTTTTTCTTGAAAACTCATCCGGGACAAAACTCCTCATTTGTGTGTGAGGTCTGTTGGATCAGCTTGGGAATATTGGATGCTTTCTGCCAAATGGTCACTAGGACTTCCTATAATGTTATTATTTGGCAATGTAGGCATTTTATATGTATGTGTTTTGTTGATATTGTATAATGATGCTTGTATTCTATTTTGTTTTTGTAAACGGTGGTTCGATAAATTAGAGTATAGCCTCAGCGTTGTATGTAGATTATAGTCACACGACACTTTCGCATATAGGTGACTACTGGACCGATTTATACTGACACCAGCGGGCCAGTTGTTGGTAAAAAGGAAAATAATAGGATCACACGTTGACCAATCCGGGATTCGAACCAGCGACCTTTCGGTTACTAGCAAGACGCTCTTACCAACTGAGCTACCCGGCCCCTCAGCCTCAGCGTCCCCTGCGTGGGATGTCTTTGTTGTAAAGTGACCGGCTGGTAGATTGCCTTCTGTGTTACCACTAGGGTTGTTTCGGCAGATCTTTTATGCGGATCCGGGGTGAGTCCTCTTTCACTTCTCTGGTCCTGATTTGGCTCGGAAGAGTCCGCTGGACCTAATGTAATGCAATGTGATGTAATGACACTGAGCGAAGCCATGAGGGTTGCTGAGGACAAAGAAAGATGGAGTACGATGGTTAAACGATCATCTGTGGTGCCCCTACGACTTTCGAGTTACGGTATAGGATAGGATAAGATTAGAGTTAATAAGGATTTAGAGTAGGGTTAGTTTATAGTTAGTGTTAGAGTTCCTGTAACCCTAGGCCTAGACTATTCCTATTTTCACAAGCAGATTTTCGGCATTCTCACTCTCGAAAATCCTCGATGCGGGCTAACAATATCACGCTACGTCACACTGGTCTATCGCTCGTAGCTATGGACAGTGTTATACAGGCACTCATGCATACGGGTTTCTAGCTGGTTTAAAGCCGTCCGTAGCACAGGCGCTTGTATCTGGACACGCGAGCGCCTGTGGTCCGTAGCTACGGCAGATTGTGGAGATATGGGCAAACAACAAAGGTTCTTGCGTGTCAAAATAAAGAGGTTGTTTTCAAGGACCGTTATATAACATGGCCGTAAGTGGAACCGATTATGCGCGCGAACCCTCCAAAAAGGTCTACATTATGAGCAACATTTCTTCTGGGTACTTTACAAGAAAAGTAACCATTTTAATGCCTATACTTGCGGCCTAGAGAGGACATTTTCCTATCAGGCTCGGAAAGCGTTTTCCTCTCAAAATTATTTTTGAGCCTTTGGCGCAATTTTTAAGTTCATCAAATTTTCAACCTTCTCCCTAATCCTTTGTGTGTAAGTTTTGCATGTGTTGGTAGTGAGAATGTGGTTTCTTTTGCAAGTCTTGTTTGCTTGCGTCAGCTTCCTCTCTGTCACCGCCACGACTCCCTCTGAGCAGACGCCACAAACAAACAACTTCCACACGCAGACAGCCCAGACAGAATGGCGATTTCCCGCAGACGTGAAGGGGTGAAAACACAACAATTATATATACAACTTTCAAATTATTTATTCATTCAAGCCACACACTCATACACATACAACATTTACACATGAAACGAAGGAAATGGTGATGAAACAATCAATGGTTTGATGAAACAATGAAATGGTACGTCAGGATGATCGAAGGTTGCTATTCAACCACGTTAATGTATCGAACTGTGCACAGCAAATGTCCGTTGCACGTAAACAAACAAGAGGGGGGTTCAAGTGTTAGGAGAGGGACAACAAGGAAAGAGCCAACCTGGCGGAATGAAGTCCCTGTCGAAGTCCCCGTAAAGGTATCCACCCCCTTCTTGTAGCTGTTGTCGGACCGGTGCTGATGATGACCGCACGTGGTGGCGTCGCCGCCCCCACTCGCCGCTGACGATGGTGACGCAGTAGTCGCGGCAGCCCTGCCACCGTCGACGTCACACAGCTGGACTCCTCCAGTCAGCCACACCGCGACGTCGAGGCCAGGTTCCGTCCACCCACGTCACAACCACCACAGGAAAGGTGGGGTTGAGGAATGATGATGATGAAGCCAATGGTAAAGACGTGTAGACAATGATGCGGACGTAAACGTTACGGATGGTGATGATGACGTTCAGTCCACCGACCAAGTGCCGTCGTCGTTGTCGCACGACGTTGGTCAACGTTGATCCACGTTAAACAGTTGACCAACTGACGAACTGACGAGTTGTCGAACGACGAACTGTCGAACGACGAACTGTCGAACGACGAACTGTCGAACCTGCAACATGCTTGTCGCATCGTTAATATCATGTCCACCTGATTCTGTCCCCCTCCCCTCCAATCACACTCTCCCCCCTCTTATACTCAACTAGCTTTAGATGCTTGAAGGGACACAACTGCTGTCCGCTTCCCTTCCTTGATTCACTCACTTATCCTCTTTAGCTACTGTTATTGTCACCAGGAAACAAACACATAATTCATGAAACTCAATGAAATTATGAATGCATGAAATGAGCAATGCTGCAAATGAATACATGTAAACATCAACACATTATTCGTCTCAAGCAACCACAACAACAACAGCAACCACTTCCATCCTCCCCTTCATTCTCTTACCTCACTCTCCCTCCTTCAGTCGCACTCTTCCTTCCTTCTGCCTCTCCTCAGTGCAACCATCCTCATCCTTCCCTAGCCTCACACACAACTATCGTACAACACCCCAAACAGCCAGCACTAGGGTTTCTGGGCACAGTAAGGAAAATACACCATCTCACTCACCCACACGGTTCGAATGTAATCGCACTCGTTGACCTTACTCCACTGCTCTCCCAACGAATACTTCCAATAGGGTAATCCTGTAGTGCGTAGTTTCCGTAGTGGACAATGCCTCACACTACCTACCAACACTAACACCAAACTCTGCTATCCTTTACTATACTCTGCACTGAGTATGACACTATAGAAAGCAACAATTTCCACAACTAGTATTATTCTGGACCAGTTAATATTATCCGTAATTAACCGTCCTACCCTATTACAGAACACACAAAATCAGAGCACCAGACACCACGTCTTCACAATAGCTCTATCCAACCTAGCTGTTCTGCCAAAACGTGAGTACACTTCCTTACTGGCTAACCGGCCTGTGCTGCTTGCCACGATTTGCACGCTTCAACTACAATAATCACGCACTCGGCAACACGCAATTGCCACCCCCGCTCTTATACTCTTCACCCACACAGACTACCCGGTTTCCATCACAGACTGCCCTGTGACACACTCCAGCGTGATAACTATATATTTTCAATGTAAGCTCAATTTACGATGACGAAGCGTTGAACAAGTCAATTCAAGCTGTCAAGTCCAGTGTAACTTTTGGCACAGGAGAACAGCCAAAGGGCCTGCAAAAGTGTTCAAAATATCCACACACAAAACCCCGAGTATTTTGTGTGGTAATAATCAGTTATTTGTCGGTATTCATGTTTACAACGCGTGAGTAAAAATGGTTACCATTATAGTCGTTCGTGTACTGTGAACAGCTCTTATTCCTCAGCCAGAGAACGTAATGTAGAGGCTCTTTTGAAGAACGCAAACTTAAGGACTTCTTCATTCTTCTTCCTGTTTTCCTCTCCTCACCTACTGTCCTAGGTGGCTCTGCTCTTCTTCCTGTTTACCTCCCCTCACCTACTGTCCTAGGTGGCTCTGCTCTTCTTCCTGTTTTCCTCCCCTCACCTACTGTCCTAGGTGGCTCTGCTCTTCTTCCTGTTTTCCTCCCCTCACCTACTGTCCTAGGTGGCTCTGCTCTTCTTCCTGTTTTCCTCCCCTCACCTACTGTCCTAGGTGGCTCTGCTCTTCTTCCTGTTTTCCTCCCCTCACCTACTGTCCTAGGTGGCTCTGCTCTTCTTCCTGTTTTCCTCCCCTCACCTACTGTCCTAGGTGGCTCTGCTCTTCTTCCTGTTTTCCTCCCCTCACCTACTGTCCTAGGTGGCTCTGCTCTTCTTCCTGTTTTCCTCCCCTCACCTACTGTCCTAGGTGGCTCTGCTCTTCTTCCTGTTTTCCTCTCCTCACCTACTGTCCTACGTGGCTCTGCTCTTGCCGCTGCCACGCTTTCGCTGAGAAGCCAGACCGAATTTCGGCCGCTTAGGACGACGAATGCAATTTTGTTTTTAAATGTATATATTCTGTCAAAATCACTTTCTTGATGTTGAATAAAGCTAGGGTTTTGCACTGCTGAGCTGACTTCACAGGGAAAAGTCCATATTCGATCAGCAATAGCTAAATCGCCTAATTAAAAACTTGCAGAAGAGGTGAGGATAGATCTGTCCAGTCACTTCCTAATCCTTGCAACAACAATCAAACAAACAAACAATCAAGAATTATATATATATTGGATAATCGGACTATGAAAAACTGCATGAAACATACAGAGGGATCAATTTCCTTTCTTACGATTCTCGTTTCTAAAATTGGATCAGTGGTTGAAGAACAAATCACTTCTAAACTGACCTACCCAGTTTTGTTTCCATTGTTGTAAACTTAAAATGCGGTTTCTGAAGTGGACCTTATCTATCTCACACACGCACACAAAATCGCTAAACAGGGAGGCAATCGACCTCTACTTTATATTGACGTTTGTCTTCATCAATATATTCTCTAAGCCTGTATATTATTATTATTATTATTAGTAGTAGTAGTAGTAGTAGTAGTAGTAGTAGTAGTAGTAGTAGTAGTAGTAGTAGTAGTAGTGGTAGTAGTAGTATATTATTATTATTGTTATTATTATTTACTTTTCATTGACACTTTGTTATCATTAACTTCATAGGACTCCATGTGAGCAAGCACTATGGCAGGGCTGAATCTGCATCTGATATGTATAGTGTGGTTTGGGGCTGCACTATATCACCTACCTGAAGCGACAGCAGCAAACCCTCCTAACATCATCTTCATCGTCGCCGACGACTTGGGTAAGAAACCCATTTATTGTTTAGTTAATTAATTCATTAACTGTTTGATCGTTGGATTGATTGATTCATTTAATTGATTTATTCATTGATTCATCCATTCTTCTGGATTTTTGGAGAGGATATCAGGGACGAAGTGACAGACGCACCTCCAGCCAGTTTGTCAGCGGTTTTGGTATGCAAGTCTGGCATGAACGTGGATAATGGTTCCTTGACGTGGTCTAACCAGCCCTTCCTTTATTGGACACGGATGAGAGTAGAAACCGAGGACTAGTCTGAGCACTCACGCATTCCATCGCACGGGATTTCAAGAACCTTAAGCTCGTGTCCTGACTCGTAAGCCTATGAGTGCCAGAAACACCAATACACCCAGCATGCACTATAGGTCCTATTCTCCCTTGTCCTGGGTAGCGCTGCTTTTGCGCTTTCGCTGATAAGGAAGCCCGACTGTCGCCCACATGAGTGACAAATAAAAATATATATATTTATTTATTTCATCAATCTTGTATAGCGCTCTTCCAGCTCAAGAGCTGCTCAAGGCTCTGGTTGATATAGGACCTGACTCAAGCCGCCCGAGGCGCCCACCTGCAACCTTTTGGCGCACATTCTGACGCCCAAACCACTGAGCGAGCACTATCCTGTGCGACCCGCGATGTATGTAAAAGACTCACTTCTGCCTTATTTAGCTATTATATATGCTAACAAGCAATCAAGTAAAAAAAAAATTAAACACATGAATACTCACATAAATAAATAAATAAATAAATAATTGATTCAGTAATAATGGTGTCCATTTGTGTTGAAGGTTGGAACGATGTGGGTTGGCATAACCCAGATATGTTGACTCCAAACCTGGACCGATACGCCAAGGCAGGCGTTATCCTCAACGATTCTTATGTGCAACCTGTCTGCAGCCCGTAAGTATTATCGTTATGATCATCATCAACATAGTCGTCGTCGTTGTCATCGTCATAGTTTCTAACACCGTCGGTAAAAAAAAAATCATCGTCTGAAACCATGCTCCCTTTGCGCAATTAATGATTTGTATGCTTTTTTTTTTAAATGATGACGGTATACAACACTATCTGTTAACAATGATGATGATGAAGATGAAGATGATGATGATGATGATGATGATGATGATGATGATGATGATGATGATGACGATATTGTTGTCATTGTTGATGTCGTTGCTGCTGTTGGTGGTGGTGATGTTGTTGTTGCAGGTCAAGGAATTGTTTCATGTCGGGGTATTTCCCTTATCATACAGGCTTGCAAGTACGTCTCACTAGTCACTTAAGTACGTCTCACTAGTCATTTAAGTACGTCTCACTAGTTAGTCACTTACGTCTCACTAGTCACTTAAGTACGTCTCACTAGTCACTTAAGTACGTCTCACTAGTCACTTAAGTACGTCTCACTAGTCACTTAAGTACGTCTCACTAGTCACTTAAGTACGTCTCACTAGTCACTTAAGTACGTCTCACTAGTCACTTAAGTACGCCTCACTAGTCACTTAAGTACGCCTCACTAGTCACTTAAGTACGTCTCACTAGTCACTTAAGTACGTCTCACTAGTCACTTAAGTACGCCTCACTAGTCACTTAAGTACGTCTCACTAGTCACTTACTAATGTTAAATGCTGAAAGCGAAGTTTAATATACATGTTTAAGAAAAATCATCATCATCATCATCATCATCATCATCATCATCATCATCATCATCATCATCATCATCATCATCATCATATATACAACGTTATTGCCGTGATCGGATTTTCAAGATTTGCCATAATTATGTATTCATGGTTTATTTTAAGTTTTATTCAACATCGCAATCCCCATTTCCACTGTTAGAAGCGTTAACTGGTTTTTTTTTTGTTTCTTCTGGTTATTGTAGCATAGCGTTATACATCCCGGACAACCCAAGTTTTTACCCAGCAACATCACCCTGTTACCCCAGTTGCTGAAGAAAGCTGGTTACAGCACCCACATTGTTGGAAAGTAAGTTGTCTTATTATCCATCCAACCAATAGGACTGTACATCTGGCATCCGAATGAATGCCTAGGAGATCAAATGAATGAATGATTGGTAGTCACACATTTTTGCACCCAAAAATTTCCACACGCTTTAAAAAAAAAAATGTTTGTGTGTCATCGTTTAAAGCTCATGAAATTAAGACAAACTGTCACTAGTTAAATCTGCTGCAGAAAATCTTTAACTTTACACTCAGTTACACTCGTTGTTGTTGTTGTTTTTTTAATCAGTAGTTGATTTAGCCCCGATGCTTGAATCCTGATAGGTGTAACTCAGATTCGCTTATCCACGCAACCTGTTCACTCAGCAACAAGACAGGAGTCGTCGTATGAAGTTTTCCAAATTTATTCAGCGAACATCAACAACTGCACGCAATCGCTTTTTCCACTTTTTTCTCTTTCTCTTTCTTAACTGAATATATAGTCTCTCTATATTCCAGAAAAATTTAGAACACTCCAGCGTGACACACCACAACCAATCAAAGCAAACTTCGTCATCACTGTCTTACGTCATACAACTTTCTTCATCATAAAAGAACCTCTCAGCTTCTATTGGATCTATCTAGATCCTTCGATCGATGGTAAACAACCAACTCTAGAAAATTCTCAAATAATATCGATCAACTAAAATTATCAACATTATACCAAGCTTCTTCTAACAACAATGCAAAATCAAATCAAATTATTGCATGCTTTGCAAAACAAAACGATCGGATCTATCGTGCGCGTTTCAACGTAACACTCGCTCTGTCCAAAAGCTTATTCAAAGCGTCTATCGGGTGACATCCCCAGTTGTTCTCCTTTCACGCTTTATTTTAATACTTTCATACATTTTAGGCCGATTGAAGTACTTGACTCCCAACTTACTGCCACGAATCTACACCATCCAACAATTTAGTTTTATATATGTAACCCCATAAGCCGAAGAGTCAGGCTGGGAGAACCTATGTCCCTATGTCCTGCGGAATCCAAAGGCTCACACATTCGCCCGGGGATTTCTCAGAGCAGAATCCACCCAAGACCAGACTGGAAAAGGGAACACACTCACAACCGCAAAGGAGACAATCCTTCCCAA
Source organism: Oncomelania hupensis (assembly GCA_036898135.1). Classification (NCBI taxonomy): domain Eukaryota; kingdom Metazoa; phylum Mollusca; class Gastropoda; order Littorinimorpha; family Pomatiopsidae; genus Oncomelania; species Oncomelania hupensis. The sequence goes on from CM072517.1 coordinate 68,643,824, forward strand.
GTGGACCAGCCGCCTCCCACTCATAATAAAGATATTTCTCTTATATAGCGCACTTACAAGCTCAGAGAGCTTCTCAAAGCGCTGGCCCGTAATATCCAGCAATCACACAATAGTTTGCTGAAGTCAGGATTCGAACCCACGTCGCCCAAGACGCACTCACACAAGTCGTGCGCTCTGACCACTGAGCTATCCCTGCCGCCGATAATAATAATAATAATAATAATAATAATAATAATAATAATAATAATAATAATAATAACAATAACAATAATAATAATAATAATAATAATAATAATAATAATAATAATAATAATAATAATAATAATAATAGCAATAACAATAATAATAATTTTTATATAGCGCTTTTTCCCTATGAACAATATCAGGTCAAAGCACAGTACTCACGCATTCATTCTAAACATCCGGCTTCATACAAAATAAAATCAGACACTTGCTCACGAATAAGAGACGAGGGAGGGAGGAGGGGAGAGCTAAGGATGGGTGATGAGAGCTGCGAAAGAGAGAGGAAGATAGTTCCAAGTTGAAGGGCCAAGCACTGAGAAAGATCGACGGCCAGCAGAGGAGAGTTTGTAGCGGGGTATGTGAAGCATGAGGGTGTCAGAGGAAGAACGAAGATTTCTAGATGGCTTATAAAATTGAATGTTCTGGGTGAGGTAGGAAGGGGCTAAGCCATGGACGCACTTGTAACAGAAAATAGCGATTGTGTAGATAATTCTATGAGACACTGGAAGCCAGTGGAGTAAATGTAGAAGGGGAGTGATAATCCACAATTGTGTGTAAGTTGATAATCCACAATTGTGTCTAAGCTGTTGAAACAGTTATAGCCCCCGTAACATAAACATACAGTATAGACATTATGAATGACTTTTGCTGTTAATGAATCTGTTAGAATTCTGGAGGCCAAAAATGTGAGTGAAACACAGAAAGAAAGTTACCTCCCCTGCAGAGGTAGAACTGGAGTTAACTACAGCAACGTGGACTTGATCTGTATAAGATGCTATCCCCCAGGGATGTGGACAATCATAGCAAAGATCTATTTCTCCCGTTACCGGAGATTTAAAGTTAATATTAGAATTCGGAGTCTGAGGAATAATTTGTATTGATCATGTTTGTGTCTCAGATGGCATCTGGGGTTCTGCAACTTGAAGTACACTCCAACCTACCGCGGATTTGACTCGTTCTTTGGTTACTACAACGGTGCCGAAGACTACTACACGCACATCAGAGGTAGTTATTAGTGACCGATCAGTGCGATGTGCTGACAACCGCCAAGCCGTAGGAAATTCCGAACCCTACCCGTACATAAGGCTTCGCGGATCTATTCACTGCGTAAAGTGCTTCAGTGAATACAACCCACGACATTGGAGAACTTTAGTTCGACCATGCGAAACTTGGTTCGTAGTGATCCCTCTCGTTTTCAGTTATGCCATCGGGAAATCCTTACGTACTTTTCTTCGAGCCTGCTGTTCTAAAGCGGCAGCGCCTTTAGTTGCAGACGAAATTTGTTTCGTCCTTATCCGGGGGAGGTAAATGCCATCGTAACTCTCTAATTGAAGTTTAGGATATAGCATTGGTAATATTTTCTTCTCCTCTAAAACAACAACAACAACAACACAAATTAGAGAGTTTCTATAGCCCCAACTTGTGTTCATTGCCTACGCTAGCCTACTAACTAGCCCGTTTAGGCCTACGAACCTAGTGGTATAGGGCTTATCTAAATCAAGGGCTGTTCGTGTATGTTCATTCATTATTAAGCCTAGTTACGTCTTTACCATACACTTAATGCAAAACTTATGTTGAAAACCTCAATCGGAACCATAAACTCCTCCGCCATTTTACATCTGAAAGCAAAAGCAGCCCAAGAACATCACCATGTTTTCGGAGCAAAGTACACCTATTTTAATTAATCAATAACAACAAAATGGTGAGAGAATAAAGTCAAAGCATTTATTCGAGGTTACGTTTATAACAATTGACTCCATATATGCAACAAATACCAGAAGCTTAAATGAGAATCGCGATTTGTCAAAATGATAAACCTTCCGCATTTTCACTCAGCGAAGTTTTCTGTGTAATGCAAATGAGGAGGTCGTGACCTTCCGGAAGCAAAAGTTATGACGTAAGCGGGAAGGGGGCAGGGGAAGGGGGAGGGGGTGTTCCCACGAAAAAGAACTACGAACCACGTTTCTGTGCTTCCTTAAGCTCTCTATTATTGATTACTTTATTTATTTTTGCCTATTTATTTATTTCTTTATTTATTGTGAAGATGACGGCTTTGACTTCCGGTACAACACCACTGTGTATCATGGAGCGGACCACATCTATTCTGCTGTAAGTAGTCTATTGCTTATCTGAAGTTGTCATTAGAGAACTTTAGATAGACCAGCGAAATTTGGTTCGTAGTGATTTTTTTCGTTTCTGGTTATGCAATCAGGAAATCCTTACGAACTTTCCTTCGTGACTGCGCTTCTGAAGCGGCAGCGCCTTTAGTTGCAGACGAAATTTTATCTCCTTAACCGGGGGAGGTTTAGGCCATCATAACTCTCTAATTTGCGGAGGTTGTTTTTCGTCGAAAGTGCACGAGTTTTTAGATTTGGTTCATCACGGGCTAAAACAGACACTTTTCCCAACGAAAGTTTAGTTGAAGTTAAGAATAGAGCATTGGTGCCGGTTGAGGGCATCATCTCCAAAAGCGACGAAACAACATATCGCCAGGAAGTCGTCCGTTTGGTGTCGTGGTGCGAAGACAACAACCTCGAACTGAACACCTCCAAGACTGTCGAGATGATTGTGGACTACCGCAGGAACCAGGACCCCAAAGATCCACTGCTCATCAATGGACAAGCCATCGACACAATGGACTCGTTCAAGTTCCTGGGTTCCCTCATCTCCGACGACCTCAGCTGGGGTGCCAACATTGACACCATCGTGAAGCGGGCCCATCAACGACTGTACTTCCTCAGACAGCTGAGGAAGTTTGGCCTTTCCAAAGACATTATCCTCCAGTTCTACCGGGCCGTGGTGGAGAGCGTCCTAACGTTTTCCATTACTGTCTGGTTCGGAACAGCAACGCAGCTCGACAAAGACCGGCTGGAGCGGGTCGTGCGCATGGCAGGCAGGATTGTCGGCTGTGAGCTCCCCTCTCTGGCCTCCATCTACTCCACCCGCTCTCTCAACAGAGCCGACAAGATCCTCTCTGACCATTCCCACCTTGCCCACCCCCTGTTCGAACTTCTCCCCTCTGGCCGCCGCTTTCGATCCTTCAGATCCCACACTTCCCGCTTTAAAGATTCCCTTTACTTTCAAACTGTAAGATCTCTAAACGCCGCATCCTCCTCCCACCGCTGATCCCCCTGCCGTGCGCACGCCCTGCATACATCTAGATACTACGCGACAGTTACAATCCAGAATGTTTTTGTGATCACTTTAGACTGGTTATTTGTGTTTTTCTATATCTATCTGTTTATGCATTTCAGTATGCTATAGAATGCCATGCAATAATGATGCTCTTACTGGGAGAGGAAGTGTGTGTGTGTGTGTGTGTGTGTGTGTGTGTGTGTGTGTGTGTGTGTGTGTGTGTTAAGTATTAGTATAGGCGATGACTGTGTGCGAGCCTTTGGGTATGTTTGTGTGAGCGTGTGTGGTTGTGCATGCATGTGTGTATTTGTGTATGTAGGTATGTGTGTATGCGTGCGTGGGTGTAAGAGATAGAGAGAGAAAGAGAGAGAGAGAGATGTTAAATATAAAACAATCTGCCATTGTCCACCACCAAATAATATTCCTATGTTGTAGGCCTATCTATTACATGTCAATTGGCGAAATAAATTCCTGTTACCCTGTTATCCTGTTGGTAGTTTTTTTTCTTCTCCTTTAAACCCCTCCTCTTCCCCCCCCCCCCCCCTCCCAAAAAAAAAAAAAAAACAACATTTGTGAGCTTCTATACCTTGTGTTCATTGCCTACGCTAGCCTACTAACAAGCCCGTTTAGGCCTACGAACCTAATCTGTAATATAGGTTCCTAAACCAAGGGCTGTTCATGCACATTCATATAAATTTAGTTATTCATTGTTTATAGGGTGTGCATATTCATAAGAATACACCAGAAAAGTGATTTTACATCTTTACCATGCCCATAGGAGACACTTAAAACCTAGACATAATGCACAACTTATGTTAAAATCTCAATCGGAACCACAAACTCCTCCGCTACTTTACATCTGAAAGCAAAAGCAGCCCAAAAACAGCACCCCTTTTCGGAGTAAAGTAGGCCTACACCTATTTTAATCAACAACAACAACAAATGGTGAGAAAATGCAGTCAAAGCATTTATTCAAACTTACGTTTTAGCAATTGACTCGGTATGTGCAACAAATGCCAGAAACTTTCATGAAAATCACGTTTCGACATAATGATTAAACTTTCGCATTTTCACTCAGCGAATTTTTCTGCGTAAAGGAAACGAGGAGGTCGTGATCTTCCGGAAGTGCAAAAGTTATGACGTAGAAGGTTGGCTTTCCTTCGAAAAAGAACTACGAACCAAGTTTCTTTGCTTCCTAAAGATCTCTATTGCCATCGCCATCTTATCATCATCATCATCATCATCATCATCATCATCATCATCATCATCATCATCATCATCATCATCATCATCATCATCTTCTTCTTCTTCTTCTTCTTCTTCTTCTTCTTCTTCATCATCCTCGTCGTCGTTATTATCATCATCATTTTCCATCATCATCATCTTCTTCTTCTTCTTCTTCTTCTTCTTCTTCTTCACCATCCTCGTCGTCGTCATTATTATCATCATCTTCTTCTTCTCCACAATCCTCGTCGTCGTCGTCATATCAGCATCGTCATATCCACAATCTTCTTCCTCCTCCTCCTCCTCATCATCCTCCTCCTCATCATCGTCGTCGTCGTCTGAATATTCCTCCTCATCAACATCGTCTTCTTCTTCTCTTTCTCCACCCACATTAGGTTCCTCGTAATCCTAATCTTTGTCATCGGTACGGATGTTTCAGCAATCGCTGTCAATGCGAGCGGAAGAGATCATTCGAGGCCACGACAAGGGCAGGCCACTCTTTCTTTACCTTCCGTTCCAGTCAGTTCACGCCCCTAGAGAGGTAGGTCTGTCGGTTTTATTTAGTTAGTTCGTTTGTTCGCTTGCTTGCTTGTTTTATTGATTGTTTTATTTGTATCTACTTGTTGGTCTATATTATTATATTAGATTCGCTCGTTTGTTTGTTAACTATTTGTTTATATTTAAAATGGCTTTGTGTTCAAGCACAAATAAACTTTCTAAACATAATTGGAGAATGGATCGTGTCGGTGTGGTTAAATTTGTGAAGTGACTCGGTATTTGAAAAGCATTATGTTCTTGACACACACAATCATAGACAAATTTGCAACGCGTAAAGTGTACAGTAGTAGGCTACCACGACTGTTTTGCAGGTGCCCAAACGCTTTGAAAACCTCTACGCCAACATCCACAACAGAGACCGTCGTCTTTATTGTGGTGAGCTTATGATGATGATGACGACGATGATGATGATGATGAAGACAAACGCTATAACTATTTAGATGATGTAGATCTGGACGACCGTGACTACGACGAGGATGAGGTTGATAAATGATGCAGATGATCATGAAAATGATGATGTGGAGGATCATGATGTACATGATTACGACAAAGAATACGACGACGACGACGACGATGATGATGATGATGATGATAATGATGATGACGGTGATGATAATGATGATGCTGATGACGACGACGGTGATGATGATGATGATGATGATGATGATGATGATGATGATGATGATGATGATGATGATGATGGTGTTGCTGATGCAGGGATGGTGTCGGCGCTGGACGAAGCGTTTTTGAACGTGACACAGGCGCTTCAGGACAGTGGTATCGCCGACAACATGCTGCTGATCTTCACCACTGACGTACGTCACATCAATCGTCGTTGCTTTCGCCAGCTTCATCTCCAACCCCATACCAACTTGACCTCTTATCATCCCCAATCCAACTTTTTTGTATTTCTAGAGAAATTGAGCTCTTATCATCCCCAATCCAACTTTTTTTGTATTTCTAGAGAAATTGACCTCTTATCATCCCCAATCCAACATTTTTTGTATATCTAGAGAAATTGAGCTCTTATCATCCCCAATCCAACTTTTTTGTATTTCTAGAGAAATTGAGCTCTTATCATCCGCAATCCAACTTTTTTGTATTTCTAGAGAAATTGAGCTCTTATCATCCCCAATCCAATTTTTTTGTATTTCTAGAGACATTGAAATCTTATTATACCCAATCCAACTTTTTTGTCTTTCTAGAAAAATCGAGCTATTATCATCCCCAATCCAACTTTTTTGTATTTCTAGAGAAATTGAGCTCTTATCATCCGCAATCCAACTTTTTTGTATTTCTAGAGAAATTGAGCTCTTATCATCCCCAATCCAACTTTTTTTGTATTTCTAGAGAAATTGACCTCTTATCATCCCCAATCCAACATTTTTTGTATATCTAGAGAAATTGAGCTCTTATCATCCCCAATCCAACTTTTTTGTATTTCTAGAGAAATTGAGCTCTTATCATCCGCAATCCAACTTTTTTGTATTTCTAGAGAAATTGAGCTCTTATCATCCCCAATCCAATTTTTTTGTATTTCTAGAGACATTGAAATCTTATTATACCCAATCCAACTTTTTTGTCTTTCTAGAAAAATCGAGCTATTATCATCCCCAATCCAACTTTTTTGTATTTCTAGAGAAATCGAGCTCTTATCATCCCCAATCCAACTTTTTTGTATTTCTAGAGAAATCTAGTTCTTATCATCCCCAATCCAACTTTTTTTTAGTCTTTCTAGAGAAATTGAGCTCTTATCACCTCCAATCCAACTTTTAAAAAAAAATATTTCTAGAGATATTGAGCTCTTATCATTCCCAATCCAACCTTTTGTATTTCTAGAGAAATCGAGCTCTTATCATCCCTAATCCAACTTTTTAGTCTTTCTAGAGAGAAAGAGGGTGTGGATGGGGAATCAGAACAAGCCAAATGTCTGTCGGTCCGTCGGTCGGCCTGTTGGTCACCATATTTCAAGACCTGTTGAGCGGATTTTGACCAAACTTCATAACAACATTACAAAGGTCTAGCGCCATCGTATTTAATCTACTTCAAAGGTCAAGGTCACTGCAATCAATTTTGCTCAAAATATATCAAAAGTGGCTAAAGCGAGTTTGTCCAGTGTTGGTAGGCCTATACATGTACTTCAAATCTCGGGCGATCCTTCAGTAGTAGTAGTTCGGTTGTCGGTCAGTCGTCGTCAGTCTGTTGGTCCGAATTTCACTTTTTTGTGTGTGTTTTGTTCAAAACACATTTTGCCTTATCTCAAGAACAACTGAACACCGCCAAACAATTTTACACTGTCGAAAAGGCTTATTTTTCTGTATATGTATGCGAGTGTCTGGTAATACGTTGGAATGTCTTGCCATCTTGTTTTGCCGTGCTCTACCTTTCAACGTTACTCTTTCCAGTTTTAGTCTGAGAGCATAAACCGAGGTCTAGCCCTTTGCGCGCATCACACCCTACCCATCGCACGGACTTTTAAAGATCCTTACGCTCACGTTCCAGACGGGCGAGTGCCAGCGACAAAAAAGATCAAACAGACACTAGGTTCCTTCTTACTCAAGATTGGGCTCAGTTGTTCGGGCGTCAGACGATGCGCCTAAGGCAGCAAGTTGGCGCCTCGTTCAATCTGAGTTAGAATCCTGTAGCGGACAGCGCCTTGAGCTGAAAGAGCGCTATAATCATAACAACGATGGAAATTGTACATTTGAGTGATGATTTTAAGTTGTACACAATACTGGTGTGTGTGTGTTGTACAGAACGGGGGCCCATCCCACAGTGGGGCCAACAACTGGCCCTTGCGTGGGGCCAAGACCACCACGTGGCAGGGAGGGACCAGGGGGGCGGCCTTCGTCTACAGCACCAACCTCCTCAATAAAACCGCCTACGTCAACAATGAGTAGGTTATGATGATGATGGTGATGATGATGATGATGATGATGATGATGATGTTGATGATGATGATGATTTATTATTTATAACACGCAATTTTAATTTAAATGGTCTGCGCAAAGCGCTGACACGCATACTCTGACACAAGCACAGGCTGAATAAGAGACTGTACAATAGAATAAAACGTGGAGCAATTAATTAAAGTAAAGATACATGTACATATACAAAACTGCATGACAAGTGGACAAATTGCTAAATCAATTTTAAGCAGTCACAACAGTAACAACGGTAAAGCGTACATGCAAATATGCGCCGTATAAAAAAAGTAAAAGTTTTGATGCTGTAAGAAAAGTTAGTAAGTGATGGTGATGATGATGGTGGTGATGATGATGATGATGATGATGATGATGATGATGATGATGATGATGATGATGTGCAGGATGATTCATGCTGTAGACTGGTTCCCCACAATTCTGGAAATCGCAGGCCTGCGTCCGGGTCAGTAATGTCGCTATCGTGTTTCCATGTGTATGTGTGTGTGTGTGGGTGTGAGGTTGTAGAACGCCACAAATGAGAAACGGAATTTGACGTTCTTAGTAACAAATGGGGTAATTTGCTCGTTCCCCATTTGTCTGCCGTTCCCCATTTGTTCTAAGTACACGGGAGTGCTCTTTTAGTGCATGGGAGTGCAGTTGTAATGCATGGGAGTGTTTTAAGTACACAGGAGTGCACTAGTCGGGACGGAGAAACTGCAGTCCATTTCCGAAGAAATTTTGAAGAAATGTCTGCCTAGTTCGTCCCCTATAGGAGACGAAGTAGGTCAACTTTTCCAAGACGGGTAGGTTAAGGGCACCCGTTTTCGAAACAATTGACCTACTTCGTCCCCTCTAGGAGACGAAATAGGTCAACTTTTTTCGAAAACGGGTAGGGTAAGGGCACCCGTTTTCGAAAAAGTTGACCTACTTCGTCCCCTATAGGAGACGAAGTAGGTCAATTTTTTGCAAGACGGGTAGGGTAAGGGCACCCGTTTTCGAAAAATTTGACCTACTTCGTCCCCTATAGGAGACGAACTAGGTCAACTTTTTCGAAAACGGGTAGGGTAGGGTAAGGCCTTTTTCGAAAAGGGGTAGGGTCAGAGCTAGTTGCAGCGCTGCAACTAGCCCTGACCCTACCCCTTTTCGAAAAAGGCCTTAACCTACCCGTTTTAGAAAATACCTTACCCTACCCGTTTTCGCAAAACTTGACCTAGTTCGTCCCCTATAGGACACGAACTAGGTCAACTTTTTCGAAAACGGGTAGGGTTAAGGCAGCGCGGCAACTAGCCCTTACCCTACCCCTTTTTTCTTCAAAAATGTGCTACCCGATTAAAATTACCCCATTTGTCACACACACCCACACACACAGACAAACACACAGATTATGCCATTAAAATCAGCCTAAATGTAAGCCAATATCTAGTATGTTTCAAAATAATGGACTAGTTGAAACACACCGCCCTCATCTTCGTCATCATCTGTAAACAATATAATTAATTAATTAATTAATTATTTTAAAAGTAAATAAATAAAATAAATAAATAAATAAAGCGAAAGCAAGCCTTGAAAAACCAAATCAGAACACACACACACACGCACACACACAAACACGCCTGCGCGCATTTCAAAAACGTTATTACCAACCAAACCGTTAACTTTAACAATGTTGTAATGAACTCAGAACAGCTCGTCGCTTTTGTCATCCCCACCCTGAATCGTCTCCGCTTCCACGCCATATAGAGCCGACCATGACACTGGTGGACAGGAATCCAGCGAGGCTTTGTCCCTGCTGCCATGATAGTCCACTGAGCTGCAGTCACACTTCCATAACTTTATTACAAACCGTTCACTTTAACCACGTTGTAATAAACTCAGGACAGTTGGTCAGTGACGTCACCCCAACTCTCAATCTTCTCCCTTCCCACACCCTTCTACAGCCAATGATGACACTGGTTGATAGGTAGCCAGCCACATTGGTTGATAGGTACCCAGCCACACTGGTTGATAGGTACCCAGCCACACTGGTTGATAGGTACCCAGCCACACTGGTTGATAGGTACCCAGCCACACTGGTTGATAGGTACCCAGCCAAGGTACCCAGCCACATTGGTTGATAGGTACCCAGCCACACTGGTTGATAGGTAGCCAGCCACATTGGTTGATAGGTACCCAGCCACACTGGTTGATAGGTAGCCAGCCACACTGGTTGATAGGTACCCAGCCAAGGTACCCAGCCACACTGGCTGATAGGTACCCAGCCACACTGGTTGATAGGTACCCAGCCACATTGGTTGATAGGTACCCAGCCACATTGGTTGATAGGTACCCAGCCACATTGGTTGATAGGTACCCAGCCACACTGGTTGATAGGTACCCAGCCACACTGGTTGATAGGTACCCAGCCACACTGGTTGATAGATACCCAGCCACACTGGTTGATAGGTACCCAGCCACACTGGTTGATAGGTACCCAGTCAGACTTTTACTCTGCCGCCGTCAAAGTCCAATATTAGACATCTCCACCCCCACCCACCTCACCCTCATTCTAGGGGAAGAAGAGCTCCATTAAGTGATCGGATAGTTTTATATAGATCAATTCGAGGGAGGGGTAATATATAATTATAAAGTTTATGCCCATGGAATGGCTTAGCAAAAAAAAAAAAAAAAAAAAAGAGAGAGAGAGAGAGAGAGAGAGAGAGAGAGAGAGAGAGAGACAGAGAGAGACAGAGAGAGACAGAGAGAGACAGAGATTGTGTGGGTCCACAGTTTAAAGCATATAACCTGCTCACGATGGTGAAGAAACGGAAACTCCGATGGTATGGCCACGCCACAAGATCATCAGGCCTTGCAAAGACCTACCTGCAAGGCACAGTGCAAGGAGGTAGAAGAAGAGGGAGACCCCAAAAAGAGGTGGGAGGACATCATTCGAGAATGGACTGGCTTAACACTGAGCGAAGCCATCAGGGTTGCTGAGGGCAGAGAAAGATGGAGTATGATGGTTAAACGATCATCTGTGGTGCCCCAACGACCTCAGAGTTACGGGATAGGATAAGATAGGTAGGATTATATCTAAGAAATTCCACTTTTATTTTCCCTAAATAATCCTCAGACTACAGTGCCCTGCTAACCCCTTCCCCCTTCCCCTTTCTTCTTACTCCCCAACCACCTCATTCGCCAACCTAAATCATAGGCTTATATAATCATTATTTTAAAAGTTCTCATGCTTATTAATTTCTGAGTGTCGTGTCTCTGTGTTGTTGCCTTGTGATCTTCATGTAATTTACGCGTAAGTGTATATTAGTGTGCTTGAGTTGTTGATGCAAAAGAATGTGTATAAGTACATTTTGAGTCGCCTTGTGGCGAGATATGTGCGCGTTATAAGTTCTCGTATTATTATTATTATTATTATTATTATTATTATTATTATTATTATTATTATTATTATTATTATTATAAGTTACTAATCACGCTATTTTATGTGTCAGATGCTGCGATAGACGGTGTAAGCCAAGCCAGCACCATTCTGCACGGTACTGCATCACCACGCACCGAGTTCGTCTACAACATTGATGACGTCGACAACAGATACGCAATCAGGTAGGCTGACGTCACCAGCCTGGATTTTATTTATTTACTTAGTTTCTTTATTAATGTACTTATTTATTTTTTAATTAAAGTTTATTTTTAAATGTCCTGCACATAAACAATGTTTATAGTTTTACTTTTCCACCAGTCTGCAACATTATTTTCAAATTATGCTTCCGTTGTTTTTGATTTAGCCAGCAACACGTATGCTTAAACCATCTTAGCGAAACAGTTATTTCTACATTAGGAGCGTTTTCAGGGGTCGCGGGGAACTAGCGAAACAGCCAAATCTGCTCGCGCTCTGGATTTGAAATCTGTACTTCCTCCACCGTTTTTATACTTATCCCACTCGTTTTCTGGCTCTAACAATCGTCGTTTTCGGCAATTTGCCATATTTAAAAGTCACGCATCAAGCTTTGATAAAAGCAAAACAAGCCAGACCGGAACTTGGTTTCATTCTAACCTCGTTTTAATTTATAATGGCGATACCCACGAGTTTTTATGAGAGGTGCCGGAAAGTTGTGAATAGCTATTGATAATAACACCTTAATAAATACTGTAGGTAGCAATATCTACTCTGGGAACATCTTCATGTGGTCTGTTGGTCCATTGCACGCCTATTTCTCGAGAACTACTGAACATATTTTGTCTACACTTCAAAAGAACATTTCAAGGATTACTGGCTAGCCTGTGCCCTTTGCTCAACCTTAAAGGTCAAGATCATGGGATATCAATTCTTTGCTAAGCACGTTTGGCATTATATCTTCAAATTGGCTGAACCGGGTATAAACAGTTTTAGCTTGCAAATGGTTCAAAGAATGCCCCATCATTGATTGTGAATGTGTGAAGAAAACATCGTTTGGTAATGAACACATTATAATATGTATGGGCCGTTTGTGTTGGAGAGTAAGCTTATAATTAAACTGTATATAGTTTGCCATCGTCTTTCAGTCTCAAATGAACTGTTACTTGCTATTACAGGATGGGCGACTACAAGCTCATCAAGGGCGGGGCGGGCGCTTTTAACGGCTGGTACCCACCGCCCTCGGTGACGGAAACTGATCAACGCAACTTCACTGACGACGTCACGCTGCCGGAGTTCATGCTGTTTAACGTCAAAAGTGAGCCCCATGTCCTTGTAAACTCCAAGCAACCCAAAAAAAAACGAATGAAATAAATTGAAATAAAAAGAAAGAAATAAACTGAAATATACAGAGAGAAAGAAATTAGACAGAAAGAAAGAAATGAGAAAGAAAATGAAGATACCATTTTGAAATCCTCTACACCAGGAATCGGGAATAAGGCAAGATTGTCCTTTGTTCTTGCTATTTAACTACTTGCTGTTAAAGTAAGAGCATGGCCTGGTATTAGGGGCAATAGTCTGTCAACAAATAAAAATGAGTCTGATTTGGATGTATTGATAAAGATACTATTGTATGCAGACGATATAACACTATTTTTGGAGGATGAGATGGACACGAGAAATGCTTTGGAATTGTTTGGTCATTTTTCTCTCACCTCGGGTCTTTTTATTAACAGACAAGAGTCAGAGGCAATGTGGCTCGGTAGTCGCAAAGACCGTCACCTCTCGCCTCTTGATTTCAATTGGAAAAGAAAAGTAAAAATTCTGTGTCTTTATCTTGGTGACAACGTGTGTGCCTCAAACATGGAAGATAATTGGTTAAAAAGAATACATCATTGTAAAAGAATAATAAATACGTGGGAACAGAGAGACTTGAACATAATGGGCAACATTTATATTGCAAAAAAACCTTTTTGATTTCACAATGGATTTTTTTTAACTTCAAGCCATTACAGTGCCTGAAAACATAATTCACGAGGTAAATCGATCGCTTTATAGATTTTTATGGAGGGAAAAAAGACCGTAATCGCAAGGCATTTGAAAATGCTAAACGAGTAGTGTTATGCAGTGAAAAAGATCATGGAGCTATAAAGATGATTGACTTAAAGGATTCTCAGAATGCGTGTTTGTTACAGTGTATGTTATGTGTTATGTGTACAGAAACGAAGAAAAATTGTGTTGTACGAGTATATCACAAGTGGTTTTTGGCCTCTTTTGGTGATAAATGTGCACGTTTTTATGCCAATGTATGCAGCAAGACCTTTAAGGGATTAGAAAATTGACAGTTGTGCCAACCTGGCCAGAAAACAACATTGTTAGTAACGTTTCTTCACAAACTCTATGGAATAATAGAGAAGTAAAATACCTAGATAATGTACTATTTTTTTTCTATAAAGGATCAAGGCAAACCTTATTTTTATATCTGATATTCTTGATGAAAATGGTCACTTACTCTCTATAGATGACATTTACTATAAAGTAAGCAGTTCTCCCTCACGTCATATGGAGTATAATTGTGTACGCAACGCTGGTAGAAAGTTTCTTTTAAAACGAAACGATAAAAATGAGCGGGACACGAGTTACTTCCCTTTATTCAATGGCTATCAGTAAAAGGTTTCAGGGAAAGAATTGATTCAAAAACGACACTCTAGTCATTGCTTTGAAGGATTTTGGAAACGAAAACTCAATGTAGAATTTTTAAACAATTGTGGTCGTTGACTTATGAGTCAACCAAAAAAACAAGATTACCGCTTCTGCAGTGGAAAATAATGCATAATATCTATCTTACAAATGGGAGGACAACAATCGAGAATGGACTGGTTTGGCACTGAGCGAAACAATCAGGGTTGCTGAGGACAGGGAAAGATGGAGTACGCTAGTTGAACGAAAATCTGTGGTGCCCCTACGACCTCCGAGTTACGGGATAGGATAGGATAGGATAGGAAATATACTCCTCAGTAAAACGAAAGTTACGGAAGCTAATAAATGTTCATATTGTCCAGATGAAGTTGATGGAATTTAACTTTTTTTTTCTATAATTGCCCTTTTGTCAAAACATTTTTGAAAAATGATTGAACAATATTTGATTTTAAATTTCATTTAAAAAACTTTGAAGATTGGTGCAACATAAGTTCTTTCGGTGCTTATAACCTGAATGGTTCCAAACCAGTGAAGAGCTATACACGTAAATTACGTTATCCTTCTCGCTAAAATGTGCATTAGTAATTATTTTAAAAATTAAAAAAAAGACTAGACTTCCATTAGAGGATATTTTTGGGTCACAGATGAATCTACGTAAATTAGCCCACAGCATTTGACCGCTACAATAAATGCAACGGTTACAAATTGAAAGAAAAAAACGATTTATATAGCATTAGCATTGCATGCTCCGTATTTATGTATGTTCTGTTTTTGTTATGTTCTTTTTATTGTTCATTGTATGTCAGAACTATGATAGCTCTGTAAGTCCTCGTCTGTCTGTATTCATTGTGTTACCTCCCCTCCCCTCGCTCTTTGCAAACGGGAAGCTAAAATAAATAAAGGAACAAAAATCCTCTACGCTGTCCTTGCTCCCGATCCGGGAAAAAAAAAAGTTGTAAACTATAGGCTTTACGATTTATTAACCTAACCCCGTGGTGGGGGAGATAAAAGTGGTCAATTTCCCTGCCCAACTTTGCTCTGATGGTTCAGTGTTGTTAGGTCCCTATCCCCATTTCCCTGGGATAAGTTATTCCCGCTTGCCCTATCGCCAATAATGGGTGCAGACGTTAAACTTCAATGTCCATTCTTTCATAACCTACTAATATGTAAACAAAAATCCAACACGTTCTCGCTTAGTGAGTCTTATTCGGAAATGGGAGGAAACTTCTTTTTGTTTTATTTTTTTAGTTACCGAGAGTTATCCGGGCGGACATCCTCATGAGCACGTCGTCTCAGAATACTATGAAAGTTATTCTATACCCAGCTGCAAGCTTTTCTTCGGGAAATGGGGGTGACGGGTGCAGGGCAGTGCAAGGCCGAACTAGAGGAGCTAGCTAGGATTGCAACTGAAATCAACCTTTCGGTTGATCCGGGAGGTTTGATGGAGGACAGAGCAGAAATTATAGGCGAGAAACTGTTCGTTTGCAAGGAATGTCAGCCCAACGTTAGATAACTCTGGGCGCAACATGCGGGCAAGCCGGCTAAAGTTGTTTCTCCTCGTATTTCAGAGCCTGGTCGATTGCTCATGCATCGATATATTAATACAACTTTTATTCATGACGTCATTTACGCTTATGACGTAAGTTACATGTGCGTGTGTTTCAGCTGACCCTACAGAGCACAACGATATTTCTAAGAGCGAGCCCGAAATGCTGGCAAAGATGAAGCAGCGACTGCGTCAATGGATGAAGACCTTGGTGCCAGCCCAGAACCCCAAACCTGATCCCAGTTCCGACCCCAAAAACTTCGGAGGGAACTGGAGTGCCGGATGGTGCTGACGTAGCTTTGTGATGTCATCCGACAGCATTACGTCACCAATTGTATTGCATCATTGACCTTAGATCTTTCATGCCGTCTCCGGTACAACTTAAGTTAATCCGATCACTAAAAAATAAAAAGTGCATTATTATTATTTGCATCCATTGATATCTACGAGGCTACATGAGTAAATATACATGTTACAAATTGATTTGTGGCCTGGTAGCATAGTTGATTTGTGGCCTTGGTAGCGTAGTTGATTTGTAGCCTGGTAGCGTAGTTGATTTGTGGCCTGGTAGCGTAGTTGATTTGTGGCCTGGTAGCGTAGTTGATTTGTGGCCTGGTAGCATAGTTGATTTGTGGCCTGGTAGCGTAGTTGATGTGTGGCCTGGTAGAATAGTTGATTTGTGGCCTGGTAGCATATAGTTGATTTGTGGCCTGGTAGCATAGTTGATTTGTGCTGGTAGCGTAGTTGATTTGTGGCCTGGTAGCGTAGTTGATTTGTGGCCTGGTAGCGTAGTTGATTTGTGGCCTGGTAGCGTAGTTGATTTGTGGCCTGGTAGCATAGTTGATTTGTGGCCTGGTAGCATAGTTGATTTGTGGCCTAATAGCATAGTTGATTTGTGGCCTGGTAGCATAGTTGATTTGTGGCCTGGTAGCATAATTGATTTGTGGCCTGGTAGCATAGTTGATTTGTGGCCTGGTAGCATAGTTGATTTGTGGCCTGATAGCATAGTTGATTTGTGGCCTGGTAGCATATTTGATTTGTGGCCTGGTAGCATAGTTGATTTGTGGCCTGGTAGCATAGTTGATTTGTGGCCTGGTAGCATAGTTGATTTGTGGCCTGATAGCATAGTTGATTTGTGGCCTGGTAGCATAGTTGATTTGTGGCCTGATAGCATAGTTGATTTGTGGCCTGGTAGCATAGTTGATTTGTGGCCTGGTAGCGTAGTTGATTTGTGGCCTGGTAGCGTAGTTGATTTGTGGCCTGATAGCGTAGTTGATTTGTGGCCTGGTAGCGTAGTTGATTTGTGGCCTGATAGCGTAGTTGATTTGTGGCCTGGTAGCGTAGTTGATTTGTCATGTGGCCTGGTAGCGTAGTTGATTTGTGGCCTGGTAGCGTAGTTGATTTGTGGCCTGGTAGTGTAGTTGATTTGTGGCCTGGAAGCATAGTTGATTTGTGGCCTGGTAGCGTAGTTGATTTGTGGCCTGCTAGCGTAGCTGATAGTGAGCTGGTTTCCTATGCCTAAGGTCGCATGTTCCAAGTTTGCGCGGGACAAACTTACGTGACGTAGGTACAAGACTTTTGAGAACACTGAGGGTTACCTCCCTCCCTTCAATAATGTGATGGTCAAAATTTCAAATTAAAATGTGTTCCTTCTGTAATAGCGACCTGTTCAGATCGCCGCCTATTGAGTTTAAGTAAAGAAAAAGAGCGTGATAGCATCATGCGTTATTATTAATATTATTGTGTGCCTATGAGCAGAGTAACTAATGTACGTCAATGGTACTGGACGCAGTCAATATAAAATTTCAAAAATAAAATTTCGTTTTTTTTTCTTTTTGTCTTCCAATAGCGATCTCCCTGCCTTTACACCACCTGTTTCAGTGATGGATATGTATTTGTTGTGTGTGTGTGTGTGTGAGTGTGTGAGGGTGGATGAGACAGGTGAGCGTGTATGTTGGTACAGATCGCCGCGCTTTGAGCCTGTTAGATTTGGGGAAGGCGCGTATATAGCATCTAGTATTACAGTAAAACCTCCGTTTTGATACCCTCTCTTAAACATCTTCCTCCAAAATACGACCGGAAAAAAATTCACCGATGCTTTGTACTATATAAACGATCGACCTCTCTTAACAAATCGTCCCCTATACGCTTACGTGTCCGGGGACGTTAATCTATATAACTAACTAACTAAACGACTACCTTTAAAACGCGACTTGCGACCTTCAAATAATTAAATTTTACGACCTAGCATCTGAAAAATTCTGATTACAAAGCAATACTATATTTGTGCGCTTGAAGAAAACAGTTTCGTTTACAATTTTACCAACAGACGATGCATTAAATCAGCTTGAAATACTCTAAGGAGCTAACCAGATTTGCCCTGAGCAGGGGCCTGCCAGATCTTGCCGATACCGTGTCTGGTGTTCAAAGTGACATACTAAGAGAACATGCACCGGCAGAAAAACCAAACAACAAACTACTCAATGATTGAATAAAAATAATTACAACAATATTAATAAGGTTATCTTATAAATAGTTATAACTCCAAACATGCACTCAGCACTTACATACACTTTTAAACTATCATACCAACATTGATTTTTTATGTTGTAAATAATGAGGAACAGGAAGATATTGACTGTATTGGTTGTGAGACAGAGTTTAATCTATATTTCTGAAAGATGGTAGACGTTCCCTATTCTTAATGGTATGTGTACTTTTTGTACATGTATTTATTTTACTTAATTAGGGGTGTCGGATAGCGCAGTGGTTGGAGCACTCGCTACTGTGTCCCAATTTAACCACCATCGTGTGCGGTTAGCACTTGGATGGGTGACCGCAAAACGTGAAGCGACAAATAACCGCCCACAGTTGACTCAACTGTGACTGAGTACCTACTCTCTTAAGGGTGGGGAAGGTAAGCAGCGAGGGAGAGAGATGGGCATCACCCTCATTACGCTGGCCCAAGATAAGTGTGATCTCCAACATCACGCACCCCTACGGCCACAAGGCTATGGGACTACCTTTACCTTACCTTTTTTTAATTAGTTTTCAAAATGTCGTTTTCGAAAATGTCCTACCTCCTTTTTAAGACCCCTCCAATTTAAGATCTCGTTTTAATGGCAATTTAAAGATCATAAAACGGAGGTTTTACTGTATTATTATTACGTTCCCCCTACGCGGACAGTGGTAGGTATGATAGAAGTCCCACCAAAACTCAAGTCAATACAAACATATGTACACACACAAATACAAGATAGAAGATTATTTATTGTCCCCATCTGTACACAGGAAATTTGACATGTGCGCAACATGACATAAACACTAAACATGACAACAGTTAAGGACAACATTATAGCAAAGACTATAAATACCAAGATAGTCGACTCCTTCATAAGCCTGTGTAACGAAAGTTGGACAGTTTATGGGAAGCAACTCTTGTCGGAACGAGTTACTCCCCATTTCCCGTTGGCACGCGAGACTGATTAGACCTTCATTCTGTGATAACACTTGATACTTACATTGCAAACAATAACTAATAACGTTAATAATATCATGACATTTTCCACACAAAATAAATCACAACTAAATGACTTCAGGCACTATTAACATGTTTATTTGCAAGTGTATAAAAATCAAGTGTACATTACTTCGCGTACTATTGACATGTTCATACATATTAACATCAAACCTAATTACTTACTTCTGACATTATGTACATGTATGTCGTACATGTTTATACATACTAGTAACCGAAAGGTACCTGGTTCGAATCCCGGATTGGCCAACGTGTGACCATATTATTTTCCCCTTACCATCAACTGGTTCGCTAGTGTCAGAATAATGTGACCAGCAGTTGCCTAGATACGCTCCGGTGTCGTGTGACTATAATCTACAATAACCCTATACATACTAACATCACATATAAATTACTCCACTATTTACATGTTTAAATCCATATTATTATAACATCTAAACTACCTCTTACACTATTTATAAATTTACATTGCCTCTCAGCATTCTAAACACCAATCAAATTAACATTCTATACATTACTTCAAACGCGCTATTTACATAATTATACATAAATAAACATCTCATATAAATGTATCAGACACTGCACTATTTTACATGTATATACATTATCTCTCGACATAAAAAAAAGTAAGTGATAAAATTAACATCACTTGTTTGGAACTTTGTCCTTTTATTATATACATGTATCTCAAAAAAAGGGGGTAGGGGGGTGAAGATTTTTCTTCAGAACCATCTCTGTTCCGCATGTTACTGCATCCTTCTCCATAACAAAAATGCGACCTACTAACTTTCTTCACTATGATTTCTACCGTCATCTTCGCCGTCTGTGCTGCAATACATGTAAGATAACTCTCAGCACGAGTTATCGCACTTCCTGGATGTCCAAGTAATTATCCCTGAGTGAACCCTCTTGGTATATAAGCTATTTCTTGGTATAATATAAGCTCTTTGATTATAGTCAATAAATACAACATCAGATATAATATTGCCATTTGTTTACATAAACATTCTCAGACCTGCAAAACACAGATACACACCCATACAAAATTACTCGTAAATATATGAAAATTTTATACCCGTTCTTCACAGTTATTCTGGACGTCGTGGGTAACAGTTTAAATCAAACTTTTACAAGTTAAAATAACGCTTGGTGGAATCTGTCTTCACATTCAATGTGAACAATCATACAATAAACCTGTGAACTGGTTGGGCCAGTTTACATTGAACAGGTCACCTTGATGTTAGCCGAGTGTCGGAGATCTATCAAGCGTAGTCTGTGTTGGGGAGGCTGACACTCAGATTGGGGTCCTCTTTTGGCCATCTGTGCTTACTGCTTCTATAGGCTAGTACCGTTTCAATGCAGCCCGGTAGAGGCAAACGATCTATTGTACTGAAGTGATATTGGGGAAAGGATGCTGTAAAAATAACCTCATTATAATAATTATCATAGAAATTATTATTAGTAGTAGTACTATTATTATTATTCATTGTCTCCTCTACAGTACATACTCTTCATCATCAATCCCTCAGACTGTTGGGAATGCCGTCACAGAGTTTTCTCCACCCTGGTCTGCCTGCGGTTGTTGTCAAGAGGTGTGGAATGGAGTGTCCAGTGATTTCCATGTAGAAACACTAACTATAACTCAAATGTTCTCAACGAAGATTTCCTGCCAAAGTTAGCATTGAGAACACTGAGTTATCAATCATTCTTTATCTACATGATCATGCAGAGTTCAGCTACGAATCTTTCCCTGCGGTGATTGACATGTTTTTACAATGTAATCTTCACTCACACACAAATCCAGTTTGTTAACACACAAATATAAGAAGTCAGTGTGCATTTAAGGAAA
The DNA here is from genome assembly GCA_036898135.1 of Oncomelania hupensis. Taxonomy (NCBI): domain Eukaryota; kingdom Metazoa; phylum Mollusca; class Gastropoda; order Littorinimorpha; family Pomatiopsidae; genus Oncomelania; species Oncomelania hupensis. Next base: position 68,664,929 of record CM072517.1, read on the forward strand.
CTCTGGTGGCTCCTCGTCAGAATCAAATTCAGCTTCTTCGTCGCGAATCCACTTGCCATCCCAGTCCCTCTTCCAGCCTGACCTGAAAACACCACACGGCCCAGCCACAATCAGTCAAAACGCAAGAGTATTTACCAGAGTACCTACAAGGCAAACATATGGGAAAAATACCATGTAAAGAAGCTTAAAATTATGTAGTTAAAAAGACTGCAGAGAGGGTGTCGGCATGAGAAACCATGTGAGGAACGCAAAAAAAACAACTTCAGAAAGTTGAATCATCACTTACTGGAATAATATGTGTTGCAGCATGAGAAAACCAGGCTAAAGTGTCAAAATATGAAAAATTACTTATTTATTTATTAACAAAGTACTAAAAATAATCTTCAAAATGCAAAAAACAGAATTGTTTTATCTTTATTGGTTGATGTTTTATGATTTTTTTTAATATTTTATTTTCTCGGGGGCTAATTTCCAGAAATTGCCTTCAAAGTTTTGAATTGTAAAATGATCATTACTTCACAACCAGAATTTTCCCATGCATGTATTTGGTATCAAAACAATCAGGAAGATGGCAGTAATATGGCAGTGAGTTGAGATAAGATGAGAAAATTCACATTATACACCATTCACACAATACTGAACATAAACAAATTAAAACAGTATGCACAATTTTATTCTGTACCCATCCATAATGCATAGTGTTTTTAAACATATTAGAAATAAAACAAGTGTTTAGCAAGTCTATAATAACTCAAACACATAATAATATATCAAGAACATGGCCTGAATCAATCATTTTTCTAAAATAAACCCTATCATAATGCCCCCCTCCCTCCCCCCCCCCCCTCTTAAATCCCTCGTCCGTCAAGTAATCTTTTGTTTAATTGCAAGCAGCTACATCAGCTCAGTTCAAATAGTCAAACAAAGATTACAAACCTAAAACAAAAGTTTCATTAGGTAGTTTTCAGTCCTAATAATCAAGCTTTAATAATTCCCGGATTCTCCACTCCCTTCCGCACGTCGAATAAATCTGTCACGTCACAGGTGTAAATCAAAATAACATGTCATTTTGCTCTATAAAGTTTAAATAAACACAAATATCAAAGCAAATACTAATTACTAGTAATTTGGTAAATAGTCTTCATGTTCATTTCCTAAAACAGACAAACCAACAAATGAACAATAATAAATACTGAGAACATAGTCAACTTGTCATGCTAGTAATATTGAATGCAGGCCAGACTACTTACCTTTTCAACCACCCCACCCCACCTCCACCCAACAAAATATACTACTGAAATATTTTCCACACTCCTACTGTAATTCTTTCACTGATATCGCCTTTTCAACCTTTACCTAAATCTATGCAAGTAGAATGATGGATTATTAAAGACACGCCAATAGCGAAGAGGCCTACCAAACATGAATCATTGAATGAAAACAAACAGTATCGTTTAATAACGGGATCAAGCTTCTGCTCGTCAGAATCATAATCCTCATCACAGTTCCCACTGGCACCATCATAAAAATAGTCTGAAAGCAGGTCTTGGAGCTCTTCAGAAGCAAAACCGGGTCGATTCAAGGCCCTAGCTACTCTAGCAGACGACACATCTACTGACGCTGGAGACGAAGCCATCACTTCCGGTTTCCAAAAAGAATCGGTCACTTACTTTGACAAATTGTTTCTAACAAATGCAACATAAATATTGCAAGAAAACACTTGAAATAGATGTATGATGAGTGTATCTACATTAAAAAATTCACTTTGAACTAAAAATCGTCGAAAATCTATAGGAAACACTTCAGTTTTTCACGATCCGGCTAGAGACACATTCGAACACAACTTGTGTCACAAGCAAGCTTCGGAACAAGGAATTTCATGAAAAATTCATACGCCACACACTTTTATGTACCAAAACGTAGTACCTATTATAGGGACTTTTCACTCTCCAGACGTTATATATCAATCCACATTGGGGATTTCCCTTCATAGTCGGACAAGAAAAGTTGGGGTATCGGAGGTCAATTAGGGCCATTGTTTTAGCAAGGTGTGATCAACACCCTTATCAAAATCAACAAAATAAACAATGTTCTAGTAAGTTTTGAACAAAATCCGTTTGGGATATTAAAGAAAAGTGTTAAATAAAGACAAATAGGCAACAATCTTAAAATTGATGGGGTAGCCTATTTTTGTGTTTTATGGCTGTAGCAGCGAATCAATCCTGGCGTCTTTAGCCGGGTTTTGTCATGCGGCAACACATATACTCCGTATCTCACTGAACAATACACCAAGCATACATACATAATTTCAATATCAGCTAGACATGCTTCCCAATATTTTAAAAAATATGTTTCGTGGCTATGAGGACAGAGAAAGATGGAGTATGCTGGTTAAACGATCATCTGTGGTGCCCCTACGACCTCCGAGTTACGGGACAGGATAGGATAGGATAAGATAGGATAGGCTATGAAAAGTATACAATAACAGAATAATTGGAATAATACTTAATTAACTCCTGTTTCTCACCAAAGAATGCACCAAATATTAATACTTAATTTCAAAACCATGCTTCCAATATTTTAAAGTAAATGTTGGATTGCTACGAGGAATAAATCACAACGGAAAATGACAGGCTTAACTGAACTCTTACCAAAGATGAGGAAGGGGCATTACAAAGGCTGCACGGCCTGTTTTGCCCACATGCTACAGCTTTTACCCATGCCTCACAAGGGTAAAATAATAGGCCAATTTCCACTTAACAGCTGACATGTTAACGTTAGCTGAGCGTCGGAGATCTATCTCCTTACCGTATAACCTCCAGCAACCTTGACCCTCAGACTGGGGTCAACATTGCTTTCGGGCTGACTGCCTTAATAACTATTTAGACAAATAGGGTCGAAAGAAAAGGTTTGAGATTGCAAGAGAGAGAAAGAGAGAGAGAGAGAGAGAGAGAGAGAGAGAGAGAGAGAAAGAGAAAGAGAGGGAAAGAGAGAAGGAGAGGAAAGGCCTAGGCCTAGAGAGAGAGAGAGAGAGAGAGAGAGAGAGAGAGAGAGAGAGAGAGAGAGAGAGAGAGAGAGAGAGAGAGAGAGAGAGAGAGCGATCAATCACAAGTGAAACAATCCACATCAGCATCAGCATTACCATCATTGTCAGTGCAAGACCCTTATATAATTTTGTGTCGTTGTGAGAAATTATTTTCTTCCCAAAACTATTTGTAACGCAACAATCATATATATATATATATATATATATATATATATATATATATATATATATATGGTTATTGCTTTAGGTCCAGCGGACTCTTCCGGGACCAAATCAGGACCAATAGAGAGAAAGAGAGAGAGAGAGAGAGAGAGAGAGAGAGAGAGAGAGAGAGAGAGAGAGAGAGAGAGAGAGAGAGAGAGAGAGAGAGAGAGCAAGCAAAAACGAGGCTTTACGTCCTATATTTTATAAAAAGTTAAGGACAATAAAATTGGGCTAAAAAGCCCTCATCATACATATTTACCAGACCAGGACTGGTCTGGCGTACCACGTTGAAAACACCGGTTCTCGCTCGCTAAGAGAGAGAGAGTTTTACACTGCAGTTGTGGCTTTGTGTGCAAACTGTGTTGTATGATGGTCCTCAAATAGCAAATAGCTCAATGTTTGAACATGACTGTGAATGCATGTGCATCAACAGCAGACCTAAAGTCTGGTTTGCACAATATGAAATTATTATTATTATTATTATTATTATTGCAGTTTGAAAGAGTTACTCCTAAAATATGAAAATCTTTTGGAATTATGCATTTCTTCTTGATGAACTTACAAGCTTTCTTGGTAGTGCTGTGAAGAAACGATATAAATACTAGTTTTTGACAATATACAAATGTTTCTAAATTCAGAAGGAATTCAACTTTATAGTTACACTACAGCTGCTCAGCCAACAATTAAACACCATTTGTTCTCCTTTTACCCTTTACTTTAAAGTTTCTAAAGGCAGCAGAGCTAAGTGGTTTGGACTAAATAGGGGAAACCAAGCAAGGGACACAACCATGTGAAAATAGACAAAACTAGATTGACAATGTCTTGCCTGCAAAAAGCAGCAACATACCCACTCAAATGGTGAAACTTCTGAAGCGCTTTCTTCCTTTCTGCCAATACTGCCGATGCCTGGACATCGTTTTTCTTTCTCCCATCTTCACTGCTCTGTTCTTGCTTATTAACAAGGGAGCTAACAGCTACTAGTGAATCCGAGGACGTTGAAGATTCGACTTCCTGGTTACTAGCTCCAGGGGAGATAAGAGCTGCCCGTGAGTTAGACGTCCAAGAAGAGTTAGCTCCCATATCACCACTTTTCACCCTAGGTTCATTACCATTCCAAAGCACACACTGACTGGCTTGAATCGTAGCTTGAGTTGATAATGGCTGATTATTGTCACAATACACAGATATGGATGGCTGCTCGTCAGAATGAAAAGGCCCAGTCAGCTGATGGCTGTGAGAATGTAAAGGTTCAGTCAGTTGTTCAAATGACTGGTGATGAGAGGAATGTTCAGAGTTCATAGACCAATCAGATGAATGTTCTGATGTCGCAGACACACCACACAAATGTCCTGTTTTCGACAAACGCTGCCCGAAAGTAGAGTCGACTTGCCGTGCAGAACTGACCATTCGGTGACTGAGATATGGTTGCAATGGTTGCTTCGGAGTTTGCCGAGAACAGAAGATATTCTTCAGCTGACTGCCATGTTTGGTTGGAATAGCCATGTTGAAAGCCTGCTAAAAATACAGGACTTTAACTTTCAATAATTTTGATGTATACATTTGTTTTCTGTGTTAACAGGCATACAGCTTTGGATAGGCATGAATAAATGTATTTTTATTATTATTATTAATCTATAAATATTAAGAAAACAAACATGGAATGTCCACTGTGGTATTTGCGTAGCTTGATTGTTAGAGTTAGGGTTAGGTTTAGCCTCATTGAGCATTAAACCTCCCAATCAAAAGAAAAATGGTTAGCTCATTATTTTGTGCCTTCTGCCGACAAACATGGCCACGAACCGTAAAGGTCCAGACTAAGGTGAAGTAAATACTGACTATAAGCAGTCACAAACATGAGTTTGTTCCCTTACTCTGAAAATGAATAATGTCGAAATAATATATTTAATTCAAAGCATTACATCCACAACACCACCAATGACCCAAACAGAAAACTATAGGCAATGTCGTACAGGGCATGTGAGAGGGGAATGAAATGGGGCATTAATCTTACTGTAAGCCCATCACCATCTTTTTCATCATCATGTCATCATCACTGTCATCATTAAGTATCAACCTCACCATCATTTAACCATCTACATAACTGTACCATATCATCATCATCCTCACAATGATAAATAATACTCATCATCAACTATATGACAATCACATCATCACAACCCCCCACCACCTACTACTTCCTCCTCAATTCTCCTCATTTCCATCATCCTCATCAGGTCTTACGGTGTGTGAAGATGCTGCAGCAGAACTGTTAGTAGCGGATGATGTCCCATTGGCATCAAGAAGGTTAACTCTAGGCTTTCTGTCGTAAGGCTTCGACTTGTGTTTCTTCACTCGTGGATCATAAGCCTGCGACGTCAAGATGCCTCCGCATGATATAGGCGCAGCCTGAATTGGGAATTGAATAACACAATTTACAATACAAAACAGTACAGTACAATAAATTGTATTCATCTCAAATTAACTCTTTCCCTGCCAATCGACGATATATCGTCGATCTGAGCCGCCATGTTTGTGCCAATCGACGATATATCGTCGATTTCAGTATTCCGTTTCGTTCCGGTTTTTTGCGCAGTCCAATCCAAGTTTTATTTTAACCAAAGAGAGATAACTCTTTCTACTTTCGTTCTCGATCGACACGCGCGTGGTTTCTTTAAATTGATTCGTTTTTAGAGTGTTTTTTGTGCATTTTACTAAGCATTGTGATGGGCACAATCGACAGTGTGTCAAACTCTGTGCTAATAATCAATATAATTTCAAACTGTAAAGTGTATTTTGATCCTAAATAAATTTTCTTTCTGGTGTGTGAAGCTGATTCAGTGATTGGAATTATTCCTCCAGATTTTTTTTATCACTGTGGTATGTAGAAATATTTTTATTTTATTTTATCATTTCAAAAAGATCAACATGCTTTCAAAACACATATTTCAATAACATAATCAAATTAACATTTTTGTGGTTTTATTTTCTTATTCTTCACTCTTTTACCTTTAATTTGATATGAAATATGTCAATTTAACAACTATTATTGAAAGAACAGTAGCTTAAATGCCTAAGGTACTGAACTTTCTTTCCGGTGCCAGAAAATGTCTGGCACAAACGTGGAAACATGCCTGGCAGGGAAAGAGTTAAGCAATTACAAACGATTGTAAAACTGTGTTTCTATTTTATCTCTCGTTTCTTTCCCTGGCAGTCAGAACTTGAAAATTCTCATGCTTTGCCCTTAAACTAATGTAGGTGCACACCACACGATTGTTAAGCTTGTTGCCAGATTGCCACACGAACCCAACAGGAAAAGAAGACCATTATAAAGTGGCACATTTCTAAACCCACCTCAAAATGAAAATTGTTAAAGGTTTCCATATCCCTATATAACACATTCAAGAATATAATTTATATCTCCAGAACATTTTGCTAGAAAAAATTTGGCGGCAGGGATAGCTCATTGGTCAGAGCGCACGACTTGTGTGAGAGCGTCTTGGGCGTCGTGGGTTCGAATCCTGACTTCAGCAAACTATTTTGTGATTGCTGGATATTACAGGCCAGCGCCTTGAGAAGCTCTCTGAGCTTGTAAGTGCGCTATATAAGAGAAATCTCTTTCTTTCTTTCTTTCTTTCTTTTTAGAAGCACAACTTTTTTGGACCCACGTGTAGATCTAGCAGTCTGTAATATATACATGCATGCTGGAATGTATTACCTTGGGTTGCATTCCGGAATGCATTTTTGGCATCAATAAAATTTCAAAGTATCACAATTTTTTAGCAGTTATTTTGTTTTAGCAACACAATTGAACTAAAGTAAACACTAATAGCGTGAGACTTTAGAACCCTCCCCCCGAGAAATTGTTTAAGCAATTGCACCCTCTGCAAAGTTTTATTCACGTTTTCATATGATCTGTCAATTGTCAAGGGCTTGAGTAAAACGTTTGTGCAAAGTCCGTGCGATGGAATGCATGCATGCACAGTCTAGACCTCAGTTACACCTTCATCCAAAGAATACCTGGTTGATATTGGTAGTCCCATCTTTCATGTACTGCTCGTGCTTCCTCTTCTGGATCAATGTCTGCAGTTCCTTCTTCTTCCGAAGAAACTCTGTTGATCCTGTTTGACCAAATATACAATAGAAAGGTTACAGCTGATCCTTCATTACACAGGATAAAGCCTGGATGTGGGTATAAACATACACTGCACATATCTGAGAATAAACCAAAAGGTCCAGTTGTTCTTTTGAAGACAAATCTTTATTGGAGACAATGAGATATAAATTCCTTTATTCAGAGCAACAAGTTTTACCTCAAAATGGCTGTTCTCTGATCTATTTTTCCCTCTTCAATGATGATTATGATGATGATTAATTGAACTTAACTGATTCTTATATAAGTAGTGCTTTACCAGGTCAAAGATGATGATGATGCCCGATGACGATAATAATAATGATGATGATGACGATGAAGATTATAACGATGTTGATGGTATTAATTACGATTATAAAGACGATGATGATGAAGAGAAGAGGAAGAAAACCAATGCTTTCTTTTGCATTTCTAACCTGCTGCATGCTTTTTGCCTTGTCGATGCACCATCAGCATGTTGACTGTGTCAAAGATTGGGTGGTGGCTGCACACCAGGCATGCAAACCTGACGACATAAACAAGCAAGTCCAATACACCTATTTCCTACTTGGTGATGTCTATTTAATGATACAAAAAATATGTAGCAACATCTACACAAACAGCATGTCTAGACTGCACACTGGGGAAAGAAATTACCTTGGTCTTATTATAAAATATCAAGATTAGAAACAGCAGGCATGCACCTTTGTGAGCCGAGTGTTGTGGCTGTGGTCTAAGGGAGGGAGTAACTTGCCTTGTCCACAGGCCAGAAACCAATGGCGCCTGCCAGGTGTGGGATCGATCCAGTCTCTGCCTCTGGTCTTTTCCAATATTATTTATTTTCGACTCGGGCAACTGCCTTGAGGTTGTTCTCCGGTTTCTCTGGTTTGGTCCTTCAGAAAAGGCTTAAAGGCATAGAGATTACCTTTAACTTTGTAACTCTGTCCTTTTATTTAACACGACAACAACAAATCAGTTGTAAAAGAAAACAAAAAATGGCAAAGAAATTAAGACTTTAAAAACAAAAAAATCCTGACTGATTTTTTTAAATTTTAAATACTTTATTATCCCTTTTTATTGGGAAATTCTGTTCCACAATCTTTGGGGAAGGTGCAGTTGCAGGCTGTGGCATGCAAAAACCCAACCTTCAATACTAGTTGTGTTTTTGACATTTTGCTGGAGGAGCAAACCGGAGCAACCGAAGAAAACCCCCGAGACGTTGCCCAAGTCGAAAGTAAATAATATTCAGAAAAACATAACACCCAGATGCTGGACCGATCCCACACCTGCCAGGCACCACTGGTTTGACAGGTGTGGGATCGATCCAGCCCACTGCACGTGCATCCAGTACTGTTATGAAGGGAGGGTGGAAACAAGAGTAACTAGAGAGAACTCCTTGATGACCTCACAAGTCTTATATTAAAAATAAATCATTCGGCCTCAATCTTTCTTGACTAAGGTTGTGAAGTTTACTTAATTTCTTCCGACTCAGCATACAATATATATAAATCATATGCTGCATAATAGAAATTACTGCCACGAATGGTGTAATATGGATGACAGTATAAACCCAGATCTCTAGTCTGTGCATGTACGCTTTCTATCGCACTGACTTTAAAAATCCTGATGCTCATGTCCTAGATGGAGGAGTGCCAGCTACATAAGTACACCCAGGGCCAGCTACATAAGTACACCCAGTGCCAGCTACATAAGTACACCCAGTGCCAGCTACATAAGTACACCCAGTGCCAGCTACATCAGTACATCCAGTGCCAGCTACATAAGTACATCCAGTGCCAGCTACATAAGTACACCCAGTGTCAGCTACATAAGTACACCCAGTGCCAGCTACATAAGTACACCCAGTGCCAGCTACATCAGTACATCCAGTGCCAGCTACATCAGTACATCCAGTGTCAGCTACATCAGTACATCCAGTGCCAGCTACATCAGTACATCCAGTGCCAGCTACATCAGTACATCCAGTGTCAGCTACATCAGTACATCCAGTGCCAGCTACATCAGTACACCCAGTGCCAGCTACATCAGTACATCCAGTGCCAGCTACATAAGTACATCCAGTGTCAGCTACATAAGTACACCCAGTGTCAGCTACATAAGTACACCCAGTGCCAGCTACATATGTACACCCAGTGTCAGCTACATAAGTACACCCAGTGCCAGCTACATAAGTACACCCAGTGTCAGCTACATAAGTACACCCAGTGTCAGCTACATAAGTACACCCAGTGTCAGCTACATAAGTACATCCAGTGCCAGCTACATATGTACACCCAGTGTCAGCTACATAAGTACACCCAGTGCCAGCTACATAAGTACACCCAGTGTCAGCTACATAAGTACACCCAGTGCCAGCTACATCAGTACATCCAGTGCCAGCTACATAAGTACACCCAGTGCCAGCTACATAAGTACACCCAGTGTCAGCTACATCAGTACACCCAATGCCAGCTACATAAGTACACCTAGTGCCAGCTACATCAGTACACCCAGTGTCAGCTATATAAGTACACCCAGTGTCAGCTACATACGTACACCCAGTGTCAGCTACATAAGTACACCCAGTGCCAGCTACATAAGTACACCCAGTGTCAGCTACATAAGTACACCCAGTGCCAGCTACATAAGTACACCCAGTGCCAGCTACATAAGTACACCCAGTGCAAGGTACATAAGTACACCCAGTGCCAGCTACATAAGTACACCCAGTGCCAGCTATATATGTACACCCAGTGCCAGCTACATAAGTACACCCAGTGCCAGCTACATCAGTACACCCAGTGTCAGCTACATAAGTACACCCAGTGCCAGCTACATACGTACACTCAGTGCCAGCTACATAAGTACACCCAGTGCCAGCTACATAAGTATACCCAGTGCCAGAGCTCTACATAAGTACACCTAGCACGCATTGGGTCCATTCTTCCCCATCTGCTGTCAAAAAGGATTGTGCTCAGTTGTCATCAGAAGATGCAGCAGAGACAGCATGTGGATGCATCAGTAGGCGTGAGTTAGATCCTGTATTGGCCAGCGCCTTGAGTAGCTGTTGAGCTGGAAAAGCTCGCGAGTTATATATAACTTATAAGAATGATAAAAATAAAATAAAATAAAATACCTGCCATTGCTGAGAAGTTTGGCTTCATCTTCTGGTATGTCCACTCCCAGCAACTCCTTGACCCGTCGCTTCTGAAATCATGAATTATGACCTCGGGTATAAAACTAGCTAAAACTAATACTTTTTAACTAAGTATCACTGCAGACATTACAAAATATGGACATGACTACGACTATAAATGTATGATTATCAAATGCAAACCATCAGTGATTGATTGATTGATTTATTGTTGCTTTAGGTCCAGCGGACTCTTCCGAGCCAAATCAGGACCGGACAACCCCCGATCCGCATAAAAGATCTGCCGAAACAACCCTAGTGGGAAAATTGAATGCCCTCCACCGGCCAGTCACTTTACAATAAAGACATCCCACGCGGGGGACGGCTGTGGGTTGACCTCAACTACGCGAACACCCCGGTTACAAAAACAAAATAGAATACAACCATCATTATAAATCATCAACAAAACACATACATATAAAATGCCTATAGTGCGAAATAATACAATCATAGGAAGCCCTAGTGACCACCCGGCAGAAAGCGTCCAAAACTCCCAAGCTGATCCAACAGACCTCATACACAAACAAGGAGTCTTGTCCAGGAAGAGTTTTCAAGAAAAAAGGTAGGTCATTGATCTAGCGAAGAAGAAGAAAGTATAGCAGAGTGAGAGGACAGATCAGGAATGGGAAAGAGCAAATGATGAAGACAGCGACAGTGGGAATTTAAAGCACTAAATTTCCAGAAAGTGGGGATACTATTTATACTGAAACCCCCGGCACTCCAACGGGGGGAACTGTTGCCGCAGTGAATTAGTCATGCCTACAAAGGCAAGACAGGTTTTCAACTGGGGCTTTCACTGTTCCCTTTATAGGTTAGAACAACCATCAGTGATTAGGCCAATAGGGGCAGCACACTTTAAAACTGTGTGAATTAATGACAATGTAACAAAGTGTAAAATTTAAATTGCTTGTCATCACTCTTTCCAAAAAGGGTAACCTTCAGGAGTGTGAAAACTACCGCACCATCAGCCCCATCAGCCATCCCAGCAAGGTCCTCCTAAAAATAATACTCAGTTGAAACCCCAAGCTGGAGAACAAGCAGGATTCAGGGCAGAGCGAAGTGCCAATGAACACATTTTTAAACTCAGAATAATCTGAAAGAAATACCTACAGCACCAACATCTACAGGGTGGCCCAAAAGTAGATAAAATTTGCAGTAAGTGAGTTACCACGTAGACTATTTATTTGAAAATTCGACACTAGGACAGCGGGAAATTCGTTATATCTGTTAACATAAACTTAAACAATTTAATCTCTCAGATGCTCAAAATGTCCTCCTTCAACATTGCAACATTCTCCAAATCTCTCCAGGACACTCTGACACACAGTGTGGCACAAATTCCGATCTTCATCAATTTCTGTGAATGCAATATGAATGTAATCTTTTAAATCATTTACTGTTTTGGGTTTCTTCTCATAAACCTTGTTCTTAACAACACCCCAAAAAAAGAAATCCATAGATAGGAGTCAGGTCAGGTGAACGTGGTGGCCATTCGATGCTGCCCCTTCTTCCGCACCAACGCTGTGGAAAAACTTGGTTAAGGTAGTCTCTTACTCATTACTGTAGACGTATAATGTGGTGGTGCTCCATCCTGCTGAAAGAAAAGTTGGTCAAAGTTAGGTTTAGTTTTAAGTTGTGGCACTACTACTTCACGAAGCATGTCCAGGTAGTTCTCTCCATTTACAGTTCCATTTAAAAAAAAACAGGTCCAACAACACCAAGGTAGTTTAATAAATTATAAACCTACTTTTGGGCCATCTTGTATATCATGTGTTTGTAGACTTCAAGAAAATGTTTGACCGAGTCTGGCATGCTGCTCTGTAGGCAACATGAGAGTGTACAACATGAGCCCAAACATTAATTATTGATGTCATCAAAAACCTGTATGACAAGGCTACCAGTGCAATCCTCCACAACAGCGCCATTGGGAAGTGGTTCAGAACAACAATCAGTGTACGTCAAAGATGCCTACCATCTCCAACACACTTCAATATCTTCCTGGAGCGCATCATGTCCTTTCAGATCACGAAGGCACAGTCAGCATAGGGGGTAGAGCAATCTCCAACCTTTGTTTTGTGGATGATTGGCTGGAGAGGAACAAGAACTTGAACATCTGGTACACCACCTCCAGAGCCTTTTTGATGGAAATTTATAAGTGCAGTGAAGACCAAAATGATGAACACCACCACCAATGGCATCAACATGGACATCAAAGTCCTAGGCCAATCACTCAACACAGTGCATAGTTTAAAATATTTAGGAGCCATTGTATCAGACAATGGGTCCCGACAGGAAGTCCTCTCCAGGATTGCACAAACAACTGCTGGCTGCCCTGACAAAATTGAACTTAAGCCCCTTTGAAAGACAGGACCATCGTCTACACTCAAAGGTAAGGCTCCTGGGCTCCCTTGTCATCTCCATTTTCCTATACACTCGCGAAACATGGACCCTCACAGCGGACCTACAACGAAGAATACAAAGCATGGAGATGAGGTGCTACACAAGACTTCTGGGCATGTCTTAAACTCCTATACCCAGCACATCAACAACAACGAAGACAGACAGACCATCACACAAGCCATTAGACAATATGATGACATGCTCACAGTGGTGAAGAAACGGAAACTCCGATGGTATGGCCACATCACAAGAGCATCGATCAGGTCTTGCAAAGACCATTCGGCAAGGCACGGTGCAAGGAGGCAGAAGAAAAGGGAGACAGAAAAAAAGGTGGGAGGACAACATTCGAGAACTGACTGGCTTGACACTGAGTGAAGCCACGATGGTTGCTGAGGACAGAGAAAGATGGAGAATGCTGGTTGAACGATCATGTGTGGTACCCAACGACTTTCGAGTTACTGGATAGGATAGGTTAGGAAATTTAAATCAACATATTATTAATAACAAAGAAGATGTTAACCTAAACAATCACCAGGTTAGTGACATTAATTATTCTACGTTTTGATCATGCCAGGATACTCAACAACTTCTTTTATCAAGTCTTTGTAAAGTAGTAACAGAGTAACAGAGAGGCACTGTGGTCTAATGGTAGTGCTTTGGCTTGCGGATCTGAAGGTCCCGCGTTCGAGCCCTGTCCAGGCCATTGTGTTGTGTCCCTGGGAAAGACACTTTACTCCCGTTTCCTACTCCTTCGGATGAGAGTATAAACCGAGGTCTAGTCTGTGTGTCGCATACATTCCATCATAACGGACTTTAAAGATCCTGACGCTCATGTCCTAGACGGGCGAGTGCCGGTAACAAGAACACACCCAGCATGCACTTGGACCTTCTTCCCCATCCCTGGCTGGCCAGGATAGTGCTCAGTTGTCAGACCATGCGCCCAAAGGCTGCAGGTTGGCGTCTCGGGCGGTTTGAGTTAGATCCTGTATCGGCTAGCGCCTAGAGTCTGGTCAAGTACGGCGAGATAAGTGCGCTATAAAAATCCTCAATAATAATAATAATAATAATAATAATAATAACAGAGAGTCTTACGTCGTCCCCCCACAATCTCTGCTCCTGGTCGTATAACCTACAGGTTACGCCGGGTGAAATAACGTAGTTGGATCTACAGTCTCTTCTTTTTCAGTTCGGGACAGGAAAGCGATTACGTAATACTTCAAGAAAACTTGCAGTCTGATAGTAACCAGTGGCGGAGATGGTGGAGAGGCGACGTTAAAAAGTGGACCGACATAAACATTATACTTATAGAGCAGCCTTGCTGACATCCGTCGATGCAAGCTTCAAGAGCACATTGGAAAGAAACAAATGTAATAGCTATTTTTAAAAAAAGGCACAAGAAGCGAACCTAGTAATTATTGCCCTGTTAGTCTTACATGTGTAATTTGCAAGGTACTGGAGGGAATATTACGTAATGTTATAGTAAATTATATTCTAAATAAATTATTTTCTGATTGCCAGCATGGTTTTCGAAAACATAGATCATGTATTACTCAACTTTTGGAAGTTATGGAAGACTTTACACTAATGTTAGATAACAAAGATACTATTGATATACTATATTTAGACTTTCAGAAAGCGTTCGACTCTGTCCCTCACGAAAGATTACTCCTAAAAATTGAAGAATATGGTAGTATCATACAGTGGATACGAAATTTTTTGACAGACCGGACACAAAGAGTTAGAGTTGAAAATGAATATTCTATAAGAAAACAAGTTTTCAGCGGTATTCCCCAAGGTAGCATTCTTGGACCAATACTGTTCATACTTTTTATTAATGACTTGCCAGATTCTGTGCAAAGTACATGTAAAATATTTGCAGACGATACAAAATTATATTGTTCTCCAAAAGACAGTCAAATTATACAAAATGATATAAATGAACTACAGAAATGGACTGAAACCTGGCAACTATATTTTAATACTACCAAATGTAAGGTCCTTCACGTAGGTAAAAACAACCCCCAAAATGATTATTACATGACTGTGAACAATGTACAGGTATTAGTTACTAAATGTGATAGCGAAAAAGATTTAGGAATAACATTTGATTCCATGTTAACTTTTGACTGTCACATTAGTGAAGTAATTAATAAGGCAAATAAAACTCTCGGAATTATACGGCGATGTTTTTTGTATCTAGATAGATCATCATTTGTACAACTTTACAAGTCCTTGGTTAGACCTCTTCTAGAATATGGCAATATTATTTGGTACCCTTTATTAAAGAGACAGTCCGCTGCTATTGAGCGTGTACAAAGACGAGCAACTAAAATGGTTCCAGGACTGAAAGATATTTCTTACAGAGACAGACTGGAATCATTATGTCTGCCAAGCCTAAAAGCCAGAAGAGTGAGAGGAGACCTAATACAAGCTTATAAAATTTTAAATAACATTGATGAATTGGATACTAACAAATTTTTTGAACTAAACAAATTTGATATAACAAGAAACTCTGTTAACAAATTATTTATTAAGCATAGCCGTACTAATTTTCGAAAACATACTTTTAGTAATAGAGTTGCACCTCCATGGAACAAACTTCCACAAAATATTAAACAGGCAAAAACTTTAAACAGTTTCAAACATCTCATTGATGAACAAGAAATTTTAAAATCTATAAAATATGATTTTGATAGTGGAGCGTCTTGAGCCGGCTTATATCACCAGTACTATAAAAGACTGGAATGCTCTTCCCCAGGAGGTAGTGGAGGCCACAACTGTTGATGCTTTTGCATCAAGAGCCTCCCACCGACCAGAATAGGTAGTTACTCAACAACACTACAACTCCTTCCCCCATCCCCCCCCCTCCCAAATCCCTCTGTCACTTATCAGATCTGGACTGTCCATGAACTAGGAGAACGGCCTTTGTGAAACATGTGCAAAACCCTCATAGTGCCAGTATAATCAACAAGTATGATTGTGGGCGCCTACGGAAAGACAAGACATATCAGACCCGAAATATATACATGTGCTAAAGATGGGACATTAAATAAGCCGTGAGGCTTATGATTAACTTAATGATCATCATGATCTAGTCCCTACACTACTACTACTACTACTACTACTACTACTACTATTGTCTGCTGTCATTTAGTGCTAGTACTAGTAGCACAAGACGAAATAAAAGGCGTCTTCCCTGTGATTTCCACACTCTAGCTGAGAAGAACAGTACCCTGACAAATACTAATAGGACCCATGGTTTCCGGAAAAGTCATTCCTTCAAGACGCAGCTATTTACACCAATAAAAGTGAAAGAATCTTACTCGCAAATTGTCAAGAAGTCCTTTGTCGTTTCCCTCTCTTTTGAACGACATAACACTAGACCCCCAAAACTAAATCCAAGTTTCACTTTTAGAGTCTCGTAAAGCATGTGAGGTTCTCGTGTGATTATATCATACCCACATCCGGGGAATCTGGGAGTTGGCATGCGCAAAGGTTCTGTGTCGTCGTAGAGTTCATCTACAGGAACAAGTATCGTCGAAAATTTCTCCGGAGTAAGTGGTTTTATGTTATCGTAGATAATGAAGGTGTTGAGTGGATTTTCTGTTTAGCAAATTTCGAGTACTAGTAGCTGCAAGTTAGTTTATTGAACTAATGTTTGAGTGAGTCGTTTAAAACGTCGTCCTTGGAGTGCAGCCGATGTAACAGAAATACTGGGGTCAAATAACTTGGAGAAATTTCATTCTGGACAGGTGCCAACGGTAACATTTATAAATTATTTTATGAAATAGTATCACACATATGGACATATTATTTATTTATTAAACATAGAGTAATTTTAATAGGACTTAGAGGCAGGTAACTATAGAACAAAAGTCGTTTCTTTGAAAGACTATGATCGCAGCACTAGAGTAGGGGTGTGCCGTGTTGAATGTGTCAGTTTCCTCCTTGCTAGGTTCTATTATTGTGTTCTATTTTATTTGTTAAAAATCTACAAAATAAACTTGTTCTGTTAGCGTTGTTTTCAAATAAAGTGTTTATCCTGGTTGGGATCTATATTTTATGGTATGACTCCTTTTCTAATTTCATCTTGATCATTGTTTTATTGCTGATCTCCCATGGTTCACACTCACAGGCTGTTGTCAGTGTTGAGAAACCTTTCAAAACTGCTATATTTGTCATTCGTGATCTGACTTCTAGTAACTGTAGTCAAAAAGAATGTGGTCTGTTTCAAATTTTCTGAATGTCATTTGTAAAATTAGATCCTTTGCGTTGGTGATTCATAAATGGATGAAATAATATAGAATTCTCCATTTGGTGACTGTACTTATTAGTTAATTTGCTTAACAATAACAACATAGAAACAAAGAAAGGAAGAAATCATACACTGATACAGATCTGGATTGTATTGGTAGAATTTCTTAATTCAGTTGTTTCCTTATTTTTTTGTTTGTTTTCTTTTTAAAATAGTAAACCGGCAATGTTTGTGTACATGAAGCTGTTGCATAATGTGGAATTTCAGTCACATGCTTATGCTGAAAATAACTTCCCATTAGGTGATTGGTCCTTGTTTGGGAAAACTACTTTCACCCATATAACTTTCACTTCCTATCCAGCATCCAGCCTTCTTTTTATCTGCTGTAAGACCAGAAGTTACATGTTCCCGAAGATACTACTGGCGGATTTTTTTCAGGAGTTTTTTTGCCTTAAGTAAATACTTCATAACGTTTACTTTTAGAATTATAAGCAGTATGATTTTCAACAAGTTAGATGTAAAGAGCTATCTATAGTGGTTTGTTTTAATTCAGTTTATGTAGGAATATCCTAGATTTCCTTAGGCTTAGTAGTGTTTCACTGTTTGTTCACAATTATCGCCCTGTTAGCCTCACCTCAGTTGTCTGTAACAGTGTAAGGTATATGATGGAGTCGTTAGAGATGCACTGTGCTCTCACTTCGTCGAGAACTGCCTTCCACAGGATGTACAGTTAGGCTTTTCCAAGGGTAGGTCATGTGCAACTCAGTTGTTGATGACAATAAATGACTGGATGTCCTCCCTGGATGAAGGCATCCCAGTTAAGGCAGGTATATCTTGATCTTAGGAAGGCATAATGATAATTTGAGAATCACATTGAGAGTACTGTTAAGAAAGCCAACAAAATATCAGCACTGCTTGTAAGAATCTTAAGTAATAAATCCAAGGACATCAAGGTCCCCCTCTTTAAGTTTAAGGCTCTTATAAATACGTCCCATTTTGGTGTACACTAACCCCGTCTGGTGTCTATACTTGAGGGGGCATGTTGACTCGATCGAGGTTGTCCAGCGTAGATTCACCAGGAAGATATGTGGAATGTCAGGACTCTCCTACGAGGAGAGATTGATATCACTGAGGTTGCCCAGTTCAGAGTATAGGAGAGGGTGGAGTGATTTAATCAATTTTTTTTAAATTGTGCACAATTTTTATGATCCTTTAAGTTTTAAACCATTTTTTCTCTTTTAAATGTTATTGTCTATTGATGTTGGTATAACACGAGGTCACAAATTTAAACTTACTAAAACTTTTAATAATACTTGCAAATTTAAGCAGTATTTTACTAACAGAGTCGTAACCCCTTGGAATAACATGACTGTTGACGCTGTGGAGGCTAAATCACTCAATTTGTTCAAGGACTATGACTATGTTAGTATGTAGACATGTTATTTAAGGATAGCATCTACTCCACCAATTTCGAGTCTGGTTCTAAATTGGTAGGCACTGAGGCCAGAGGTTTGTGTCTTGAGACCCTCCTCAAGATTTAGTATGAGAGCTAAAAGCTGTTAGCCTATATGGGCAAGTCAGAAAAGGATTTGAAAACTTGTGACACTTATAAAAAGACTTGGTCTAAAGAAAAGAAAATGCAGAGTATGTAAATAACACATAAACACAACAACACAAAGGGTATTTGATCAAACAAAACGTTTTTAAAGCACCAAAATTTGGTTAAGTACTTGGGTGCATAACATCTCATGTCACAAACTATATCAACTGCACAAATACTGAAACTTAAAACCTAAATGCATGGAAACTATTAAGCAAGTCCTGTCAGTGTTAGTAATCTACAAACACTTTAAAGCAAATTTGCATTTAATTGGAAGAGCTGGAAAAATGTGTACATAACATACACATCAGAACGGGGCGTTTATGTTACATCTTGTCAACAAGCTACTTCTTCAGTTCCTGATGGAAATTTCCAACATGAAAACAACATGATAGTCTTATGGGTACATGAATATTTTGCAGTTAACTTCGAGACTAGTCAAACATCTATTTTTACAAAAGTAAACACAGCTATATAACAAACATAATTTATACAGAAAAGAAGCAATACAGTTAGATGCTTTCATTTAAGTTCATTTGTCTTAGGGTAAACACAAAAAGATTTTTAAAAACCAAGGTTAGAAAGCATACAATGCTTGTCAATGATTCAAGAGGTCATAACTTCACGCAATGGCACAGCATTTTTGTTAGGATAAAAACTTAATTGTTTATAAAAAAAAACAGCAGCTGATTTGTTAGATTAACAAGACTAGACACAGACGAATTCGAATCAACCTTGGTGTTAACTGGTTTTATATATAAACATTTTAGTGGTGGAGTACATAACTTTATTACACGATGGAACGGTGAATGTTGTTAAAGTGACAGTTTGCATTGAATAAAATTACTTATGCTGCCCAAAACAATCCATGGCGACAGCTGACATAAACGTGAACTACAATTTTCAACGAGCAACATGTCTATAGAATGGTTGATAGGCCAGTTAATTGTGGACATAACCTCACACTAACACAAGTGCAATGCATATTATCTATAAAGAAGTACAGTGATGCTGTTGGATTGAAATAAACATACATTTTTATCATAAAAGCATGAGATTTACTCGGTCAATTTCTTTCAGAAAAGTCGAAAAACACTGACCAAGCCACCCAAAATACGAGTGCATAACTTGGATAAAATATTCATGGCTCTCAGTCTCAGCTTACCTTCAATTTTGGATGAATCCACACCTCACTTCTTTCTAAGTTTCTTCTTCATTCATAGCACGTTGAATGTTAACGTATAACAAAGGGCGATTGTTTCGCTCGTTGAAATTGACGCTAACCAGTAACCGCATTAATACCATTATTCACAAAATGTGAAGCCTAAAAAAAAAGAGTACGTCACGTTTGGTTTTCATTACACAAGGGTTGACAGCCATTTGTTTACCTACATTGTTTGTTCGTTCGATTAATTTTATCATTATTCTGATTATTGTATTGCTTTATATTAAGTTTTAGACTGATGTTTGATAATTTATTAGCATAAGAAATAAAGTGAATTACAACGCCAGAGCGGATTAATACGCCCTTAAGCTGAATCACGAAAATACATGATGTAGCCGGGAGTTGTCTGTTTCGACACATATCTCCAAAGAATACGAACCAAATTCAAAACTCGTTTGTACAGGTCTTGTATACGTTTTTACTTTCAGAAATTAAATTTGATATTCTGTGAAGCAGTTTTATGCCGGTCGTCAAATACCAAACACACTGTTTACGATGTCACAAAAAGTGTAATGAAAATCGCTGATCATTACGTCATTCATTGTCAGTTTTTTATTCTTTGACGTTGTTTATCAATCTGTCTTTGACATCAAAGCGAAGAATGACCTTTTCTCTGCCAGATTCACATTTTATTTTGTTACAAATCATGATGATGTGCAACGAGACAGCTTCCTCGCAAAGTAACAATACTGACGAAAACGAGTCTGACGCCATTTCAGTGCCTTGCCCATATGCTGAACTATGCCATGCTATAATGACTGACCATGTGCTTGTGATTATATGTGAATCAATGTCTTTTTCAGGAGACTGGTTACTGTGTTATTGCTCTTGTCGAACTGTGAACACAAGATTCTAACATGTCTGTCGGTGATGATTCTTCCGAGGTATGGAGTTCTTATGTTGTTGTTTTTCCTGGCTGCCATGTTATTATAATAATATTGCCAATGGTGCGGGTAGACGTTAAACTTCCATGTTCATTCATTATTTTGTTGAATTGTGTACTATTGCGGAGTTATCACAAACTGTTTGACAAAGTTTACCCCTTTGATTACTTTCGCATACATTTTACTATTGTGTTGTAAATCTATGCAAGAGAAAGACACTTTAGTATTCTGCAACCTAAAGTATTTGAACAAAGAAAATAATAATATGAATAATCAAGTTTGATATAATTACCACTGAAGTAAACAGTGAGTTCGCTATATTTAGATGGTAATCACGACATCAATTTCCAAGAACATTTCCAGAGATATTATTTTGGAGGAAATGGTCTAGATTACTAGAGTGGATGTTTTCTGAGACCACAAGCTTGCAGAGCTTGTGACATTTGATTGAACTTTCTTTTATATAATATATACATACATATATATCCTATCTTATCCCGTAACTCGAAGGTCGTAGGGGCACCGCAGATGATCGTTTAACCAGCGTACTCCATCTTTCCCTGTCCTCAGAAACCCTGATTGTTTCGCTCGGTGTCAAATCAGTCCATTCCCGAATGTTGTCCTCCCACCTCTTTTTCGGTCTCCCTCTTCTTCTACCTCCATGCAGTGTGCCTTGCAGGATGGTCTTTGCAAGACCTGATGATCTGGTGACGTGGCCATACCATCGGAGTTCCAGTTTTTTCACCACTGTGAGCAGGTCATCGTGTTATCCAATGACTTGTGTGATGGTCTGTCGGACTTCGTTGTTGGTGATGTTTGCTGGGTATAGGAAATGCCCAGAAGTCTTGTGTAGCACCTCATCTCCATGTTTTATATTCTTCGTTGTAGATCTGCTGTGAGGGTCCATGTTTTGCAAGCGTATAGGAAGATGGAGATGACAAGGGAGCGCAACAGTCTTATCTTGGAATGTAGACTAATGGTCCGGTCTTTCAAAATTTGGCTTCAACCTCGCCAGGGCAGCAGTTTGTGCGATTCTGGAGAGGACTTACTGTCGGGACTCATTGTCTGATACAATTGCTCCTAAATATGTGAAGCTATGCACTGTGTTGGGGAATTGACCTTGGACTTTGATGTCCGTGTTGATGCCATTGGTGTTGTTGGTCATCATTTTGGTCTTATCTGCACTTATTTCCATTCCATAGGCTCTGGAGATGGTGTCAAGCATCTGTAGGTACCAGCTGTTCTTGTTCCTTTCTAGCCAATCCATCAATGTTATCCACAAAACGAAGGTTGGAGATTGCACTCCCCCTATGCTGACTGTGCCTTCGTGATCTGCAAGGGCATCTGACATGATGCGCTCTAGGAAGAAGTTGGAGAGAGTAGGCATCCCTGATGCACACCGATTGTTGTTCTGAACCAGTTTCCGATGGTGCTGTTGTGGAGGACTGCACTGGTAGCCTTGCCATACAAGCTTTTGATGACTTCAATAATTTTAGGGCTGATGTTGTACACTCTCATGGTTGCCCACAGAGCTGCATGCCACACTCGGTCAAACGCCTTTTTGAAGTCTAAGAACACATGATATAGATGTTGTTGGTGCTGTAGGTATTTCTCGCAGATTATTCTGAGGTTGAAAATCTGTTCAGTAGTACTTCGCCCTGCCCTGAATCCTGCTTGTTCTTCAGCTATGATTTGTTCAGCTTGGGGTTTCAACCTGTTGACAGTTGAGTATTATTTTCAGGAGGACCTTGCTGGGATGGCTGATGAGGCTGATGGTGCGGTAATTTTTACATTCCTGAAAATTACCTTTTTTGGGAAGAGTGATGACAAGCGACTAGGTCCATGGTGTAGGCCACTCCCCAACTCTGCCAGATCTTGTTACAGATAATGGTGAGTGCATCAATCATCGCTTCTCCTCCTGCTTGAAGCAGTTCTGCCGGTATGTTGTCCACTCCAGCTGACTTCCCCTTCTTCAGCGATTGCACTGCTGCCTCAACTTCTTCTCGGAGAATTGGAAAGATTTCTTCTCTGTCCTCTGGACATGCTAGAACTGATGGGTCTCCGTTTGGTGTGTGGTTGTAAAGATAAGAGCAGTACTCTGTCGATCTTTCCAAGACTTCTTGTTCTTCTGTAAGACATATATGCCAGACTTGTTTTGGATCGTGGAGACCTTGGGCTGTTTACCACTTGTCACAGTCTGGTAGGCCTTCTTGCTGCTGTTCTTGTTCAGACTGTTCTCTATTTCCTGGCATTGCTCTTCTGTCCAGTTCTCATTTGCTGTGCGCATGCCTTTTCGGATGTCATTGTTGATTTTTCGGTAGGCATCAGATCCCTGTGAGGTGTTATTTTTCTTTTTCATCTCTCTTCGTTTATCACGCAGGTCCAAACGTTCAGGTGTGATCCACAGCTTCCTCTTTGGCCGGTGCTATCCAAGGATCTCAATGGCGGCATATCTACTTCACCAGCTCCCAAAATGAGCAGTGGTGCAAATTTCCCTTCCATAGTGGCCTGAAATATTTCTGCCACCTCCAGGTCTTGCATTTTGTCCATGTCGAACTTCAGTCTAGTGCACTTTGCTGTGTTTACTCTCTTCAAGTGAAGCTGGAAAGACACATTCACGAGATCGTGGTCACTTCCGATGTCTGCTCCTGGAAAAGTGCATGTCCTGGCAATGTTGTTGCTTGATCTGAAGCGTTTCTTGACCATGATGTAGTCGATCTGGTTGTGATGCTCCCCGCCGGGACTGTGCCATGTCCATCGTCTGGATTTTTTGTGGAGACCAAGCGTGTTTGCCAGTATCAGATTTTTGTATCTGGCAAACTCCAAGAGTCTCAGACCCCTGTCATTTATTTTGTCTCGTTGTTGCAGTGGGGTCCACATGTGTCTCCTCAGTTGTGGTGCGCATCTTGGCCAACCTTGGCATTTCAGTCGCCTTCCACTATGACTATGTCCTTCTGCTGCACTTGGTCAAGGACAGCATGTAGCTTTTCATAGAAATCCTCCACTTCGCTGTCGTCATAGTCTGATGCTGGGGCATAGGCCTGGATGATGGTGATGTTGAAGGGAGCTGCTCTCAGACGGATAGTAATGAGTCTCAGGCCTGGGAATCGTACGCCTTTCGTCGTATTTACGACGAAATGATTTTGCCAGTACGACAAAATGATTTTCAGTACGACGAAGTCAAAAAAGAAAGGGAAAAGAAATTATCCCCAAACGGTTTCAATTCTTACTCGGCTCGTTCCCCAAAGCACGCGCTCAAGCTAACAACTTCCTGTTGCACATGTTTGGATCAGAGAGAACTTTGCAGAAATGGCTTGTCACAGAACCGATATTGTTGATCGTGGCGAAAACTTTAGTGACCAAAAAACGCGCTTCAAGTGGTGTTGGGATTGGGTTGATCGTGACTTTGTTTTTGAATTGGGGAAACAGAAGCCTGATAGTGAGAAAAGAGTAAAATTAGAAGACCTAAAAGTAAAACCGATTCGGTATGGAACCTGGATCCGCAAGCTTTAGGCGCCCGGCAAAGCCTACTGTATTCTTTGCAGAAAAGAGATTAGCTATGCAAACAAGGGATTTGATGCTATCCAGAAGCACTGTGCAAAACCAGAAAGGAAGAAAACAGCAACAAAAAAGACAAAGCCAACACACCTCTAGGGGCTACTCCAACACCTGCACCTTCAAAAGCAGCAGAAAAGAGGAAGCTGCTTGACGGTGCCAAAGAAGCCAAACGCCCAAAGCCAACCACTCTGTTTCCAGTGTACGAGATGATTGCGTGGAACTGGAAGGTGACATGTCAAAACCCCCTGCCAAGAAGCAGAAGAAGATTGAGAGTTTTTTTTTTATTAAGTGAAATGACAGGATAGAAAACATTTCCCTTTGCAGAAAATACAAAATCTGCTGTGAAATCTCGCTAAGGTCAAATATAATACTGCACTGCATGAGTGTGGGAGTGTGTTTGTGTGTGTAATTAGAATCAAAACTTTCTCTTGTTTTCAAACCAAAGGAAATGTTACTTTTAGCTGTCAGGACAGGCCTCCGAAGTGACTGCGGGGGGCTTCACCCCCATAGGGCTGCTGCCCCTTGACCCTGCCGGGGCCTACGGCGGCCCCTGGACCCCGGCCCCAAAGTCAGTACTCCCAAACCACTTTTCACCATTCCCAGGCCTGAGTCTACTTGAGACTGGGTGGCAACCCATGACAGTAGCTAGAATGTTCTTGTGGACCAAGAATCCAACTCTATGTTCGTGCCTGTCATCTCTTCCGCTGAAATAAAGCTTGTGGCCTTTGTCGGTCGTTGTTTCACCTAAGCCTTTCCAGCACAGTTCCATCGATAGTGGTCCATCTCGTGGGCCAGTTCTTCTAATTTTCTCTCCGCATTAGGGTCCTGACATTCCAGGTTCCTATGACGATGTTATTTCTGGTGCGGATCTTGCTAAGTTATCCATCAGTGGCACACTTATCACCTCTGTCCTGGTGGCCAACGGAAGGCGCGGTCCTTATTGACCCGGGCGACGACCGATCCGGTATGAAGTAAATGGTTTTATTCATCATGCAGTGTGTCTTGGGCAAGAAAGACCTGGCAGGGCCCAATCCTCTCCAGGCTGTTGGCCACAGCCAATATCCACGAATACAGTGTGGCTCGCCTTGGCCCTGAGCACGTGGTTGTTGAACCTGTAGTAACGTGAGGTTCCTCTGTCCTGGCCGGTGACTTCTGTATAGAAGACTTTCATCCAATGAGTGATGCTGTGCTGACACCACCCCTGTTAGTCGCCTCTTACGACACGTCGGGAAACATTGGGTCTATTCTAATCAGTGCCTGAACCCACAGTAATGTTAGTTTTGACTTGGTTGTTGGCTTTTACTTGGACTTTGTAATATATTGATTGTTTCTGTCATTATTTGATGTCTGATTGATTTTTTGTCCTCGGTGTTTTGTGTGGGTTTCTTGGGTCCTCAATGTTTTGCAGTTTTTTTGTTTTTTTTTGCAGTGCCCATTGTGCATGGAGCCGTTAGAGCCTGATGATGTGAACTTCTTCCCATGCACTTGTGGATATCAGGTAGTACCGAGATCGCGGGGTAATGCAATCACACATTTCATATGCACACAGGCCAAACACTTGTCATTACACTAGCAGACAGCTTGTGCGTATATGAGCTTTCACTAGAACACATCTCTGCATGGGCACCAGATTCGCTTACATTTGACAGCTATGTGCACATCTACATTGAAATTCAGCTTATATATATATATATATATATATATATATATGTGGCAATCTCATTCTTCTCTGTTTCAGAGGAAATGAGTTTTATTTTACTTTTCTATCCAATACATTAACCAAACTTTGAATTTCTATGAAATCCCCAGTGTATATCAGCTACGATCCACAAATTGCTGCTACAGATTCATGTCATGTTATATGAAACACAAGTGATCGGTATAATTTATAAGAAGACACAGCAAGATTGTTTAATCCGTGCATGATGCAGTTGCAATTGTTTTTTAAAGGTACAGAATTTGCCTTCTGAATGAGATCTATGCTTCTTAAAGAAACCTTCTCCATCCTCAGATCTGCAGATTTTGCTGGCACCGTATCAGGACGGATGAAAATGGATTGTGTCCAGCATGCCGAAAGGTATATCACATTTGTTTCTTTGTTTGCTCTGGTGTTAGTTGAAAAACCTTGTTGATTGAAATGGTAACTTCTGTTTTAAAATCTTTTTGTTCATATACATAGCAGTGTGAGTCTATGTACTCACCCCCAAAACTCCAGGTTTTTGTTGGCAAATCTGTGTGAGATGAGTCCTAAATAGTCCCAAAATGGAATAGAAAAAATGTCCACCTGTCTGTTTAATGTCTGTCTGTGCAAAAACATTAAAGTGACCAAGTACTCGAACCTATTTCAACTATCACAACCAAACTTGGTCAGATGGTGTATCCCATGGTGTTTGTCATAAATGACATCACGTCAAGGTTACAGGGTCATCACAAGTTTTTTTCACAAAATTTCACTTTTTTTAAATCTAGGTTATTAAATATTGAACTTATGACTCTTTGATGCTTGATAAATATCATTGAGACACACATACTATACAAATTTAGTCAACCTGACTCCAAGGTCCCTGGAGCTTTCCAAAGTCGGTTAGTATAGGTTCTTTGAAGTGACCTTGACCCAATACTATGAGAGGTATAAATCCAAACTTGTTGTTTTTAGAGATGATAGATTAATATTTCATATATGTTCTGTTTTTGAGTTGTTCTTGAAGGTCACGATCATTTTAGGCCTTGGAAAAACGTTTAAAAAAAATAGGTCGTTGTTCAATGGAATGGCTGTTTATTTAACCCATAGTATGCAACAACATTGGATTATTTGATCAGACATGCATGAGAGGTCACAAGAGAGTCAAGATAATCCCAAGGTTAAGGTCACTGAAGGTCAAGGTCAATACAACTTTTGCTGCACTTTATTTGAGAGATCATGTATGGATGTATGTGGAGCCTGTCAAGGTCAAGAGCATAGAAAGATCCAAATCAGTATTATTTTGCATTTAAATCTTATCTTTTCATGTTTTTTCTCGGTACTCATTTTCATGTTAAATATTGTTTCATATTGAGCATGTGAGTCGTATGGGCTTTGCCCTTCTAGTTTTTATTTTATAATGCAGATTTTTTTGTATAAATTTCTGTCATTATTTTGTTCTTCTCACAAGATTTGTTGGTGATGGTGGTGTTATTGTCTTGAAACTGTCATTTTTCTGTCTTGAGCCCAAGAGTGCTGAATTTGCTAGTGACTCTGGCAACTTCTTGCCTGCAGCAAACCTCATTTTTCCGTAAACCTTCGTATTTTTAAAAAAATAACGAGGACAGTGTCTGATTAAGTGAAACATGAAAAGGTCATCAAAAATTGAATGGACTAGAGGATAGTTAACTCTTAGCGTCCTATAACGCGGTAATGCGCGCCTCGCCCGTAATCCTGAAGCGCGGTAATGCACGCCTCGTTAGTGCACCTTTTAGTAATGAAATCACAGGAAATAGGAACTCTCCAGTGCGTGAGAGAAGGTTTAGTCAACTTCCGGAAAGGTTCATGTGTGTTTTCCGCTATCGTTTTCGCAAGTTTGACGTGGTTTTGTGTACTTTTTTAACGATTTTGTTCGAGGTTTGAGTTTGCGAATTTTTCCGCCATTATGGCAGGGGATAGCTCCGACAGTAATAGTGAGTTTGGTAACCTTATTGATGAGCTTATTGCTGAAAGAGCACAAGGACTTAGTGTAGACAACCAGAGTGAGTTTTCTTGTCTGTGTTGACTGTCTGTGCACACATTCACATGCAATCCACTCTGTCTTGTTGTTGTTTTATTAACATAGTCCATAAAATACCTGTAATTATGAATTAATTTAAATTACAAGATTCCAACAGGTAAAAATAGTACTAAAGTCAAAATGGTTCTTTGGGTACATAGAATAACCATTTTGTAAACATATCCTAAAATATGAAGTCTATGTGACAATACATAAATTTTTTGCATTTTTTTTTTCAAATTCATAACCCAATTTATTGCAATAAACTTGAAATCCAGGATATAGGTGCAAATGTACACGAAAACCTTATAGGACGCTAAGAGTTAAAATGGGTTTCTAGTCGTCTACAAGATGAAGGTAGTCTAAGAGGATTTTTACTCACGTTTGGTGACCAGGACAGGACTTTCAGCACCCCTGACATGTTAACACTGAAATCTGAATTGACAGCATGATTCTTAACCAGTTTCAATTTAGATTTTACTTCTTTTTTGTGAACCTTGTCTGTATATTAATTTGTAGATGTGTATCCTATTTAGCAAGGCGAAATGCATCTCTAGTAATAGACCATGCTTGGAAATATGAGGGGAAACAACTTTGATTGGCTTGCCCGCATGTTGCGCCCAGAGTTGTCCTATGTTGGGCGGACATTCTTTGTAAACGAACACAGTTTATTGCCTTTAATGTCTGCTCTGTCCTCAATCAGACATTACCTTTACAATCCTGGCTAGCTCGGCCTTGCATTGCCTTGCAGCTACCACGACCCTTTCCCGAAGAAAAGCTTGCCGCTCGGGGCAGCTTTCATAGTGATTGAGACGACATGCGCTGAAAACTCTAGATAACTAAAATAGTAAAAACAGAACAAAAAGACAAGTTACCTCCCATTTCCGAATGTAAAGGACGGATATTTAGTGCGGGTGCCTGTTTACAATGGCTGGGTGCATGCAAAATATATCTGACTCCTAGAACGAAATAAACGTGCGTGCAAGACTCTCTGTTAACTACCACAAACGTACGGATTCTTCTCAACACAGGCAAACACCAACACAAAAAATCTGCGTTCCACGTTCTCAACTTTATATAAGGAAATAACAATATTTATATCACACTTTCACCCTAATTCTTTCACACAAATACCTTAACACTATTAAACTTTATACACACGTCTCAAGCTATTCCTCCTGTTCAACGAGTATTCACAAAATATAACTTTAAATTCTGACGCCTCCCTGAAACGTCTAATCGGCTGTAGAGATCAAAATGCAGGCATTCTCATGTCCTGGGTCCAACGTAAATACAAAATAAGACTGTACCTTCTGATATGAACGTCGCATGGTTTCACATGAGCTGATAACTAGCTCCCGGTGGCGTCGCACGAGCAAGACTGTAGATATACTTTTGTCGACGGGCGGAGAGCGTGCACACTGCCCAGTCCGTCCGGCATAGAAAAACGTTGTCTTGGTCAGACGTGCAAAAGGGGCCGATTCCGCTCCGATGCCTCACAGGTCACCTCGTCCTCCCTTGGACAGGATGGAGCCACCCCTGCTCCCAGTAGGCCGCTACAACGACATACATATACAAACGTCAATTCTCTGACTCTGATAATTTCATTATTCTTCTTTAGTTTCAACCTTGCTGACCTCCCTTCGTTATTCACCTTTCCAGTTCCGTTTCGTATGCAATCACCACTTTCTTTCCTCCACCACTATTATTCATATCCACAGTGATGTCCCGAGGCCTCGGACATCGGTCATGGTCCAATTCGTTTGGAAAATGACCGAATGCAAACACCTGTGTCCCGTCAAATGTCCGATTCTATTGCGAAATTAGCAGTCATTGTCCGATAGTATTATGACTAGAGCGGTCACTGCAAGAAACATCTGTACAAACTGGAGTGTCAAAGCCGTTAAAACGAGTTTGAATAGTGGGCAATGCTAGACTATTATCACTCTTTAGTACATTCCGTCGAACAACAAAAGGGCCGCAACTCTCGACACTTTTGAAAAGGAAATAACCGACACCATACTTCCTCTGCAACGATCTTACTACATTCAAAATGCCGCCGAAGAAAAAGCTTTGTGTTGCTAAAGGGCAGTCTGTTTTGAGCTCGTTTTTGAAGAAAAAGGAAGAGACAACTGTCTGTAACAAGTCTGCTGATATGCCTAGTGTAGCTATTGTGTGTCAAATATCTAGTCAGTCTGTGTGTGTGTATACGTAAAAATAATCTGGCCAAACATTGCATTAAAAAAAATACATTTTTAAACTGTTTACACAACAGAGTTTTTGTTTTACTTTATTCATATTTATTCGCAGTCATTGTCTTCTAAAGAAGCACCATTAATCGGTTCGCTTCACAATCTGAATGTCCTATTGCTTTGTAGTCAGGACATGATGTCCGATTAGTTTTATGATTTAGGACATAATCCTAGGAACACCACTGTATCCAGGTAATCACTTCATGAATGAAAATTACTATCAAGCATGCTCACGCCTTTCATTCATATTTCATTATCTACTACTCTACAACTATCGCCCCACGTAATTAATAATATTATTACATCAATGAAAATTCAATATTCCATCTCATTGGACAACAGCTCACCACCTTTCAATACAACAAATGCAATACAAAAATATACTTATCTGACATTTTACAATCATGAAAAACACTATAAATACCTGTAATCTCTACAGTACAAAATTATCAACTTCCAGAAAGTCCCACCAACCAATTCACCTTGATTGGTTTCAATGCTTTCTACCTCTTTATTTTTTCACAGTTAACTTTTTACTTTTCTTTCTTTTTTTTTAAATCTTTTTTTCCTTTTCCTGGCCTACCACATATGACCGCACAGTCTGACACACACAATTCAACTGAGTTATTTTGCCCCTATTTGAAACTATCCCGTCTGTCATTGGCTCAAGAATCCCAGCCAATCAAAAACGACGTACAATAATCAAATTTAAAAAACCCGGAAAAATCCTGTTCTCTACACCGAATAAGGCCTATGGAGTGAAATGTATGTCAGGTGGGCCCATGGTGCCTTATTATAGTGAACACATGACAGAATGATTCAGTGGTAGACCTCTTACCTAGCGTGCCAGAGACCCTGGTGGCTGGACATTATTTTCACAGGAATCCACTTTCTGTAGTTTTTTTTTTTAGAGTTTGATCTACAATAAACCAGTTATGGTTTAGCGACATGTGAGGGATAGTTTAGTGGAGCGTGTGTTTTGTCTTTGTGTTGCCAGCAATATCCAGAAGACCCAGCAGAGTTCAAGCCTTTGACAGATGATGAGTAAGTATTTGCAGATGCTGCTGGTGATGGTGATATTGTTGCTGGTAAAAGTATGATATGCGTGCGTCTGTGTTTTGTGTGAGAGTGTGCAGCATTTCTGTAGAGTTAATCGATCAAAAATGAAGAACAACCAAAAATAACAAGAGGTGTTTTCAAATGGGCGATGTATGAACCATCAACTGTTAGATGTGGAGTCCTTTTGAGGACATTGTGGCAGGCAGGTTGGCATTTTCCTCGTTTTATTCTTCCTCCTCAGTTTTCTTCTGTGGAGAATTCATGTAAAACGTCTTCAAAGACGGGGGCAGTGGAAGATTAAAAAAAAAAAAAAAAAAAAGACAGGCTTGTTTGTTGATACTTCAGGTAGGTATATATCCTGTTGTGTGTTTGTGCTGTAGTAGATGGTACCGATGCAGTCATTAGACCTGTTGGGAGTTTTGTGAAAGTGGTGCAGGCAGAAGATGCATAGACTGCTATCATTGTGTCTTCCCCTACCTCACCTTTTGTCAAAACTCCTTCGGATGAGAGTGTAAACCAAGGTCTAGTCTGTGAACATAAATACACACATTCCATCGCACTTAAAGATCCTGGCGCTCATGTCCTAGAGGGGCTACTGTAATTCACCCAGCAAGCACTATAAAGTCTCTTCTCCCCCATAACCTGTTGCTCAAGATTGTGTTCAGTTGTCTGGGCCTCAGACTATGCCCTCAAAGGCTGCAAGCGGGCGCTTTGGACAGTTTGAGTTTGATCCTGTATCCACCAGCGCCTTGAGCTGAAAAAGCGCTATCAAACTTAACAGAGGGATTAAATAATAATTATATGTTTTTGTATGGGTGCGAGATCATTTTGATGTATTTGTGAATAGTGACACTTTCTGTTCCGTGGTGCGTCTTAGCTTGCTGCTGTGTGCATTGTGTGTTGGTTTTTTTCTGGCATTCATAGCGATGTGAGTCTTATGTACTCCACTTTGCACTCTCCCTCTTCCCACTTCTCCATCACTTTCCCATAGTTGGTACTGTGAGGTAAGAACAGTACTTACAAATAGTAAGCCCATCAAAGTTCTCAGGTGGGAACGTGCCATCTTGGATTTCACAACTGAAATTTAAAAAAAAAAGGTAAAGCTTGGGTGATATTGCAGGGGTAGTGTGATTTATTTTTTTAATATTTATTTGGTTTCTTATAACTTAGGATTCCTTAGCTGCTATCCTCCTCCCCCTCCCTCCTCTCCTCTTTTATAGTTTACTTGTAAATAGTCGTTTTCCTGTTTGTATTGTCTTTGCATGGTTAGTGTCTTGTTTTTGTTTGACTTCTTTTCCTATGTGTTTCGATATTATTGTTAAGTATAAATACGTGAGAAATGCGCGTTGAACTGATGTCATTAGGAAAAAGCTCTATATAAGTATTATTAGTATTATTACTACTTAGGATTTATTTCTGAGGGAGACTGAAAAAAGAAAAGTGCTCTTGAATAAGCAATGTTCTGACTATAGTACCATATTTAACTTAAAAACAAATTACTGGCATAACACAAATTGATCATGTTTGTACCCTTTGTGACACATTATTTATTTGTTATTATTTATGGTTGCAACAGTCGGTTGTCTAGCACTCGAACTGACAGGCGAGGTGCTGTTGCTCCGCGTTTCAGAGTGCAGAACATCAAGAAGGAGCGAAAGCTGAAGGAGAACCAGCGCAAACAGAAGGCGGCGGAGAGCAGGAAACACTTGGCCAATGTAAGGGTGGTGCAGAGGAACCTGGTCTTTGTGGTGGGGCTGTCCCCGCGCCTCGCCGACCCTGAGATGTTGAAACGCTACGAGTACTTTGGCAAGTTTGGCAAGATTCACAAAGTGGTCATCAACCAAAGTACTTCCTATGCAGGCTCCCAGGTCAGACCTTAGCTTTTCTTTTACCCTGCAATACGTTTCTGTTTTCATGATTTGGGTCATTAGACTATATAAATAACGCTATGATTTCAGAAGGTGAGATGAATTAAACAGTATCATTGTTAAAGTCAATAAGTTTGTCTAGGCGGTTGCATGTTTTTGTGGGGTTTTGTTGTGTTTGTGCTGTGCTCAAAGCTTTCACATTTGGCCTAAACTGTTGCTCACACTCCAACAAACCTTATACATTTTTGTACAGTCATCACTGTGTGAGGGAGTATTTTTGTGTTCATTATGTGTACAGGGGGTGCATTTCAGGAACACAAATTTTAGGAGCACAAAAATATTAATGTCAGAGAAGGCTGCTTTTATTTGCCTGTTTATACTGTATATCACACATTATTAAAATATTGAATTTTTGTACAGGAATGTACCACATGGAAAAATGGTGTAACGGAGGCCTTTCCTTTCTTTTTTGTCCCCTCAATAGATTTTATTATCGTTAGATTAAAACTGTTATCTTGTAAAGTAGTTGGGGAATACAATACATCTTTATTGTCCAATGTTCACATTACATTCAGAAAATTGCCTTTGGCCTTGAGCGCAAACTTTGCACACAATAGATAAACTAAACACAAATAAATTTTTACATGCGTACAACAGTCATGGCTCTAGTAGAAGAATTCTTTCTTTTTCTGTCGCTTACTCCCTACATATCCCTTTCTTTCTCTCTTTCTCTCTCTCTCACACTCTCTCTCTTTCTCTCTCTCTTTCTCTCTCTCTCTCTCTCTCTCTCTCTCTCTCTCTCTCTCTCTCTCTCTCTCTCTCTCTCTCTCTCTCTCTCTCTCTCTCTCTCTCTCTCTCTCTCTCTCTCTCTCTCTCTCTCTCTCTCTCTCTCTCCTTCCTCTCGCATCCATACACTTACATTCATACATGTATATGCATATATGTATTTCCACGCTGGCTGTTGAACATGAATTGCTAAATGCAATAAAGCTAGGTATGATGGATATGAAATGAAGTGAGATAAGGGTGTGGTTGGGTTGGGTGGGGCAAGTTTCAGTGTGTGTGTAAAGCTACATTTGCTATGTGGCGTTTCAGGGTCCCAGTGCTAGTGCCTACGTAACATACGTGCATGCGGCAGACGCGCTTCGTGCCATAATAAACGTGAATAACGTTCACATAGACGGGCGGACGCTAAAGACATCTTTGGGCACCACAAAATATTGCAGCCATTTCCTGCGGAGCTCCCAGTGTACCAAACCGGTATGTGTTCATGGTAAAAGATGTGTTTGTGTGTGTGCGTTAAGCAGAACGTTTTTTAGATTATTTAAAAGTACATTATATTAAGAATTTAAAAAAAAAACATTTACTAGTATATTACTGCTTTTTTTTTTTTCAAGTGTCAGTATTTCTTATTTATTTTTTAATGTAGATATGGATGCGTACAATCAAAAACTGAAGCAATAATAATTGTCTAATGATCATTTACTTTTTAGAATCATACTTATCATCATCATCATCATCATTTACCATGATTCAGGGTTCATAATCATGTGGTCCTGATGCGGCTGTTCGTAGTTTTATCTGGACCGGATTTGATCATCACTATCAAGGCCTTTGGAAATTCATTATCGTCAAATGTTTTCATCATGGTCCGCATGATCATTCTCCTATTGACATTTGTGTGGGCAGGATTGTATGTACCTGCATGAATTAGGAGAAGAGGCGGCAAGTTTTACAAAAGAGGAGATGACACTGAAGTGAGTTCAAGTGCTATTTATTATTCAAAAACAGTCTTGCATGTAGAAGTTTTAGCCAACATTGTAAGAACAGTAGCAAAAGCCTCTTCCAGACATTCGAAAGGAAAGCGACTTGTCCACAGTGCGTTCGTTCGCCGTATTTGTATGCAAAATTAGCCTTGGAGTACAATCGTTTGGTCATCTCGCTAAAAATACGGAAAAGGTTATTTTTGTGTAGTTTTTTTTTTTAATTAAAAGACTTTCAGTGTAGTTACTGTCCTTATCATGCGCACATGTCATAAGTTAGCCACACGTGTTTTTCAGTTACATAAAAAATGCTGTGTTCTGAAGCGTGGCCATAATGCAGGCTGTTCTCCCGATACGAATAAAATAAACCAAAAGCTAAACAGCAGGCCAGAATGAAAGCTTTTTTGAAAGTCTACAACGAAATGTGGAGTTGTCTGATTACATGTACGAAAGGGCCAGAGTTTGCAATATGCACTTTGTGCAAACTCGACTTCACTGTTGCACATAGTGGTCAAAACTAATGGAAAAGCATGTATCATCAAAATCATATGAAAAGTTTGTAGAAGATTTTAAAACCATATGTCCGTCAAAGGTTTCAGACGAAAGCTACTGGTGCCGAATACGTGCACACATTGTAACCTGAAGTATGTGTTATGTGTTATTTATGTGAACGTTAGTTTATTTGCCCGCTGCTGCAAAACGTTGACCCGAACTCTTCAATTGTCCTTTATTGTTATATTTTGTACTATCATTTGCTTAGTTGTCATAAACTTCTTTGTGCGTTATAAAATAATTATCTTTATTCTCAGAAGATTCCTACAAACTTGAGGTTAGTTTGTAAACAGTTTTTAATGTTCCAATTTTACGTATACACGCATTCATCAAAAGGCCTTTCTTATACAATTACCCAAGTTGAGACGGAAAGATAAACTTGAAACACTGAAGACGTAAAGTACGCAACAGTTGGAACACAACACCGATTTACTTTTTGCTAATTTTATGGTTCTCTTCTTTCTCACTCGAGGTAGTAGAATAATAAAACGGAATTCAAGAAAACTATATTTAGGTACCGGCAGCCAAAATTTTTTTATGAGTGGGCTGTCACAAACATATTTTTTTCTAATTCTACTTCATAATACAAGAAAAATAAAAAAAAAAGTAAGGCTCTATCTTTTGTAGATCTTGAGATATATAATTTTAAAGTCAGAAGAAAACGTTTCGTATGTACGTATCTAATATTTTTAGAAGTTTGGAGCCATATATTATTGTACACAAAAAAGCAGGAGCAATGAAATAAATGTTTTCACAAACTATAGGTGGCGCTTCTCAGTCGGGCGTAACCTGTGGTGCCTGTGCTGTCCCGTTTTTCGATATTTTTATGTGTTTTACGTTGTTTATTGACGTGTATTTCGTGTAAAAGTTGTTTACAAGTGATGCAAGATGTGGAATCTGCAAGTTTTGAGACTGTTGGTGGTTTCTGTGACTGTGTCTTCCTTGTGCAAATCCGTCGTCGTTGTGAGTGGGACGGAACAACATGGCGGCCACCATGGCCAGGGTACAGGCACCCAGCCCACACTTCAATACAGCAGAGAGGTACTTTTGAGTTTTTGTTCTGTGGCTGACAATAAAGCCCATCAATTTGCTGACTTTCCGACTGAGATGATGACTGAACAAGATGAAGATCGAGACACGAAGAAGAAGAAGACAAAGAAGAGAGGAAGACGTGGAGGTGTGAGAAGAAGACTACGAAGATATAGACATTGCCCATCGCTACCATCTATGATTGTGACAAATGCAAGATCCATCAGGCCTACATCGGAAAATCTTAACTTTGAGGAGTTACAGGCATATACAAGCTACTTGTCTGATTTTAGGGATGCATGCTTGATCTGTATTTCAGAGACTTGGCTCTGTGATAAGATTGATGATGGTAGCATTGCACTCAACGGTTTTGGCGAGCCCTTCAGGACTGATAGAGATGTAGAAGTCAGTAAAAAGAAATCAGGCGGTGGCGTGTGCCTGTACGTGAATGAACGGTGGTGTAGTAGGAAAAGTGTTACTGTGCGTAAGCAATTGAATACACGGGATGTTGAGTTGTTGTCCGTGTCGCTGCGACCTTGGTACTTGCCCCGTGAATTCGGTCAGATCTACGTCACGGTTGTATACATTCCTACGTGGGCCGACAAGGCACGTGCAGCCGCACAGGTCGCTGAGGTCGTGCGTGACCTACAAACTGTCTCGCCGGACGCTCCTAACTTTGTCACTGGAGATTTTAACAAAAGTGATTTACGTAAACATCTCCCTTCATTTCATCAATATGTTTCCATTCCAACCCGCATAGGTAAAACTGTTTCTAACACCCTTGATTGTGTCTATGGCAATATACCCAATGCTTTTAAATCTTTTGTTCTCCCCGCCCTTGGTAAATCTGATCATGATTGTGTCCATCTTGTCCCTGCTTATCTGCCTAAAATCAAATGTCAACCTGTTGTGAAGAAAACAGTCAAACTGTGGTCTCCTGATAGCATTGAGCAGTTGCAAGGTTGTTTCGAATGTACTGATTGGAATATGTTTGTTGAGTCGAGTGAGAGTGTGAATGAAGCTGCTGATGTTGTCTCTGATTATGTAAAATTTTGTGAAGATTTGGTTATTCCAACGAAGACCATAAAATTATTTCCCAATAACAAGCCTTGGATATCAAAGTCGCTGAAAGCCACGCTGAATGAAAAGAAAGCCGCATTCCAATCCGGTGATCGAGCCGAGCGAAAGCGCGTGCAAACGAAGCTGCGGAAAGAAATGTTAGACGCGAGACGGCAGTACAAAGAAAAGGTTGAGGCGCAATTCGAACGCGGTAGCATGGCTGATGCCTGGCAAGGGCTTAAAACTCTGTCTGGCATGGAAAAACCTAAGTCTGCACGCAGTGACCTCCCTCTAAATGAACAGCAAGAAATGTCTGAAAATCTTAACACTTTTTACTGCCGTTTTGAACGCGATGATACGAAAAACAACGTCGAAGAGATCATAACGCGCTTGAAAGAAGATACCGATGCTGATGACAGAGACTTTGATATCGATGGCGACACAGTAAGATCAGTGTTTCAAAAACTGAATGTAAAGAAGGCTGCAGGCCCCGATGGCATTGGAGGGCGGACCTTGAGGTGGTGCGCGGCACAGCTGTGCGTAGTGTTTAGCCAGCTGTTTTCCTGGTCCCTGCGTGACTGTGTCGTGCCCAGTGTGTGGAAGCACTCTGTTATCTCACCCATCCCCAAGATCGCCCGACCCAAGCAGTTAAATGACTATCGCCCCGTAGCCCTAACATCCATAGCCATGAAATGTTTTGAAAAAATTGTTCTCTCTCGTCTACTCTTTCACACTCAGCCATTCTCTGACCCCCTACAGTTTGCCTACAAACCCAATCGCAGCACTGAAGACGCAACTCTTACCCTCCTTCACAATGCCTACACCCACCTAGAGACCCCCAGCTCCTTCGTCCGCGTCCTCTTCATCGATTTCAGTTCTGCTTTCAATACTATCCAACCTCATCTCATGGCCCAGAAGCTCCTTTCTTACTCTGTACCCTCCAAACTCGTCCTTTGGATAGTTCAATTTCTTGTCAATAGGTCCCAGGCTGTCCGCTTTCACTCTGCTCTTTCCTCTGTCAAGCAAACCTCTGTCGGTGCGCCCCAGGGCACTGTAATTTCGCCGGTACTTTTTACGTTGTATACCGACGACTGCCGTGGCTCTGACACCTGTCCGGTCATTAAGTACTCGGACGACTCGGCCCTGGTGGACATGTCAAACTCAAATTCTCAGTATTTCTCATCTGTCGAAGTTTTCAGCACCTGGTGCAAGGAAAACTACCTCGACTTAAACGTAAAGAAAACAAAAGAGCTAATAGTTGATTTCCGCCGCAACCCCGCCCCCATCCCCGCTCTCGTCATTGGCGGTGCTACAGTAGAGAGGGTCACCGAATACAAGTACCTTGGCACCATCATTGACGAGAAGCTGAACTTCTCTTCTAACGTCAATGGTATTCACAAAAAATGCCAATCTAGAATTTATTGCCTCCAGAAACTCCGACGCTTGCATGTTCAAAACCGTATCCTCCAAACCTTTTATGATTCGTTCATCTCTTCCATTCTCACTTTCTCATTTGTATGTTGGTATGGAAGGTTGTCTTTGGACAGTAGGAATGTGTTGGACAGAGTGGTGAGAGTGTGTGGGAAGGTTGTGGGAGTGCAACAAGTGAGTATGATAGCGATGTATGAAAGGCGAGTGGTGAGAAAGGCCCGTCGCATACTTCAAGACAGCAGTCACGTGCTCGCGCACCACTTCAATCTCCTGCCCTCGGGTAGGCGCTACAGGACACCAAAATTCAAAACTGTACGTACTAAAAATAGTTTTATACCCACCGCAATCTCTTTATAAAATGATTGAGAATTTGAACGTATGATGCTTCTATTATGACAGTGTGCGTGGCATGATTTATACAATTAATGTCCAATCCGCATGAGATAGTGAGTATGTGCCCTTGTGATCTTACATTTCCGTTTAGTGTAGGCCTATGTTGTATGTTGTATTGTTTGTGCTTAGCGATTTTTATATTCTTTTATGAACATAGTTATCTAAAAGTCTTACGTTGTCGTATATTGATGCGATTATTGATTGCCAACAGTGATTGTTATGTTGCAATACCTTATATCATGATTATGACACTGAACGTAAATCATGTGATAGGTATCTGTTATTCCCCATGTAACTTCTTATGATTACAGTTTTAAATGGTTAATTTAGTAATGTATTCTTAATATACTTTTATCCTGTTTTACTGTTTACTGTTTATTGTTGTTATACTGTCCTTTAGCGTCTTGTAACATTTATATCTGGCACCACGTGTGAATTTCTCTTTGATTGAGATAATAAAGTGATCGTATTCGTATTCGTATTCGTATAGGTACTGGTTATATGATATGCCAAAACTTGGGTATCAATGATAAGTAGTTTCTAAATGAATAGGCAGCAAATATTGAAAAAAACAACAAAAATTGTTACTAAAATTGCATGAAAGTGCATTTTTGAGAGCTCACTGTAAAAAACATAACCAATATTTATGCTTAAAAACAGTTGTTTTGTGTTTCAAATATCACACAGAATAACATTATTTTTTTGCAGACTCTACAGTTACATTTTAAGTAAATTAAAGTATGGCCAAAAATGCGTAAATCACAAATTGTCACGACGGCAAAAACGCTGTTTTGAAGGGTATGCTACTTTGGATGCGCACATAATAAAAACTATAAAAGATAAGGCAATAAAATTTGGCAGGTGGTTTACTGACATATAAACCTGTTAAAATAAGTTTTATATACAGTTTTATTGCTTTCCTTTTTTTTAACAGTATTTTTATTATTAAATAAAAATGATGAAACAAGTGTGTTAAAAAGGGTACGTGATGAAATCAAGGATACAGATATGTGAAAAATGCATGACTTAATAATAAATAAATTTCACCAAAAAAATAAACCTTTTAAATAAAAAAATATCATAATATACAACCAGAAAAGAAAAAAATGAAAAAAGGGGAAAAAGGTTTTCTAACCAGTTCTGTTGTTGCTGAGCGGAGCGAGAGTAGAAGTGGCCATAACAAAACTTTGATTTTACTTAATAAAAGAAAGCAGATTTGAATGCTAAGTATTTCTGTTTGTAAATGTGCCCATTTTGCAGTGTCCAGATTCTTCCATTTGCAGATGCAAGTGGCAGTGCTGAAGCGATGACAAATTTTTCATGCATACATACAAAGAATATTGTTGGATGCAATACTAAAATAATGTATGCATAGTAACTTGTATTGATAACATGATAATGTAGCTAAGAATCTTTTGTACTAAAACACAGTATATTAATGTATCCTATTATTTGGCTAACACTACTGATTCTTCTATTTTTTTAGTTGCTAACTGTACATGTAGGCTACTGATATAGGCTTAGATCAGTAGCTCAAGCATATAAATACTAAAATAGGCCTATTAATTTATGAATTAGTTTGTGTTATTATATTACATATATTTTTATAGTATACACAAAATATCACAATAACATTTTATACATAACACCTTTCCCGTTTATGTTGCTTTCTTTTATAATGCCATGATAGTCTAATAATATAAAATAATACTTAAAATAGGCCTATAACATATATATGACAACATGCTAGTGTAGTGTAGCGACGGCGAACTTCCGGTTGTGACAGTGACAGTAATATTTATTTTATATATATACCTGAGCCATTATTTTTACAATCTGGTTTACAGACATAATCTTAAATGTATATTTATTGCTTCTGAACACAGATTAGACTCCTATTTGCTTCAGAAAAAAATAACATGTGCGAGTCACGTGTGGCTCGCAGTAGTTAATTTCAGTGAAAATTGAACATCGTATTTACATTTTAAAAACCTATAATCTGCAACTTATAATTGTTAGATAACAAAAATCCACCAAACTAGTTCATATATACCTTCAAAAACGACATTACTTATCAATAAAATCTGCCAGTCTTTCGAAAAATGAGTTCACAATCACGCCGGCTGTTTGAACAGAAGTATGATCCGCCATTTTCACATGCAAATGAGGTCGCGGAATAGGTGTAGCTTTTCACTGGCTCCCGATCGAACAGAGCTGTTTCTATGCCTAAGTTTCGTATACCATTAGATTGTGTAAAAAAAATGCTTTTCAGGTATGTATGGGAGTTGTATTGTCCGATCAGTAGATTTTGTACTATACTTCTCCAAAGTTTACTGAAATATTTACTAGTTTTTTAATTAAAATATTAAAATATAAGAAAAAAACACAGATGAATGCGAGACCAACCAGTGTGTAGCTTTATTATTTTTCTTTGACCTGAACTCATTTGCATACGATGAATGAGACACACAGCAGAGATCTTGACAGTTTCCACAACCATGTATACACACTCAGTCAGGCCGTAGTGTTAAAAATGGCGGCGAGTCATCGTTACAGTGATTAGCGAAATCGTGTTGGTTGGTGTATTATTTTCACAAAAACAAAAACAAAGATATGACACATAAAAAAGTATAAGTAGTCAGACGATTCAGAAATGGTTCATCTTTATTTATTTTAAATCAGCGACTACATAATGGTACAATTTCAATTAAAACATGGTTAAAATAAAACAGAGAAAAGTGAGTATTTTATGACTTTCACACACAGGCTAAGTAGAGGCTGCCGGTACCTACTATATTCAAGAAAACTATAAGTCCTAGAGTAATAAAATAATAAGTAGCTGAACTATAATAGGATTTTATCTCTCTGAAGCAATCCCGTTCCCTGGTCTGGCAGACAATTACATTTATTAAATAATAAAACTATTTTATTCATTTACAAATTAGTTTTAATATCATATTTCCAACAAGTAAATCATGAAATATAAGTATTCAAATTACCGTGTCTGTCATGAACAGAATCCAGAATCGCCAGAGTGAAAATCAGAAATAGCTTGCACAGTTATAATAGTTCAAAGTAACACCAAATTGCATTCACTCTTTTTTCACAATCTATCTTTCATTCCATTATTACTCTATCCTAGCTCTATTTCATCCACCCAATCACAGACACTCTCAGATGCATACGAGAACAGCCTCATTTCTCCAGTTTGATATAGCTGAGTCTCATTTGATGAACTAGGGAATATTGTACCCAGGCAAAGCGAATACATACGCCACGTGCCTATGTCAACATTTATTGCATGCGTTATAGCCCTGTAAACACGTAATGTATACACAAATGTAAATATTTGCCAATACACTTCGTGACATTAGTAAACATGCATTTATATACATATTTTAGTACACTTTGTGCACGATATCAAAATTAATGAGTTACAAGAAGACAAAAAGTCTGTTGGGAAAAAAATGTGGTCAACGCTTCCAAAATGTGGTTTTGAGCTGCCTGGAGTACTGTCAACACATTTTTTTCCGGTAGGCAAGTCTGTTAGAAGCATATACATGACTGAGAGACTGTAGTGTTGTTGCTAATACAATGCCTTCTCCTTCCCCCACTCTGCAACATTATGATGTTAACAGACATGCCTACCCGTACGGAATTT
The DNA here is from genome assembly GCA_036898135.1 of Oncomelania hupensis. Classification (NCBI taxonomy): domain Eukaryota; kingdom Metazoa; phylum Mollusca; class Gastropoda; order Littorinimorpha; family Pomatiopsidae; genus Oncomelania; species Oncomelania hupensis. Next base: position 68,708,230 of record CM072517.1, read on the forward strand.
CCGTATTTTTTCCGGAAATTTGAAAAACTCGGCAAGCGCTACGGAAAATACGGATATTTGTTTTACGGTACGGAAATTTAAAAAAATGATAAAGAAAAAAAAATCGAAATCGTTGGCCTGTGGTAATGCACCGCATGACCTTTTTCCGAAGGTTTAATGCAGCAATGCGCAGTCGCAGTGGAGACCTGTGACATCGAAGTTTCCGGTAGAGGCACCGAAGTTTGCCGAACCCGTTTTTGCACAGTCGCAGTAAAGATCGGTGCTCGTGAGACAGAATTTAAAACATGGCGTTCAAACGAATGGCTAAGCAATGTGATTGTGAATCTGAATCTTCCAAAAAAAACGCGCAAGGGGCAGACATTTCTTGCCTCGTATTCGGAAAAGTGTCCTTTCGTTATTTGCGGCAGCACTGACTCAAAAGTACGATTTGTGCCAACCAGTTTGGCATCTCCGCCGGTGATATGAACGACATCAAGCGGCACGCGGAAGGCCCACAGTATATGAAGAATTACGAGGCTTTGGAGAAGAAAAAGAACATTGTGGCAGCAAATCAATCTATCACTGGATTCTTCGCATAATATCAAAAAGGATGAGTGCAAAAACAATAGGTAGTAAAAGTAAATACGGAAATCGTAATAGTAATACTGAAATTTGAAAAAGCTAATACGGAAACTTCAAATTGAGGGTAGGCATGTCTGTGTTAATCTCAGACTGCAACAGACAAAATGTTGGTGCTTGGTGTTGTAGGGACTTGATGTCCTTATATTACCTGCCTGAATTCTGGTATATAGTGGGCGTCATGATTATTTTCTTGCTCTGGAGCAATAATTTAATGTTAATTTAGTTTCATATAATATTAGTTTGTAGCAATGGACAGTATTTGTACATTTTTAATGGTGATTGTCTTGTAACATGGATGCTTTATTTTATTTTATTTTTCTGTTTCAGTAAACATCAAGAATATGAGGCCAAATTGTTAGAACAGTTCATAAACTCTCAAAACAATGCTAACAATCATACTACAAATATTCGTACACCAAGGTATGTGATGTCAAGAGTTTGCAGTTTTGCACTACAGCGTAGTTAAGGTAGCTTGTAATGTTGTAGACAGGGTTTTAGGGGCAGGCGAGGGCTTTGCTCTTTGTACAGAAAGAATGTGTGTAGGTTTTTGTTTTGAGAATGTATGTGCGAGAATGTGGATTGGATGTGTGTTGGAATGTGGGTACATGTGAAATTACAGTTAAGTTGTATGTGTGCGTCTATGTGGGGACACATTTTAGCTTTGACTTTTGGGTGAATTGTTTTGTAAACCTGACACCTATTTTGTTTAATTAGGTATGTATGTATTTATTTAGTGCTTTGTTTATCCTTTTTCTTTTATTATTTGTTGTTGTTGTTGTCAAAATTCAATATCGGTTACATTCAAATCAACTTCTATTCAAATTCCGCATATGTTGAGTAGTCCTGGTCATTTTTTGCTGTTGAAAATGTTTGTGTTTTAAGATCACAAACATTCAAGTCTCTGCTTGAAAATGTATCATTTTCACTGTATAGTTGAAATCAATTCATTTATTTACTTTTTGACTCGATGTCAGTCTATGTACTCACTGCCACCACCTCCCTCCCCACACCCACCCTCCTAAAAATTTTTTTTACAAATCAATATTTTTGCAAATCGTCCGAGATGAATCTTAAATAGTCCTAAAAAATGTTTGTACGCCATCTGTGCAAAAACTTTAAGTGGCTAAGTAGTCTGAACCTATTTCACTATCACAATCCAAATTGGTATGATGGTGTATACCCATGAAACCCTATAAATGAGGAATGAATGATTTCACTTCAAGGTCATGGGGCACCAAATGTTAGTCAAACAAATGACGATGGTTAAATAAAATTCACTTTTTTCCACTAGGTTATTAATATTAAACTTATGTGTTCTTTAATGCATGATATATATCAGTGAGATTCATTATGCAAATTTGGTCAGCCTCACTCAAAGATCAAGGTCACTGGAGCCGTCCAAAGTCAGTTGTATCAATCCTTTAAGTTACCTTGACCCTAAACTATTACAGATATAAAGTCCAAACTTGTTGTATTTAGAGATGATAGATTGATCTTTCATATATGTTCCGTTTTTGAGTTGATCTTGAAGGTCAAGGTCATTTTAGACCTTGCAAAAACATACACAAATAGGTCGTCATACAGTGGACCGCCCTCACATTTCGTAATGAGAAAAATGCAGCTCAAGAGAAGCAACTCCGCATAATACAACACCCCATACACACACACAAAAAAATGTTTACAAAATCTTAAATAATAAATATTAACCTGAAACCAATTTTATTCAATTCACGATGAATTTTTCTTCCAAGGGATGCATGATTTGAATAAACACACAGTGGCACAGTATATGGACTACAAATCAATGTCTTCACACCACTATCACTCTGATCTCTCACCAATGCTTCAAAATCAATATCCAAGTCACTTTCCTTGCTTTGATCAATTTGCACTAGATCGCCTTCATCGAATCCCTCAAAAACACTGTACAGATCACCACTGTCCGTAATCGCTGCTAGTATAATCTCCTCTCTCCTTCCTCGAAACGTTCAAAAATTAACAGTGGACGTTTTTTCTAAACGATCCAGCATGTTTTGTATACCACCGGAAAGAGCAGGAAATCTTTTTCTTCTAGACTATGATTCGTGAGACGATGCTATTTATAGATACAGCCGTGGAAAAATATAATCGCGCGACTCTCTCAGACTTGATGGGTAAAAGGGTTAACCCATTGTATACAACAACATTGGGTTATTTGATCAAACGTGCATGAGAGATCATGTGAGGGTCAAGGTCATCCCAAGGTCAAAGTCACTGTAGGTCAAGGTCACCGTTTATTTGTTATAATACACCTTTGGTGTACTTTATTTGATAGTACACGAGTGTATTTGTAGCTCCAGAGGTCAGTGTCATCTCGAGGTCAAGTGCATAGAAACTAGAAAGATCAAATTCGGTGTTACTTTGCAGTTTAATGCCACCGTTTCTTATATTTTCTGGCACTCATTTTCATGTTAAATATTGCGAGTTCCATAAGGAACGAGTCATATAGGCTTTTCCTTATTAGTAGTAGTAGTATTAATTTTTTATTTGTTTTGTTATTATTATTAATAAATTGGAATTAATTATTATTTTATTCCCTCTATTTATAAAAAAAAATATTTTTTTACATTTATTTGTTGTATAATTTGTTGTTGCTGGTAATGCTAATGTATTGTTCGTGTTTTGGTGCTTAAAGAGAGATTCACTCCATGCCGACTCTGGCCCAGCACATTCTTTTTGCTTTCAGCAGTAGCAAGAAAACAAACGTGATAACGGCACAATCCCAACAGCAGACACAACCAGCAGAGATCTCACAACACTCTCCCCCACTTCCCACTTCCAACAAACGCTTGGCGGGTGATACCGCGCAAGGCCCCACTACTTCAGATGCCTGGCCGTCGCTACAACCGGGACAAGGAAGCGGGGCGATGGCGGGTTCTAAACCTGAGCTGCTGTCAAATGGCAGTCGCAGCTCATCCACGAACAGCCTGAACCGAACAAACACTCCCCCGATTCCTGCCACCAATGGTTCCTGCAGCAAGACGGTGGGCAATGGGCGTGTCAGAACTACCTCAGAATCACAACAAAAGTAAGTTTCTGTGTGTTCTACTCAAACCGATGAGAGCATACACCGAGATCCAATCAGAGTATGCACGCATTCCATTGCATGGAATTTTTAGATTCTGATGCTCTTGTTGTAGATGTTGTACAGCTACACAATCACACCCAGCATGAAGTAAGTCCCGCCTCACCCATCCACCTGCCAATTCCATCATCTCATCCCATCCCATCCCATAGCAGGTCGGCAGGATTGTGTTTGGTTGTTTGGCCGTCAGAAAAGAGGACGCCTCAGGCGGCTTGAATTATCTTTTGTATGGGCCAACTGGAAAGCTCTACATGAGAATGATATGTTACATTGTCTTAGGAAGTGTCCATACAATTCAGAAAGCAGTGCGTACTTCATTGTGTGCTTCAAAATATATTGCCATTTCCGTGTAAATGGTTGGTGGGGTGGCGCAGTGGATAAGTCGCCGGTTTCCTATGCCGAAGGTCGCGGGTTCGATTCCCGCAAGGGGCGAACGTATGTGACTTAGGTACGAGACTATTGAAATCACCGAGGGTTTTCTCCGGGCACTCCGGTTTCCTCCCTCCCTTCGAAATAATATTGGATGCAGTCAAATTAATTTTTTTAAAAATACAAAACTATTTAACTTTCAGTTTCCTAATAGCGATCTCCCTGCCTTTACACCACGTGTATGCCTTGTATACTGTTGTCCTTGTGGTGTGTCTGTAATATATTTGTTGCACGTGAGCGTGTATGTTGGTATGGGTCGCCGCGCTTTGAGTTCGAAATCATTCGAAGTAAAGCGCGTATTAGCATCCGGTATTATTATTATTATTATTATTATTATTATTATTATTATTATTATTATTATTATTATTATTATTATCTTTCTATTAGGGATCACGTTAGAACTTGGTTTTACATTGCTGTACCGAGCCAAGATAGAGAAAATGTCTGTACTGTCACAAACTTTTGCATCCAATGTAAAAAGAATTGATATGTAAGACAATTATTGTAACAGAATGTATGATTCTACTACCATCGGATGTCGAGAAACATTATTCAAGAAATATAACACATTCTGATGATGATGATGATGATGATGAAGATGAAGTTGATGATTGTTTCAGTGTGGATAAGGGTGGGTCAGATGGAGATTCCACATCAGACAGTCCATTGAGTCATGCCAGAGGTCTACTTATACAAGAAAACAAACCACAGCCACCGTCCCCTGCCCCTACCTTAGCACCACCTGCTATTCTTCCATCTTTAGAAGACCCCACAGCTAGACCACACAGTAAGTTTTGTATCTCCACAGCTAGACAACACAGTAAATATTTGTTCATGTAATTTATATTTCCACAGTTTTAAAAAAAAGTAAAGTATTCACTCATGGACTTTCTTGATCTTGTGAGATTTTGGAGATGAGGATTCCACCATGTCATGATTTTCTGGCAGGATGAAGTACCAACTGATGTTTTCTTAAAACGCTTGCTAAGTGAATCTGCAGAAAGTTGCATATTTGATTCCATGACGTCCACATTATTTAAAGTAAAAACTGGAAGAATGCAGTGGATTGTGGATGGATGCATTCATTTTAGAGTGTGTGTGCGTGCGTGCCTGGGCTGCAGTTCATTGGACTGTCAAGGCGGCAGAGTAAAGACCTCTCTTGATACCTATCAATCAGTGTCATGATGGGCTTTAGAAGGGTGTGGGAGTGAAGAAGAATCGGGGTTGGGGTGAGGCCATCGGTGAACTGTGCTGAATTGATTACAACGTTGTTAAAGCTAACGGTTTTGGTTGTAATGAAGTAATGGAAATGTGTGTAAACTATTGTGTACCAGATCTCTATTGTGTTTAATTTCAGATTCACAGCCACACATGGGTCCCATAGGTACCAATCGGCGTATAGGCTTCCCCTCCGTTAACTTGTCCAATTCCTTCTTTAGCAACAGTATGTTAGGTCGCCTCACAGCACAGCAAGCAGCCCTACAACAGTCCCATCAACCAGGTGTGTGATGATGTTGACAGTGATGATGATGATAATGACATAAAAATCAAGCAATAGATTTACTCCATTTGTCAATACTTATTTTGATTGATGTTTCTTTCTTAGTCGAGGAGAGATTTTGTTGTTGTTGTTGCTGATAAACAGTATCTATCTTGATGGGTAAGAATCGCAATCAGTTCAGATATGACACATGCTTCGAGATTGTTTATTGGCTGTCACATGCGCCCACATTCATCTGTCTGTTTTTTCTGATCATGCCAATATGCAAGACAAATTGTACACACTTTAAATACAGCCCATGTAGGATCAGTGGATATGTGACTGAAAGAATCAAACTGGGCGAACCAGTTTAGCAAAAGTAAAGTGATGAAAAATTAACTGAAGCAGCCTAGTGAATCCAATCCTGTAATGGGTCAAACCATTTAAGCGTCAAGTTGCAGTATGGGTGTATGACGTGTGTGTGTGTGTCACTTTCAGAGAGCTTTCCTCCCACAGACCTGCCAGAGTCTATACCAGCCACCAGCACAGAAGACTGGAGTTCAGCATTTGGCTTCCAGACAACTTCCATGCCTGTACAGGAAAATGAAGATGATTTAGGTACGTGCTCCGTTGTCCCATTGTTTCTGAGAGAGAGAGAGAGATTTCTCTTACATAGCGCACTTACAAGCTCAGAGAGCTTCTCAAGGCGCTAGCCCGTAATATCCAGCAATCGCACAATAGTTTGCTGAAGTCAGGATTTGAACCCACTTTGCCTAAGACACACTCAAAACAAGTCGTGCGCTATGACCACTGAGCTATCCCTGCCTTCTGCATATTTCTTCTTTACTCCCGTTAAAGGTTCCAATTTTAATGTGACTACATCTCATTCCTGTAAGATTATACAGATGGTGGTGGTGGTAGTATGATGATGGCGATGTCTCGTTTAGCATAGATCTACACACAGCGCTTCATCGTCAGTGCCTTCAGAAAGCTCAGCTACTAAAATCGTGGGTCGTATTTCAGCTTGTGCTTGTTATATAGTGCGTTGCGGTCATCAGTGCTGCATCAGAGAGCTAAGGAATGCTTGTGTGTTCATGAGTCTGCATGTTGTGTGTCAGATTTCGACCCATGTACAGAGTCGCTCAAGGGATTCCAGGCGCTGATTGAGAACGGGCGACAGAGCAGCAACAGCACAGGGATCCACTACAGCAACAGCCTAGGCCATGACCAGCATAGCTACAGCTCACAGCTCCACCCTCACATGCCACACGGCTCCGTGCCATCAGCCACATCACCACCACCACCACCACAGCAACACAACTTGCCCCCTGGCTTCTCACACACCTATCTCCAGCACCAGCAGCAACAGATACAGCAGCAGTTTTATCATCCAGGTACACCCTTCTCCTTACGCTTTTGTTGTACAGCTGTTATGGTAATGGAAACCATGGTTGTTGGGCCTGTTCATCATGTAGCTCCCCTCATACAGGGAGTTTCTGAACAGTCTGCCTCAGAGATACCAGCACCCAGGGACTTACAGCCAGATAATTGTGAATTTAAACTATAACTAAAAAATGACATACCCTGATAAGGAAGACAAAAGGTTTGTGTAAAACCTAGTAGTAGGTAGTAGCCTCACCTAAACAAATGCCACCCTGATAAAAAGACAAAAGGTTTGTGTAAAACCTAGTAGTAGGTAGTAAGTAGGCTCACCTAAACAAATGCCACCACAGTTTAATGACTGCATCTTGGATGTAATCTTATTACATTCTGTTCTACGGGGAACAAGGAAATGATAAAAAAGATATACAGTTTGGTTACACTGTTGTGGATAATCAATTATTGGAATGATAGAAAAGATAGGTAGTTTGTTACACTGTTGTTGATAATCAATTATTGGAATGATAGAAAAGATTGGTAGTTTGTTACACTGTTGTGGATAATCAATTATTGGAATGATAGAAAAGATAGGTAGTTTGTTACACTGTTGTGGATAATCAATTATTGGAATGATAGAAAAGATAGGTAGTTTGTTACACTGTTTGTGGATAATCAATTATTGGAATGATAGAAAAGATAGGTAGTTTGTTACACTGTTGTTGATAATCAATTATTGGAATGATAGAAAAGATAGGTAGTTTGTTACACTGTTGTTGATAATCAATCATTGTTTGTTCCCCACACTTTGTGATCCTAGGGTGTAAAAGGGTTGCCTGAAAATACAACAACCATTGTCAGATACTAAAATACTTTTGTTTTTGTTTTTGAAAGTGTTTCTGATCCTGTGTTCACAGAACAACTGCCCAACAGCCGCATGCTAGAGATGTTGAACTTCTCACGCCAGCAACAACAACAGCATCAACAACAACAACAACAACAACCACGTTTTCCTCCCAATCTGCACAACAATTTCCACCACCCAGGCCAAGATAGTCACCACCATCCGGTGTCCATCCCTCAGTCTGTGCCATCTTCACAGGTCAGATTGGCCTTGGCTGTTGGTGGTGTTTCAATAATACTTACATTAATAGTAATGGATGCTTTAGGTTCTTTTTGTCTAACTCACTAATCAGGCTCATGAGAAATCTACACAGCGGAGATGAAATGAAATTTTTGTGACCAATGTTAAGTTTGAAACTTTGTGCTTAATGGTTTCACATTTTCCTCGAATCTTTATTTCTCAAAACAAGGATGGTCTTTGCAAAGCCTGATGCTTTGGTGACGTTTCCATACCATCTGAGTTTCTGTTTGTTTACCACTGTGAGCATGTCATCGTGTTGTTTGTAGAGTTGTTGTTCAATACTGGTGAGAGTGACATTCTGAAGAGGACGACTTTAGTAGTATGTGAATTGTGACTGTTTGTTGCAGAGTGATGGCGGTTACCATGTTGCTGGTGATTCGTATGACATGACAGGCTTGCAGCAACAGATGCAAGGAATGCAAGAACAGCTGCGCTCCATGCTGCCAAACGTCAACATCAGCTTTGGCTCACCGCCCCACACTCAGATGCCCTCCCGCTCACAGCACCCTGCACTTGCTGTCTCACATCCTGGTATGGGTTGCCTATGTCACCGTTTTTCAGTGTTACTTCCCTTTATTCTTTTTTTTTTTTTCTTTTTTATTGAATAATTCTTTTCCTCCAGTCGTTTCAGGTTTGTGTGTCCATTTTGTGTTGTCTACCTGTGGCTGACTGATTTGATTTCTTCTGGAGTGGTGAAAGACGACAAAGCCTTTTCTTAAGTTATTTTGCTAGCATAGTCATGCCTGGTGTTGAAATGTCAGCTGAAGGATCCCAACCTTTTGGTAAGGTTTAGGACAGAGCAGCTGTAGTGTAAAGATGAAGAGTTTGTGTAGCAGCACACCACCGTTCAACACCATCACTTTCACAGTGACACTCTTACTATTGTACACTACACTTTTCAAAATAATACGTTTGTTAGCCATCCCCAGTTAAACGTTTATTGAAGATGGGACACAGGACAGGCTTCACAGCCTATAAAACTGTCCCTTATTGTTGTTACTACTACTACTACTACTACTACTACTACTACTACTACTACTACTACTACTACTACTACTACTACTACTACTACTACTACTACTACTACTGCTGCTGCTGCTGCTGCTACTGCTACTACTACTACTACTACTACTACTACTACTACTACTACTACTATACAAATTGTGTGGAAACTGGCAAATGGTCAAGAAGCTAATTATGGTCACAAGTCATTGACGATCATGCATTGGCTTGGGTTCTTACAGCTAGCCCACATCATTTGTCAGCGTATATATAGATTGTGTATTAGCCAGCTGGTGTTGTCATTTGTTGTCTCTTCATTGTGTTCTCTAAACCGTTGTAGTAGTGCGCACTTTTTGGGTGGCATTTTCTCTTCCTCTCATCTTTCTAGTTGCCCATTTGTTTGGTTGAGATGTTTGGCATCGTCAATTATAATTTAAAAAAAAACATGTTGAAGTTGACAAGTTTGTTGCTGGTGTTGTGAGCTTCTTAGTGTTTTGTTTGCCATGGTGGGGCTGTTTAGGGGGTGGTGGGTCAAGAAATGGAGAAAGAAGAGGGTGAAGGTGATCTATTTAGAGTTTGGAGCAGAAAAATTGGGGAGAGGGAAAGGAGTGAATTTGGGGGTTGGTTGTAGAGAAATCAAGGAGGCGGAAAGGTTAATTTGGGGATTGGTTGTAGACAAATCAGAGAGGGTGAAAGGGGTCAATTTAGGGGTTGGTTGTAGAGAAATCGGGGAGGATAAAAGGGTTAATTTGGGGGTCCGTGGTAGAGATATCGGGGACGAGACAAAAAAGAATTGGGTTGGTTGTAGAGAAATCATGTGGGGGAAAAGGGGTGGTCATTTTGGGGATTGGTTGTAGAAAAATGGGGGAGAGTAACATGGGTCACTTTGGGGGTTGGTTGTAGAGTAATGGAAGGGTGAGGGTGGATGGTCATCCTGGTTAGGGAAGAGGGTAGACGGCATTAGGAATTTGTCAATCAGTACCTAACATACCGCTTGCATGATCCCCATGTCCTCCAATGTTCAGCTTGTGCATCTTATAATGTGTGTTACCTTGCATTGTGTCAAATAGGGTGTTTTGCTGAAGCTTGTAGCTGAGGCATTACAGGAGTGTTTACAAATGTCTACAGTTTGTGTCCACTGCCTACAGCCAGGCATACAAGGGCGGTTCAGGGCAAAATCCTTTGGATGCATATGCATTTTGAGTGAATAGCTTTTAGTCCAGACTTCAGCAAACGATTCGGCGCCTGCACGATGTCTTAGCTCAGTGTAGTGCCTTAAAGACCTATTTTTTTGTTTTGCAACATGGCCACAAACTGTAGAATTGTTACAAAAACCATTGTCTTTCTACTAGAAAATTAGGGTCTGTCTACAAAGGACACACCAGCCTCAGTTTTGAAAATGCTAGTCCGAAACTGGTGGTGGTTCCCAGGGAATGGGGAATGACAAAGTACTTTGACTCTTTACTTATCATTGTGATACTTCTCTCTTCAGATCAGGTTGAAACTTTGATTGTGCTTAGGAAAGGTAGTGGAGTTGGGGGGGGGGGAGGAAGGAGGGGCAGTAAGGCTGGTAGAGGAGTGGGTAGTGGGAAGGGTACTTTGATATTGTAGTCTTTACCTTGGACCTGTTGGTGAACGTTGTAAGCAGCGTGACTGGAGCTTTTCATGTGACTGTTGTGTGGTGTGTGGCAGCCTCTGCGTCTGATTCCGGCTGGCTGGCCGACCCCGCCATCGTCACCACCAACCTTAGATCATCGGCAGAAGGTGCGATCTTTCTGGCTTTTCATTTTCCCCCTTCTTGGACGCTTTTCCTATCGCTGCTGACTCCTACTGCTTCGCTGTTGTTGTGCCAATGTTTTGCACTTGTTGGGTTGTTTTGCACTGATTGTGAGTGTTTCTTTGTTTGAGATGTCTTGTTTTGTGCTGTCGGCATAGGTTTCTTTGTTTTGGGCTAATATCATTTAGCTTTGTTTGCAAGTTTTTGTGTTTGATCTGATGTCGCACCGTTAATGGTTGTGTGTTTGTCAGAATGAAACATCATACACAACGCAATTTTCTTTATACTCTTGTTCACTGCAGTGACGATGCAGGATCTGTGCTTGGCGTTTGCTTGAGAGTGAGGTGCTTCCTTCATTGTTTTGCTTGAGTAGACCAAGCACTTTCTTCGTCTGTCTGAGCTTAGTGCCATCTGCTTTGATTGTCTGCGCTGACATTTTGTCTTGCTTGAGTGCGGAAGTTTAGAAGTGTGTGGTTCATAGTTTGCTTGGGCTTGGGTTGTATCCATCCAGTGTTCTTCACATCTTACCTTGAGTGTTGTCAAGCACTGTGGGTGCAGGTCCCCTTTCCTTGGGTTTTGCTTGAGTGCTGACATAAATGATGTGCCTGCCTGAAAAATTATTTATTGACACAGTTACTTAACAGTGCGGGCCAATAAAATGTTACCACTTTTTAATTGTACATAAGTTTTTACAATGAAAACGTTTTCGAAAATTTTCTTCACAGAAATGTTACGGAAGCAACAAATTATCATTTGATACCAAAGGTTTCCCACTTTTTCACTCGTTCTGTACACAGTTTAATAATTGATGGTATGCTCAATCCACATTCCTCTTCTCTGGATTACAGTTGCAACACGCACATTGAAGTTTGTGACGATACTGCTACACATCTCAAGTGGGATTCTCTGAATTTCATGATGGATGTTGGTCTTCAGGGCCTCAATGGTCTGTGGGTTGTTGTAGTACACTCTCTCCTTCATGTACCCTCATAGCAAAGACCTTGATATATAAAGACATGCCATGAGGCCCACTTCAACAGAGAATATACATGTAAAACAGCGATCCTAGCGGTAGTCCTGTTTCTATGTCAAGGGAGGTAATACGCGTTCAATAAACAACTGTGTCGGCAAGGTCTACAGTCGATGCAAAAGCTCTTTTATTTTAAACTTTTCTTTGTTTTGCGTAATTTAAAAAAAAAAAATAAATAAATAAAAGTAGTTTGTTATATTAAAATATATACTACTTTAAAACAGTCAAGCTGATCTCATGCTGATAAACAAAAGAAGTAAGTTTGCATGCTACTTTCCTACTTTGATAAGTTCAGCATGCCCCTGCTGTCATATTATTTTATCTGGTATACCCCTATACGCTTATGTGTGTATATTCAACTCGTTATCTTTACTTGCTATAAATGTTTAAATAAGCCTGTAGAAATTCTAGAGTTTTAACACTTTGGGTACTATATTTTATAACAAACTGAAATGTAATGTAAACACAGACTGTCCTGTAAAACGTGGACAGAGAGAGTGCATCTTCTCCTCCATCTCGATAGTTTTTTCTGTTAGCTCAGATATACTTAGTCGATTTTATCAGTCATTTATATAAATTTTCTTTTATTTGCTGGTTTCGAAGTTTATCTGTATCTGATGGAAACAGCTTGTCAAGTATCGCAAATCTGTTATCAAAGATTACTGGCATGAGACATCAAGACCTGAGCAGTTATATTTTTTTTGTGTGTGTAGGTGTGTGTGTGTGTGTGTTTGTTTTTCTATGAGCACCACCCCACAATGTGTGCCACCTTGTCGTACTTTCTTCTTAGCGCACGGCATTTTTCCAAGTGACGACAGTTATTTTGCTAGGTGGCGCTTCTCTAATATCGAAAGTAGCGAACTCCCGAAGTGGGCCTCATGGCATGTCTTTATATATCAAGGTCTTTGCTCATAGGAAGTAGTCTGCGGGGAAAAGATCGAGGGAGTGGGCAGGCCATGAGTTGTCTGTGCGCCATGATATATGCCTATCTCCCGGAAAGAATTGAGGAAATTCAGTGAAAAAATTGATTATGTTCAGTATCAAATGATAATTTGGACATTTCTGTGAATAAAAATTTATTTATGATTAAAAAGTGGTAACATTTTATTAGCCCACCCTGTATTTATTTGTTTATTCAGTTATTTGTATATTTGATTTGATTTTTGACACTTTATTGTCCCTTTTTATCGAGAAATTCTGGGCCGTTTCCCCTGGGAAAGGCATAGCCACAACCTGTGGCATGCCAAAACTCCTAATATTTGTTGTGTTTTTGAAATTTTGCTGTGGGAACAAACCAGAGTACCCGGAGAAAACAACAGCAAAATGCTGGATCTGTCCCATACCTTTCAGGCACCATTGGTTTCTAGCCTGTGGACAAGGTAAGTTAGTTCCCGTCTAAGACCACTCAGTCACAACACTCGCTAATTTAATGAAATAGTCAGTGATTTATTTGCTAAATTATTTCTTCTTTAATGTATTTAGTTATAAGCTAACAACGAAAAAACCCGTTGTTCTTTTAATTCTCTTGCTTTCCAGCTTGAGTCTTTGCTTCGGTGTGTGGTGGCTTATACTCTGAGCAGCTGAACATAAACATTTTCATTGACATTGTGTGTGCACTTTGACTGATACTTGCCAAGCACTTAAACCTATGAACTGTTGGGGTGGTTGAATGTGAACAGACCTGTATACAGCTGAGCCTCACAATCCGTCCTTATCTTCTCTTACATATAAGGAATTCTATTGAATGTGTGGCATGTTGAGTCTCAATGACACTATGTTCTGCATCAATATCAAGTGTTTTTTTTATTGTTGTTAAGTGTCGCTGCAAAACAGAACATAACGGTAAAAAGGGCCATGTCAGCTCTGATGCGTTATTATCTCGGAGAAATGAAGACATGCTTTGCTGACCAGTACTACAACTACTTGTAACACACATATAAGAAAAGAAAAAGCATTTGCAAACGTAATTGTCTGCTAAAGGGTTCTTATGTAGTTGTGAAACAGAATGCTATACAGTCAAAAAATCAGTGCATTCTTTGTTCCACAGAAACAAAAACATTCATGGGTTCTTCTATACACGTGAATAGCTTAATACACAACGCACACACATAAATCGTTAAGATGATTGTCGCGTCACCCGAGCGGGTTCCACGACGTTCAGCTCAACAACGAGTGTAGGAATAGAAACCCAAACAAACAAAACTAACACAAAATGCCAGATGACCAATCACACACTTTTATTCAACAATGTCACACTCACACACAGGATATGGAATACTAAACCACCCTCCACCCCTATCAAGACCCCCAACCCGGTATTTACTAAACAATTACCTCCCTTGTTCTAACTGAAAACCCCAGAACTATACACAACAGAATACCCACAACAGTATGCAACAACAATGACAATCAGTTACATTTCAAATAAACACAATTCAAAGTTAAATCCACAATCAGAAAAGAATCTTAAAATTTAATCGTATAGAATTAACTAGCTTATAGTTCAAAGTCAATGTTCGAAACCTAACTATCGATTAATTGAGCTCAAAGTCCTACTGCGGGTAATTACTCAGGTACAGAAAGTAATTTATACTAGATATGTTTTTAGGTGTGTGAATGCGAGTCTGTATGTTTGTGGATGCGGTGTATCTAGGATCCTGTAGCTGATGGACAGCCTCGTCCGAAGCAACGGCGGTCCGGGCGGTGATGGAGGGTCACTCCCAGCAGCGACGCCGATAGCAAAAGGGACGTAACGGTGGTGGCGGTGAGCCCAGTCAACGTCCACACCCTCCAGCGGCAAGGGTAGAGGTCTCAAAGCTGACGTACACCCAACACAGTGGTACCGCAGAGACACGCAGGCGTCGCAGAGTTATACCAGTAGTAAGGGCATAACAGTAGTGGCAGCAGTCGATACACAGAAGAAAACAGTGCTGGCAAAGGTGGAAAAACGAATCGAAAATCGCATCGAATCGAAGCCCAATTCTGTAGACAAATAAGCAGTCTCACTAGCCTGTCCACAACAATTTAAACACTTCATAACAGAATAAGCCTTTCGCCGTCCGCCATCTTGATCTGTCTATACATGCATCTCAAAACACAATGCATTTCTTAATGCTATAATTCTATCTCTTTCATGACACATGGTGGTTTATATAAGCATACATAATTATTACAACTGCACTCCCATTCACGCCATAGCGATTCATCTCAATCACACCTCCATCTTCATCACCCCTCTCCACGTTATATTACATTATATTTTTCCATTCACAATTATTTTCATCACGCTATAATACAAACGCGCTTCCCTCATATTCATCACCTTCATCACCCCTCTCCAACGCAGTACAGTCTCCCTTCCTTCACATTCATCACCCTTCTCTCTCTCTCTCTCTAACATGCATACTTCATTGTCGCCCTTTGACCCACTTGGCAACAACAGCAACGACATTATTTATACACACATTTAACCAAAAAAATCATAAGAAAATCATATAAAAATCAATAAACTACTATTTATCAAAATACATCCCTTTCCCCCTCATTCACCATCATTCACGTACGCAGACTCGGAATGCACAGCCACTAAGGAAAAGAATTGCAGGATTCACACTCACCTCTTAGGTCCTCGGCTTGTGGCACACAGTACACGACACTGCACAACACAACACAGCACAGCACAGACTGGTTAGTCTGAGAGTTCAAATCCGTTTCTGGCTAATGCTAGCTATGCCTGGGACATCTCAATACTGGCGAAGTACTTGAGCATTAGCTGGTGCCCAATCGAGGGCCACACAGCTTTAGAACAGAACTCTACACCTCTATACTCAATAGATGGCAGTCACAGTCCTCCCACTACAGACTTTTTAACATCCTTGTCCCGACGAGGGCACAAGACCTTGGGTGGTTCCAAACTCTGCGAACAACACACCCTTACAGAATACGTAGTCTAACCTGACACACAGTCACACCGTTACTCTGTCAAAAAGACGTCTGCTTGCAAAAGCAACCAAAATGACTCTGCTAGCTAAATCATATACCAGGACACAAGACAACCTCGAGTCGAGCTCAGTAACCCCATTTCCTAATTCCGCATATGCCCTATCCGCGTTAATCACGTGAAACCACAAATACTTAAATCTTTCATACGCAGTAAAAGAAACTGCTGATATCTATGTACACTGTATATTAGAGATGTGCAACTCTGCACAATATATAACCGTCTCTAGCACGTATTGAAAATTCGTGTCGTCACAATGATAGATCAGAAGACAGGTCTATCCATTGAGAAGGGCAGGTTAGCACTGAAGCGATCTTTTATATGTTCCAGGCGTTTTTGTAAATATGTCGGAATGTTCTGATGCATTTATTTAGTCTTTGCCAAACGGAACGATGGAAAAACTGACTCAGCCCAGAATTGGTGACAGATTTGTTTGCACGATATTCACTCAATAAGTTGACAAGCATGCAAAGGTGCGCAGTCTTTGTTGTGAGAAATTATCGACAAGTAGTCACATACGTACAGTAATTGGTTGTGGCAGTTTGGGTGGGAATAGAAAGAGAGCAAAGCTTGGTGTGTCGGCGAGTCATTTCCACTTATGCTTTTGCCAGTTTTCAGTTGTCTGTGTGTGTAAGTGTGCTTCTTGTAAAGGATTCAGATATATTTTGCTTTGTTTAATTTTCTGCTGCTTTCTATGTTCTGACATAGCCTTATTTTGCTTCCTTAAGTGCTTTTGGTAGTTTCCTTATTTTGTAATCTGAAATTGTTTGGTTTTATTACGTTCGTAGACCTTTTCTCTTGCTTTGTAGATTTTACCATCTTTATGCTAGGTTAGGAGACATGAACATGATTTCCTGCATTGTAGCTGAGCTCATTAGCGGATACATTTCACAAGATGTTATCAGTGAATTGCTGGGTGTATTTGTGGGTCAGCTGGATGGTTCTGAGTATAAATGAAGTTGAAAAGTGCTGCGATAAAATAAAATGTAGAGGCAGATTCATTTCTCGCAAAGTAGTAAGTTGTTATCCAGAGTTCAACTTAGGTTCAGAGGTAATTCCTGCACATTACGTGACCATGGATGTGGGTTTTGATTCCAGCTAACAGCAAGAGTGTGTACTTTCTATAAGGACTCACTCCAACAGTTGTTAGATCTTGTAACGTCTAGTAGTAGTTTGGTAATAATTGCAAACTAATAAAGCCACACCTGACAACACATGTTCCAGCTGTTCTCAGACACCACATCTCGTGCTGTAGTGGTTTTGGTGGTCAAACCCAATAAAATCTTCTCAGGGCTCCCTACAGTGACTTTTTCTTTTTATGTTTGGTTTGTGTTGTGCTACAGAACCCCCTCACTGGATGAACGCCATCCACCAGCTGACAGAGACAGATGGGTCCATACAGAACAGTCGCTTTTCCTTCGCCCAACAGCTGCCACCCATGGGGCCCGGCATGTGGCCACAACAGATGCAAAACCCTCCCCCTGGCTTCCGCAACCCCATGAGGTCCAGTGTTACAGAAGCACACAAATTAGCTGAAGGTAAATAACAGTCGCGAGTCACGCATGAAATCTCACAGACATTAGCCTCAAGGTATTCATGAAGGCTTTTCTGTGTTTTCTTCTTTGTTTTCTATTGCTGAACTGTTGGGCCTTTGGGTAACAAAGAATAAATGGCAACCAATAGCAGGCCTGCCTACCGTTCCGGAATTTCCGGATTTGTCCCGGATATAAATAAATATTACAATTGGTTACGGAAAATACGGAAGTTTTTTTCGCGTTCCGGAAATTTAAAAAAATTCTGGAACACACTTTTTAAGCGTGCGTGTCGGGGGAAAAAAAAGACAAATGACGCGCGGTTTCAGTTCCGACAGTGGCTGAAGTCACAGCACACGATGATAACGCGGCCTTCCGGGTGTTGCCGAACAGCTGTTTGAGCCGCACTGCGCATGGGCATAGAAACTCATTCGAATCGAAAATGGCGTCAAAACGTAAGGTGCACGAGACTGATGATTAATTTTCCGATGAAACTGAAAGTGAATCCAAATCAGCTGGAGCCGGTGGTAAAAAGTCTACAAAGCGTCTGCAGCCTTACAGGGAGAAATACACCGAAAGATATCCGTGTATCAAACGTGGAAGTGTGGAATACAAGGTGTTTTTGCACAATATGTGCCAGTGAATTCGGCTGCATGTACGGTGGTATGGATGATGTGAACCGGCATGTCGAGGGAAAGAAGCATTTGAAAAAAGAAGCAAGCTTGGAAAGTCTAAAAAAACTTGACAAAACAAACCAAAAGTTGACTAGTTATTTTCCAAGTCAGTGTAATAAGAGCTGAAACCATGATGGTGGATCTCTTGGTCGAGCTAAATTTGCCGATGGCGTCTTTGGACAAATTTAACAGAGGTTTCAAGCAGGTCTCTTCCCAAGTCCAAGTAGATTCAGTGGTGTAGTGGAGTGGTGTACATAGTGTAAATATAGCTAAAAGGTAAGCTTGCATGCATTTGATACTTTTAGTGTGACTGGGATCCTGATGATTAAGAGCCAATTTCCTTAATAGTAGTAGTAGTGTAGGGACTAGATCATGGTGATCATTAAGCCTCACGGCTTATTTAATGTCCCATCTTTAGCACATATATTTCAGGTCTGATTTAAGCCAGCTCAAGACGCTCAACTATCAAAATCGTATTTTATAGATTTTAAAATTTCTTGTTCATCAATAAGATTTTTGAAACTGTTTAAGTTTTTGCCTGTTTAATATTTTGTGGAAGTTTGTTCCATAGAGCCTTAGAGGTGCAACTCTATTACTAAAAGTATGTTTTCTAAAATTAGTACAGCTATGCTTAATAAATAATTTGTTAACAGAGTTTCTTGTTATATCAAATTTGTTTAATTCAAATTCTTGCTCAGATTGCATGATTTTGGGTCCTTTGGACCCCACTACTTACTTGGGCGCGTATTGGTCGCCCTTGTCGGCCGTGCAAAATGTCCCTGAAGTTTCAAATCTTGGGTAGGCAGGCCTGCAATAGTATGGGGGATGTTAACGATGCTTGTAGGTTTCATGCTACAATCGGTGAGTATTTGTTGTTGTAAATAAGCAAGATATTGGTATACCTGATGGCTTTTTTAAAGAGGAAAATGTCCTCAGTATGAGTGATGGGTAGAGGATTGTTGCATTAGTTTAGTAGTTATGTTGATCTGGCTTGTAAATAACGCCTTTCCTTTGTGACTCGCATGCGCGGTTTTTCTTCTGTTCTGTTTTCAGCTCTGCAGTAGCTGGGACACCTTTGGACAACTGATCACAACTTGTGCCAGACTTTTGTGTTGTTGTTTTCTTTCAAAGGCCAATCCAGTGACACGGTACTTGCACCCCCCTCTTCCTCCGCCAACCAGCATCACCACCGCTACCAGCCATCAACGGTGTTACCGCCACCATGATGATAAGACGTACAGTCTGCCCTGGTCCCTGTACTTGTCACAGAGCCTATTGCCGCTGTGAACATTGGGACTTATTTTTGCCTCCTCTCTCCATCTTTGAGCTTGACGACCGTTGTCGTTATTAGATTAATTCTTTCTGTTACGACTTGCTTATTTCTGACCGCTGTGGCATGTTCAGAACAGGTGTTGTTTGATTGTATATCCTTATGCACAATTTGCCAGTGATGAGACAAACGTTTGGAAGAGAAATAAAATGTTTTCAGCTTTTACCCCAAGCGTTTGTTTTGTACAATTAGATTCCCCCAACGTCTTGCTGTCGTGACTAACTCTATTTATGTTCTATATCGATTGACGAAGTGAAGAGAAGATTGATGTAAAGGCAAAATAGGAAGAAAAAAAAGCAACGAGAAATAAAGAAGATTATAAATCAATGAAAATAACGAAGAGAGAATATTTCATAAATTATTAGAAGAAAATGACCAAGATTTAAGAAGGACGATTGCAAAATATGAACAAAAGAAAAGATGGATGAAAATGAAGAAGTCGAAAAGATTGATGAAAATGATCATATTACATCATCAGTTCTATCAAGATTGGTGAACTACTATCATTGAAATTATATGGTGATGTTAAAAGTGAGAAGAACAGTTTATCACCAACTAAAATTTTAGTATTTATTTTGTTAACTTAATAATGTAACATTATTCCTTCGTTAGCTCTTTATTGAAATTTGAAATTCATGGTCAACTTAATATTGTTTGCAGGCATATTGCCACAGATTATATTGGAAATATACAGACATTTTGTATTGGGTGTTATACCTAGAGGTCGTATTATCCATTTTAAAACATTACCCCAAAGAAAAAGCAGGTCAATGAAGAAACTTCATTGCAGTGTACTTCAGTATCGCCATGACGTGTAGCATCTATCATGAATGACTGACCGAACGTTTTATCACTTCGATTTTGCGATTTATAATCTCAGAATGTGAACAATTTCAAAGCGAGATGTTAGTGGCGATACCTTGCTTTTCTTTTTTTGTTTTTTTTCATTCTGCTATAATTTTTGCCTGCATGAAGAAGGAAAAATCAACTCATTGGCCTTCTTCATTTTGTTCAATCGGACACGGTGGCACTGTTATTATACGTTTATATTCAATGTCAGTGAAACGATACTAGTCAGCATGGCTGATGCTGGATGGTTCAGAGTTGAGGCACAAGCTTATTGGCCTACTGCTGCCTGCTTAGATTGGTTTCTTGTGTAGTTAGCTATGTCTGTCATGACACTGTTCTCCGTTCTTCTAAACTGGACACAAGTTTTTGTATTTTCCTCTTGTTTCGTGTCACTGGTAGTAGGCCATTTAAAAAAATAAATAAATAAATAAATTTTCTAGTAGAGAGTTGCATCCCAGAGCTTGTTGCGCTGTGTGGCAAAGGAACAAAATAAGGTTTCTTTTGTGTTCCTTTTTATGAGTGATAATTTTGAGAGCTTGTTGCTTTCCTTACTGTGTTGTTGCCTGCTGCTGTGTGAATGAACCCGATAAGGTTAACATTAATATTGAGTATTGCCTAATGGCAGAGAATATGGTGCAACGGTTGGAAAACCAAGATTGATGAATGTGGCCGCTAGAGAGCATATTTCCCCGAGTGCGCAGATGGCTGTTACATGCGTTGTCACTGATTGTCAGGCTTTCACTCACCGTTTATTGACTCACATGCATAGCAGTGTCTATGTAGGCACCCCCCCCCCTCCCCACCCCCCCAAATTTTTTTTAGATTTGTGCAAATCTGTTCGAGATGAATCCTAAATTGTCCAAAAACAATATAGAAAGAAATGAATGTCCGCTGTCTGTGTGTGCAAAAACTTAAAAGGGGTTAAGTGCTCAGAACCTATTTTGATCTATCACAAGCAAACTTGTTAAGGTGATTATACCCATTAGAGACCTCGAAAATGCTCAGAGAATGAATGACTTCACTTCAAGGTCAAGGTCACAAGATCAAATGTTAGTCCAAAAATGACCCTTTTTATTTTTTAAATGTCAGGTTTTTTTTTCCTGTTGAATATTGAACTTATGATTCTTTGATGCATAATATATATCAATGAGACACACATACTAAGCAAATTTGGTTAACCTTGCTCCAAGGTCAAAGTCATTGGAGTTGTCCATAGTCAGATTGTATAGATACTTTGAAGTGATTTGACCCCAAACTATGAGAAATATTAAGTCCAAACTTGTTGTATTTAGAGATGATAGATTGATCTTTTATACATGTTCCTTTTTTTTGTTGATCTTGAAGGTCAAGGTCATTTTAGGCCTTACAAAACTAAAAAACAAATAGGTCATTGTACAGTGGAATGGCTGTTTTAGTATGCAACAACTTGAGTTGTTTGTTCAGACATGCTTCTCACTTGAGGGTCAAGTTCATCTTAAGGTTAAGGTCATTGAAGGTCAAAGTCATAGTTTGGGGCATAATACGACGTTTGCTGTAGTTTATTTGATAGTATATGAGTGTATTTGAAGCCGCAGGTCAAGATCATCTCATGGTGAAGAACATAGAAAGATACAAATCGGTATTTGGATTGTAATGCTACCGTTTTGTTTGATTTTCATGTTAAATATTGCGAGTTCCATAAGGAGCCTGTGAGTCATTTGGGGTTTGCCCTTCTAGTCTTAAGTGTAATGAAAAGTTGAATAAAAATTATATTTTTTCTGCGTTTATTTTGACACTTTGGTTTAAAAGCAAAAAAATTCTAAGGCCTCAATATGAACAACACTTGGATGTAAATATACCCACAAAAATGTGTGGGGTTTATGGAAAATGGGTTATTTTTAGTAGGACCAAAAGGAATGTTATGATGAATATGTCTTTTGGAGTTCTGTTATGATATGATAAGTGTTATGAAGTGTTCTTTTAGTGAGCGGAGTTGGAAGACTGGTGCAGGAGAGGGTCACAGCCCACTCCCAATGTTTGTTGAGATATACTTCAGTGCTCAGTGAACTGGCAGTGTGATTTATGTGCTTATTGTGACAGCCAAGTGCACCTTGGAAACGTTTGACCGTCTATTTCTGTATGCCTAGAATATTTGCTCTGTGAAATGAACTTCTGGAGTGATTAGGTCTGATCAGGTCAGATGTGTGTGCCTGCCATGCATGTGTTCCAGCTACTGTCTGTGATGACATGTTGTTGGAGAGATGCCCTGTGCTTTATTTGCCAGGAGAATGTTCCGAGTGGGAAATGTTTCCTGGACTTGTGGTGGCGAGTGGAAAACGTTTTTTTGACAGAAACAAGAATGGGAAATGTTTCTCTCGTTTGATGGAAGGTTTCTCTGGAATGTGATTTTTGAATGGAGTTATTTGTGGGCCTTCCCTCCATTTATCTTTTTTTGGTTCCCCCCCCCCCCCCAACTCCACCCCCCTTACTCTCCCCCCTTTTCCAAACTGATCTGACTGGAAACAAACGGAGGGATGATGGGTGCTGGTTGCTAATCTGGCCATCATGGTTTTAATAATTTCTCATGTTCCTATAAGCCCTAAAGTGGTTGATGCTATGCTTGGCGGTGCATAGTTTTAATTTCCCTGTACTGGGTGGCTGAAGAAAGGTCTGGAACGTGTTGGGTGTTAAGAGTAATGTGTTGACTAAGTCAACGTCACTTTCCATGTTTATTTATGACCAAACCTTAGGTCGCTGTGACTGCATGTTTTTGCCCAGGAATGGACACAGGTTCAAATGATAAAATACAGTCAAAAGTACATTTATATTTGCTCGTCCGTGTGTTTTGTTTTGTTGTTGTGAGTATCGGTTCAAATTAAACATTTTCTGTCCACTTTTTCCATTTCCACCTCAGGCACCGCTACTTGCGCACCACCAATAAAGTTGCAGTTTTTTGTTGTGCTCCAACCAGCATCTAATTCACTTCTTACTTACCCCCAAAAAACAAAGTAACAGTAATATTAACCAATTAAAATCGCAGCAAATGAACTAAACTGAAGCGAATTTAATATGAAATTGTTATAACGGGTATACTTTAGATTTCTGAACCCTGCTATTTGAAAAAGGGAGCAAACTTCGGTTGTTAACAAGCTTATCACTTCCCTTGTTTTTCTACTCCTGTCACTAATACATGTGAAAAAATTAATTATAAGAGCATCAATTATTCCCTTAACATTTATAATTAGTTTTAGTTCAAGCACACAATCCAGTAATCGTATTATGTTATTCATTATGATTCAAGATCATAGCAATATTTTACAACGTGCGTACATTCATAGTCTGATATGTGTTATTTGCTTTGCACATGAAGTTATTTCCGTTGGATTGGGAATTTTTAGTTACTCGTTATACAGCTTCTAAAATATACATTTTGAATAATAATTTTTAAAGAAAAATATTATTGTAATTATTAATTATTTTGGACTTGCTAACTAGTAATTTGGAACATTACGTGTGGATCATGTATGTTTCTAAGTATTTTAAAATAAGTTACTAGTACTACTACTACTACTACCACTACTTAATTCTTTCTATACTTTGCTACGATATAGCGTAGTGTCAGCGCACAACGCTTTTATACTGACATAACGCATTTGCGTACTTCTACTTCCGGAAGTCGCAGTGTGTAGACTCAACATGGTATGAGATACTTGTGTAGAAAAACCTCATTTTTTTAACTTTTAGAGTACGCTTGCCACATTCGTCTGGCATTGACTACTGTTGCAGACATGCCTACCCGTACGGAATTTCCGTTTTTTTTCCGGAAATTTGAAAAACTCGGCAAGCGCTACGGAAAATACGGATATTTGTTTTAAATTTATATACGGATATTTGTTTTAAATTTAAAAAAATGATAAAGGAAAAAAAATCGAAATCGTTGGCCTGTGGTAATGCACCGCATGACCTTTTTCCGAAGGTTTAATGCCGCAATGCGCAGTCGCAGTGGAGACCTGTGGCATCGAAGTTTCCGGTAGAGGCACCGAAGTTTGCCGAACCCGTTTTTGCACAGTCGCAGTAAAGATCGGTGCTCGTGAGACAGAATTTAAAACATGGCGTTCAAACGAATGGCTAAGCAAAGTGATTGTGAATCTGAATCTTCAAAAAAAAAACGCGCAAGGGGCAGACATTTCTTGCGGAAAAGTGTCCTTTTCGTTATTCGCGGCAGCACTGACTCAAAAGTACGATTTTTGCCAACCAGTTTGGCATCTCCGCCGGTGATATGAACGACATCAAGCGGCACGCGGAAGGCCCACAGCATATGAAGAATTACGAGGCTTTGGAGAAGAAAAAAAAACATTGTGGCAGCAAATCAATCTATCACTGGATTCTTCGCATAATATCAAAAAGGATGAGTGCAAAAACGATAGGTAGTAAAAGTAAATACGGAAATCGTAATAGTAATACTGAAATTTGAATAAAAGCTAATACGGAAACTTCAAATTGAGGGTAGGCATGCCTGCTGTTGTTTTAAAGAGATTTGGCTAACATGAAAGGGGATGCTAAAATTGTTACTAGTGCGCACAGTGGTAAAAAGGAAAGTGATGAAGATGATGTGTAATTTCAAAACTTTCACAATTAGGGGGTCCCCCGTTGGGGCGACGGGGGTTTCAGTATAAATAGTATCCCCACTTTCTGGAAATTTAGTGCTTTAAATTCCCACTGTCGCCGTCTTTCTCATTTGTTCTTTCTAATTTCTGCTGTGTTCTATCAATCTGCTATACTATCGTTTTCTTCTCTAGCCCAGTCGCCTACCTTTTTTCTTGAGAACTCTTCCGGGACAAGACTCCTTATTTGTGTGTGAGGTCTGTTGGATCAGCTTGGGAATATTGGACGCTTTCTGCCAGGTGGTCACTAGGGCTTCCTATGATGTTATTATTTAGCAATGTAGGCATTTTATATGTATGTGTTTTGTTGATAATTTATAATGTTTGTATTCTATTTTGTTTTTGTAAACAGGGATTCGATAAATTAGAGTATAGCCTCAGCGTTCCTGCGTGGGATGTCTTTATTGTAAAGTGACTGGCTGGTGGAGAGCTTTCAGTATTACCACTAGAGTTGTTTCAGCAGATCTTTTATGCGGATCAGGGGTTGTCCGATCCTGATTTGGCTCGGAAGAGTCCGCTGGACCTAAAGCAATACTCATGTAATGTAATGTACAATTAGAGGGAGGTAATGCTGATTTACCCCCAACAATCGAAGAAAGGTCTATTACTGAATTGTTACCTCTTACAGTATTTATAGCTTTTTCTGTGGGAATGTGCAAAGTCAAAAGAGAGGAAGGGGGGGGGGGTGGGGGGGGGGGGGGAGAAAGAGGAAGTAAGGTGTTTCCAAATAAATCGTTAAATAGCAAAGTTAATTCTATCACACTTGGCTATCGGTTAGTCCATTCTAATTTCATTATGGACCTAAACTTTCAAGTTTCTACCTACAGTTCTTGTTTTTAAATTTTTTTTTTTTTTGTAACGTACAAATCTGCCAGTATCAAACAATAAAAGGGGATGCAAACCGCGCCAGTAGAGAATGAGTTAAAGTAAAAAAAATGGATTCAGTTATAATAAAATAATAATAATAATAATAATAATAATAATTATTAGTTATTATTATTATTATTTATTAAAAAAAAACAATATAATAATAATAATAATAATAATGCAACGGCCATGTTTCATTTGTTTGGGGAAATCTAAAATAAGTTCAAAGTAAATACTTTTATCCCAAAAAGCAAAATAAAACACACTTTATAAAAAACAACAACACACATACAGTATTATTTTTAATGAAAGGTTAATTAAAAGTTTTATTATCCTGTGGGATGAGTGGTCGATCGCAGGTCACATATATCACAAGCCATACTACAATGAAATAAACGTGAGTTTTTTCAACGCACACACACACACATCATACACACACACAAGCTACACATACATTTGCACACACTATTATTTTGATAGAAAAATGACATCTTTATTTAAGCATAATTACAGAGCTTATTCTAGGGCGCGGGATGCGCGAGATCACGCACAAAAAGTTTTTTTCCCGCAAAGAAATTCGATGAGCGCGTTTGCGATCCCGCGGAGATTAAAAATATTCCGATACATGTCTTGATCGAAGCGGGCTTTACTGTGACATTTCTGTCGTCTGCTAGGGCGTAGCGGAAACTGGAGTTAAACGGTAGTTGCTCTCTTGCATATGCGATGTGTCTGAAATTTTCATTGGCCGATGCTATTCTTTTTTACCAATCACCTTTCTTCTGAGTGTGGCATCGATGAACCTGACCGGTTGGAACTGGTTTACAATCAGAATCAGAATGGCTTCGAAAAAGCGCACGCTTTTCAACTTCGAATTCAGTGGAGGAACTGTGAAGAAAACAGTCACACTGTTTTCCCATGACCGATCTTCTAAAATAGCAGAGCTTTTATGCAACAGTTGTGAAGGCAAGGTTACAGATACCAGTTTGTGATATATTTTGTCTGCGATTTGTGTGTACTTACTGTTTGGAGTTGTTGTTGTTGCATCAATTTTTATTCATCAGATTAACATAAGTTGTACTGTTTGGAGAGAATGCGACACTTGACTGTTTCACAGTTTATCCAGGAACATCACGGGAGAAAACAGATATGGATATTTGTTTGTGTGTACACCCTATATATGCTGAGAAGACGCCCCCACTTCTTCAAAATCCTAGAATAAGCTCTGAATTATAATGTAGTTTTACAAACAGAAATCATGACTTTGTCCACGATCTATACAAATTCCTAGCACTGAATTTTATTCCCATAAAATCAAACAATAATGAAACAACACACAACTTATAATTACATCCGAACAACTATGTGCGCATAATAACTTATGTAATATAAGTCCCTTGGGCAGTAAACATATAAGTTAATAATCACAAAAAAAAACCACAAAAAAACTTATCTCCCTTGCACAGTGATTTTTTTTTTTCAACAACAAAACTAAAATCGTCAAATAAATAATCTTGTAATTGTAATATATAATATAAAAAGTAAAACCATGCCTGCTTGGTTCGGCTCCAACGAGAACGATAAAAATCCACTGGCCTGACCATGTTTGGATTTGGATTTTTAATAATTTATCATCTATAGAGTGCACAAATTTGTGTTGCCTTCTAAGCGATAGCATGGCAGCGCCACCGAGGACAAAGGGGAGGTAAGAGGTGGGGGAGGGGGAACTAGGACCTAGTGTTTGCTGTGTATATGAGAATTTTTTTTTTTAATCGGGGAATAACACGTCATGGATACGAGCGTCAGGATCTGTTAAAAGTAATTGCAGTGGAATGCTTATTGCGGCTTGACTTGACTTGTGTAGATTAACGTCCCCGGACGCAGAGCATATAGGGGACTTGCTGGCGCAGACTAGGCCTCAGTTTTTACTCCCACCAGATGGAGTGAACCTATGATGAGCTGGATTGTATTACGGGTCTATATTTTTTTGTGTTAGGGGCATGTTCGTAGTGAATTCACTAGACAAGACGCAGGTTCAAACTAGACAGCCAGATGTCCAGGCCATACAGCATGTCACCCGAGTAAAGGGAAAAACAAAGCTATACAGTGTCGATAGAATGCAGCTAACTCGAGGCTATTCGGGCCAGCGGCCATGGCGGCAGACAGTACGGCCCTTAGTGTACCGCCAGCTGCGGGCCAGTTCAAAAGGAGTTTATAGGCACTGACAGGGTTCCAACTAAAATAAGTGCCAGCAACTGGCGTGGTCACATGAGAACGTTTTGCGATGGTTGGGTTCCCACTAAAAGAATTGCCAGAAACTGGCGTGGTCGGAGGGGAAGGAAGTACGTTGACTGGGTTCCCAATAAAAGCGTCAACAACGGGCGTGTTCAGAGGGGAACGGTTTACGTTGACGGCATTCCCAATATACTTGCTAGCAAAGGGCATGTTGAGAAGGGAACCGTTTGGGTTGAGTGGCGTGGGCGTGTTCAGTGGGGAACGATTAACGTTGATGGCATTCCAGATATACTTGCTAGCCAAGGGCATGTTCAGAGGAAAGCCATCTGGATCGAACAAGTTCCAAATATTTGGCGTGTTCAGAGGGGAACGATTTTTGTTGATGGCATCCCCTATATACTTGCTAGCCAAGGGCATGTTCAGAGGAAAACCATCTGGACCGAATGCATTCCCAATATTTGGCGTGTTCAGAGGGGAACGATTTACGTTGATGGCATTTCCTAAATATTTGCTAGCAAAGGGCATATTCAGAGGGAAGCCATCTCGATCGAGTGCGCTCCAAATATTGGGCGTGCTCCGAGGGGATAAGTTTACGTTGAGGCCATTCCCTAAATACTTGCTAGCAAAGGGCAGGTTCAGAAGAGATCCAGTTGGGTTGAGTGCGTTCTCAATATTGGGCGTGTTCAGAGGGGAAACATTTGCGTTGAGTGAGTTCCCTACGTAATTGCTAGCAAAGAGCGTGTTGAGGGAGTGACCGTTTCCACCAAGTGGTTTCCCACTGGAATAAGTGCTGGGCGGTCTTCCGTGAAGGGTTGGCGATACTGCAGGGAGGATAAGGTATGTGGCATCCATTCCGCCATTAGCGTGCGGACCCAGGTGACAATGGACCAGCCACTCCCCAGGGTTGTCAGCCAACAACGACACTGTCTGAGTCGTCGACGGGAACACCTGTGATTTCCAACAGATAATAACACAATAATGTATTTCGTTATTTCTTTATTTACGGAAGAGATGGAACGGGATCAGTCAAATAAAATTAAACAATTATAAATACGACTACTATAATAATGCTGGATGTTATACGCGCTTTATTCTAAAATCAGACTCAAAGGGCGGCGATCTGTAACCAACATACTCACAAGTCGCAGACACTCGTACAAACTCAAATTCATCACTCAAACACATGGTGTAAACGCTAGTCGCTATTACAAGACGGAAAGGAAATCCAATTGCAATTTTTTTTGAAATTTTAGACAGACTGCATTTAATACTAATTTATTGGAGGGAGGGGGAACCGGAGTACCCATAGAAAACCCTCCCTGGCGTGAAAGTCTCGTACCTAAGTTCATCTTCTGCGGGGTTGGAACCCGCGACCTTGGGCCTAGAAAACCAACTCACTATCAAGAGAGCTACCTGGCCACTCCACTAACTAAGAAATAAATAAGTAAATACATAAATAAATAAGCAACAACAACAACAAAAACTTCATAAAAACAAGAATATCAGTAAGTCAGCCTTGGTCATATCAGAGAGGCTAAGGACCCCTCAAAGCAGACAACACAGCAGTCAGCAGTTCGGCTACGAGACTGAGCGCATCGGCTTTGAGCTCTAGCATTCACTGGAGAACCTTGCTATAAAAAAAAATTTATTACTATTATTTGTTTTTTTCAAATTAACATAACGTTTTTGTTTTATATATTTTTTTAATTTACTATTTTTAGTTTTTAAATTTATTATTATTATTATTATTATTATTATTATTATTATTATTATTATTAATTGTTGTTACTACTATTACTACTACTACTACTACTACTACTACTACTACTACTACTACTACTACTACTACTACTGCTACAAATTTCTTCTTCTTCTTCTTCTTCTTATTGTTGTTGTTGCTTATTGTTGTTGATTTTAGTTAATAATAATAATAATAATAATAATATTATTATTATTATTATTATTATTATTATTATTATTATTATTATTATTATTTTATTTTATTTTTTTTTGAGGCAAAGATTATGCATGTTACACACGGTCTTTGACTAAGGCGAGGTGAGAAAGAAAAACAAAGAAGGCTTGTTACCTCAAAAACGTCCCCTTTGTGCAACTTGTGCGTGGATTGGTGGAGCAGAACCTGGCCGTGGAAATGAACGGGGTGAACCTGCATCCCCAAGCTGATCAGGTGAAACGCTACCCTGTCCCCTTCGGTCATCGTCATTCCCCGAACCTGCCACACAAAGACAACCCTGGTGACCGCCCAGTATAATTTCATCATTTGTTAAATAGCGCTTTTAAAGTTCGAGAGCTGCTCAAGGCGCTGGCCAATACAAGATTTCATTCCTCCAGCCGCCCGATGCATCAACCTGAAGCCTTTAGGAGCATAGTCTGGCGCCCAGACGACTGAGCACAATCCTGTGGTTGGGTGAGAAGGGACCTAGTACTTGCTGGGTGTAGCCGGCACTCACCCGTTTAGGACATGAGCGTCAGGATCTTTAAAGTCCGTGCGATGGAATGCGTGCGTGCACAGACTAGACCTCGGTTTATACTCTCATCCGAAGGAATCGAGTAGGGATTTTTTTTCGTTCTAATATAGCGCATTTTCCTCAAAGACTATCTTCGTCTCCAGATCAACAGCTCCAGGATCGATCTCCAGCGGCCGGAGACGCCCCAGGCAATGGAGCACTGACATAGGCAGCGAGCACCGACATACGTGCACTGACATATGCAGCGAGCACCGACATACGTGCACTGACATATGCAGCGAGCACCGACATACGTGCACTGACATATGCAGCGAGCACCGACATACGTGCACTGACATAGGTAGCGAGCATTAACATACGTGCAAGTGCACTGACCTAGGTAGCGAGCACCAACATACGCGTGCACATGCACTGACATAGGTAGCGAGCAGCAACATACGTGCACTGACATAGGCAGCGAGCACCGACATACGAACACGTGCACTGACATAGGCAGCGAGCACCGACATACGTACACTGACATAGGCAGCAAGCACCGACATACGTACACTGACATAGGCAGCAAGCACCGACATACGTACACTGACATAGGCAGCAAGCACCGACATACGTACACTGACATAGGCAGCAAGCACCGACATACGTACACTGACATAGGCAGCAAGCACCGACATACGTACACTGACATAGGCAGCGAGCACCGACATACGTACACTGACATAGGCAGCGAGCACAGACATACGTACACTGACATAGGCAGCGAACACCGACATACGTACACTGACATAGGCAGCGAGCACCGACATACGTGCACTGACATAGGCAGCAAGCACCGACATACGTGCACTGACATAGGCAGCAAGCACCGACATACGTGCACTGACATAGGCAGCAAGCACCGACATACGTGCACTGACATAGGCAGCGAGCACCGACATACGTGCACTGACATAGGCAGCAAGCACCGACATACGTGCACTGACATAGGCAGCAAGCACCGACATACGTACACTGACATAGGCAGCAAGCACCGACATACGTGCACTGACATAGGCAGCAAGCACCGACATACGTACACTGACATAGGCAGCAAGCACCGACATACGTACACTGACATAGGCAGCAAGCACCGACATACGTGCACTGACATAGGCAGCGAGCACCGACATACGTGCACTGACATCATTATGTGGCTTTGTTAGTTTGCTGTCTCTCAGCCAGACGTGTTTTGTTCTAACCTCCAATTATTGGCGAAAACTTAGTCAACACTGACTGTTATTTACCTACGTACCTTTAAAAGCCTTATTCTGGAAAGATCGTTTACACAACAGGGACAGTGTCTGTTTTTTTTATTTGAAGTCTTTTCATTGATAAAATGCTTTTTTTAGATGTAAGATTTTAAGGAACGTTTCCCTGCCCGATAAACAGGCCCGGCTTAATTTAGAGGACAGTGTGTTGGCTGTGGCTTACATTGCCGTAGATCTTGCCGTTGATGCTGAACATAATGTTGCTGTTGCGGAAGAGGCTGCCGTTGACGTTAGCTTCAGGGGCAAAGGTGGCGATGTTGTCCTGCAGCAGCCAGCTTTCCATTTCATCTATCACCATGTACAACTGCCAGAACTCCGCCTCCACATCCCTACGGCGCAATTTGCCGTCTGAAAGATGAAATACGTCATTATCCTCAGCATGAGTACGAGCAGTAGCAGCTCGTCGTCATCGTCATCATCATCATCATCATCACCATTATCATCATCATCATCATCATCGTCGTCGTCGTCATCAATTGATGCAACCAGGGCAGGGTCAATGCCATCATCTATATAATCACACCTGCAGCATTAAGAACAGAGCAGAAATAGCTAATAATAATAATAATAATAATAATAATAATAATAATAATAATAATAATAATAATAATACAGGATGCTATATACGCGCCTTTCCCCAAATCAATCAGGCTCAAAGCGCGGCGATCTATACCAACATACACGCTCACCTGTCTCATCCACCTTTACACACAACAAATACACATCCATCACTCAAACAGGTGGTGTAAAGGCAGGGATATCGCTATTAGAAGACGGAAAGAAAATCGAATTTTTATTTTTGAAATTTTTATATTGACTGCGTCCTGTACCATTATTGAACGGCATCGTTATCATCATCATCATGATAATCATCATCAATATCAACAGCAGCATCAGTACAGTGCAATCATTGCCATAATTTTCACAGCCAGCAACAACAGCAACATCATCGACATGATCACCAACAGGAGTATTAGAAGCGCAGGCGTTATCATCAACAGCAGCAACATCTTCTCCCTCCTTCTCCTCCTCCACCTCATCATCATCATCACCGTTAAAAATACTATTTGTTATCAGTAACATTTACACATTTGTACAGCACAGACTGCCTTCCCATGCCATATATAGCCTAACACCAAATACCAACACCACATGATGTAGACTATTTCACAGGATAGGCCATACTGACTGTTGTCTATACTGAGGATTCCAGGTCGGCAAGTCAGTAGCGGGCCAACCAGCCCGGTGTTCATGTCTTTGACGGAGTCCACGGAGGAGTAGTACATCCAGGGCACACAGTCCGGGTCTGAAGGTCCGGGTCCGGCGCTGTCCGGCACGGTCCAATGGTACACGAACCTGGCTCCTGGAATAACGCTGTCGCCGGGGGAAGGGCCATCCACATCGTTGTATGTGGCGCCTTCGTTAGCCTTGCTGTACTGCACTCCCTATACAGTACATTTTCATAAAATTCAAAGCTCCCGATTTCTTTGTAATGGTGAGGTGTGGTAAGGTGGGTCAGTAAGGGCTGCAGTTGGCTAAATGGTGTACGCATTGCATGCTAAGGAGTAACCGTCCAGGCCAGTGGTTCGAATCTGTTTGACGGCTTGGAATGCCGAACAACAATAACGTTCACGACCCTGATGCACAGGATGAGAGTATAAACCGAGGTCTTGTCTGTGCATGCATGCATGTCATCGCAGGAACTTCAAAGATCCTGACGCTCATGTCCAAGATGACAGATGGGTGCAAGATACCAAAAACACACTCAACAAGTACTAGGTCATTTTCCTCCATCGGCCGTTCAGTATCGTTCAGTTGCCTGAGGGGTTTGACGGTGCGCATCGTGCAGCATGTTGACGCCTTGGGCGACTTGAGTTAGATTTAGTTCTCGGCCATCTCTCTGAGCTGACAAAGCGCTGTTATAAGAACACGTCACTTCAGTTACAAATTCACCATCTAGCATAGAAATGCATAATCTACCATAGAAATTCACTGTCTAGCTTAGAAATACACAAGATGTCTAAGTAGTGTTACCTCGGGGTGAATGGAGTAAGGTCTAGAGGCGTTGTTGAAGAAAGTGACCCTGAGGGTATCCCCCACTGCCCCAGATATGACTGGTCCCAGCACACCCAGGTGCTCATCTTCAGGACCCTGAGGGAACCGAGTCCTGAACGAGGCGTCTGTGTAGCGGATGTAGCGGACCTTCTTGTACACGCTGCCGATGTAGCCAGTGTCGTTGCGTACGAAGATGTAGCCAGGCCTAGGTGAGTACAATAGAAATAGTTTGTTCCTTAACCGTCTAGAGCCATTCGTATCATAATGATACACTAAGACCAAAGACCTCTCTACAACAGACGCAAGTAGCCTTTGAAAGGGAGACTACTGCAGCACTTCCCAACTCTTTCAGCTTTTCTTAGGTGATGCCCCTTAAATCTACAGCCATTTGCAGGAAGAGATGATGTCACTCCCTCTGGAACCATTCCACGTGGTCTCCTGCATGGCATGGCACCTCACTACAAAATCCTGTATATCTGAAGCAAAGTAAGTCCATCTGCCATTCTAACATGAAATTTTGTCAAGTTTAGAAGATAAAGAATATACTTACAATAATAAATGTATCATTCACTAGAAAAGAGTGGAAAACTAGATAACATAAAACTGGGTGTATCATAATTTATGTGATACATTGGGCCAGGGCTGTAACTCAGGTATCATATTTGATACACTGGGCTTCACTACTACATGTTGTTGTTATTATTCACCTGCATATTATGCTATTTTTAGAAAAAATTATAACTGTTCACCTTTCACAATTGTGTACTAAATAGAATCTACGTAATGTCTATTTTCAAGAAATTTGCGGTTATTTATGGTATTTGTCATTTTGAAGAGGCAGTAGGTGCTCAAAAATCGTGTTTTTATTGTTACAGATGTCAACTACCGCAACAATAGAAGACATGGTAGATGCTATTGGTGTAGATGATAGCGAGTACGAATCATCAGGGGATGAATGTATGCCAAGCAAAGAAGAGCTGAAAGATCTGGAGGAGGAGTTGGATTTGACACCAAGGAAAAAGAGGGGCAGGAAGCGCAAAAGGAAAATTGATTGGGATGAGGAGGATGACGTTCCACTTGCCACTTTGCGTCAGCAGAAAAATGATGACGACTGGGATGACATGGATGATATCCCACTGGCTGCGTACATGATTGCGGAGGGTGAAGATGAAGACCTACAAGCTTTTTGGGGCAACCAATCTGGACTGACATGGCATTCCAGCCACCAGAAACAACATTTACTGGCATCCTAGAACAGCCACCTGCAGATGGAAACGAATATAACAAATTCATGGGCGGGGTGGACCTTCTGGACTCCCTCACAGCACTTTACAAGTATGGGATGAAATCCAGGAGATGGTACATGTAAATCTTCATGCATACCATCAACATCGCAGTTGTGACTGCATGGCTGTGGTACAAGAGGCACTGCTGTTTACTTCAGCAAAAGCACATGAAACTCTCTGCTTTCCAGACTGACGTGGCATCAGCTCTGATCAACGTCAAACGCCCAGTTGGACGACCGTCTCTGGGATCTCCCACTATTCCTTCCACAGGCAGAGCTATCCAGCGGGTTCCAGTGTCTGATGTTCGCTACGATGGAGCGGACCACCTACCAGTTTGGGGCACACGGGGCCGGTGCAAAAATGCCAACTGCAAAAGCCTCAGTGTCATCAAATGTACCAATTGCAAAAATGCCAACTGCAAAAGCCTCAGTTTCATCAAATGTACCAAATGTGACGTGTTCCTTTGCCTTAACAAAGACATAAACTGTTTCCTCTCTTTCCACAAGAAATAAGTTGAAATCGTTCATCGAAAACTGTACCGTGTCGTGTATCAAATGTGATACAGAAGTTCCAAAAGCCATGTGTATCAAATATGACACAACAATAAATTTTATGTCTAACTGACCAAATGACTTTTGGTACTGCATTATATGGTAATTGTGTTGTCTTTAATCATATTTTAAGCCAGCATAATTTTCATATTGGTTTTAGTAGCTGCGGGCTCTAGAGGGTTAAAAGTTCCCGAACCCGCCTTTATCAATAAACTACACACACACCACCAATAAACTACACACACACACACACAACAATAAACGAGCTAACTGATCAAATAACCGCTTCAATAAACTACTAAGCACCGAATGGCCCAACTAACAACCAACCCACCAACCAAAGCATCTTACTCGTCCGGGTTATCTAAGGGTCTGCCGGAAATCAAGTCTCGTTTCAAAGGAGCGTAATCATGGAACACCTCTTCTGCTGCAATGTAGAAGTCCCGTGTCGCACCTCTCAGTTGCTGAGGCTGCCAATGCAAGACATTTTAAAATATCAAAATACCAATCCTCTGATCTCCCAAAGAAGTCCCAGCAGTACTATACTCAAAAGCAATAAGATTTACATCGATCTAAGAAAATAAAAAAAAAAAACGAAAATGATCGTTATTTAAAAACAGGAAGTTCATTACTTCCCCTAAACTATCAAAAATGACTCAGTAACCAAAACAAGACTAAAGAAAAAAAAACGCCAAAATACGACGATCGATCCGTTATTTGTACACACATAAAATGTTATTTTATTGCGAGTGAAAAGAAAAATATTAGCTAACAAATTTGTTACAATATTTTTACTTACATTTTTTTTACACACGAACAAATCTCATAATATTTTATACACATAATTATATAATTATAATTATTATTATTATTATTATTATTATTATTATTATTATTATTATTATTATTATTATTATTATTATTATTATTATTCAGGCTTCGCAGTCTACCCCATTTCAAAATATACACTAAGTGCCTGATGAAGCGAGTGTTGCGGCCGAGTGTTCCACGGCGGGACTAACTTGCCTTGTCCATAAGCTAGAAACCAATGGTGCCCGACAGGTGCGAGATCGACCCAGCATTTCGGCGTTATGTTTCTCCGGATATTATTTACTATCGACTCTGGCAACTCTCGGAAGTTTCCTCTGGGTACTCCGGTTTGCTCTTCCAGCAACATTTCAAAAACACAACTGATATTAGGTAGGTTGGGCTTGGGCGGCCCAGAATTTCCTGATTAAAAAAGGGGCAATAAAATGTTAAAAAAGAAAAAGAACAGCTTACATGAAACGCCAATATTTGCATTGGTTTGTTTGTTTTGTCTTGTCTTCATTTGTCTAATGAACATTCTTTTAGAGTAAGCCCCCTTATTTAAATATTGTTCGTATCAAAGCCAGACTACCGAAACCCACCTGGAAGTAAACCCCATGGCAAGAGTTGACGTGGTATTTGGCCACCATACCAGTGGTAAAGTGAATATTAGTTCTGCACACTACTGCAAAGTCTCCTGAAAACACACATTTGTAAATAGCCCAGTGTGATGTTGCTAAATACTTGCATTAACTTGCAACCAACAATCAATTATCGACTTCACACAAAACGAAGTATTAGTTTATGTCCTCTTTATTCGTGTTCTTCCTTTGCTCCTTGCTGTCTCTCGCCCGACTCACTCTCTCTCCTCTCTAGCGATCTCGTTCTCACGTTTAATCTCGCATCTCATAGCCAATCACCCAATCGCTCCAACACATGCTTTGCACGTGCATTCGCTCTCACTTCCCTCTCTCACATACATCCCCTCTTCTTGCAACGTCGTCCCGACGTTAATCAAAAAAATTGTAAACATACATTCAAGCATACATAATAATAAAGTATAAACACACTAGTCATACTATTAGTCCATAAACATCAACCAAAAAAAAATAAAAATCGTCATCGGAGGCGCATGACAACACCCAATGGATATCAAAGAGGTATTCCAAAAGATGGTCAGCAAAAACACATTGACAAAAAAAAAAAAATCCAAAACTTTGTTAAAAACAAAGTGGAAAACCATTCTGTACCAGGCATGACTTTACTTACGATTATCTAAAAGGTAATTCAGTTAGCAGTCAGCCAAACAAAATAAACAAC
Source organism: Oncomelania hupensis (assembly GCA_036898135.1). Lineage (NCBI taxonomy): Eukaryota > Metazoa > Mollusca > Gastropoda > Littorinimorpha > Pomatiopsidae > Oncomelania > Oncomelania hupensis. The sequence goes on from CM072517.1 coordinate 68,746,156, forward strand.
AACTGTTCTACATAACCCAATGAAGAAGCCAAACACTAGTATGACATCTCACAGATCATATAAATAATAAATAATAAAAAAATAAAAAATAAAATAAAAAAACACGGGAAAACAAAAAATTCTTTATATAAACACACATTACCTTTCATCCACATCTGCATAACAACGAAGCAGCCTTGACTAGCTATCATATAATGCAAACGGTGTAATTCTTTCAATAACAGGGATCGATATTTTTCAGTCATATTATTCTCACCCTTTAAAATGTGGTAGCGGAATGATTAAATGTTCTAGCGTAAACTAGGAGCAATTATCATTTACCACAATACATAGAAGAACCACGAATACTCCAGTTACCTTATATCAAACAACTCTACAATGGATTAAAAAAGAAGTTTTATAAATTTCTGTCCAGAGTCTACATAGCGCTATTCGTTCAATTCTTTAATGAAATTGAAAACTGTTTTTGTCATTTCTAGAATGAACTGTTGTCTGTTCTGATTAGTTTTCTCTGCTACATCAGAATCATATTCTGCCTCTACATGTCTGACAGCTGTCGTAGGCAGGTTGTAGGGATTTGAGTGTCTTCCTGCTGTACTTCTGGTACTACGTCGCGGAGCAGGCTGAGGTCTGACTGGCAGCTGGGGAGCCACTTCTGCTGGCGTTGATTGTGTTTCTCTCTGAGGAGGCACCGTCTCCAGAACTATGCTGTATTCTGAAGACTCTGAGTCTGAAGAGCTAACACTTTTCTGCACTTGTTCTTCTGTGACCGATACTTTTCTCCCTTGTCCTGGGATCACCTTGACTTCATTTCTGTGCACTCTTTTGGTTTCTCCCGACTCTGTACTAATGACAGTGCAAACATTGTCCTTGACTTCGATGACCACAAATTCGTCCTCTTTCCATTTGTCTTGGATTTTGTCTCTTCCTCTGACTCGGTTTCTGAGAAGTACTTTCTGGCCCTTCCTGACTGGGTCGTCTCTTATCTGTTCGTCGAAACGAGTCTTCCGTTTCTCTGCTTCTTCCTGCATTCTCCTCTTCACATGTCTGTAAGCCAGATCCAGGCTACGGCGATGATGAATGACCCAATCTGGACAAGGCTTGTCCATGTCCATACCTAACAAAGAGTCGATAGGAAGGCGAGGCTGTCTCCCGAACATGAGAAAATACGGGGAGAAACCTGTAGTAGCATGAGGCGTTGCGTTATAAGCAAATATGACCTGTGGCAAGTGTTCTGGCCATCTCCTTTTCTTTTCCTCAGGCAAAGTTCTCAACAGGTCGTGCAGTGTTCTGTTGAACCTCTCCGGCTGGGGGTTTCCTTGTGGTCGATAAGGCGTTGTCCTGGACTTCTTAATTCCATATGTTCTGCATAGTTCCGCAATGACTTCAGACTCAAAATTTCTTCCTTGGTCAGAATGGAGGCGTTGGGGTACCCCAAACTTCTGAAACCATTCTCTGACCAATACCTTGGCTGTAGTCTCTGCTGTCTGGTCTCTGGTGGGGACTGCTACAGTAAACTTTGTAAACATGTCTGTCATGACCAGAACATTCTCTCTTCCATCTGTCGCAGGCTCTAAAATTGTAAAGTCCATGGCGACTATTTCCAGAGGCCTTGTCGCGACGATTGGATGAAGTGGTGCTCGTTCTGTTGGAGTCTGAGCCTTGGCCGTGAGGCAACGACGACAGGTCTTGCAGTAGTCAAGAATATCTGTGGTCATTCCTAGCCAAAAACAGCGCTCTCTAGCCAACTGCGTAGTTCTCTCCACACCCTGATGGGCCATGTTGTCATGTAACTCCTGCAGCATCATCCTAGCCTTACTCCGTGGTAGGACCACCTGCTGTTTGACTTCCTGACCTGGAGTTTTGATACGACGATGAAGAACGCCTTCGATGATGCTCAGACGCTTCCAGTGTCGCAACATCTTGACGGTATCTTGACTCTCTGCCTTCTTCTCAGCCAATGTCGGTGGTTTCTTTCTCTCGACAAAGTATTTTGCTCTGACAATGCATTCTTCCTCTTTCTGCATGTGCCTGAGTTGAGATGCATCCATTGAACTTCCTGCTAGACTGACGGCTAGGGTGCATAAGTACGTCAGTTCCGTCTTGCTGACAGCTTCTTGTACTTCTACGGGTACCGTTGTAGTGCAGGTTGCTTCTTCCACTGCTGTCTGTACATTGCTCCATGCCATCCTGGAAAGGGCGTCTGCGTTGCCATTCTCTTTCCCTTTTCTGAATTTCAACTCAAAGTCAAACGGTGCAAGGTCAGCAACCCATCTCTGTTCCACAGCTCCAAGTTTGGCGTTGTTCGTGTGAGTCAGGGGGTTGTTGTCTGTCCAAACCGTGAACTTGGATCCAAGGAGGTACTCTTTGAACTTCTCTGTAACCGCCCATTTCAAAGCTAAGAGTTCAAATTTTCTGCTTGAATAGTTCTGCATATTTCTTTCTGTCGGTTTCAACCTTCTACTAGCATAGGCTACAACCTTGACCTTTCCAGCCACATTTTGCGATAGCACTGCGCCCAACCCCTCATTACTTGCGTCCACATGTAGTATGAACGGCTTGCTGAAATCAGCGAAAGTCAGCACGGGAGCCGATGTCAGTCGCTCCCTCAGCGTCCTAAACGCCTTCTCGCAGTCTTCAGTCCACCGCAACCTCTTTGTGGTGACTTTCTGTTTCTCCCTCCCCGTTACCCCTGCCTTCTCTTCTTGGATGGCCTCGTACAAGGGAGCTGCGATCTGCGCAAATTTCTCGATATAGCGTCTATAGTAGCCTGCCAGGCCAAGAAAAGCCTGCAGCTGCTTGACAGTGCTGGGAGTGGGCCAATTTTGGACAGCGCTAATCTTCTCTGGGTCAGTTGCTACACCCTCAGGAGAAATGACATGGCCAAGGTAAGGAACCTCTTCCCTGAACAGCAGACACTTGGAGGGTTTAAGCTTTAATCCATGGCTCTCAATGGTAGTGAAAACGTAGTCGAGATTCCGAAGATGTTCTTCAAAAGTCTTACTGAAAACAAGCAAATCGTCCAGATATATCACCAAAATCTCGAAAAGCCTCTCTTGAAAAAGACATTGCATGAAGCGTTGGAAAGTGGCTGGAGCTCCCGACAAGCCAAAGGGAAGACGCTCATATTGGAAAAGTCCAAAAGGAGTAATAAACGCAGTCTTATGCTTATCTGCTTCGTCCACAGCTATCTGATTGTAGCCCGAAGCCAAATCCAATGTGGAGAAAAACTTGGCTCCCTGCAGTGAATCCAGTGTTTCCTCAATCCGTGGCAAAGGGTACGAATCTCTAACGGTCTTTGTGTTGAGACGTCTGTAATCCACACACATTCTTAAAGTGCCATCTTTCTTGCGAGCAAGCACAATGGGAGATGCGTAAGGGCTATTGCTTGGCTTAATGACTCCTTGCTCCAAAAGCTGGTGTAGATGGGCCTTGACTTCTAGAAGTTGGTTAGGTGGAATCCTCCTGTAAGGCTGAGAAACTGGTATGTCATCTGTAGTGGTCACTCTGTGCTTGACTGTGTCCGAGAATCCAATCTCGCCTTCTCTAGGGAAACAGTTGGCATGGTCCGCCAGGAACTGCTTGATTTTCTGTGCCTGTTCTTGGGTAAACTTCGACAAGTCTATCTCTGGCAGCTTCACTTCTGTTGCTTCCTGCTTCTTATGGACCTTTGCTTCTTGTCTGTAGATGTTTATTGCATTAGATTCAGTCACATCGATACAGGTTTCCCACTCAGAATCACAGACGACGTCAATCTCTGCAATACTGCCTATCCTGGTACCTTTATTTAGCCATACATCTTTTTGTCCTATGTTCGCAACATGTACTGGGTAGAGGCCGTTCATCCTCGTGGTAGCCGTGTCTACGACGACGACTTCTCTGGGTAGATGCCCCTGACAAGACAAATGCTGAATCATGATAGGGTTGTCGGACTCCCTCACCCCTGCCGTTACCATGATGGTCGTCACAGAGTTAGCTGGCAGCAGTGTTCTTATGTCGGCTGTTCTCACAAACTTGGTTGTGCCCCTCTTCTTCTCTATCTCTGCTTGGATCTTGCTGACTGCCACATTAGTGTTAGCTAGCAGACCGCCTAGATCCGTGCATTTTTCAAGGACATTCATCCCCAGTAATATGGGAACCTTCTTTCGAGGTTTCATGACAGCATCGGACGGTGCCTTAGTCACGAATATCCCGACTTCCTTGATCACTTCTCTTCCAATTTTCATGTCTGTGCTCATGAAGCCAACATAAGGAATGACTAAGCCATTTGCTGCTTCCAAGGTATAGCATGAATCTTGAAGCCTGTGACTATGCTTAAAATTCTTCACATAGAACTCTTCTGTTACTGTGGTGACCATGGATCCTGTATCTAGTAGACATGACACCGTGATTCCCCCAATATCCGCCACGACCACGGGACACTTCCCAATCATCTTCACCGTTGAGCCTTTGGACTGCTCAGCCTGGGTACGGCTCTCTACGCAGGCTTTGTTCAGTTTAACTGTTGATTTCCCCCTCTTTCTCGTCCTTTCTGTCCATAATGGGGTCTTCCTCCCCTATTTCCTCCGAAGGCTTGAGACTCTGCTCCTCCTGTTGCTTGGGTACAGTTCCGTGCGATGTGGCCAAGAAAACCACACTTGTAGCATTTGACTTGTGAACTTGGCCTTTTCTCAAGACCGCCGACCAAATCGCTCTTCCTGCGATCTGATAACTCTTTGACTGTGCCAGCCAGTGTGGCAATCATTTCTTGCTGCTTGCTCACAAGTTCCTTCAGTTCTTCCATTTCCTTTCCAGCTGACACCTTCTCCACCTGAGCTGAAAAAAGTGTAGGTGATGGGGGTACATCCTCCGACCATCTGATCGCTATATCTCTGGCATCAAAAAATGTCAATGCTGGTCTTTCATCAACAGTTTTCTTCAGTTGTTTTCTCAGCACAGAGTCTCTAATGCCACTGACAAACTGGTCTCTAAGTGTTTCATCCTCATTAGGGAAACACGTTTGCTTAACTGCCAAGACCTTCTGAATCAGTTCCCTCAGACCAAAAGAGAAATCCCTAACAGTTTCCTCTGCCTTTTGTCTTCTACTATAAAAATTCTTTAGGGCCTCATTAACCGAGCCTGATTTACCAAAAGCCACAATCAGAATCTTAAACACACTTTCTGAGGTTTTACAAACACTTCCATGCAATTTAATTTCCTTTCTAGCTGACCCTTCCAAGTGCCGAAGTAGAAAATCCAGCTGTTCATCATTACTTGCTTTGGGGTTTGCTTTCAATGCCAATCTACAGTCATTGATCCATTCATGCACATCTGCACTATCATCCCCGGAAAATTTTTTAACGTCTTTTGTCTTATTGACATACACAACAACTTTCTCGTTAACTTTTGTTTTAAGTTCGTCAATCTGTTTCCGTAATGATTCTATTGTGGCCGCGTCATCAGACATGGCCCCAATGGGGTTTTCATTATCATCAGCCATTATCTTAAGTTGTTATACTAAAATGGAAAATAACATTCCTGTCTCTGAATCACGGAAAGGCCAGGTCAACACCTCAAAACTCCTTAATAACCAATACCAACCCCCCCCAAAAAAAAATTTGACACATGAGATTCATATAACCATTAAAGCAATAAATTGTCACTGTCACGACTCTTCCGAAACTCAAGGACCATAGCATGTGCAAGTTTCAATTCACATCAGTTATAATCACTTGCTGTTCATTATATCATCATCTTTCAAGGACTATAAATTTTATCAGTCATCAGTATCTAAAAGTTCCACAGGGTATCAAAATATATATAACCCTGTATTATTTCAGTAAATCATTTACTATGACTCGAATTTTCTTTCTCTTTGAATTTACCTAGTTACCAGTCTAGTTACCGGTCCAATACGAATAGGTCACCCGGTCAGTTCGCTGGTCCTCGGTACGTCAGTGTGTGTTGATTTATGAAGACAATAAAATCGAGTCGAAGATGGTAGACCCACTGCGGTGATGTAGAACCCAAACGCAAGCGAAGAGGGGACCCCACGACGCCGAGGAAAGACCGGGCCCACCACGTCGGCCGACGTGGCACTGCCCCAAGGTCGCGGTGTCTGCTCCAAGGTGAGCGGGCCACAACAGAGTGGAGCTGTTGGTGATGGCGATGACTGTACTCTGCAGTGGGAGATCACGGCGTACCTCGCCCCACCACGCCGGATGGCTATAGTGCGAGCGGTACGCCAAAGACGTCGACGGGAGCAACGGCTGCCGCAACTGAAGTTTTCATTAGAAGATCACGGCGCACCTCGCCCCTCCACGCCGGATGGCTATAGTGCGAGCGGTACGCCAAGGACGTCGATGGGAGTAACGGATGCCGCAACTGAAGTTTTCCCCAGAAGATCACGGCGCACCTCGCCCCACCACGCCGGATGGCTATAGTGCGAGCGGTACGCCAAGGACGTCGATGGGAGTAACGGTTGCCACAACCCACAGCACGCGGACTGAACCCCACCGTACTGGTAAAGTACACGGTGCGGGTGTCCGTGATGGAAACGTTGATCGCCTTTAAGTCCGATGGTGACGACTGATGACCAAGGATACAGGGTCTGCGATGACTCGGATGAAGGACAGCTGGCACGTCGAATGGCGGGCACAGTAGATCACCGTCAGGAGCCGGTCTCTGCAGGACGCTGGGGTGAAGCCACCACTGTGCCAGATTGTAGAAACTACCGATACGTCGAAAGGCGTAGCACGGATTTCTAGTATGGCACAGGACTGTCACACTTCTTACTGCTCAAGTCTGGTGTCAGGTCACACCAGAAAGTTTTCACATCCACCCCAATTCTCCATGACATGAGTCATGACCCAAGTCCGCACAAAACTATCTCCATCACCGGCCGTCGCCACAATACTGCCCACAATACACACACAGTTCGAAAACCACGACAGTCCTCAGATCACTCAATGAGAATGTATAGGCTTACTCAGTCCGAAAGCCAAAAACTAACCTAGCGCCAGTCGATATCACACATGCTGCTTAAAATTTATGTTTGTAAAACTCTAGCATAATCACTACTTTGAGAATGTCGGGAAAAACGAACGAGAGACATTTTCATTCATATAGCGTAATCACTACTTTGAGAAGTCGGGCAACACGGACGAGAGACATTTTCATTCATGTAAAGTTCATTCTCTTCAAATTGTAATATATAGTCACCGACTTATCCTCTCAATGAAAACTACACTGCACGATTTCCGCACAAGCATAAAGTCACAATGTCCACAAAGCACTGCATGACTGAGCGAAGGTGTCTACTGTTCAAACTGTCGTCTGCTATGGTGTTGGGCTATAATTCGAAGTTTCACAAGACCTTGAAACTTGCCCAAAACGTCGATATATATCACAGAAAAAAGTTCCAGCATCATTTCGTTTCTATTAATATTCTGATGAATCTACAACTAGCTATCCGACACCTCACAACACTAATGTCCAAAAATCAAATTGACTTTTCAATTTCAAAATGGCGGCACGCCACCGGCAAATATGAAAATGTTCACCTCTCACCTGTGAAGTTTCAAACTGTCCGAGAAACACTTCACAATTACACAAAACTATTGTCTGAAACGAAGATTCGAACCGTCGACGACGCCATATGTGATGTTGCTACATACTTGCATTAACTTGCAACCAACAATCAATTATCGACTTCACACAAAACGAAGTATTAGTTTATGTCCTCTTTATTCGTGTTCTTCCTTTGCTCCTTGCTGTCTCTCGCCCGACTCACTCTCTCTCCTCTCTAGCGATCTCGTTCTCACGTTTAATCTCGCATCTCATAGCCAATCACCCAATCGCTCCAACACATGCTTTGCACGTGCATTCGCTCTCACTTCCCTCTCTCACACCAGGATTACGCTCAGTCGTCTGGGCGTCAGACTGTGCACCCACAGGTTGCAAGCGGGTGCCTCGGCGGCTTGAGCTAGATCGTGTATCGGCCAGCCCGCGCCTTGAGCCGCTCTTTGAGCTGGAAGAGCGCTATATAAGAACAATGATTAAACATAGCGTTCCTTTGGATACAGCTGGTGTCGCACAGCAAATTGGCGTCTTGAGTTCGATCTTCTATTTAGCCAGCATCTTGTGCAACTCTCTGTGCTGATAAAGTGCTACATAAAAACAATTCAAAAGAAACAATGTGTTGAGAAGTAAAACAACAACAACAACAACAACAATCACCATCACCACCACCACCAACAACAACAAGAAGAAGAACAACAACAAAATCACCAACCTACCAATAGTTTCAGGCTTAGATGTCAAAGTGACTGCGGAGCCAGCAACGAGGACCTCGGAATTCTGGTGGTTGCCGTCCAGTTCTAAGGCTTGCCCATGGAAGTTGGCACCGTGCATGTTGAAGCGGTCACCGGCAGAAAAGAGGTGCCAGGCCACACGTTCTCCTCGACACACCTCCAGTCCCTCCAAGTTGCCAAACATGCGGCCCGTTGATGGCTAGAGCAGACGATAATAAGAAATAGGGTACAATGAGTAGTTACCGGAGGCCTGTGATATCCACGACTAGGGCTGGACGGTTTTACTGATACGTAACTGTTTTCAGGTTCGGAAACGCGACGGTACGGTATACCGGTGCGGGTGTTCAAGATCCGGTTTACTGGGAAATCTCGACAACACATAACGCAACAGTGGGCGAGATCTTGTCCACCCCGAGAGCGAGTTTAAAACCCAAACACGTGGATAGGCAGCTGTTCTTGAAGAGGAACTTATAAGAACAGCAGCTTATCCACGTGTCTGAGCATGGTACATGGTACCAGTCGCCAATCCTTCTGTTCTTAAAGACCTTTCCCGTTGAATGTTTTTCTTTTACTTTGATTTTGTGGTTTAAAGTTTGCTGATGTTCTAAACAGTGATTTATCATAATTTGTTTTGAAGGCGTTCAAGCAATACTAAAGTTTCAGTTTATATGGAAATGTGGTTCTTTGCCACTGTTTTGAAATGTACATGTATGACAATCTTTCTTTTGCGTCGTTCACTACTGTCAGTGCCATATCCCATTTGATTGTAACACTTAAAATCGCGATATACCGGTGTTACGTTGAGACGCTCATGATGGTGCGTATGAAATGCGCACGATATTATGTGTGAAGCGCGTACAATGGTAGGCTTGTGAGTGACGCGCGCGATAGATCTGTTCGTTTTGTTTTTGCAACGCGTGCTGTGGTGGAGTGTATTTGCCTTTGGTTTGATTTTGCGTTGTTATTAGTAGAGGCTTTGTGTAGGGTTGGTGTTTTTAGTTGGTCGATATTGTTTGAGAATTTTCGGGAATCGGTTGTTTACTATCGATCGAAGCGTGTGGATTATTCTGTTGGTTACCATGGAAGCTTCCATTCCAAATGGGGTTGTATGACGTGAGTCACGTGATGATGAAATTAATTTTGATTGGTTGTGGTGTTTTATGTAGGATTATTCTCGTTTGTTCCCGTGTATGTAGAGACTATATAAGCGCCGCACTGTTAAAAAAAGTTTGGAGAGTTGTTGATAGTGAGTTGGAAAGTGAAATTTGAGAGTGAAAAGGCGATTGTATGCAGTTGTTGATGTGTGCTGAATAAAAGTGGAAAACTTCATACGTCGACTTTGTGACTTGTATGCTGTTTGGACGGGCTGCGTGGATAAACGAATCTGAGTTACACCCTATCAGGAATTCAAGCATCGGGGCTGAATCAAATACTGATAAAGAAAAACACCATCATCGAACCGAGTGTAACATTTTGGGGGTCAAGCCGCGATTCACGCCATAGCCAAGGGTTCAACTGCTACAACAAGCGAGTCAACGTTACGAGAGGCAGTCATCGAGGGTAGCCGCCAACGAGTTGCGTCGAGAGGGGCCAACATACTGGGACTACATCACCGATAGGTTCGGGTTGACTGCAAGGGCGTGTAGTCGCTGAAGAGTTGCTTCGTGAGCGAACAACAGATCGGGACTACGTAGCTGCCGTAAGACTACGTCGAGGGACAGTCTCGGAGCTACATCGCCAGTATTAGAGAGAGCGACGAGCGGACGTCGCGTCTACTTCAGCACAGGAGCGTGTACATCAACACCAGCTTGGTGCAGCGTCGCATACGACGAGGACAGCGGGGCCTGCGTCAGCGAAAGCGACTAGTGACAAGCATCAGCGCTACTGCAGAAAGCGTGCTGTTCTAGAACAGTCTAGAAAGGTACAGCACAGTCAAGAACTTTCCAGAAAAAAAAAGAAGAACTCTACAGTCAAGAACTTTCTAGAAGAAGAACCTTCCAGAAAAGAACTTTCCAGAAGCATCAAGATGGCTGACTTCTGGCAGAAAGGGATGCAACTGAATCTAAAAGGCAAACAGCTGACGGAGTACGTCAAGTCTCAGGAGAGAATACAAGAAAGAAAAATAGAGGAGCAGCGACGTCGTGAAGACAGAGAATCAGAGGAGCAGCGACGCCGTGAAGAAAGAGAATTTGAACTCGAAGCGCAGCGTCGCCAAGAAGAAAGAGAAGAAAAGCGTCGACGTGACGAGATGGAAGAGAGACGATTAGAAGCTGAGCGTCAATTCCAGTTAGAAATGGCGCGCATCCAACAACAGCAGCACGCGCCACACGTTATCAGCGACTTCAAAGCTCCAAAATTGCCAGCATTCGTCGACGAAAAGGACCAGATCGACAGCTATCTAGCGAGGTTTGAAAGGTTCGCCGAAAGCGCTAAATGGCAACGTCAAGACTGGGCGATCATACTCAGCGCACTACTGACGGGGAAGGCGCTCGATGTCTACAGTAGACTGTCGAATAATGACGCCAAAGACTACGACGTTTTGAAAGCGGCCCTATTGCAGTGCTACAACTTTACAGAAAAGGGCTACCGTCAACGCTTTCGTGAATGCCGGCCTTTGTCAGACGAGACACCAAAGCAATTTGTGGAGCGCCTGTCATCATACCTACACAAGTGGGTGGAATTATCAGGCAAAGGGAAGACTTACGAGAGTCTCCATGAGCTGATCGTGAGGGAACAATTACTCAACGCCTGCCCTAAGGACCTCGCGATCCACTTGGAAATACAAAAGTTGCAGACGCTAAAAGACGTTGCTGAGGCTGCTGAAAGATATCTCATCGCTCATGAGAAAACGTCGGGGCCACCCAGCGCGACGAAACACTTTCAGAAGACGGCAAGCCAGACGAGCCAGAGACACACTGACTCCACGCCTCCTCCCAGGGAAAGGCATTCAAGAGGCTGTTTCACCTGCAACGCTACAGACCACAGAGCGGCTAACTGTCCTCAAAACAAAAGTAGCGGACAGCGGGGCAGTACGGACAATGCAGCGGTGGGCAACCGACAGAGACGTTTCTCCAATCAACGGCAAAACAGTAGATCTGACCATCAAGTGTGCGGCGGGAGCGTCATTCTTCCGAGTGAGACCAAGCGCACAGCTACTCCTGCGGACGTGCAAGAGTGCATGACCGATGGCCAACTTCTCCTTGCCAACGGAAAATCCATCCCCGTCGTCGCCAGCGCAGCTGTGACCGTCCAGAACATGCCTGTTTCCAAGGGACGCGTCGGAAATCATGAAGTGACTGTCCTAAGAGACTCTGGTTGCAGTGGGGTCATTGTCAGAGAAGATCTAGTCGCTAAAGAACAGTTCACTGGCGATTCAAAATGGACACTTATGGCCGACAGCAAATGTGTGAGAGCGCCAGTTGCGAAGATTCATGTCAACACCCCTTTCTACATAGGCGAAGTCGAAGCGGTTTGCCTGAAGAAGCCGCTATACGATTTGATGATCGGGAATATCGACGGTGCGAGGCGACCCGACGACCCCGATCCAGAGTGGAGTCCTGCCTCAACTCAACACGTCGAAGTTGTGGAGGAGGATCCATTGCCATTTCCCGATGGAGACCTTACAGAGCTGCTACGGGACAATGTGGTTACTCCGGCTCAGCCCTGCCGACCAGAGATTGTCGGTGCCGTTACTACCAGGGCCCAGGCCAAGAGAGACAAGACTACTACGCCACTGAAGGTCGCCGACAACTCAAAAGCTGCCATCGTGGACAGAGATAAGCTGATCCAGCTCCAGGAAGCTGATAGCACTTTAAACAAGTACAGGAACCGCCAAGACCACGTGACCAAAGGCAGTGGTACGGTCTATTTTGAGGTGAAGGCCAAGATCCTGTACCGAATCTTCCAGCACCCGAGGGTCAACGGAGGGAAACCACTACGTCAAGTCTTGGTGCCGTTACCCCTAAGGCGCCAGGTGATGGAAGTAGCGCATGACTCAATCATGGGAGGTCACCTAGGCATCAAGAAGACGTCAGAAAGAATCCAGGCGGTGTTCTACTGGCCAGGACTTCATGCGGACGTCAGCCGTTTCTGCCGATCATGTGACATTTGCCAGAAGACCATACCTCGAGGAAGGGTCCCTAAAGTGCCAATGCAGAGAATGCCTTTGATCGACCGACCTTTCAAGAGGGTGGCCTTAGACTTAATCGGCGAAATAAGACCTCCGAGTGAAGAAGGTCATCGGTGGGTACTGACTTTAGTAGACTATGCGACTCGGTACCCAGAAGCAGTGCCTCTGAAGAAGATTGACACTGAAACTATAGCAGAGGCACTGGTGGACATGTTCAGTAGACTTGGAGTGCCTGAAGAGATCCTGACAGACCTCGGGACGCAGTTCGTCTCTGACTGCATGAAGGAGGTCAACAGACTGCTGAGCATCCGGCATTTGACTACGACACCCTACCATCCGATGTGCAACGGGCTTGTCGAAAAGTTCAATGCTACGCTGAAGTCCACCCTGAAGAAACTGTGCAGCGAGCAGCCCAGACAATGGCATCGCTACATCAACGCCCTACTTTTCGCCTACAGAGAAGTACCGCAGGAGTCCACCGGCTTTTCTCCGTTCGAGCTGCTGTACGGAAGAACCATCCGAGGGCCGATGCACATCCTAAAAGAACTGTGGACGAAAGAAGTAGACACCCCAGAGGTGAAGAACAGCTACCAGTACGTGTTTGAGCTACGGGAGAAGCTGGAGCAGACTCTCGAGATAGCCAGAGAAAACCTGAAGAAGTCCCAAGACTGTGGAAAGCACTACTATGATCGTAGGGCTGTGAGCAGGAAGTTTAAACCTGGCAACAAAGTGCTGGTGCTGCTACCTACTGATCACAATAAGTTGCTGATGCAGTGGAAAGGCCCGTACGAAGTGGAGACCGTGGTGGGAATCAACGACTACAAGGTGAAGGTCGGCCAGCATTCCAAGATATACCACGCCAACCTCCTTAAGCTGTACGTGGAAAGGCCATCAGAGACTGTGCATGTGGCAACAGCAGCTGAGATCGACAACAGCTTTGACAGCGAGGAACTGTTGGAACTGGGAGACTTCCATAGCAAAGAAGGCATCAATGATGTTAAGCTAGGACCACGCTTGACGGAAGGTCAAAAGATTGAGCTCAAGGACCTTATGGGCGAGTTTCCCCATAGCTTCAGCGATGTCCCAGGCTCTACGACTTTGGTCGAACATGAAGTCCACACCCAGACCTGGAAGGAGCATCTGCAGACCTTGAGGGAGCTGTTCCACCGTCCCGCAGAAGCCAACCTGACCGTGAGACCCAGCAAATGCATTCTGGGAGCTGACAACGTCGACTGCGTCGGAAATCCGACGGAAGAAGGAGACAGCGGAGGATGCACTGATTCCAGGAAAGCCCACAAGATCACCGTCTTTGACCCTGGGCCGATGATGACGGTAACTGACGAGGGCGTCGTTTCCTCGCGGATGAAAAAACGTTGACTGGGTAAATGATCTGTGATCATTGACAATATCCAGGCAGATTTGAAGATGAAAACCATTGACTCTGTGTGAATGAACTGAGAACGTTGATAGTGTTCAGACAGGCTGAAATAAGTTTTAATTTCTGATTTTGTTTGTGCATTGCGTATCAACGTTGGTGAAAGAAATTAAGTAAATTTCTTCTTGAGTGGGGGGTTATGTTACGTTGAGACGCTCATGATGGTGCGTATAAAATGCGCACGATATTATGTGTGAAGCGCGTACAATGGTAGGCTTGTGAGTGACGCGCGCGATAGATCTGTTCGTTTTGTTTTTGCAACGCGTGCTGTGGTGGAGTGTATTTGCCTTTGGTTTGATTTTGCGTTGTTATTAGTAGAGGCTTTGTGTAGGGTTGGTGTTTTTAGTTGGTCGATATTGTTTGAGAATTTTCGGGAATCGGTTGTTTACTATCGATCGAAGCGTGTGGATTATTCTGTTGGTTACCATGGAAGCTTCCATTCCAAATGGGGTTGTATGACGTGAGTCACGTGATGATGAAATTAATTTTGATTGGTTGTGGTGTTTTATGTAGGATTATTCTCGTTTGTTCCCGTGTATGTAGAGACTATATAAGCGCCGCACTGTTAAAAAAAGTTTGGAGAGTTGTTGATAGTGAGTTGGAAAGTGAAATTTGAGAGTGAAAAGGCGATTGTATGCAGTTGTTGATGTGTGCTGAATAAAAGTGGAAAACTTCATACGTCGACTTTGTGACTTGTATGCTGTTTGGACGGGCTGCGTGGATAAACGAATCTGAGTTACACCCTATCAGGAATTCAAGCATCGGGGCTGAATCAAATACTGATAAAGAAAAACACCATCATCGAACGGAGTGTAACAACCGGTACGAAATACCGATACGACCTAAAAATATCGCGGTAATACCGGTACGACTTTGAACCACGGTACCCAGCTCTATCCACGACAGCGTATTACAAGGGCAGCTAATTCATATAGCATAGATGTTTTGAGAGCGCGCGGACACGATGTTTTATAATCAAATCTAAGCAAATATTAAGAAACAAAATGTAAAACAGATTAGTCCTATTTCTTTGAGTCAATACATTTTATAAACATTCATAATTTTTCAAGGGTTCAGACTCACTTTATGGAAATTGATACAAACAGTAAGTTTAATTGAGGGCATTAACAAAGTACGCCACTGTGCTATCGACGATCCAATACCGCTGTGCTATGGAAGACCCACTATACGTGATTAACGCTACTGTGGGTTGAACAAGCGCTCAGTACAAAACTACTGCACATTTCGTGATGTTGGAAGACGGACGAAGAAGCAAAGCATTAGCGATGAAAGGAAAGAGATATGGCAGTGCTTGAGAACATTGAGTTTTTTTTTTATTCCAGTCTATTTCTCCCCCTTCCCCATCTTTTTCTCCATCATCCTTCGTGCCAAATATGAATGCCGATAAAAAAAAAACATTAGGCAGGTGAAGTTTACAGCAACAAATCACTACTACCCTATTCAAATCTTCTTCTATCGTCTGTTGTTAGCTCCCCTGAATAAATGACTACTGCACTATTGAACTGTTCTCACATCGTCTGTTGTTAGCTCCTCTGAATAAAGGACTACTGCACTATTGAACTGTTCTCACATCGTCTGTTGTTGGATCCCATGAATCCAGCGTCGCTGACGTTGACGTTGGCGGGGTCGGAGGCGTAAGTGTCGATGTTGTACTGCAGGTGCCAGGACAGGTTCTCGTTGACAGTCATAAACAGTAGGTATATGTGTTTGTTCCCTGAATACCACGAGTTGGACCCCGCGACCTGTACACCATAACAACTGTGTATAGTTCTTATGTTCACAGCGGAATTATAATAAAATTATAATTTTGCTGAATTTACCACATTTCATTTCAGATCATTCTAGACCTACAAAGATGATTTTGTAGCCTTATCGGACATCATTTGTATAAGTTAATAATAGTTTAACATTTTGAGAGTTTAATTGTTTAGTGTTGTTATTTGTGTTTAACACCCCCCCCTCCCTCCTACTCCATTATCACCCTGCCCCAATTACTCAATGATCTTCCCTCGATTAGCCTAGCTGTCGCTGCACGCGGAAAATGGTCGTAATTATAGAAACGCAGCCTTAGATTGAACCAATTGTAAAACAAATTAATTTAGTTAAGAGTTCTTAAATAGCGCATTTTTTGTTCAAGAGCTGCTCAAGGCGCTGTCCGATACAGGATACAACTCAAGCTACCTGAGGCGCCCACTTGTAACTTTAGGAAACTTTGTCTGACACCCACACCACTGGGCGCAATCCTGGTCGACAGGGGATGGGGGAGAAGGACCTAGTGCTGACTGGGCGTATTTGTATAGCCGGCACTCTCCCGTTTAGGACATGAGCGTCAGGATCTTTAAAGTCCGTGCGATGGGATGCGTGCGCCGACTTAACCTCGGTTTATACTCTCATCCGAAGGAGAAAGGGCACGCATTGCCCGTGTCCCAGGGTCCTGTCATTTCTGTGTCGGCACTGCAGGCGGTCAACGGGCTTGGGACCACTGCCTGTACGGTCTGCGACGTTGCTTGACATTCAATGCTTTAATTGTTTTTGCCGTTGCGTGCACCAACTGAGCCAACTGCGCGCCCCTTTGAATGAAACATAATGGCCAGGTTCTCTTACCAGCTGTCCTTTGTTACAGATGAGCAGGGGCCCGATGAGGCCAGTCTGCACGTCCCTGATAGAATCCACGGCGGAGATGTAGGAGCGAGAGATGCAAGGGCCGTCATACCTGCCCAGCTGCGGCACAAGGAAAGTGTACGTGGTGGTCTCCCCTGGGGAAACTACGTGGCCTTCCACTTGGTTAGCTGCAAGAGAGAGTGGCGCGGTCATCAGGGGGTGGTGATGGTGGTGGGTCGATATAACAATAATGTACATTTGATCAGATGCAAGAGAGAGTCTCCTCTCTGAAAATCCGTATCGGGAAGAGAGGGGACTATAAACTGATACACATTCAGATGCAAGAGAAAGCGGTAAACCGGAGTAAAGTAAAGGTTACAGGGGCGTGGCCACCTTTCGGTTTGTTTGTTTGTTTGTTTGTAGATTATAGTCACACGACACTTTCGCATATAGGTGACTACTGGACCGATTTATACTGACACCAGCGGGCCAGTTGTTGGTAAAGGGGAAAATAATATGATCACACGTTGACCAATCCCGGATTCGAACCAGCGACCTTTCGGTTACTAGCAAGACGCTCTTACCAACTGAGCTACCCGGCCCCTCAACACCTTTCGGTCGTTGGCGACCTTCCTTTTTTCTAGGCCAGCTTAATGAGGGCGGTGCCTGTCTCCTCTCCCTCACTGACTGACCTTCGCCCGTTGATGCTAGATCAAAGAGCTTCTGAAGGTGCAGTCAGATGGAAACCCAATACAAGCTCTCTCACCCGCACCCGCCCCTCCCCGTCCACGCCCCCCCTCCTGCCAACTCATCTCCTCCACCACCACCACCACCCTAATTTTGTTTTATTATTTTTTTTATATTTTATTTATTTATTTTTATTTATTTATTTTTCTTCCCCTTCACTTGAAAATCCTTTTTTTTTTGTCTAAAATTTTCTTTTTTTAAAATAAAAATTTATTTTTTTTATATTTTTTTAAAATTGTAATTAATGTTCTGTTGTTGTTTTCTGTCGTCCGCCAGTGATATTTTGACACGTTATTATTATTTGGGTAGCACTCATTTAAGCCTTGTGCTTTTGTGTGCGCACTGATGTTTTGCCTTGTATTAATATCTGGTTTGTTTGTTGAATAAAATTTATGTTACAACAATACAAGCTGATTCTCTTTGTAATAATGCCATGGTTCACTGAACCACCTTAATACACGCGAGTGTGCATGTACATGTAATTATGGCCGTCACACCAGAAGCATAGAGAAACACAGTGCACAGGCTTCTGAGTTTTACAGAATCACCCTTTGACTCATACCCTCACAGAATTACGTTTTGACACATAACTTGACAGAATTACGCTTTGACACATAACTTGAAAGAATCACCTGTTGACACATAACCTGACAGAATCACCATTTGACACATAGCTTGATAGAAACACCCTTTGAACCATAACTTGACAGAATTACCCTTTGAAACATAACTTGACAGAATCACCATTTGACATATAACTTGACCGAATCACCCTTGACAAATGACTTGACACAATCAACCTTGATACACAATCTGGACACAATCACCCTTGATACATAACCTGACACAATCACCCATGACACATGATTTGACACAATCACCCTTGACACATAACTTGATAAATCACCTTTGACACATGACTTGGCACAATAACCCTTGACACATAACTTGGCACAATCACCCTTTGACAAATAACTTGACACAATCACCCTTGACACACAACTTGACACAATCACCCTTTGCCGCGTGTTCTTGACACATTCACCTTTTGCATCTGACTTGACACAACCACCAGAGAGTGGTAGGCTCTAAATAAAGAAAGGGGGCAGAGAGAGAGAGAGAGAGAGAGGGGGGGGGGAGACAGAGACAGAGACAGAGACGGACAGAGAGAGAGACACAGAGAGAGACTGAGACAGAGACAGAGAAAGAGACGCATACAGACCTGCAGAGAAAGATGGACAGACAAAGAAAAGTAAGATCTCTAAATTCATCACACAAAGTTAAGATAAACGCCACCAAACTCACTGTCAGGGTTTCTGTACACGAAGCCCTCGTCCTCCTTGCGGAACTGAAGGCCGTGAGGGAAGAATGAGTACGGCCTGTTGGCCACGTTCCTCACCGTCACCAGCACCACCTCCCCTACCTCCATCTCCAGCACCGGTCCCAGAATGCCCAGGTGCTGTTCTGCAATGCCGCGTGGCACACGCCTGCTGAATGTTCCGTCCGTGAACTGCACGAAGCGGGTCTTGCGGTATTTCCCTCCAATTCTGTTTGGGCCCTGCGAGAAATACGTCGCTGACATCCTGGACAGTCGCAACAGAGTGTTTCATTCGGTTATTGTATTTTCAGACTTCGCTGCGATTACTCCGAGTTAGTCGGGAATCAGAGCGAGCCAAATAGGGTCTGTCGGCCCGTCTGTCCGTCTGTTCGGTCTGTTGCACGCTGAATCTCATGCACCATTTTGTTCCTACTTCATAGAAACGTAACCAGAATTAGAGACCAGCTTTCCCGTGCCATTGTATTTGCTCTACATCCAACACCACGGGGTTAATTCTTTTATAAACACAGGTATTTCAAATCATGGCCAATCATTCTGAGGCAGTACCTTGATCGATCAGTCGGTCGGTATTTTATTTCTCTGTTGAATATACTTTATTTGCATTGTCTTCTTTTGTTGTTGTTGTTCAGATTTTGATTATTTTTATTATTATGCCATTCATATTATTTTGCACGTTCCGAAAGGTCAAAGCCGCTGACGTCCTTTGAGGTTGTTCTACACCTTGCTAGTAAAGTATGTAGAGAGGTTAAGTAAAACGGTTTTGGTCAGTTCAAAACAGTTTGAATTGAGTTATTCTTGTCTTCTTCTTTGGCACGACATTTTGACAGGAGATAATCCTGTCAACGTTTGACCTTTAGTGTAGAACGGTGGGATTAAACAAGGGTGAAAGGACACAACTCCAGGTAAAGGAAAACAGCTCCAGCTAAGGGACACAACTCCAGCTGTGGACCAATATTAAGCGACATTTGGACCGGGGACAATAACCCTATCAGTTTGACGCTAATGTAACGAGTAGAGGAGTCGACCAATACACGACCTTTGATTGTTAGTTGGTTGGTTGTTTCATTAACGTCTTGTTCATCGAGATAACAAGACGCCCGCACACAATCACAAACATTCGCATCACATGCATACATACATATAAAATACATAATTACATTAACCAAGCCACTGGATAATCAATCCAAGCTTTTGCTAATCTAACCTTTGATTGTATTGTAACTCGATCTGTTACGATTGAGACACGCACGACAGTTCCGATCATTTTATTTTGCAAAGCAAGAGATGATAGCGTGTATTTACCATTTGATATGATTCTGCCCTGTTGTTAGAACAAGCTTTGTATAATGTGGATAATTTTCGTCGATCCCGACAATTTTCTGGAATTACTTGTTTACTATTGATTGAAGTTTCAAGATCTATCCGGCGTTAGCTTGTAAACTGAGGAATGTTCTATGACGTAAAACACTCCCAGTGACGAGTTTTATTTTTATTGGGTGTTATTGCGTCATGCTTGAATGTTCTAAGCTGTAATGGATTGGAGAGAGACTATATAAGTATAGCACTGTCTGCTTGAAAAAGTGATTTTTTGAAAGTGATTTTTGGAAAGCGATCTTGTTGGCAGTTGTTGATGTTTCCTGAATAAAGTTGGAAAACTTAATACGACGACTCCTGCCCTGTTGCTGAGTGAACAGCATAGACCAGGAATATATAGACCGCGCAGTGACGCCATTGGTGTGATGACGCGTCAAGAGTTATGCGACTTGATTGTAACATGTGTGAAAAGGCCTGCTTCACAGAGCGAAGATCTGATGGAGAGGGGGAAAAAAAATCGCAGGAGCAGTTACGGTGACCACTGTGCAACTTTGAACTGCACAAATGCACGATTAAAGGCTGCATGCAAGGGGAAGAGTTTTTTGCGTTTCCCAAAGGAAGAAGAACGGTTAAGTTCTTGAAGAAATTGTAGATCTATTCTGACAGACAAGAATCATGATATGAATGAATTATGATGACCAAGACCTGTCAATGAATGGTTGTCAATGATACAAGACGGATTGGAACTAAGGTGATGTTTCGTGTAAGAAACGGTTTGGATTAGCCCAAGGAATTAATAAAGGTTGTGTGTAGGGTTAGTACTTAGTGATAATTAACTTGAATTTAGTTCAGTATCAATAAAAAGTACGCCTACTCACTACTGTCATTGTCAGTGTCAATAAGCCACAGTAGAACTAAAAAGGGGTGCCCTCTGGCCGTTTGCTGTCATGTATCATCCTCTGTCTAGATCTAGATTTAAAACGATTCTGGTGCACTGCAAAGTCTTGGTATAAACGTGATTAATGTGATGTTTGTTAAGTAACCCAACTTGATTTGCCGCACTAATTAGCTCACTATTGTCATGTTCTCTGCAATTGTTAACCCCAAGGCTACTTAAAAAAAAAAAAAGAGAGATTGTAAAGACAGTATGAGAAAAGCAAAATTTCAGCGGCTTGTTATTTGCTGTCCACCGAACTGTGTCTGTAATTCCTCAACTTCAATCCGTATGCTGTATAACCCCATACGGAACAAAAAATAAATTACGCATGTATGACACATATTCTAGACTAGTGTTGTTTTGTTTTTTTATTATTATTATTTTTATTTTAACTCAATTTATCTTATGCATACTGTTTATTTCAAGCAACAAAACAATGCAAAAGCCACCTATATCACGGGTTACAGTTTAGGAAGCGCTCATAACACCCTTACGGTCAAGAGGCAGCAAGTCATGAAAAAATAAACAGATGTGCATAAAAAAAAATTTCTCAAATTTGAAAAGCCTTATTTCAAACATTTTCAACAGCAAAAGGTGAAAATCGCGGTCTAAAACATTTTTTAAAAATATAATTAAAAACTCCATATATAGACAAGAGACTAAGAACCGAAAGCAAGCCCATGTGAGGTTGAAGGGACGTAACTCCTCCACCGTACATCACTTCTCATAGAGGCGATATCGCGAAGTGATCTCTCTCTTCTTCCTTTCTCTCTGGTGAACAGTTAACGTAAATAAACGAATTCGTGTTACGCATATCAAGATTCAAGCATCAGGGCTGAATCGGCTATTGATAAACACGTGGAACACAATCACGTACGATCCAGGGGCAGTGAGGCTCCCTCCGCGGAAGAGGTCTTGTCCAGACGGCCCGTAGTCCCACTCATAGTCCTCTATGCCCAAGAAAAACTGACGATCTGGCACCAGTCTGCACAACAAACAATATCCAATGAATAATATAAAAGAGGATAAATAACCATCGCCTTTAACATGGTGACTTGACGTAAGATATAAAACATAAGAGGATTTATTGACTAAGGAAAATCTTACAAGGGTTTTGCTGTGGCATGGTGTTACGTTGAAACGCGCATGATGGTACGTGTGAGACGCGCACGATAGATCCAATCGTTTTGTTTTGCAAAGCATTCAATAACAGAATGTATTTCCCTTTGATTTAATTTTGCGTTGTTGTTATAAGAAGCTTGGTATAATGTTGATAATTTTCGTTGGTCGATATTATTGGAAAATTCTCTAGAGTTGCTGGTTTACTATCATCGAAGAATCTAGATAGATCCACTATCAGCTGAGAGGTTCTTTTATGAAAAAGAGTGTTGTATGATGTAAGACAGTGATGACGAAGTTTATTTTGATTGGTTGTAAAGCGTCACGCTGGAACGTTCTGACGTTATTTTGAGTATAGAGAAACACTATATAATTGATGCACTGTGTAGAGAGAGAAAGTGGATAAAATAAAAAGCGATTGAGCGATTGTATGCAGTTGTTGATGTACGCTGAATAAAGTTGGAAAACTTCATACGACGACTTCTGCCTTTTTGCTGATTGAACAGGTTGCGTGGATAAACGAATCCGAGTTACACTTATCAGGAGGATTCAAGCATTAAGGCTGAATCAACTACAGTGGAACCTCCGGTATCCGGCTCTCTGGTATACGACTCCCTCCGTTATGTGACCTGAAAACTTCTGACGGATTCACTTCCAATAATAAATGACCTCTGGTATGCGACAACCTCGTTTATGCGACTAGCGACCGTGTCTTAAGCCCTTTATACGACCGTCTTAGGGCAATTTAAAAGAGATATCAGTTAATTTGCTGTCTGTACCTTTAGTTTTTTCTCTCATGTTAGTGTACGCCTGCTGTTGTCTGCTATTTCCGGTTCGCAAATAAGGGACATTACTCGCCTACACTGGCTGTCAAAATGGCGTCGCGCAAGAGGAACGTTTTAAGTTTGGCAGAGAGAATGAAAGTGATTGAAAGAAGTGAAAATGGGGAGAGTTGTTTGTCTATTGCAAGAAGTTTAGACGTTGGGAAGAACCAAATTCAGCTCATCATAAAGGATAAGGAATCTGTGAAACTACGATGGGAGAGTGGAGAAAGTGGCGAAAAGGGAAACATCGAAACTGAGAGCTTCTGCACTGACAGACTTGGATGAACGCGTCTGGCAGTGGTTCGACTGTTTTCTATTTTTGAAGTTGTGAATAAAAGACAAAGCTAAAAATGAAACATGTTTTACAGTTTCCTTTGTCAGAGAATACATGCTGGTGAGTGTGAAAATTATGACTACATACCCCTCCGAGCCTGACCCCCCCACCCCACCCCACCCATTGTTTCCGGTATAAGACCACCTCTATTATAAGACCGTTTTTTCTCAAATTTTGGACGGTCGTATACCGGAGGTTCCACTGTACTGATAAAAAACAAAACCAACATCGAGTGTAAGACATGACGACAGTAAAATATATCTTTTCTTGCACAGCCTCACATGCATTCATCATGTCTTACACTCCTGGCAATCATCCTGTATCTAGGGTTAATGATGTTCAACATAGTATTAAACACAAATTTGTCAAATATCACAAATCATGGAATCACAGCAGCTCAATGCGCATAAAATATGTTGACGATGTCCTCCTCGTCCTCATCCTCCTCATCATCATCACCATCACCATCATCGGCATCAAGAGGAAGAGTTATGCCACAACAGCAGCAAAACCCTTGGCATTATGCTTTTCCTGGACGTACCTTGTCCTGGACGCACCTCAACTACATTAGTAATTGAACACCAGGTTTTGCCCCCATCTGACAACTTTCAACTTTTGTACCGCATCATGAGGCCAACAGCAAAAACAACATCACTATTATCATCATGACCACAACTACCACCAACAGCAGCCATGCATGTCCGTTCATCCACAATGATTTGTTTTAATTTTTGTTTTTTGGTAATGCATTCTCTATGAAGATCTACCACAGTTTGCAGCCGAACCTGTCCAAGTCTAGGACAATACAGAGTCAGCCAACGATGAGGCGGCCTAACCTAGGACTGCGCGGCAATAGACATAAATCTAACAAGATGAGCCAGTCAGAGCATAAGTTTGTAACTTGTCTACTGTTGCCTGTATGACTGTGAAATAACGAAATGTTTTGTAAGTAGACCTTGTGGCCAAAGGTATTCCTCGTGCATTTTAAATCACTTGGCACAAAGAATCTGAATCTGTACTCTTTCTTTTCAGTTGTTAGGAGAAAAGAGAGAAACCTCACGTGCCTGCCACAGGCAAAGAGTGTCAGACCACACGATTATCATGGAGATGGAAGGACAGACTAGGTGACTGCTATGGAGAAAGTTGGATAGACCATGTGACTGTCATGAATAAAGCGCAGACCACGCGACTGTCATGGAGAAAGAGAGACAGACCACGTGATTGCCATGGAGAAAAGGGAGCTGACCCGTGACTACCATGCGAGAGAGGAGCCTGCCATGCGACTGTCATGAAGAGAGCCAAACCACGTGACAGTGATGGATAAAGAGGAGCTGACCACGTGACTGCCATGGAAAAATAAGGAGTTGACCACGTGACTGTCATGGAGAAAGAGGAGCTGACCAGGTGACTGCCAGGGAAAAAGAAAGAGTTGGCCACGTGACTGAAATGGAGAAAATTGGAGTTGACCAGGACAGTTCAAGCAACTGTACATTGTTTTGTAGATTACGCCTCATCGTTGTCGGTTGCATCTGTACGAGTCAGACCGCACCTCTGCTACGAATGGAGAGAGAAGGTCCCTTGCAGGGATCTAGTCTGAGAAGACCTTGTGATGACCTACCCATCACTGGTGCCATGTGTGGGGTTCTGCCACCAGTGGTTTCCGGTCCAGTAGTGTGGGGAGTCGTGGGCTTGGAACATTCGTTGGCCATCTAACTTGACGAAATCCACCGACATTACCGGAATGTGCTGCCTGATGAAGTCCATCAACATATCAAATTTCCCGTTTGTGTTTCTGAAAACCAGAAAAACACAACACTATAAACAAAGGACTGTCTTTGATATAAAGTTGTTCTTTGTAAACATCTCGGTCTCCCATCTTAAAATTCCAGGGTGTTTTTAGTAAATCAATCAACACCAAAGTCGTATTTTCTCTCATGATGATGATGATGATGATGATGATGATGATGATGATGATGATGATGATGGTGATGGTGAAGATGATGATGATGATGAGGTCGACCATTAAGACGCAGCTCCCACATGCTAACAGCGTGCTCAGGGCGCATATTTGTTATGTGCAATTACAATGAGGTTTTCTACCTTGTTTCTAGTTCATGCTCCATTTCTATACAAATTCCGAACATTCCAATAAACAAGGAGAGCACATGTCTATGTTCCCTAAGGTCTACGGTTTATGTGTCCAACAGCTATGTTCCCCCAGGACTATGCCACCCCTAACCCCTCTCCCACATAATTATGTTTCTGATCGATCGGGGGATAGGAGGAGGGAAAATGCCTATCCTTACCTATCCGATCCTATTCTATCCTATCCTATCCCGTAACTCGAAAGTCATTGGGGCACCACAGATGATCGTTTAACCAGCGTACTCCATCTTTCTCTGTCCTCAGCAACCCTCATGGCTTCGCTCAATTTCAAGCCAGTCCAGTTTTGAATGTTGTCCTCCCACCTCTTTTTTGTCTCCCTCTTCTTCTGCCTCCTTGCACCGTGCTTGCAGGAGGTTCTTTGCAAGGCCTGATGAACTGGTAAAGTGGCCATACAATCAGTGTTTCCGTTTCCACATCACCACTGTGAGCAGGTCATCGAGTTGTCCCATGGTTTGTGTGATGGTGTGTCGGTCTTCGTCGTTGGTGATGTGCTGGATATAGGAAATGCCCAGAAGTCTTCTGTAACATCTCATCTCCATGCTTCGTATTCTTTGTTGTAAGTCTGCTGTGAGGGTCCATGTTTCGCAAGCGTATAGGACGATGGAGATGACAAGGGAGCGCAGCAGCCTTACCTTGGAATGTAGACTGATGGTCCTGTCTTTCCAAATTGGCTTCAACCTCGCCAGGGCAGCAGTTGTTTGTGCGATCCTGGAGAGGACATTGATACAAAGGATCCTAAATATTTGAAGCTATGCGCTGTATTGAGGGATGGGCCTTGGACTTTGATGTCCGTGTTGATGCCATTGGTGTTGTTGGTCATCACTTCGGTCTTCCCTGCACTTACTTCCATTCCAAAGGTTCTGGAGGTGATGTGAAGCCTCTGGACTAGCGGTTCAAGTTCTTGTTCCTCTCCAGCCAATTCATCAATGTCATCCGCAAAACGGAGGTTGGAGATTGCTCTGCCCCCTGTGCTGACTGTGCCTTCGTGATCTGCAAGGGCATCTGACATGCAGCGCTCCAAAAAAAATGCACCGAGTTGAAAATTTGCAGGGAAAATGCACCAAGTGGAAAATGGACGTGAAAAGTCTTTGAGGGAACGTGGACTTCGGGGAACAAAAACTCGGGAAACTTCGGGCTAACCCCAGTATTAAAACAAGATGGCAAGGTATTCAAATGAACTTCCATACTATTCAAACACATAGATGAAAATGTGTATTTTCAAAAAGTGTTTATTTTCTTGGTGATGTTGTTATGTATACTTTATCCAAAGCAGTAAGCAGCATGAAAGCATGGAATGAAAAATATATGGGAATAAAACGCCTAAAACATAAAGTACCACCTCGTGAACGACGAATGCGACTGTGATGAAGGGACAGGAGAAGTGACGGACAGCCTTGGGTTCAGATTCAAGGCAGGAATTCTATCGTCGGCTATCACGTTCAGGTACGCCATCTGACCGCCTGAAATATAATCAGTCAGTTAACCAGAAGGAGAAGGAAGAGGAGGAGTAGAAGTTAGTTAGTTAGTTAGTTAGTTAGTTAGTTAGTTAGTTAGTTAGTTAGTTAGTTAGTTAGTTAGTCATTGTTTATAGGGTCCAGCGGACTGCAAAGAGCGGAATCAGGACCACAACTTGGTTGAAAGAGGGCTCACCCCTGATCCATAAAAAAAGATCTGCTTAAACAACGGTAACG
>CM072517.1:68783103-68795603 GCA_036898135.1 Oncomelania hupensis
CTCCATCTTTCTCTGTCCTCAGCAGCCCTGATGGCTTCGCTCAGTGTTAAACCAGTCCATTCTCGAATGTTGTCCTCCCACGTCTTTTTCGGTCTCCCTCTTCTTCTACCTCCTTGCACTGTGCCTTGCAGAATAGTCTTTGCAAGGCCTGATGATCTGGTGACGTGGCCATACCATGGGAGTTTCCGTTGCTTCACCGCTGTGAGCAGGTCATCGTGTTGTCCAATGGCTTGTGTGATGGTCTGTCGGACTTCGTCATTGGTGATGTGTTGGGTATAGGAAATGCCCAGAAGTCTTCTGTAGCACCTCATCTCCATGCTTTGTATTTTCCGTTGTAGATCTGCTGTGAGGGTCCATGCTTTGCAAGCATATACACAGTGATTGAAAAAAACAACCGAAAAGGAGCTTCCAAACTTGTAACAGGTTGCAGGAATATGACATTTACTGAAAGATTTCGAGGTGAGCACCATGTCCAAACATTTATAATATATATTTGAATAAAATCATTTAAGATTGTCTGACTTATTTAAACCTCATCACAATAATACGCGCATGTCCGAAGGAAATGTTTTCAAAATAACATTTTCAAAAGTCAATAAGAAAATAAATACATAAAATAAAAGTAAATTAAATAAATGATACATACATTTTTAAAGGTTAATAAATAAATAAATAAATAAATAAATAAATAAATAAATAATGTAAAGTGTATTCAAAAATTAATTAATTAATAAAACAAATAAGGCGTATACATAATTATAAATAAAAACTCGAAAGTCATTATGGCACCACAGATGATTGTTCTCGAACGGTGTCCTCCCATCTCTTTTTCTGTCTCCCTCTTCATCTGCATCCTTTCACCGTGCATTGCAGGATGATCTTTGCAAGTCCTGATTCTTTGTGATGTGGCCATACCATCGGAGTTCCCGTTTTTTTTCAGCACTGTGAGCATGTTATGGTGTTATTCAATGGCTTGTGTGATGGTCTGTCGGAATTCGTCGTTGGTGATGTGCTGGGTAT
This sequence comes from Oncomelania hupensis, assembly GCA_036898135.1. NCBI lineage: Eukaryota > Metazoa > Mollusca > Gastropoda > Littorinimorpha > Pomatiopsidae > Oncomelania > Oncomelania hupensis. Next base: position 68,784,124 of record CM072517.1, read on the forward strand.
AGGAAATGCCCAGAAGTCCTCTGTAGCATCTCATCTCCATGCTTCGTTGTAGATCTGTTGTGAGTGTCAATTTTTCGCAAGAGTATAGATGGAGATAATAAGGGAGCGCAGCAACCTTCTCATGGTCCTGTCTTTCCAAATGGGCTTTAACCTTGTCAGGGCAGCTGTTGTTTGTGCTATCCCGGATGCGATATTTTTTTCCCCACATCACTTCTGAGGAATACCGTAGATGGAACGATTTCAGACCTAAACCGTACAGAGTTGTTACTTCCCTTTCGTGCTCTTCAGTGTCTTCACACGCCAAAGTTGGCTAAAATAAGCTTAGATAATTGTTTTTTTTCCCCTGTTAAATGCCTTTGTACATTTGTATCGAACGAACGAACGAACGAAAAACGATGCTTAACGTCCTATTGCATGAGCGTTAAGGACAATAAAATTGGGCTAAAGAGCCCTCATCATACATATTTACCAGACCATTTGGTCTGGCTGTAATCTACATTTGTATCATTATATGTGTAAGCTTATAGATATAGATATATATAATGGGCGTATGTGTATTATTATTTGTATATGAGCCAACTTATCTTATATGAATATTATGTATCATTGCAAGAGTCAGGCGTGTGTGTGTGTGGGTGCAGGAGAGGGAGTTTCTGATTGTTATGCAACCTGTAAGATATAGGATAGTTTGCAATTATAATAATCTATCTCATCACATAGTTTAATGGATCCATTTTAATCGTGCTTCTATTGTTGGATGTGATTGTTCGTTGTGTGTATGTAATGCGAATTCGCTAATGCTGCCACTGTAATTGCTATTTTTTAAGATGAATAAAGTTGTATTGTATCTATTTTATTTTTTTTAAAGAGTTTCAAAACTTATTGTAGATTTTATATTTGTTTAATGTATTATTTTCATTGTTCACTGCAGATGATTTTAGTTTGATTGTACCGTCAGTTTGTTTTATATAACTAGGTTTTGATTGTCTGCCCTCTATATAATAGAACCCGTAAATGAGTCAAGAAGCTGGTATCAGTTTTCAATAAAATAAAAAGGACATTCGCTTGAAAAATTGTACCACTTACAAGATAGTGTTAAGAGTTAAGCTTACTCTTCTTCCTACGAAAAATACGAAAAAGCGACCCAAATCACAATACTTATCACAAAGCAATTCGCAATGCATATATTGCAAAGCTGACTGAAGCGATGAAGGCGGTAGGGTAGGCCTAGTCGGAAATTGTCGCATCCACTAACGTGGAGCAGTAAGGAATGAGCAAACTAAACTTTGGCGTGTGAAGTCACTGAAGGGCACGAATAGGGAGGTAACAACTCTGTACGGTTTACGTCTGAAGTCGTTCCGTTTACAGTATACCTCAGACGTGATGTGGGGAAAAAAATATCGCATCCCGGAGAGGACTTCCTGTCGGGACCCATTGTTTGATACAATTGCTCCCAAATATTTGGTTTTGTGCACCCTTTTGAGGGATTGACCTGGGACTTTGATGTCCGTGTTGATGCTTTTGCTGTTGTTGATCATCATGTTGGTCTTCTCTGCATTTAAGTTATTCCCATTCCAAAGGGTCTGGAGATGGTGTCAAGCCTATGTACCAGCTCTTCGAGTTCTTGTTCCTCTCCAGCCAATCCATCAATGTCATCCGCAAAACGAAGGTTGGAGATTGCTCCACTCCCTATGCTGACTGTGCCTTTATGATCTGCAAAGGCATCTGACATGATGCGCTCCAGGAAGATGTTGAAGAGAGTTGGAGAGAGTAGGCATCCTTGGCGCACGCCGATTGTTGTTCTGAACCAGTTTCCGATGGTGCTGTTGTGGAGATCTGCACTGGTAGCCTTGTCGTACAGGCTTTATATGACTTCAATAATGTTAGGGCTGATGTTTTATAAATAATTATTTTAAATAAGGAAATACATACATACATACATACATACATACATACATACATACATACATACATACATACATACATACATACATACATACATACATACATACATACATACATACATTACATTACCTCCAAGGTCCAAGCAAGAGAAGAGAGCCAGCTGATACGCTGTACTTGGAGTGGACATCGAGTGGCACTAATTAGGATTATCCGCATGTAATATACCGCGCTCCAGATTATCCCCTTCCTCCCTCCCCCCCCCCCCCTCCCCCAACACATCCGTCCCTTCCTCCACGCTCCTCTCCCTCTCCTGCCTCCCCCTAACCCCTTCACCCTTCTATCTCCAACTGCCTTTTTTTTATCTAGCTCTCCCCTAAGCACACACCTAAACACATGGACTGCGCTGTTCATGCTACGCTTATTCAAAACAGCTGCACGAAAGGTGAAGTACTGAAGAAAACGCGTCAACGTTCATCATGCTTCCGCAAAATAGTCTCAGGGCCGGACCTGGGAAAAGTCGAAGGGGGGGTTACAGATTCAGCGAAGGCGCGAAGCGCCGAGCCTTCAAGGGGGGTCCGGGTGCATGCCCCCCCCTCGGGAATTTTTTTTTTCAAGGATGCAAAATGGTGCAATCTGGTGCAATCTGAACCTTGAAAAAGCCATTTGTGATGGTCTGGGACTTTGAGCTTTTTTAACAATTGAACTGACAAACTCTGGAATACAAAAATTATCCTCTGCCCCTCCCTTAAAAAAAAACACAACAACAACAACACACACACACACACACACACACACACACACACACACACACACAAACATTTATTTATCAGCAGAGATGTTTTGTATACTATTATTATTCACTACTTTTTGTCGATCGTTAACGGTATAAAGCTTTACCTTGTAGTTTATGAACATCACCGCCCTGCTTTCACTTTCAGTTTTGCTGCACTAGGTTCTCCGGCATTAGTACCATTTGTGAACTGTATCTTCTGGCAAAACAGTTCATTGCCTCTTTGAAGTCAATATCAACATCCCTGTGCACTTTCAGTAAAGCAAGTCCATTGAGCCTCTGTTGCCCCATTGTAGAGCGCAGGTAGTTTTTCAGGTTGCGCAACTGACTGTTTGAACGCTCACACTCGGCAGTAGTGACAGGCAGGGTGCAAAGGTTCCTTAGCATGATGAACAGGTTGGGATAAAAATCCCTGTCACAATGTTTCAGTGCTTCTGATGCCGTGGATGGGATGATAGCTGTCGCATTCTCAGCAGCACTGCGCCATTTGCAAACCCACCGTTGGTGTTCTGCATCAAGGATAGCGTTGTCTGGTAGGTCAGACTCCCACAACATTGCCAGTGTCTTCACCCCATCTGGAACCTGCATTAAACCATCCTTGTTGTCTATTAAAGTGCTTGGCACCAGACAGAGACCATCAACTGCTAGACCAGCATTTTTTAACCTGGAGTCCAATTCGGTTGACAGGTGTTCCAAGAAAGGAATGGCAATGCTAATCTTGAAATATTCTTCTGGAGTGGCCGCAGGTTGGTTGCCACGGAGAGTCTGTCGAGATGCTTGACGAGGAACAATAACATCAGTTGTCAAAGCATTTGCCATTTTGCTGACTTCAGCAAACCAGGCAACGAATTATAGTTCATAATTATCAACTTAGCATCTTAATTAATATTTCTAAAAAGTCGTTTTGGGGGGATTAGGGCAGTATCAAGGTGAAGGTGCTGTAAGAGGCTTGCGGCCAGAACAGGAAAATATGGCTTCATTTACTCATTTCGTCTTAGGGGTTTGGGTTACTTGGTCGTTTCAACGGGAAAACGCTTTGGACGTTTCAACGGATCCCTTGAAATGGATTTCCGTTGAATTGTCTATAAATAACTCTTTGTACCTTGGACCAAAAGTGACTAAAAACTGCAATGTTTTAAAAACAATTAAAAAATTGAAACTCTTTGCTTTGAAAGAATTCAAGTTTTTTTTTTTTTTTTTTTTTTTTTTTTTGTTTGGGGGGGGGGGGGGGGGGGGGGGGGGGGGTCCGGAACCCAGGTAACCACCCTCCCCCCTGGATCCGGCCCTGAGTCTGATGATGATGATGATGATGGTGATGATGATGATGATGACGACGACGATGTTGAGGATGAGGATGATGAGGCCTTACCTACGGTTAACCATACCCCGTGGTGGAACTGACTCATTTTACAGTGTAGTTGGTTGGAGGACTTAATACACGTGTTTTAAGGAGCTTAGGTCTAAGGAGTGATTATGGTGTATCGCTGTGTCGAACTTAAAGTGAGTTTGAAGAGCTAGACCAATTGTTAAAACTTTTACATTAGATAGTTTAGCTCGCATTATTAAGTTAAATTATTTCTATAAAACTAGGCTTATATGTAAAACAAGGTTTGCAGTCGCCGAAACTTGAAGGAACTCATCCCGGAAACACCCGAGTACTGTAACGAAATTGGGTTTTGGTTAACGAGTAGTAGTAGTAGTAGTAGTAGTAGTAGTAGTAGTAGTAGTAGTAGTAGTAGTAGTAGTAGTAGTAGCTATTGGCTATTTCTTTTTAGTTCTCTCGGTTACACTCCTCATCTCTTTTTTCGACACTGTCGTGCGCGGGTCACTTAGCCCAATTTTGATTAAACATGACCTCCAATCGTCATATTCTTTAAACTTATCTGCACAATTTGGGTTGCTATCCAGAAGGTTCTGAACCGTAGCGCAGTCGCTGTGTTGGATGACTTACTACACGTGTTTTAAGGAGCTTAGCTTAAGGAGATAATATGGTGTACCGCAGTGTCTAACTGCAAGTGCCTAGACAATGTCAATAGCGTACCGAGGGCTAATTCATCTACTAATTGCAATGGACGATCCTTTAACATACGTGGACAACGTCCACATTCACAATTTGCAAATATCAGACACACAAACATTAATGTATAATTAAATAAACGGACAGAGAATGAGCTGAGACGTACGCGTGTTCGCATTCCGTTCAAACGTCCAAATTGACGTTAACACCATTTCCGTGATACGATATATGCTGTCGCTTCCTGTCTGCCGCTAGTTACTTCCCTTGCCACCTTCGAGCAAGGTCGAGGTCGGGTCTCTTTGCTTCGGGCAGCAGAGGTGCCCTACTTATGATCAGTGTTTCCGTGTGCGCGCCTCGATCGCTGTTATAACATCAGCTTGCGTTTAGAGTCACATTCTCTAATAATGTATTTTTTTTTAAATTTAAATGGAACACCTATAGGAATTGCACTCTCGAAGCTGATCTTGAGAAAAGAGATGACTAAATCCTACCGCCAATTATCAACGCCCAAAAAGAAGATAATAATAAAAATAAAATTAAAAGAAATTACAACGGAAATATTTTACTTTTTCCTATTCACAGATCCATCTAAGAAATGCAGGCGGCTATTTATTTTTCTCTATAATACAACCGAACAAGTTTTAAAATTGTATTTAAGCCGAGAAACAGGATCAAACAAAAGTGTGTCAAGCGGTTGAGATCACCAGAAATTTATGTTTATTTATTTACTTATTTCCATTATTTTGCTTATTTATTTTAAAAAAGAAAACAAGAAAATAACGTCCCAACTCTTTTTCTTTGTTTCTAAATTGCTGGTTAAAGTGTTTATGACTGCACATTGGCAGCTAGACGTATGTGGTTGATGGCGTGAGGTTAAATATAGACGGAAGGTCACTTAATATGTAAAACGAGGTGATAGCATGTGTCCAAATGCAATGTCAGACTATCGCCGCAGGTGAATACGAGTGTCACATAAAAGTTATTATTATTTATATTCGAGCTAATGCAAATTGACTGATGAATCGGGGGGAGGCTGACTGGACAGAGGTTAATCTTAGAGAGGTTCCCTTTGCATAATGATAGGCAGATGCACACCAAAAGCTAACTCATGCATGCACACCGACCCCCACACATGCATTTACGCACACCCCAGCACATGCATGCACACCAAAACACATGACATGTATGCACACCGACCTAACACATGCATGCACACCATAGGCGAGCGCGCACACACATAACACACCCATACCCACGCACACCACGCACGTCTTACCTGCCTGGCTTCCTCTCTCTCTCTCTCTCTCACACACACACACACATACACACACACGCACAAACATACATCCATAACCACATCATAATTCGCGAATAGTAACAAAAGCATACATCTATTTCTCAAACATGTAATGTACAGGCAGGGTGATCGCTATGAGAAGGTTTTTGATTGATTGATTGATTGTTGCTTTAGGTCCAGCGGACTCTTCCGAGGCAAATCAGGACCGGACAACCCCTGATCCGCATAAAAGATCTGCTGAAACGACCCTAGTGGGAAAACTGAATGCCCTCCACCGGCTAGTCACTTCACAATAAAGACATCCCACGCAGGGGACGGCTGAGGCTTCACCCCAACTAAGCGAACCCCTGGTTACAAAAACAAAATAGAATACAAACATCATTATAAATTATCAACAAAACACATACATATAAAATGCCTATATTGCTAAATAATAACATCATAGGAAGCCCTAGTGACCACCCGGCAGAAAGCGTCCAATACTCCCAAGCTGATCCAACAGACCTCATACACAAACAAGGAGTCTTGTCCAGGAAGAGTTTTCAAGAAAAAAGGTAGGTCATTGATCTAGCGAAGAAGAAGATAGTATAGCAGAGTGATAGGACAGAGCAGGAATGGGAAAGAGCAAATGAGGAAGACAGCGACAGTGGGAATTTAAAGCACTAAATTTCCAGAAAGTGGGGATACTATTTATACTGAAACCCCCGGCACTCCAACGGGGGTACTGTTGCCGCAGTGAATCGGTCATGCCTATAAAGGAAAGACAGGTTTTCAACTGGGGCTTTCACTTTTCCCTTTATAGGTTAGAACAATCTACAGTGGCAAGATTGCTCATGACCCCAAGGGGTTATGAGAAGGTAAAGGTAAAGGTGGTCCCATAGCCTTGTGGCCGTAGGGGAGCGTGATGCTGGAGATCACACTTATATTGGGCCAGCATAATGAGGGTGATGCCCATCTCTCTCCCTCGCTGCTTTACCTTCCCCACCCTTAAGAGAGTAGGTACTCAGTCACAGTTGAGTCAACTGGGGGCGTTGTTATTTGTCGCTTCACGTTTTTGCGGTCACCCATCCAAGTGCTAACCGCACTGGACGGTGCTTAACTTGCGACACCCCCATTAGAAGACGGAAAGGAAAAATAATTGTATTTTGTTGGTTAGTTATTCATTGATTATAGGGTCCAGCGGACTGCAAAGAGCCGAATCAGGACCTCAATAATTGACTGCATCCACTTCCATCGAAGGGAGGGAGGGAGGAAACGGGAATACCCGGATAAATCTTTTAGAAGGGACGGGTGAGGGTTGGGGGTGTGGGGTGGGATGGGGAGGGTTGTCCAAGACTTCCTGTTGTCCAAGTCTGAGCATCATAAAAATGGTCTATATTAGGATTCTGCAGCTGTTAAAGCTGGTGTCCACGTCTACAGAAGTCCATATGAAATATATAAACGCCCAGCCCTTGTGATATACATAAATAAATAAATGAATAAACAAAATAAATAGATAAATACATTTTAAAAAATGAAATTAAATTAAAATTACAAGTATTTAAACAAATGCATGCATGCAATAACTTAAATGAAATAGAAAACAGAGAAATTAACGGTAAAATGTAAAACTTCCACGAGAAATACAGTACTGTATCTCTTATCCAAGAATTAAAAAAAATATATGAAATTAGTCTTCCGTTCCCTCTTTTTTAATTGGGGCAACCTGCTTCAACCTCGCCGACCTCAAACAAACTTTATGATGATGTATGATCGCATGGCCTGTGACCTGTAGCGAACGCGTAAAGCGCTAGTTGCAAATGTCAAAGGTTGTGTGTTCGATTCCCGCTGGCAACAAAACGTTAACCTGAGGTATGACAGTTATCAATTCACCGAAGGCTTTTCGCCGGGAGATCAGGTTTCCCCCCTCTCTTAATAAAGATATTGGATGCATTTAACAAACTAAATATGAATTTAATAATAATAATAATAATAATAATAATAATAATAATAATAATAATAATAATAATAATAATAATAATAATAATAATAATAATAATAATAATAATAATAACAACAAAAACAACAACAAGGGTTGGACTCTAACGGGTGCAGAGTTCCCTCTCGTGCTGATTCACATTCACCTACACACTGACCAGCGCCTAAGAGATAACCGTTATTAAAATTCTGCTCCCCCATTCTGTAATCATCTCATTTTTCTCTTAAAATATGGGCTTTTTTAATTAGTTTAAACCACGCCTCTCCATCATTTTGAAAACACATATTTTTTTAACTTTTCCTCACACATACAGAGAAAGAAAAAAAAGATAGAAAGAGGGAGAAAGAAAATGTGGGAATTAAAAAAAGAAAGAGCACTTGCCAAGCCAATTGTAAATTGATAGACTGTCTGTCCTACACTAGTAGAAACCAAGCCTTGGACAGTCTGTGCACTATTCTCCTATTGTGGGCATGCACACTAAAAGCTGGATTTGTTGTACATAAATACGAGTGTTTACTATTCCAGCTGACATTTTCTCATGCACTCAGAAAGCCTTGACCCACAAACTATTCTAATGTATTGTGAGTATGAGCACTCATTTAAAACTGTACATAATTGGGGGTTTTCTAAATATTATTCATTCCGACACACAAACACATTTGTTCATGCACTCAGGTAACCTTAACATGCATTCATTTTTCCCGAAATGTGGCACTCCTGTTAAACTATAAATAATCTGGGTTTTTAATACTATATATACTATGCACACAGAAACACAAACTACACTCGCGCAAACACACTTACAAGTAAATTAATTTTATAACATAAAAGAAAACAATGGTAAAACCCAGAGTCAAACCCACAACTCCTCAGCTCGACTGAATTGCCAGTCGAAGTTCTTAACCACTCAGCTATATACCGATCACTAATAAATAAATACTTGATTGACTCTGCGCTGATTCATGATCCATGCAGCTGGGTACTTTACAAAGTCTAGAGAGAGATTAAAGAGTCTCTCTAAAATTGGTAGGGTCATCTCCAGTGCATGCTTTAACTTCTCTGCCAGCACACGATCAGGACCAGGGGCTTTACAGGCCTTAAGGTGGTTCACAGCATTTCTGATTTCATCAGCTATTATCCAGCAGTCCAAATCTTCAATGCTTGTTGGTTCTACAATATCATCCAATATGTGATTATCCTTAACACCCGTCTCACTGAACACATCTTTAAAGTGCTGGAACCACTCCTCTCGTGTGATGCTAGGTTGTGGCTGAGATCTGCGAATTTTTTTATTTCACTTTCCTCCAGAACAGCCTAGAATAATTCACTTTCTCCACCAAGAGAGAGATTCACAAAATTCACAAGATTCAGAATTTTATTGACGAGGCCTCCAGCCTGTTCGCCAAGAGGTCAAACACAAAACAACTATAATCATAGAAACAATGCCGTAAATAAACACATAGGTGCTTAGCACCAATAACACAAAATAAACATTTCAACTCATTTCCATGGAAAAGCAAAGTAACAATGGAACACTATTTCAAGACAATCGTTGGTGTGCGGGCATTGCATTGTTCGTCGCGTCTTTTTATAGCATAATAAAAAAAACCATTGCTACGGATCTTGTAATATGTTTTTTCTAATTTTGTAACAAAAAGTTTAGAGGTGGTTGATGCACATTTGTATAATGTTTGGAAATATTTTTATTTCTTAGATCATCATATTTAGGACAATACAAAAGAAAATGTATTTCATCTTCAATGTGGTTACAAAATGGACAGTTCTCGAACCCAGAGAGAGAGAGAGAGAGAGAGAGAGAGAGAGAGAGAGAGAAAGAGAGAGAGAGAGAGAGAGAGAGAGAGAGAGAGGAAAACGATGCTTAACGTCCTATTGCATGAGCGTTAAGGACGAGAGAGAGAGAGAGAGAGAGAGAGAGAGAGAGAGAGAGAGAGAGAGAGAGAGAGAGAGAGAGAGAGAGAGAGAGACTAGTCTTTTATTTGCATTGCAGAGTGGAGTGGCTTATGGCAGCCACATACTTTAACTACAAAAGGCTATTGACATTCCGGCCAACCTTGTAAATAATTTCACCTCTATTATTTAATATCTTGTTATATGATTAACCTCAACGTGTAAGTAATAAAATTAATTTATTTCAGTACGGAAATAATATTGCAAATATGAATAAATTTCTCTTCAAATAGAAAAAGAAAAACCGGCACAGAGTATTTGAAGATCTTTGAAGGTTTCTTGAAGTCAGCCAAATGTTGCAGAAAATGGCTTTCAGGAAGTAATTATTTGCCGGCATGTGCCCGTTTGTTGTAGGCGTTAAACATATAGTGTGAAATGCCATTTTCATGCACACTCTACATTATTAATCGACAAAGCCGACGTTTAAACGTATGAATAGAGTGTGCCTGATTAAAAATTAAAGATCTGAACATAGTTTATGGGAACATTATTGGGGGGTGGGTGGGTGGGTTTGGATGTGGGGGAGGAAAGGGTGGTGTTACACTCCGTTTGATGGTGGTGTTTTCAATCAGTAGTAGATTCAGCCCCAATGCGTGAATGCTCCTGATGAGTGTAAGCTCGGATTCGATTATCCACGTAACCCGTTCAATCAGCATACAAATCACCGAGTCTTCGTATGAAATTTTCCACTTTTATTCAGCACACATCAACATCTGCATACAATTCTCAACTCAACTCAACTCACTATCAACAGCACAGTGTGTCCATTTTATACCTTTTCTCTCGATCAGAATGTTCCCGATGACGCTTTACCACCAATCGAACTAAAGATCGTCATCACTGACTTACGTCATACATCTTTCTAAACATTCCAGGAACGTTCTCAAACTTCGACATTTATCAGGAAGTTTCTATCGACAGTAAACACGCGAATCTAGAGAATTCTCTAATAATATCGATTAACAAAAATTACCAACGTTATACAAAGCTTCTTCTAACAACAACGCAAACTCAAATCAAAGGTAAATACACTCTATTATTGAATACTTTGCAAAACGAAACGATTAGATCTATCGTGCGCGTTTCAGACATACTACCATTCGCGTTTCAACGTAACAGGTGGTAACGCGTACACCTGTCGAAAAGTGTGATTCCGTCACTGTGTGCCACCAGGCATTTGGAGGGTAGCACATCACAAGACGATGACGATGGCATGCTCACAGTGGTAAAGAAACGGAAACGCCGATGGTATGCCCACGTCACTACAGGTCTTGCAAAGACCATTCTGCTAGGCACGGTGCAAGGAGGCAGAAGAAGAGGGAGAAAAAAAAGAGGTGGGAGAACAAAATCCGAGAATGGACTGGCTTGTCATTGAGCGAAGCCATGGGGGTTGCTGAGGACAGAGAAAGATGGAGTACGCTGATTAAACGATCATTTGTGGTGCCCCAACGACTTTCGAGTTACGAGATAGGATAGGAAAGGCATCACTCAAAATCATGATAGTATTATCGGGCCAATGCGTTTA
>CM072517.1:68800603-68938103 GCA_036898135.1 Oncomelania hupensis
AATAAGATTCACCATACAGATTTAAAATATAACTAAAAAATTTGTTACATCTAACAATGGTTAATTAATACAATGATCGGATAAAAAAGCTAAGACCCGCCTCTCCTCACAATTGCAGAAATAAAATATTATCAAAAACATAATGTACAAACTAATGCAAAAATAATTATATAAAAATAATTAGATACTCAGATATAAATGTACAGACTATTTAGATGTCAAGCCATGGACGGCACCCCACCGGCATCCGTCATCAGTCGGAGGGTTAGTCAATCAGGATAATACAGTTTGAAGAGATGGGTCTTGAGTGCGTTTTTGAAGGCCTGGGTGGTCGGTATGTTGCGGATGTGTGGTGGAAGAGAATTACCTCTTTCCCCTCTCTACTAAACTTGGCATCGCACATTACATTACCGTTTATTTAGATGTAGCGTGTCTCCGGCAATAGCATAAGTGACAGATCAAACCTGTTTATTAATCAAGGCTCGGCCACATGATTACACTACTACTACTACTACTACTACTACTACTACTACTACTACTACTACTACTACTAATAATAATAATAATAATAATAATAATAAGAAGAAGAAGAAGAAGAAGAAGAAGAAGAAGAAGAAGAAGAAGAACAACAACAACAACAACAACAACAACAACAACAACAACAAGAACAAGAACAAGAAGAACAAGAACAACAAGAAGAACAAGTGCTGGACTCTAAGCTTAAGGGGTGCACAGTTCTGTCGAGTGCTCTGTCTCTCTTTCTCTCTCATAAACACACACAATCACAGTGTTTTTAAGACAATAAAGAAACAGAATAAGAAGTTGGAGAAGAAAAAGGAAGAGAATGATTATGAAGATACTATTCCCGGATTTTAAAACTACTGACGCTCATGTCCTTGTCAGGTGAGTGCCAGTTAAATACATTCGACGATTGAGGCATTAGGTGATGAGCCTAAGAATGCAAACTGGCGCCTATGACGGATTGAGTTAGATTCTGTACCGACCAGTGCCCACAGCAGCTGTTGATCTTGCACAGCTCAATATAAGAACATTAATAATAATAATAATAATAATAATAATAATAATAATAATAATAATAATAATAATAATAATATTGTGTGTCAAAATTTTTTTTACATTATTACAAATATTACGTAAACGCTATAACGTCACTCGATATACAATAGTTCTGTTTAAGACTCAAGTCATCTGTATACTGTTAATTACCAAACGTAAAAAATTTTAAAATAATAAATTATAAATATTACATCACGATGATTACTTCACTCGATTAGTATAAGAATAGTTTTACCATGGATACACATGCAGAGACTAAGGAAATACCAAACTTGAACCAAATCCCTCCAGTAGTTTGGTGATGAATCGCGGTGGTGGCCTTGCTATCATTTACAGAAACAGTCTGTCCCGTCACCTTGGCTTCATTACAGACTTCGCTTTCACCCACTCGTCCTTTGAAGTTGTTCAACTTAGCCTGTCCGTTCCACAACAGAACATTCACTTCATATGCATATATCGCACCTTTCCAAGCAAGAAAAATAAATTAACTGATGCAATTTTCCACCAAGAATTTCCAGTCCTGCTTGATTACTGCAACACACTGTCAGGAACATACATAGTTTTAGGAGACATTAACTTTCACTTTGACCAACCCCAGCAACCTTCCACCGCAAAGATGATTGAACTTTTAGATCAGTTTAGTCTTTCTCAGTCAGTCACAGAACCCACCCACAGCCGTGGTCACATCATAGATTGGGTTATGCATAGGCCTCAGGATAATGTTGTTAGATCAACTTCAGTCACCCAGGAATTAACATCTGACCATTTCTGTGTCATGTGCGAACTAAGCGTCGCAGCCCCCCCCTCCTCCCCCCATGTTCAGGAAGGCTCGCAGCCTGCGCACCATGGATAGGGATGCTTTCAAGCAAGACCTTACCGCTAAAGTGACCCCAGAACTGTGCCCCACTGTGGATCAGCTGAATATTACACTTCAGGCGGTGCTCGATCGGCACGCTCCCGTGGCCCAGAAAAAGGTCAAGGCAACTCGCTCAGCACCCTGGTACGAGTCTATTACGGACGAGCTCTCTGAGGCGAAGAAACACCGACGCAAAGCTGAGAAAAAGTGGCTCAACTCGGGTTTAGAAGTCAGCAAGCAGATTTCAGGGTTCAGCCTGACACAAAAAAGCTATGGGCCATTGGGCCCCTCAGATCAAATTTCAATGGGCCATGATTTCAGCAGTAATTTACGTACATGTAAAAGATAACCTGGGGATATTATTACAGAAATTAAAACAAAATAGATTATTGTGAGTGTGCATGTGTTGTGAAGCATGTTTACCAACAAAACACTAACCAGAACAGGGATCAGTTTACTGTGCTTTTGAAGAGAATATAGCTCGTCGCTTTTCAGCACGCCACCTCTCTACAACAGCTGTGAAGTTGAAATTCTTCAGTTCACCACCTTAAAAGCACGTTTGTCACCTCCAATACAGTGCACTGTTATTGTGGTCGCGCACTGGTACCAAAAATCGAAGCGCCATTCGGCCCCTGGCAAGAATTGTAGATGGGTCATTTTTAATTTTTATGCGTCAATGGCGCAGGGCGCGCTAGTAAACTGATCCCTGAGATTTTCACCGCTGCAAAAAAACGGGTCACTAAAATAGTCCAGACTGCCAAAACCCGGTACTTTAGCGACAGAATTAGCAGCAGTGAAACTTGTAAACAGTTGTTTGACATTTGCAATCAGCTAAGGGGTAAGAGCAATGCAACATCACTCCCATCCACACATCCAGCATGTCAGCTCCCAGATATATTTTGTAATTATTTCACACAGAAAGTGGCTGACATAAGGGCCGCTCTTGATAGCCATGAGATCCCACTCACTAACCCATTCTCACCTTCCCTCACCACCGCAAAGATGGAAGTTTTTCAAACAATAACAGAGCAAGAGGTCAAAAAAGTCATCTTAAGCTCAAAACCAACATCTTGCTCTCTCGACCCCATTCCTACCCCCATGTTGATAGAGAATCTTGACCCTCTACTCCCGACCATTACCCACATTATCAACGAGAGTCTGTCCTCTGGTGTTGTTCCGTCTGTGCTCAAAGCGGCTGTCATCAAACCCCTCCTTAAAAAGCCAAGTTTAGACAAAAATAATCTAAAGAACTATAGACCTGTTTCAAACCTCTCCTTCCTGTCCAAAGTCATAGAAAAAATTGTTCTCAAACAACTGTTTGCCTACCTATATGATAACGCTTTACTTTGCCCCAACCAGTCTGCCTACCGACCATTCCACAGCACTGAGACAGCCCTCCTAAAGGTAACCAATGATCTGTTGCTTGCCTTAGATAATGGCAACGTCTCCGTTCTCACCTTATTAGACCTCTCAGCCGCCTTTGACACAGTCGACCATCACATTCTCCTTAACACTCTTCAACACTATTTTGGATTCTCTGGCTCGGTCCTGGCTTGGTTCCACTCATATCTTTCTGACAGATCACAAGCAGTCACTGTCGATGGCTGTTTCTCCAGCATAGCAGACTTGGTGTGCGGCGTGCCTCAGGGTTCCGTTTTAGGGCCGGTGTTATTCACTCTGTACACCAAGCCACTGCTTCTCCTGCTTAGAAAGCATGCTGTTGAGAGTCAGTCATTTGCAGACGACACACAACTGTATAAATCCACCGCCCACTCTCTCATTAATTCCACTGTTCAGACTTTGGAGAACTGCATCACAGACATTAAGTCATGGATGACACTCAACAAGCTTAAGCTTAATGACGATAAAACCGAAGCCCTCCTCATTCACAAGCACAACACCTCCTCCTCACTCCCGCCTCTCCCAACATCGCTTATAGTAGGGACAACAAACACTCAGTTCTCATCCTCAGCAAGAAATCTCGGCTACATTCTCTCCGATGACCTGTCCCTCAACAACCACATCTCCAACGTCTGTCGCTCTGCATATACGGCCATCCGCCAAATCAGCTCCTTTCGCCACTATCTTACAGTCCCGGCCACCAAAACCCTAGTCTGCGCTCTCGTCCTTTCTCGTCTTGACTATTGCAACTCTCTCCTTGTTGGCTCCCCGAAACACATCATTGACAAACTACAAAAGGTTCAAAACTCAGCAGCTAGACTAGTATTCCGAGCTAAGAAACGTGATCACATCACACCTCTACTACATTCCCTTCACTGGCTTCCTGTGCAAGCACGCATAGAGTACAAACTCTCTATTCTCTGTCACAACTTCTTCACAGATTCTTGTCCTTCCTACCTTGCTGATCTACTGTCTGTCTACTCCCCTTCACGCACTTTAAGATCTTCTGCTGACACTCGCACACTCAAGGTTCCCGTCACCCGCACTAAGACATACGGCCAACGTGCATTCGCCTACTCCGCACCTAAGCAGTGGAATTCCCTTCCCTCCCATATCTGCAACATACAATCAACACAAGCATTCAAAAAGGCCCTCAAAACCCACTTCTTCAAACTGCATTATTCAGATTGATTTGTATCCCGCTGCCATTCTCTCATCTCTTGTCTATGTCTGATCCGTAAGTGTATACACGGCTGTAAATATTTATACTGTTTTCCTTCCTGGGCCTAACCGGGCATATAAATAGCTGTAAATAGGTTTTCGCTATTCTATTTTCTGTCTTTTTTGTCATTTGTGTACATAGTTGTAAATAGTATATCTTTGTCTTTTTTGTAATTTATGTACATAATTGTAAATAGTCTGTACCTTTACTGTCCCGTCTTTTGGTGTATTGTAGCAAAAGTAATGTTTCATCGAGTGCATGTATTTATATGTTATGACTATGTAAAGCGTGGTGAGTCTGGTCATAGGCTGGAGTACCCGCTATATAAAAATCCGTTATTATTATTATAAAATAGGATTTGAAGGTAACACAACATATTACGACACCATGATTTTTTTTTTGGATTATTTTTTTTTTAATAATAACAACAAATATGCATAATACATGCTTTGGTTCATGCAATGGACAGGTTTTTATCAACTCTAATTAATTATAACAATAAGAAATGAACAATTTCAATTTTATCAATTTTAAGCACAATTTTATCAAGGGAAAAAAATTAATATATAAAGGAAAAAAGTGCACAATTATAATGCTGTATTAAAAGTATTACTTTTTTTTCAGGCCTTTCAAATGGATCCCAAAAATAAATAAAAAGATAAACAAATTAAATAAAATTATTATCATTACAACTGTTATTACACCACATTACTACCATTATCATTACCACCACCACCACCGCCACCACCATCACACCACCTCCACTACTACTATCAACACTATCTCTTACCACTATCATTACCCTATAATACTGCCATTACTATCAATATTGTTATTATTCCTATAGAAATAATCTCTACTTTTTTTTTCAAATTAAAAATTTCTTTCGATATTCGGTTTCGAGGTCAAACATAATGTTAATGTCATAAGGGGTAGCGTATCTAAATTTACTTATGACCATTTTTGTAATAATAATGACATGGTTAATAAATCTAACATCTCTCCAGTTAATCTTGTCAGGTTTGTAGCCAAAAAGGGCATCTGTCTCCGACAGCGTCACAGACTGACCAGTTTTTTCAAAAATATAATCAGAGCAATGCTTCCAAACTTTTTTTATTTTAGGACAGAGCCAAAAAAAATGTTCTATGTAGTCTATATCATTACAAAACGAGCACATCGTTGAATGGTTTATGCCCATTTTATTCAGTAGAATGTTAGTTGGGTAAATATTGTGTAGAATTTTCCAGTGAAGGAGTCTGAGTCTTTCTTCTTTTGTGCTTTTAATTAAAACTGACCAGTCGTCACCATGATTGTCGTTAAACGATTTGCATACATTTAAAAAAAATCTGGTAGGGTTAACTATTTTCTAACTTAATACCAAATTTCAAATAAATCCGCCCTTTTGTTTAATAGAAAATGGCGCCAAATAAAGAAACTATCCTATCCTATCCCGTAACTCGAAAGTTGTTGGGGCACCATCGATGATCGTTTAACCAGCATACTCCATCTTCCTCTGTCATCAGCATTCCTCATGGCTTCGTTCCGTGTCAAATCAGTCTATTTTCGAATGTTGTCTTTCCTCCTCTTTTTCTGTCTCCCTCTTCTTCTGCCTCCTTGCACCGTGCCTTGCAGGATGGTCTTTGCAAAGACCTGATGCACTGCTGACGTACGTGACCATACCAATGGAGTTTCCGTTTATTCACCACTCTAAGCATGTCATAGTATTGTCCAATGGCTTGTTTGATGGGCTGTCAGACTTCGTTGTTGGTGATGTGATGGGTATAGTAAATGCCCAGAAGTCTTCCGTAGCACATCATCTCCATGCTCTGTATTCTTCGTTGTAGATCTGCTGTGAGAGGAAGATGGAGATGACAAGTGAGCGCAGCAGCCTTACCTTGGAATGTAGACCGATGGTCCTGTCTTTCCAAATGGAATTTAAACTTGGCAGGGCCGCAAATGTTTGACTTCCCCTTCTTCAGTGATTGCATCTCAACTTCTTCTCGGAGAATTTGGAGGATTTCTTCCTCTTCTCTGTTCTGGGGACATGCTAGAACTAATGGGTCTGCGTTTGGTTTGTGGCTTTAGAGGTCAGAGCAGTACTCTGTCCATCTGTCCAAGACTTCTTGCATTGTTCTTCTGTAAGGCATATGCCAGACTTGCTTTGGATCGTGGAGACCTTGGGCTGTTTAACACTTGTCAATCTCTTCACAGTCTGGTAGTGAAAAGGAATGGATACTATACGCGCCTTATTCCGAAATCGGACTCAAATCTCGGCGATCTGTAACCAACATACACGCTGACATGTTACATACACTCCTACATACACAAGAAACGCACATTCATCACTCAAACATGTGGTGTACAAGACGATATCAGAAGACGGAAAGGAAATAGAATTTTATTTCGGAAATTTTAGATAGGCTGCATCTAATATTATTATCGAAAGGAAGGAAGGAAACCTAAGTGCTCGGAGAAAACCCTCGGAGACCTGAAAAATCTCAGGTCTAAGTCACATAAGTTCCTCCCCAGCGGGAATCGAACCCGCGACCTTCGGCATAGCGACACCGGGCTACCTTTTGCCGTCCTACACCGGAAATACTCTAACACCACCAGCCAGAATTAGTTTTGATAAATGTCTACAACACCTCGGTATTATATCTATCTTTATGAATTTAAATTAAAGCGAGATAGTCGACATAGATAGATAGATAGATAGATAGATAGATAGATAGATAGATAGATAGATAGATAGATAGATAGATTGTTGGATGGAGGGATGGACAAACAGACAGACAGATAGATAGATAGATAGATAGATAGATAGATAGATAGATAGATAGATAGATAGATAGATAGATAGATAGATAGATAGATAGATAAAACACACAGTATAATTTATTTTAAAAAAAAAAAGATACTAGTGCAGGCATACATAAAAACAAATGAGCCGGAAATAACAAACAAATAAATAAATAAATAAATAAATAAATAAATAAATAAATAACCAATCTACAGTAACTTTCTCTTTGGAAAATATTCGAGGACCTACTTACTTTCACCGAAGGAGACGGTTGCGGATAAAGGTGGCAAATGGTCTCGATAAATGTAGAATTTGTTTGTTGACGTTGCAGGGTAGGCTGCCTTGTTTCAGGTCGATGTGCCCGGACCCGATTGTTCGCCGAGGTGCATGCCCTTAGGCTGCCGATCAACGATAGGCCAAAAAAATAGGTGAACTCTCTCTCTCTCTCTCTCTCTCTCTCTCTCTCTCTCTCTCTCTCTCTCTCTCTCTCTCTTTCTCTCTTAATTATTATTATTATTATTATTATTATTATTATTATTATTATTATTATTATTATTATTATTATTATTATTGAGGATTTGTATAGCGTACATATTTCGCCGTACTTGGCGACTCAAGGCGCTGCCGATACAGGATCTAACTCATGCTGCTCGATGCGCCTATTTACAGCCTTTGGGCGCATCGTAATAACGCTCCAGACAACTGAGCACAATCCTGGGCAGCCAGGGATTGGGTAGAAGGACCTAGGTGCATGCTGGGTGTGTTCTTGTCACCGGCACTCACCCGTATAGGACATGAGCGTCAGGATCTTTAAAGTCCGTTATGATGGAATGTATGCGACACAGAAGGAGTAGGAAACGGGAGTAAAGTGTCTTTCCCAAGGACACAACACAATGCCCCGGCCTGGGCTCGAACCCGGGACCTTCAGATCCGCAAGACAATTAACAATCCCTCAGTGCAAATGATTCATGCAATGTTTGTGTGTGTGTTTGTGCGTGTGTGTGCGTGTGTACATGTGTGTGAGTGCGTGCGTTTGTGTGTTCTGAAAAATCTGGTTAAAAAGTCGGCTTAAAAAAACCTTGGTCTGAGAGCCTAAATAAACTTTTGAAAACCTTTAGTTACTTTTTCTTTATTTATGAATCTAACTTCGTAGTTCTTGTTTAGGACGTCCCTCATTCCACGCACCTCCTGATAGACATTGTTATGTTGTGCGCATTATGCATATGATTGCTATCTGATCCCTCTTCTTCCCTTTATGGGGTGTAGTGTATTAGTTTCAGACAAAATTTTCTTTATTTTCAGACTTATTTGCAAATATTTGAAAATTGTTGTCGGGAATCAGAACAAGTCCAATGTTGGTCGGTCTGTCTTTGTTTGTTGTTCGCTATATCTCGAGGACCACTGATAGTTTGACCCAGCCTCATAGGGAACATTGCTTAGTTTAATAGCCAGCCACCCGTGCCTTCGCATTTGCTCAACCCTGAAATAGTTAAAAGAGTGGTCAATAGTGTTTGCATTTTGCTTCTGTAAGATGAAACCGAGACAGAACAGTCCCACAAAGTTGAAAATGTTTTTGTTAATTATGAGTGTGGGTATCTCAAAATACATTTGAATGACTTGTTATCTAGTTTTTCTTTAATGCCCAAGTGTTGCCGAATCCCTAGTGTAATGGTTCGTCCACCTAAACATTTCTTCCCTTATGGGATTTTTATCACACGAGACGTTTAGAAGAATGTGGCTTTATACTGGATATAATCAACATCAACATGCATGTAAAACTGAAACTACGCGTTTGACCTTGGTACTGTGGAAACTTTCCCAAGCTGAGCGAGGCGCATGTCATAGTCCATGACAAAGGCCAGTGATAGGTCGATTTGTTGCATGTTGGTATTCTAGCTATGGCGTCCATAATTGAGCCTATCGCACATTCCACGAATGAAAAGTGTGAATTGTACTACAGTATTTTAATGTTTTTATCCTGCACCTTCAGCCAAAGGTTTGTAAATCTAACATTAGAAATGCTTATAATAATAACAATACTACTACTACTACTACTACTACTACTACTACTACTACTACTTATTATTATTATTATTATTATTATTATTATTATTATTATTATTATTATTATTATTATTATTATTATTATTATTATAAAAAGCTCCATAAATGTATTATTTGAATGAAAATTCAAAAGTCACAGCATTGCCGCATTAAAATTAAATAAATAATTGCGTTTTTCATTACTATCACAAATTTATTTATTTTGCGGATCTGCAGTAATGAAAATATGAATAATGACGAAAGTATCTAACTAAGGAATTTTATTGGCAATTTTCGTTACTTCTTTAACTATATCCTTCTTTCTTTATGTGTGTGTTAACCATTTATATCCACCGACAAATTGTGCAACTCGACGAAATGAAACATTACGTAGGACTAAGAATGTTTTCAATGGATGGTCTCAAATTCCTCCAAAAACTGGGCGTGCAAGTTTTATTACTTATTTATATCGACGTAATTCGTAGCACTAACAACCATCCACGCCACACCCCTATTAGGTATTATGCAATGCCGGTAAGCGCATGCGCAATTTACCCAAAACTACAAGCGCAGCCTTAAGTCAGTGTCCGGGTAAGACTGGGTCAGTGCAGAAACGCGCAGCCCACTGCAACGGTTGTCGTCAGCAGTAAGTTTGTTCATCTGCGACCCCCGAATATCCAAGGTAAGTTGTGTTTTAATTTGATCAATGCCACGATTTCCATAGTTGATTGATTTAATGACTATAATATATATAACAATCTATGTAAGTGAGAAAGTGATTGATATTCAAGAATTGTATGCATTTAAGTATGAGTTTAGCTGGTAGTTTTTCTTTCCTTGTTAACATTGTTAAGCTTTTATTGTTCATTTTTATGGGAGCTAAAATCACTGGAAAAAATGGGGGAAATGAAAATAAAACAATATGCCTATTATTTATAATTTTTGTTCAAGACAGAAAACTCTATTCAAGACATTTGACATTTTCTTGGAGCTGAAACCTAATGGAAATCTGTCTCTGTCTCTGTCTCTGTCTCTCTCTCTCTCTCTCTCTCTTGTTTTTCTCTCTCTCATAGTTGTAAAGAGATAGCATGATCACAGGATCCCTGGGACGAGAGATAGAGGGAGGGAGAAAGAGAGAATGAGAGTTTGGTTCAGTATGAAAGAAAATCTCCTTTCGCCTGCCGTGCTGTAAATTGTATTTACTTTTATAATTTGCATAATGCCTGGTGGGACATTTCATACCTTGTATCTGTTATTTCATTCATTTTAAGGTGTTTTGCAACGAATTGTGTTGTATTTGTAAACGTTTTGGTCATCAAACGTCGAGTGAATATTCTCTCTTCGTATGTAGTAATTGTATATATTTATGTTGTACATGTTCCATTTTATAGTCTGAGTTTACATGTTCGCTCTGAATACCCCCACTCCACCCGTCCATTTAAAATGAACCTGTTTGCCTTTTTATGCAATGCAAAGTATAAGTCTATCCATCTAACGCAGTTGCACCAACCAAGAAGAACATCAAAAGATTAAATTATTGGATTTTTTATTTTAAATTTCCCGAGCTATTTATTGCTGTCAGGAGCTAATTGTTTTTGGCTTTGCCCATCCGTCCACCCCTACGGCTGACCCTGTTGCGCACTTCTCTCTGAAACTAACAGACAGATTTTTGTTAAAAACTTGGTATGTGGTTAGAACACAATTATCCCTACCAGATAACAAAAATGTATACAAATTAAATGATTTGATCTCCGTGTCACGACCTAATGTCGGACAGAGATCCCTCCCGAACAACCCAGCTATCTAACTACCTACCCGAAACTAAACAGTCGCACGCACACACACACAAATAAGTAACAAACACGTCAGTTAAGTTTTAAAATAAAAAAACAAGTTTTACTTCCCAAAATCACACTTTCATACGCACAAAACAACAATCACACCAACCATACATAAACAAAGCATCAACAGAAATATAATCGGGTGAAATGGAAAATGAAATGAAATGAGATGATAAATGACTGAATTGGAATGCACTATTTAAACATGACACAAAAAACAACAACAAAGTAAATCAAATGGTATTTCACACTTTAAACTGCTTAGGCCAGAAGAAATACCATTAGGAAAGAAAACTTCCAAAAATTGTCTTTGGTTATTAATCAGGCACGAAAGTCAAACGTTCATTTATAGTTAATAGGTGCCTTTCTTTGCCTCAAAAGAATTAATATAAAAAACCAGTTGATAAACCAGTTAGAAGGATGACTAAATAAATAATGTAGACCACGTGGCAGAAGACCGCTGAGCCGGCACCGCTGGCAAAGGTCCAGGGAGGAACACCCCGAGGGGGGTAAGGCACTGTCCGCAGAAGGCGGCGAGGAAAGCTTCAACCTGCCCACCCTCGGGGTTCTCTGGCAACCGCTGCTGCACCCGGTCGTACCGACGGTGCGGAAGGTTGAGACGGTTCCAGACGCAGACCCAGTCAAACCGGTAACTGCCAATGCCGCTCTGTCTTGACTGAAAACGCCCGGTGTCACCCAGCTCAGTAGCCGACCGGGTAAACGTGGTGATGGCCCAGATGACCAATGGACTATGTGGTTAATGAAGATGTCATTGATGAAGTAGAGGAAGAAGAAGAACGAAGAACGGAGAACGAAGACTCATCCTGTAATCAGGCACGAGTATAAGTCCCAGTGCAAACATACAATTATTTACCCCCTGCCGATTTTTATACCAAAGAATGTTCATATATGCCACCGATATATAACCCGGGAAAGATAATCTCTATCACAAATGAACATGATGTTTTCTTAATGACGGAATATATATACAACGTCTAATATATATACATTCTCAAACATTCCATCACATTCACAACACATAACCTGGGGACATAAAATGCTACCTGCTCCCGACCCAACATTTCAACCTAACAAAATGCAATAAAAAAACAAAACGGGAGAAATAAATAGGAACACAAACAAACTATCTTTCATTTACACCAAGACAAGAAGCAACGGCTGTAAGAAAATAAAGCATTCACTTACCAGTCCGTGTTAGAATCTTTTGACTTGTGGACACTCTCGACTGTCTGCTTATACCTAGATATAAACACACCTATAGACCGGTCACAACAGACCTAAGATGTCTACTGTCCTTGACTTCAGTGCTAGACTAAATCCAAGTTGGTCGCACAACCACATCAAAAAATATGTCTCCCTGCCTCAATGTCGCTAACCTACGTATATATATATTTCCACCCCGAACTTTCTAGAAAAATAAAAGAACTCACTACGATAATTCTAAAACCAAAGTCAAACTTTGCTGTGCCCTTCTATATTATTACTAAATTTCATAAAGCTGTACACGCTATTCAGCCCGTCGCTAAACAATAACAGCACGAGGTGCAACGCTAATATCGTTTCGCACGTGCGCTTCAGTTTCTTGCTACTACGACTTTTAGATTTACAGTTAAAGGGACACATTCACATTTTTCACTTTAATATATTTTTACATAAACACTGTCAACCTGACATACCCCCCCACCAAGATTAAACTACCAGTTTAATTACAATTATGGTTTTAAGCAGGGATATTTACATTTTACAGTTTTGTCTTTTACACATTTCTGGACAGAAAATCGGCGTCAACATTTTGCTTGCCTGGTATTGCTTCCACGGTGAAGTCATATGCCTGCAACTGCATAGCCCACCTCATCAACTTGGGACTCTGAGGCTTGATCCTATGCAACCACTGCAAAGGACTGTGGTCCGTTTGTACTCGGAAATGACGTCCCAAGAGGAATTGGCTGTACTTCTGTACCCCGAATACCACCGCCAAGCATTCCTTCTCAATGGGGGAATAATTCCTTTCTGCCGAGTTCGCACTGGAGTGTCGTCCACCGTCCGAATTTCGCATTCAGTCAGCTCGGTCCTCAGCGGCAAATCGGTGAGAACATCAGCGAACTGTCCCACCACTTCCCGAACGGCATCATGGATCTCTGGCGTTTCTGGATCCAGATTAATGTTGTCCAAAGACTCCTCTGCAACTAAGGGGAACACAGGTAGAGATCCGGAACTCACCTGAACCTCGGAGTCATTCTGTTCATCCAGAACAGATATAGCGGCGACAACTCCACTTCGCTCCAGGTAACGCTGTAATAGATTTACATGGTAAGTTTTTACCTTGTCTCCCACCTGTATTTTGTAATCCGTAGGACCCACTCTGCTTTGCACCACGTAAGGTCCCTTCCAAGACATTTTCATTTTGTTCTCTTTGCATGGGGACAACATGAGCACCTTACATCCCACTGGAAAAACCCTGAGCTTTGCCTTCTTGTCGAAGTGACGCTTCTGACGCGCAGCTTCCTTTCCAAGGGACTCTTTTGCTATCCTGCAAGTCTCTTCAACTTTTTCACGCAAATCGAGCACGTGTTGTAAGGCTGTTTTGACTTCCTGCTCCTGCGTCTCTCGAGTCCACAGTTCCTTGAGTACCTGCATCGGTCCTCTGGGTGTACGACCGTACAGCAACTGAAAAGGAGAAAAACCTGTACTTGCTTGTGGTACCTCTCTGTAGGCGAACAACAATGCCGGGATATACCTGTCCCAGGTTTTTGGCTTTTCTGAACACAACTTCTTGATCATGGACTTTAAGGTTTGATTAAACCGTTCCACTAGCCCGTTGCACATGGCGTGGTATGGCGTCGTGAGGTTTCCCTTAACAGCTAACAACCTGTACACCTCCTTCATTACCTCTGAAGTGAATTGCGAACCTCGGTCAGAGAGCACTTCACCTGGGATGCCCAACCTTGTCCACATCTCCCATAATGCTTCGGCGATGGTTTCTGCCCTAATGTCTTTTAAAGCAGTAGCCTCTGGGTACCTGGTTGCGTAGTCCACCATGACCAAAATAAATCTGTACCCACGGTCAGAACATGGAATGATCGGCCCAACAATATCAACCGCTACCTTCTCAAACGGCTGATCCACTAAAGGCATGCTTACCAATGTTGCTTTAGGCACTCTACCTTTGGGTAACGCTCGCTGACACACGTCGCATGACTGGCAATACCGGCGAATGTCTCCCGACATCTGAGGCCAATAGAAATCAGTCCAGATCCGATGCAACGTCCGTCTTCCTCCAGCATGTCCGCTCATGGGAGTGTCGTGGCCCAACTTCATGACATCCTGTCGAAGAGACTTTGGGACACATATCTGTTTATACGTCCTCCCCTCATCCTCGACTACCCTCAACAACAATCCCTTCTTTCTGATGAACTTGACTCTGCCCTTTTGCTTTCCTTGGCTAACAACGAGCTCACCTGTGTCTGCAGCCCGTTGGGCTCTGGTAAGTGTAGGGTCTTCCCGTTGCAGCTTACTCAGCTGTTCTGGAGTAACGTCCAACCCTGATATCCTGTCGACAGGGAATGGATGTGTCTCCCTCTCCTTCTTGGCCTGGGCTCTAGTTTGGACTGCAGCCAAACTTCCTGATGCATAAACTGGCACCTTGACAGATTCACCACTAGTAAAAGTAACAGTGTTGCCTATTACAACGTCACGGCACAGATGGTCCGCTACTAGCATGTGTATTCTCCCTCTTATCCATGGAGAAGAAACAACCACAGATGCAACAGGGTACTCACGCATGACGGTTGGATCTGCAAGCGATACTCTTTGTTTCATCCCCGCCAAAATGTCTTCCTCTGAGACTAACCTGGCTGAAACGATGCACAGCTCAGCTCCTGTGTCTCGCAAAGCTACCGCTGGGACACCGTTCACGATGACCTTAGCTTCTGACACGACTTCCAGCTGGTTGCATTGGTCACACAAACTGGGGACGTCTCGCATCTCTGGCTCCGGCGAATCAGGTCGCACCGCTGCTGACCTGGTTGTCTTCCCTTGCTTGCAATCTCTCCGGACATGGCCTGGTTGCTTGCACTGAAAACAAACAATTTCCTTTGTTTTCACGTCACCTTTGAGCTTAGCGCCTGACCCACTCGTCTTACTAGATTCTGGCGACCGATCTCCCGTCCGCTTTTGTCGTTTGCCATCCTGGTTAGATCCGACCCGATCATCCCTCACCGACCGTCTGGCTAAGACGCGATCGTCGGCAACCGTCGCAGCCTGCTCTGGGGTGGCCGCACAATGATTGCTAACTCTGGGTTTAGAGTGTTCACAAACTGCTCTAAAACAAAAGCATCTACTACCTGCCCTGGGTCCTTGTGGTCGACGTTGGCGAGGCAAAACCACCGAGACAACATCTGCTTGAGCCTCTTGATGAAAGACGCAAAGTTCTCGGCCGGCTCCTTCCTCATCGACCTGAACGTACGCCTGAAGTAGTCGGCGTCCCGTCGAAAACGAAACAGTAAGGCCTTCTTCACTTCATCGTAGTTCTTGGCATCCTCTGGCGTCAACTGCAAAAATGCCTCCCGAGCTGCACCCTGCAAAAGTGGAACTAACCTACTCGTCCACGTAGCTCTTTCCCAGCCATGCATTGTCGCAACCCGCTCAAAATGTAGAAGATACTGGTCCATGTCATCCTTATCATCAAAAGACGAAATCTTCACCCGGTACCCACTATCATTTAACTTACTGCTCTGTGCTTTTAGTACTTCCTTTAAAGTACTCACTTCCTCGATTCGCAGTTCCTCTTGTTTTTTTAGCTCCTCGCGGCGTACCCTGAGCTCTTCCTGACGAAACTCCTCCAGTCGAGTGTCACGTTCCGCCTGCCTCTTGAGCTCCTCCTGTCTCAATCTGAGCTCCTCCCTCCGGAACTCTTCCTGCTGCCTGAGCTCCTCCTGACGAACGACACGCTCCTCATCCGCTCTGGCGAGATCTGCGGCCATCTTAACCAAGTCTGGCCCCATCGTCATTCCTGACGAGACAAGCATAGACATGTAACGTCCCACCCCCGACTCCTTACCAAAAGATGTCGCTCCTCCTGACGCTCCTCTTGACGGTGACATACCTCGTCCCTTTGCCGTCATCTTGAACGCGCTGATCGGTGTTGCTTGGGGTTTGGTGCGTCCTCCACGTGGAGTGGTTTCAGTCACGGGTTTCCCGACAATACCAGTGACCACAGTCTCCCCAGTGGCTGCCACAACCAAGTCTTTCGCGTCAACTTTCTCATCAACATCACTATTACTCAACTCAGGCTGATACTTTCCCCCAGATCTTAATGCCATTCTTGAAACAACCTACCTAACACCCTAACAAACACCCCACCCTACTTCCCCACCTAACCAACTACTTACAATAGAAGTGCAGACAGTCGTCGCGAGTGAGTGTCCGCGTCTTGGCCACAGAACACGGACTGGCAAGGAACGTCCTCTCCCAGCCGCAACTCCCTCGTGGAACCTGGTGTAAGTCCGCTTGCACAAGGCCCCGGACGCCCGCCTACCTCCCACTGAAAAATAGTTGCATACACACCACAATCTCACAACACACCCTAGCTAAACACAGGCCACTAATACTACTAACACTATCCTAGCAGTCAGTTGGTCAGTCAGTCGTCGTCAATCGTAATCACGTCGGTCAATCGTAATCACGTCGGTCAATCGTAATCACGTCAGGGTCACCAAATATATGTCACGACCTAATGTCGGACAGAGATCCCTCCCGAACAACCCAGCTATCTAACTACCTACCCGAAACTAAACAGTCGCACGCACACACACACAAATAAGTAACAAACACGTCAGTTAAGTTTTAAAATTAAAAAAACAAGTTTTACTTCCCAAAATCACACTTTCATACGCACAAAACAACAATCACACCAACCATACATAAACAAAGCATCAACAGAAATATAATCGGGTGAAATGGAAAATGAAATGAAATGAGATGATAAATGACTGAATTGGAATGCACTATTTAAACATGACACAAAAAACAACAACAAAGTAAATCAAATGGTATTTCACACTTTAAACTGCTTAGGCCAGAAGAAATACCATTAGGAAAGAAAACTTCCAAAAATTGTCTTTGGTTATTAATCAGGCACGAAAGTCAAACGTTCATTTATAGTTAATAGGTGCCTTTCTTTGCCTCAAAAGAATTAATATAAAAAAACAGTTGATAAACCAGTTAGAAGGATGACTAAATAAATAATGTAGACCACGTGGCAGAAGACCGCTGAGCCGGCACCGCTGGCAAAGGTCCAGGGAGGAACACCCCGAGGGGGGTAAGGCACTGTCCGCAGAAGGCGGCGAGGAAAGCTTCAACCTGCCCACCCTCAAGGTTCTCTGGCAACCGCTGCTGCACCCGGTCGTACCGACGGTGCGGAAGGTTGAGACGGTTCCAGACGCAGACCCAGTCAAACCGGTAACTGCCAATGCCGCTCTGTCTTGACTGAAAACGCCCGGTGTCACCCAGCTCAGTAGCCGACCGGGTAAACGTGGTGATGGCCCAGATGACCAATGGACTATGTGGTTAATGAAGATGTCATTGATGAAGTAGAGGAAGAAGAAGAACGAAGAACGGAGAACGAAGACTCATCCTGTAATCAGGCACGAGTATAAGTCCCAGTGCAAATATACAATTATTTACCCCCTGCCGATTTTTATACCAAAGAATGTTCATATATGCCACCGATATATAACCCGGGAAAGATAATCTCTATTACAAATGAACATGATGTTTTCTTAATGACGGAATATATATACAACGTCTAATATATATACATTCTCAAACATTCCATCACATTCACAACACATAACCTGGGGACATAAAATGCTACCTGCTCCCGACCCAACATTTCAACCTAACAAAATGCAATAAAAAAACAAAACGGGAGAAATAAATAGGAACACAAACAAACTATCTTTCATTTACACCAAGACAAGAAGCAACGGCTGTAAGAAAATAAAGCATTCACTTACCAGTCCGTGTTAGAATCTTTTGACTTGTGGACACTCTCGACTGTCTGCTTATACCTAGATATAAACACACCTATAGACCGGTCACAACAGACCTAAGATGTCTACTGTCCTTGACTTCAGTGCTAGACTAAATCCAAGTTGGTCGCACAACCACATCAAAAAATATGTCTCCCTGCCTCAATGTCGCTAACCTACGTATATATATATTTCCACCCCGAACTTTCTAGAAAAATAAAAGAACTCACTACGATAATTCTAAAACCAAAGTCAAACTTTGCTGTGCCCTTCTATATTATTACTAAATTTCATAAAGCTGTACACGCTATTCAGCCCGTCGCTAAACAATAACAGCACGAGGTGCAACGCTAATATCGTTTCGCACGTGCGCTTCAGTTTCTTGCTACTACGACTTTTAGATTTACAGTTAAAGGGACACATTCACATTTTTCACTTTAATATATTTTTACATAAACACTGTCAACCTGACACTCCGTGACACCTTTTTTTTTTTTTTTTCTAAACCCACTTTTTCACAAACTGCTTGAAGGATTTGGTTTAAATTGGTTGTACTTAAATTTTACGTACGCATCCAGCGTTAAACCAAACTTATGCACATAGAGTGACGTAATAAGGAAGACGTAATTTAAAAAAAATCTTTAAACTTCTTACGTAATTAGAGTGTACAGATACATTGAGCCTAAGTCAAAATGTGTGTATAAAACTATAAATACGTGTGCACACGCAAGCAAGCAAGCAAACACACACACACACACACACACACACACACACATACACACGTGTGCGCGTGACCAGGTTTGGCTTTTTCCAGGAACGCAAGATGGC
Organism: Oncomelania hupensis; assembly: GCA_036898135.1. Lineage (NCBI taxonomy): Eukaryota > Metazoa > Mollusca > Gastropoda > Littorinimorpha > Pomatiopsidae > Oncomelania > Oncomelania hupensis. The sequence continues at coordinate 68,819,724 of CM072517.1, forward strand.
GGCCCAAGTAAGAGATGACTTAGATGAATACTGTCGCGATCAAAAGCTGACCGATGACACCATTGACAAACTACGTCAACACGGGTTTACTACCAAATCGCTGCTTTCCATGCTCCGTGTCTGCGACATCGAGAAGCTGAACCTCAATATGGGACAAAGCTGTTGCCTGAAAAGTGTTTTGAACAGCCTTCAAAAAGGTATGTAGATCTGTCTAACTTGTGTTATCATGATGCCAAACTAGAATTAAAAATAATACTCCCTTTTATCTTACCATGCTAGCAAAGTTCGAAAATCACAGTTAGGCATTGTCAGCTGAGAGAGAGTGAGAGAGAGAGAGAGAGAGAGAGAGAGAGAGAGAGAGAGAGAGAGAGAGAGAGAGAGAGAGAGAGAGAGAGAGAGAGAGTCGGCTAAATATGTACGAATCACCTACGGTGACAGCATAGCGTACCGGTAACATGATCCAAACGCTCAGGCAGCGCAATGACTACTCCTTCGGATGAGAGTATAAACCGAGTTCTAGTCTGTGCACGCATGCTAGGTGCCGGGCAGTTTTGATGGTTCAGCGGCTTACTGGTAACCGAAAGGTCCTTGGTTCGAATCCCGAATTGGCCAACGTGTGACCAGATATTGTCCCCTTACCATCAACTGATTTGCTGGGGCTAGAATAATGTGACCAGTAGTCGCCTATACGCTCCGGTGTAGTGTGACTATAATCTACATACATTTCATCGCATTGACTTCAAAGATGCTGATGGTCACTGGCTAGAGGAGGGAGTGCCAGATACATTTTTTAAAAAAGAAGAAAAAAATCAAGTTTGGCGTATTATCTCTTCACATACCACACCTTTCCCCTCCTCACCTCCCATCTTCCCTACCACTTTCTCATAATCCCCCCCCCCCTCGCTCCTCCCCCTTCCCCCTCTCCATCCTCATCTTTGAATTGGAAAGTGCTGCTCTGCAGCTGCCGCACTTTTGCCAAAGATTTATTCCTTGTAAACTCCATCTTCCTATATGCTTGCGAGACATGGACCCTCACAGCAGATCTACAACGAAGAATATAAAGCATGGAGATGAGGTGCTACAAAAGACTTCTGGGCATTTCCTCTACCCAATGTCACGTAACCCGTGCGATTTACGTGAAACGCATAAACAACACAGACCTCAAGTACAACTACTCATAAATTTTACAAGACCACACCGTATTGCTGAGTTTGTTTTGTTGATGTTTCACTATTTCTGTTCTTTCATACACATATATAAAACATGCACATCAATGAGATGGAGTGAATGATGTCAAATGGTATAATGCATGCACATACATGTATTGGTGCTACAAAGTATTACTTATTACATATTTATCTTAATACAAACTACTATACTCACTTTCCTTGACATCCATTCAAGACACAATTAACATTATAAATCTACTTACAGTTTATCAGCCACAACTTCAACACGTGAGAATAAAAGAATTATTGTTTTCAGTCAGAAAGTCAGGTCTTTGCTTTTTCCTTCACTCGTGGAATAGCTCTTTATTGCAGATCTTCGGTGGATATGGCCTTCTCTATACTGTCAATATGCAAACTCCTTTTACGGCCCAGCTTCCACTCGTTTATAAAAGTTATTATATGTCGAACCCCAAAGTCCTAGATCTTTATAGATCAATGTTATTCACACGACAGGTTATGTGTTGCTATCTGTAGTAGTAGATAGTCTTTATATAACACCGATGACATCATTTGTCCTTACAGATTCTTCATAGGAATAGTCACGTCGTTGTTATCACACATGTAGATTAATATTTATTTTTATTATTATTTAATCGTTCTTATATAGCGCTTTACCAGCTCAAGAGCTGCTCAAGGCGCTGGCCGATAGAGGATCTAACTCAAGCCGCCCGAAACGCCCACCCGCAGCCTTTGGGCGCATGGTCTGACGCCCGTACAACTGAGCACAATCCTGGGCAGCCAGGGATGGGGGAGAAGGACCTAAGTGCATGCTGGGTGTGTTCTTGTCACCGGCACTCACTCGTCTAGGACATCAGCGTCAGGATCTTTAAAGTCCGTTATGATGGAATGTATGCGACACAGACTAGACCTCGGTTTATACTCTCATCCGAAGGAGATTCACATAGTTCAGCATTTAGAATGATGTCTTTGAATGATATTCATTTCAATGATCCATGATAGAATGAGGATTGTAGAATACATAAAATTGCAAATGTCCAGATTGTCCCCGAGAAATAAAACTAAAGCTAAAACTAGAACTAAAACTAAAACTGAAATTCAAACACCTGAAACCACGGAATTAGATCACTCTAATTCCGTGCCTGAAACATATGGGCTCTCTTAGATACTAGCCCTCGCATTACGGAAGTGACGTTGCTCGTGAACTTTGCTTTGCTTAGTACCATCAACATGGCCGCTTTTCCGCCTTGTTTCTCGCTTGTAACCCTAACCCTTGATTTTTGTGTATCCAAGGGGTTTTCCAAGGGGTTTTCCGCGAAAATTTTGTCTTACATACGCAACGTCACTTCTGTAATAAGAGAGCCCTGAAACATATGATAAACAAGGAAATGATAGCGAGACGCCGCCATATTCACGCGATGACGTCAATCAGTCTCACCATCATTTCCGCCTACGCCATCTCCTAACTGCTAGGTTTATACAACTTTCTAATCAGAGCTATACTCATAATATCATTAGCCTAGTAGATTAAAAAAATAAAATACAACTAAGGGAAATAACCAAGTTAACTCAAAAATTATCTTAGTTATACACTTCTTACTTCCCTCTTCCTCATCATCATCTCTCTCTCTCTCTCTCTCTCTCTCTCTCTCTCTCTCTCTCTCTCTCTCTCTCTCTCTCTCTCTCTCTCTCTCTCATTATTTTTCATGCATTAAAGATAAGAACACAGTTTTATGAACAGTTGCTTTCCACTTCCAGCTAATGAGATGGCACTTGTATATGCACATTGTAAAATTTGCATTGTAAATATGAAAACCACGTGATCAACCATGTTTTCTATGGGCTGGTGGCCCGAAGAATGTTGTATTTGCCATGTGAATGTTGTTTTTTGGGAAGTAAACGGACGATGTCCAAACGTCCAAACGTCTCTCTCTCTCTCTCTCTCTCTCTCTCTCTCTCTCTCTCTCTCTCTCTCTCTCTCTCTCTCTCTCTCTCATCTCTAGAGATATTCTGTGCAAATGTTGTAATGTACTAGAAGATGAGGACCATTTTCTAACTAAATGTACATTATACAATGAATTGAGAGTTAAATATATAACTTTTCCTTTTCAATCCTGTGTAAATTTGCTACAATATGGATCCCAATTTCACATATGGTGAATATGTTTGTTTACTTTTCACGCTTTAAAAATAAGAACAGAATATTATGAGCATGCTGCTTTTACGTAATCCCAGGAATAATTTTGCTGTTATCTGTAAATTGTCAGACTGTAATAAGTAAATCACGTGACCAACTATACCTATATCTATGGGCTGGTGGCCCGAAGATTGTGCTAATTTATTGTATGTTATGCTTTTGAGAATTAAACGGACGATGTCCAAATGTCTCTCTCTCTAATTAACCATAATGCAACCCAGACAAAATAAATAAGAAGAATAAAGGGAAATAACCTCAAACATACTGGCAAACATTAACACTCTACTTAACTCATTAAAAATACCGCCGGTATCATATAGGCCTACCCCTGTGATAAAAAATGGCGTCCTCGACATTCCACAAAAATTTTGCAGACTATGAAAAGAAAAACAATAGAACATTTCAAAACTCTTTCACCTTTACATTACATTACATTACATAATTGTTGCTTTAGGTCCAGCGGACTCTTCCGAGCCAAATCAGGACCGGACAACCCCCAATCCGCATAAAAGATCTGCTGAAACAACCCTAGTGGAAAAACTGAATGCCCTCCACCAGCCAGTCATTTTACAATAAAGACATCCCACGCAGGGGACGGCTGAGGCTTCACCCCAACTTATCGAACCCCCGTTTACTAAAACAAAATAGAATACAAACATCATTATAAATTATCAACAAAACACATACATATAAAATTCCTACATTGCTAAATAATAACATCATAGGAAGCCCTAGTGACCACCTGGAAGAAAGCGTCCAATATTCCCAAGCTGATCCAACAGACCTCATACACAAACAAGGAGTCTTGTCCCGGAAGAGTTTTCAAGAAAAAAGGTAGGAGACTGGTCTAGCGAAGAAGACGATAGTATAGCAGATTGATAGAACAGAGCAGGAATGAGAAAGAGCAAATGAGAAAGACAGTCACAGTGGGAATTTAAAGCACTAAATTTCCAGAAAGTGGGGATACTATTTATACTGAAATCCCCGGCACCCCAACGGGGGTAACTCTTTCACCAAATTATATATCAAAAATAGATTATCCGGACAACTTTGCGCTTTCCAAATGTCTACATGAATATTCCCAGAAAAATAGTCAATGTGAAAACTAATGAAAGTTACCCAATTTAAACTACAAAACAGAAAAAAAATATCATGAACCAAAAATTAAGAACAGTCTTTTTGCTTTCGTTTTCTCCGTCAACGTTCTGATGCACAATTAATTAATGTCTCTATGCCTAGCACTCGATGGACTACTGTTTTAGACATCCAATCCGGCATGTCGCTTAGTGAACTGGACTCTACATCCAAAGTGGCTGCTGCTTGGCTCTCAGTTACCGACGAGGTGGAGGAGTCGGAGCTGCCCGAACCCTGTCGTCGGCGTTGCCACTCTCATCACCATCGCCATCCATGTTAGCTACGTCACCCTCTGGTACAGGTTCCACAACCTGGTCTACAGGCTGCTGCAGACCTTCATCGCCTTCCGGCTCCTGGGTACCCATCTGCTCTGCTGGCTGATCGGTAAGAGGCTCTGGCTCTTCGTGCCGATCTTCCTCCTGCATGTGTGCGTCCCCACTGGCATCAGTTGCAGAGTCACCGTCGGGTGTGGTACGTACAACTACATCATCATCATCTTCTTCTTCCTCCTGTTCTTCAGATTCAGATCTACGATCCAGTATCACCATTGGTTCTTCAGTTTCAGATCTACGATCCAGTATCACCAATAGTTCCTCAGATTCAGATCTACGATCCAGTATCACCATTGGTTCTTCAGATTCAGATCTACGGTCCAGTACCACCATTGGTTCCTCATATTCAGATCTACGATCCAGTATCACCATTGGTTCTTCAGATTCAGATCTACGATCTAGTATCACCATTGGTACTTCAGATTCAGATCTACGATCCAGTATCACCATCGGTTCTTCAGATTCAAATCTACGATCCAGTATCACCATTGGTTCTTCAGATTCGGATCTACGATCCAGTATCACCATTGGTACTTCAGATTCAGATCTACGATCCAGTATCACCATTGGTTCTTCAGATTCAGATCTACGATCCATTATCACCATTGGTTCTTCAGATTTAGATCTACGATCCAGTATCACCATTGGTACTTCAGATTCAGATCTACGATCCAGTATCACCATTTGGTTCTTCAATGCTGCTGTCAGTCTGTCTCTTCACTGCTAATGCTGATCCACTGCCTATGTTGCCTCCGGCTTCTGGCACGGAGTCTACTGGCGTCACCTCTCATTGGCTTCTCCTGCTCTGACACCATTCTCTCCACAGTATCACCCAGTGGCAATAACAGGTTGCGGTGCAGCGTTCTCCTCCTTCCAGTTTTGTCCTCCCTCTGTACCACAAAGACAGGAATGTCCTTGTTGGGTTGATCCAACACCACATAAGCACTTTCTTCTCACTTGTCAGCCAGCTTATGTTTGCCGTCGAAAGCGACGATCTTCACCAGGACTCGGTCACCGACTTCAACATTGGCGTCTCTGGCCCGACCGTCATACTGTTTCTTCTGCTTGGCCTGTGCCTTGTCTGCTGCAGTAGTCGCCAATTCAAACGACCTCTTCAGACGTTTACGCAAGTCTGCCACATACTTGGTAAGTGGAGTGCTGTCAGTTTCGCCTGTGTCGATGCCAAACGCTATATCCACTGGAGGACGGGGATCACGGCCGAACATCAAGGCAAACGGTGAGAAACCGGCCGACTCATGCCGCGTGCAGTTATAGGCATGAACTAGTGGTCTTTCTGCTGTAGTTGCAGCGTTCCCAATATGGCGAGCAAGGTCCGATTAAACCGCTCCGTCATCCCATTCCCCATCGGGTGATAAGGAGTGGTTCTAGACTTGACGCAGCCTGAGAGGTCGCAGAGCTCTTTGATGGTTCGGCTTTCAAAATTTTGATTAATAATAATAAATATATAAATAATTAATAAAGATTTAATTATACTGTCAGGAAGGTTGGGAAGTAAAATCCACAAATGAACAAGCTTGGATAGAATTAATGATTTTAAAATAGCAATCCTTCCAAGTGGGGTTATCTGTGTTTTAGACCAAATTCTGCATAATGTCTTTACTTCAAAATGTTTTCTTTCCTTTCATATTTACTTCTATACAGTCTTTAAGATCGTTTGTAAACATATTCCTAATATTTTGAATGTGCTTGGATTCCAATTCATATTTAGTCTAAGTGTGGCATGTATCGCACAGGAGGGCCTCGTCTACTACCCAACCAAACAGCACGGCTTTTTCCCCAATTTAGCTGAAGGCCGGAGAATTTACCAAAACGTTTCAATAGTCTTAATAGACTCTTCGAAGGACAGTTTATCGCCATTCAACACTAATTCCGTATCGTCAGCATACTGTGAGATTTTTTGTGTTCTATGTCTTTTATTACTAAACTCTTAATATCATCATTCTCTCTAATCATCGTTGCTAAAATTTCCACACATAAAACGAAGATATAAGGTGAGATCGGGTCCCCTGCCTATAGCCACGTCCTCCACTAAACCACCTAGACACCTGTCCATTAACGCAAACTGAAGCTTTAATGTCACTATAAAAGATACTAATCCATCTGCAAAATTCATTGCCGAAACCAAACGCTTTTAACACTTTTTGCATAAATTTCTAGTCTACAGAATCAAACGCTTTTTCAAAGTCCAAACAAATAAGAAGCCCTGAACTATAGTTTTCATTCACATAACTAAAACTATCATAAATAAGTTTAATATTAGCACCTAAAAATCTGCCCCTAATGAACCCAGTTTGATCATCATTGATAAGAAACGGCAGAACAACCTTAAGACGGCTTGCACTACAGGAGGACCCAATCGTATACACTACATTCAATAAAGAGATAGGCCTCTAATTCTTTATGTATTCCTTTCATTTTTCTCCTTTAGGGATGCATATAATAACACCTTCCTTTTGTGTGGAGGAAAAAAAAACATCATTTAAAGAACGGACAACAAAAGATCCTAATTGTAACCAGAAGACTTTAAAAAATTCTGCTGTAAACCCATCTGTTCACAGACTCTTATAATTTTTCATGTTTTTTAAAGCGTATCCAGCTTCCTCTAAAGTGATTTTACCCTCAAGACTATTACTCTCAACCTTCGACAAAGTGTTTAAATTGGAAACTAAATTAACAATGTCGCATTCTTCTAGTGCATCTTGTTTATATACTCGTAAGTGCTGATAAAATGTCATTACCTCATTTAGAATATCTCCCGCCTCTCTAATATCTGACCAATCTCCTTTAATTAATTTCTTCATACTTTTACTAACATAATTTCGTTTCTCTAAACCACAAAAATATTTAGTAATTTTTTCCCCTTCCGCTCCCCATCTTGCCCGTGATCTAAGTAATACGCCTTCCAGTTTCTTTTCCCTAAATTTAGTTAATTCCTCTTCACAATGCGCTAACTCTGTATTTTTTTCTTCTGTTACATGTAAGTAAGGTGATTTTTCTAACACATTAATTCGCTCCTCAAACCTTAGTTCAGTTTCTGTGTCCTGCCGCTTTTTAAATGTAGCATAAGAGATTGTCGTTTGTCTGATTTTCATCAATAAAACATTCAAAAATAGTTGGTCCAAAATAGTGAGCTGAATGTTATCTCTAGGAATATTCGCTAAGTTTTCCCTGTTGTACGGTAAAGCTGCATATTCTTCTAATACAATACTAATGGTGGAGTGAATATCTTCAACGAAAGTTTTGTCCTTAAGCAGGGAAGAGTTAAACTTCCAGAAAAATATTTCTTTTAGAAGACGATCAATAGGTCAAGATCATAGTTATAATGGAGTGGTCAGTTTTGTAGCCTGAGAGGATATCCGAGTCAGTAACGTAAGTGGATAGCGAATCGGAGATGATAAAAAAAGTCAAGCCTACTCTGCTGTAAGGGATTACTTCTGCTCCATGTAACGCGTCTTCTTGTTCTCTCCAAATGTCTACTAATCCTAGATTTTATGTCATTTCAAGGACCTGTTGCTGTGCTTTCTCAGTATTATAGTGCCTATAGTTATCATAATCAAGATCAAAATATAACACTAAGTTCCAGTCTCCCTATTAATAACCTCTTCTACGTCTATGTCCCTAATGTGTTTTTTCTAAATTCCTGTAAAACTCAGGATTATCGTTATTTGGGCCGTAAACATTTACAAGTAATAAATCTTCACCCATCAACTTTATATGAACCAAAAGAAAATGACAACCCACATCTCTACACAGTTTCTTAATTTCAAATTCAAAATTGTTATTAAATAATATACCCACCCCCTACAATTAAAGTAGTAAAGGAAGAAAAAAAAACGCTTTATATCCCCACTCCGCCTTAATACACTCTTCCAGTTTAGCTTCAAAGTGCGTGTTCTGCAAAAAATAGACAGAGAATGATTTCTGTCTAAGAAAATGGAAAATATCTCGTCGTTTATGCTGATTGGCTAAGCCTCTGCAAATTATGGATAATACCCTAATACAGTGATCGTTATCGTTGCTAGTTTCCATAGAGTTTAAGTGTACAAATATAACTATTGTCAAAAACATAAAGTTAAACATACAAAGTGCAGGCAGATTCCAATTTATTCTCAAGAATAGTGCTCTATATAACCAAAGAGTCCTTACTAACAGGTTATATACATGTTCATCCTCAATGAACAGACAAATAAAAAAGTAAACAAAGAAAGTAAAACAAGATATACAGTCAATCACCTGAATCAAATTACAAATATCTAAGCTACAGACAAATATGAAAAGGTAAACCAAAAAGTAATCAAATTACAATATTATATTTCATACTACCATATTCCATTTCAAAATTATCTCAAGGTCTTAATAAAATTATCAACAAAGTATAACAGATATATTTTATTAATGACTAATTCAAAATTCATGTGAGGAATCAAAAAACATAAACACAGCTAGACACTTAAAGCTTGTATGTACACCGAGCTCCCATCACCCTCCAAGAGGGAAGAGAGAGAGAGAGGGAGGGGGAGAGAGAGAGAGAGAGAGAGAGAGAGAGAGAGAGAGAGAGAGAGAGAGAGAGAGAAAGAGAGAGAGAGGGGGGTGATGGACAGAGGGAAAGAGAGAAACAGATACAAAGATAAGAGAGAGAGAGAGAGAGACAGAGAGCCCAACACCCAATTTCCAAATATAACTAAGTCTTGCAGAATAAGCGCACAACAAATCGATCATTGCTGGCCATCAAAATACAAGCATAATTATTGTCTCGTTAAGGCATCCTATTCAATCATATCCTATTATACGATTGGCTGTAATATCCAGTTTCACTCTATTAGGTATATTTTATCAATTTTTTTAAAATAACCAAATAGATAGATAGATAGATAGATAGATAGATAGATAGATAGATAGATAGATAGATAGATAGATAGATAGATAGATAGATAGATAGATAGATAGGTAGGTAGGTAGGTAGGTAGGTAGATGATAGATAGATAGATAGATAGATAGATAGATAGATAGATAGATAGATAGATAGATAGATAGATAGATAGATAGATAGATAGATAGATAGATAGATAGATATCCTGGTTTACTTTAATTTACTATAATGCTTTGTATAAAAAGTCTTAACAAAAATATTTGTACTTATTATGATGATTATAAACAATTATATTCAAACATCAAATTCATATTGCAAACCATACACATTTTATATAGTTTTCTTTTATACAACCTATTTGTATAGTGTATTTTAAAATGCAAGCCTCAACAGTCTTACTCTTATACACACAAGGCCTGGACAGAATTGCATCCAAGGTACTAAAAGAGCTTTGTGAAGAGTTGTCTGGTCCCTTGTGTCTGTTGTTTAACAAGTCATTAGAAGAGGGAACATTGCCTAGTGCGGAAGTGACAGCATTATTTAAAAAGGGCTCCAAATCAGATCCTGGTAATTATCGGCCAGTGAGTTTGACTTGTATTACATGTAAAGTTTTAGAGTCACTAGTTCGAGATGTCATTGTGTCATACTTTATGGATAATAAATTATTTGCAGTTTGTCAGCATGGGTTCAGGAAACGTAGGTCTTGTGTGACACAGTTGTTAGAGGTTATGGAGGATTTGACGGCTTTAATTGATGATGGGAAGGATGTTGATATAGTATATTGTGAGTTTAGAAAGGCGTTTGATTCTGTACCACATATTAGACTGTTGTTAAAGTTGGCTGCATATGGTATAGGAGGCAATGTTCTTAAATGGATATCAAGCTTTTTGTTGGAACGTAAACAGTGGGTTAAAGTTGGTTCAGAAAGGTCTAAAGATGCTAGAGTTATAAGTGTATTCCACAGGGCAGTATTTTAGGTCCAATTCTTTTTACTATATATATTAATGATTTACCTGAGATACTGGAGAGTACGGTCAAGATATTTGCTGATGACACTAAAATATATAATACTACATCGAAATCTAAGGTCATTCAAGATGATTTACATAAGCTACAGCAATCGTGTGAGAAGTGGAAGTTATATTTAAATGTGCAGAAGTGCAAAGTTATGCATGTGGGGAAAAGAAATCGTGGATGCGAATATACAATGTTAATAAAAGATGAAGTTTATAAATTAAATGTAAGCAATAATGAAAAAGACTTGGGTGTAACTTTTGATTGCAAGTTAAAATTTGACGCACATATTCAGAGAGTGCATGGTAACTAAAGCAAACCAAATGTTAGGCATAATCAAAAGAGCTTTCACATACTTGGAAAAAGAAACGTTTTTAAAATTGTATAAAGCTTTTGTAAGACCTCATATTGAATATGCTAACGTAGTTTGGAGTCCATATTTAAAAAAGCAGTCGGTAGCAATAGAAAAAATTCAACGGCGAGCCACAAAACTATTATCTGAGTGTCGTGACATGACATATGATGAGAGATTAAGGTTTCTGGGCCTTCACTCTCTGAAAGGACGTAGGATCAGGGGAGATTTAATTCAGACATTCAAGATAATTAATGATGCAGAGGATGTTAATACTAATACTTTTTTCTTGCTTGATCAATCTAACAGAACTAGGAAGTGTAACGGTAACATTTTTATAAAACATTGTAGAACTAACCAACGAAAATTTTCGTTTGCACATAGAGTAGCTAATTATTGGAATTCTTTACCAACAAATATTAAATTTGCACCATCTTTTAATAGTTTAAAAAACCACATAGACACTGATTCCAAATTTCAAGAATTATTTTATAAATACGACTAGAAAAGATTATTACAAATTATTGCATGCAAATCATAATGTAAACTATATACCATAAACAATGAGGGGACGTTTTTATAAGCCGCGAGGTTTTAGGCAGCGATGCCTGTCCTACATCTACTACTACTACTACTACTACTACTATAGCTATAATCTACTCGTAAATAGTAGGATGCGTTTATCGCATAGTGAGGTACAATAATTTAAGGAATAAATAGCAATATTTTAATGATACAAAAAGACAGCGATGGGGGAGGAGAGAGAGAGAGGAGGAAGAGAAAGAGCCATGTACTTACAGCATACAGTTTGGTGTCATCGCCGTGTAAATAATAAAAAAAAGAATAGTCATTATCATCATCCGAGTCACTGCTCACTATATTAAAGTTTTTTCATTTCTCTTTTCAAGATTTAATCCACATCATCACCAAACTTTATTTTGACAGTTTTTTCCGTTCTTCAGTTTAGCAAATATTTTTTTCGTTGTTGGTCCAGGTGGCTAGTGTTGCACTGTGTTTGTAGGCAGCTCGTTCCAGGCGATAGTTTCCTGCTGTGAGGTCCTCCCCTACCGACACCTTCTCCCCCTTCAGCTTTCTACGGTTAGCCAGCACGTTGTCACGGAGCTTTCTGTTGGCCAGGTGGACGATAATAGCTATACCTATTTTGCCTCCTTTGCTGGTTTCCACACGATGGGCAGCCTCAAGGTCCCCTTCCGTCGTGGTCACCCCCAAAGACTGAGTAAACAGCTTGCAAACGTATTCTTCGCAGTCTTTGTCTGTTTTTCCTTGTGTTTCAGGCACATTGAAAACTCGCACATTCCAGCTCCTATCGTAATGCTCTGTCATTCTGTGCCCACTCTAGCTGCTTCACGTTTTCTTTCAGGTTTTCATTGTCCTGCTTCACAGTTTGTAATTATTTCTGCATCCCATCCATTTTCTTGCCCATTTCAAACAGCTGACCTTCCAACTTGTCAAATTTTTCATCAAACTTGATGCCTAGTGTTTTCACATCTTCCGCCGTTGATACTGCACTCAGTTTCTTCTCAATGGCTGCCAGGGTTTCTTGTATATCATGGATTCTCCTCTTCTTTCTTTCGTTTCTTCTTCTTCTTCTTCCTCTTCTACTTCTTCCTCTATAAATGACGACGAATCTGCGTGGTGTAAATTCTGTCTTTTCTTCTCTTGCTGTAACACAGGACTAAGTTCGTTTTCCACACAAGATGTTGAGGAAAGTTTTCTTTTTTTCTGTTCTTTATCTGAACTGTCATTTGACTCGTTCAAACTAGGCCTAGTGAAGAATGAAGTAATGCGCTTAGACATAGCACAAAGCCTTGTAGTTCACCTGTGATTGCCTGCAATAGATCCGTTTTACATGTTATTTTTTACATTATTTTCATGTTCACTCACTATTGTCGAGAGCTCGTGCAAAATACGTCCGCTCGCTAAGACGGTCGCTCACCCTTCAAAGTTGTAAGAGTTAATGTCTTGAAAACATCGTCAAACATAAGTGTAGAACTTTTTGTGTCCGTCAGTTTTAATTGATTCCAAAATCCTAAATAGAATTTAAAACTCTTAAAAAAAAGAACTAGACCAAACTCTAAACTTTACAACCATCACTGATGATGACACTAAAATATATAATATTGTAAGCCCCTCCGGTTGGCTTATCAAATTAATATTTAATTTAAAAAAAAATAAATTAGTAAAATTGTAAGCCTCTTTGGAAGGCTAGAAAACCTTTTGTTGTAAATTTATAACTTGATTATTAATTAATAACTAGGTTGCATGTGCCTATGGTTGTTTTGGTTATACATGTACCTTGGCCTATAGGAATTTGTGCCTTTTGAGCTTGAGCAGACGACAACAGTAAGCATGCAGGTACTAGTGATATTATTATTGTGAACTGTGTGTTTTTGTTTTCTAGTGGTGTAGAAATTTGATCGTCGAATTGTATCCGAGATTGATTTTTGTGGATGTGTGTGAAGAAAAATATTCTTATTTTATCTAGGGATAGTTTTGGTGCTGGATCTAAATATCGAAACTGAGTTTTGTGTGTGCAGTGAAAATGGCATACCAATTGAGAACTATTTTTAACGAATTCTTGGATGTGTTGTGTAGTGAAATTTGAGTGGTTAATAGATTTGTTCAGAGTTGCTAGGATCGTTTTGTGAAGGAAAATGTGATTGATCGGTAGACTGTGAAAAAGAATTTCCGGTTGCCATATGTTGTCAAGGTAACCTGATTGAGAATTTTAGCGGGATTCTAGATCTAGACAGTATGTTTAGTTTTCTTATGAAGAATTAATTCTAGCCTTTCCGCTGACTGTATTTTTGTTGGTCTTTTATAGCAAATAGAATTGTAAATAAAATGTAGTGTGGAGGAGAAGTTTTAGATTGGGAATTTCCATTATAAAGACAAAAGAAACAGTTCAATGGAAGAATTGCCTAGGCCCTTACATTTATAGTTTGAAGAAGTTAATGGAAAATGGTGCTAATTCGGTGCAGCTATTCAAGTCAATTGGAGCACTAATCCTAAGTGTTTAAGGTTGTTAATGCACAGACCCAAATTTTTATGCATTGACTACAGTATGTCTGCACCGGGCGTAAACATGGAAGAAAAAGTTGAATGGGAAAATTACACAGAGATTTTTGTTGACAGTTCGGAAAGGTCAGAGAAAATGGTGTTAAATCGGTGCAGCTGTCCGACTCATAAAGAGCGCTGATCTTAAGCGTTTCAGGTTGCTAAAAAACCGACTCTCGTCTTTCTCCATCGATTATAAATATGTTCGCACCGGGTGGGAACCGGGTCGATTATTCATACCTCAAAAATTGCTGCCACGTCGGTGCTAGCCGGTGCAAGATGTTTAAGTTCGTGTATTTTCTTTAAGAATTATCAGATTCTACTCCTCGATGGTTCCTAATTAAGTATGACCAATAAACTTCTTACCTATGATTATGGTAGACCCTGTTATTTTCCAAAAACCAGTACATTTAAATAGAATCTGTATCTACTAGCCTGTTTCTTCTTCTTTTTGACACAGGAATGATAGCACCATAACCTGATTTGCTAGTATAGATCACGTGTTGTGAAACATGGATGTTAATTGGCTGTTTTACGCCTTGTTCGGCTTATAAAACGGATTGTAATGGCGGCCAACACTCTTACGCTGATTTAGATCGAAGATGATGACAGCTTGAATGTGAAAGTAAATTTCAGTGGGTTTGCGCGTCCGTGGACTTAGTTTTTTTTTCCTCCCTTCTTTTCAACGCTGTTTTGAGCCTTTTCGGAATTTTTGAATTACAATAGCCCTAAGTCCACGTAAAGAACAAAATTTCTAACTAAATTCTCCTAACCCAGTAAACATTTTATTGTGAAAATATGAAATTTCTAAATTCTGACCGTTATTCCCTGAGGTTGTGAATGGATTTGAATACTAGAATTTCTGTGTTTCTGTGACTTTACAATATTTTATTTTACTAGTTTTGATTCACGGTGGTAGCATGTTTTTTTTATGTTTTGAATCTAGTAGCTTCAACGATTTTTGGTTTCCAATGAAATACCCGGAATTTCCTTTTTCTTTATGTATTTAACCCAAATAATAATTTTTAGAACGCTAGAAAATATGCAACAACCTGAAATCTGTAATCAGTTATTATTTTGTTATAATTATAGAACGAAATATTTAACAGAATTCAAATAATACTAATTTTTATAATATGAAATTTTCTAGAAGTATAATTCTTGTATGAATCGAAAGCTATTATTTTGCAAGCAAGACAACTGTTAAAGTGAGGGGCCGGGTAGCTCAGTTGGTAAGAGCGTCTTGCTAGTAACCGAAAGGTCGCTGGTTCGAATCCCGGATTGGTCAACGTGTGATCATATTATTTTCCCCTTTACCAACAACTGGCCCGCTAGTGTCAGTATAAATCGGTCCAGTAGTCACCTATATGCGAAAGTGTCGTGTGACTATAATCTACATACAAACAAACAAACTGTTAAAGTATGAGTCTCCTCTCTGAAAATCCTTACGGGAAGAGAGGGGACTATAAACTGATAAACATAACACATAACACTGTTAAAGTTAAAAATATGTCTCCTCTCTGAAAATCCTTACCGGGAAGAGAGGGGACTATAAACTGACTAAAAAAAAAAAAAAAAAAAAAAAAAAACTGTTAAAGTTTTGCATGAATGTGATGTGAGAAAATCCAGAAACCAAACCCCAAAGAAAAGAATAAATTATTTGTTTTATTTCCCCATCATTCTGTGTGTGGTCTCCGTTTTGTATTAAATGTTTTGTGAAGTGTCGTTTAAATAAAATGTGTGTTTAGTTAGTATTTCTTTTTCTTTCTAAATACTCTAATTGTTTAGTCTAAGACAAGAATTCTGATTCTATCTCTACTTGAAGTTAACCAGTCACTGTGCATTTTCATTTCATGCATCTCAAATACATTTTTATAATTTTACAAACAGAGTTTAGAATAAAATTTATTATATTTTACACATAACTTTCCATAATGAAAGTAAATAAATTTTTCTCTGACAGACCTTTGTTTCCTCAGGTTGTGGCGTTTGGAGAGGCATCCATCCTAGTAATATTTTGGGAAACGTAATTCTCTCCGCTGTGGGCGGGAGGTGTTGTTTCTTTTTGGGATTGTTGTGGATTTGGGATGCCTCGGCGAGCCTATACCTGTGGAAAGATCGGTTTGTCGGGGATGGTGTCAGAACTGATATTTTATTTAACCCGGCAACCTCTTGTGAGCCCTTATGAAGCCATTCCTGACAGAACCCTGCCAGTGGTGTGCTCTCTCTCTTTTTGGGGTGCGCCATGGGGTGGCGGGTGAAAGGGGCTTACAAGAATTGGTGTCAAGAAGTGGGATTCGATTAAATGAGGCTAATTGCTGCCTCAGCCCATGTTGAAAACCCCTGTTGAAGAATTAAACAATTTCTTTACAAGAAATGGGATCCGATTAAATGAGGCTAATTGCTGCCTCAGCCCATGTTATTTTAGTTGTAGAATTACACCATTTCTTTACAAGAAATGGGATTCGATTAAATGAGGCTAATTTCTGCCTCAGCCCATGTTGAAAACCCCTGTTGAAGAGTTACACTATTTCTTTACAAGAAATTGTGTTTAGAAGATGGATAGATTGAATGAAGCTAAATATCTGCTTCAGCTTATGCGAATGTTTTATTGGCTTTAGCCAGAATTTATTCAGAAATATGTAATAAGAAAGAAATCAATAATATTCTCCTTATTATTATTAGTATATGAAGTTTAGGTTGAGAAAAATATTGTTAGCTGTGAAGAAATGTTGTCTGGTGTTGTGTCGTTTGTGTAACACATACATTGATTTGTAATAAAAATCAAGAATGAATATAATTAAACAACATTTTTATTTCTCAAAACTTAAGACATTTTATTTTGCAAAAGAAAATAAATTAATAATATTCCATATTTTAACATAGTAGGCATAGGGCATGACGTGTACGAAGGAACACATAATTTCAAACAAGTTATATTAATAAATAATCTAGCAAAATTTATACTTTCATATTCAAGGTCATTAATTGAGTTAGATTTTGAATTTGAAAGAAAGAAAGAAAACCAGCTTCCACTTCAACGTTATTAAGAAGAAGAAAAATGGCTGATCGAAGAGACCAAGAAGATAGGGAATTTTTGGAAATGGAGCGGAGAAGAAATAGAAGGCTTATAGATGAGGTGGAGCAAGAGTTGTATGGACTTGAACAGCAGCGACAGGAGTTGATGCAAGATCAACCGCGTCAGAGTCCTGGGCATAAACAATATGCAAGAAATGTTGATCTACCACGTGGAAATTGGGGACGTTCACCCCGAGATGAAGTATATGATCAGGAAATGAACAATAACCACCCTCAACTTCATGGACCAGGAAGCGTGGAAGCAAATTTTGACCCTTTACCTCGAGGGCCAGCGTCTATCAAAGTGCGCCCGGATCCTTATGATGGAAGTCAAACTTGGGAAGAATGGGAAGAGCACTTCGATTGCTGTGCATTGCTGGGTCGGTGGAGCATGGCCGAGAAAACCTTGGTGCTGGCAGCTATGTTAAGGGGAACAGCACGCACCTTTTATCAAGGATTAAACCCCTACATTAAAAGATGCTATGGTGAGCTGATGCAGTGTATGCGCCGTAGATTTGGCTGTCAGTCAAAACATCAACAATTTTGGGTCACGCAGCTGGAAGGAAGAATGCGAAAACAAGATGAGCCTATTGCTAAGCTAGCTGACGAATTGCTGCTATTGGTCCGAAGAGCTTACCCAAGGGATATGACCGAGGCAAACATTCATCAAATTGCTCTACAGCAAATGTACAAGAGTATGGATAATGACACTAAATGGAAATGCATTGAACGTCGATGCACAAGTTTGCAAGAAGCTGTGGAGATTGCGGAGACCTATGAAACATTCATGCGCACGAGCAAGAGAACAACGCGTGAAGTTCACACTCTGGATAGTCGTACGTCTAACGATGCCCAACTGTTGAACCTAACAGAAAGAATCCAACAACTAGAACTTCAATGTACTCAATCCATAAACGCTGTAAGTTCATCTGCCAAGCCTACTACAACTCCATTGGCAGATACTGATCGCAGAGACCAACAAACTCCTTGGCAGCGAGGGCAATGCTACATTTGTCATTCTGATCAACACAGGCTTAAACAATGCCCTATCTATTTGAAATGCAAGCAACTGCAAAGACAGGGAAACTAGAGTCTGCCTCTTCAGCAGGCTAGGAAGAGGTGATTACAACATCAATAAGGCCTGAAGAAGATCAACAGCAAACCAAGATAACAGACAAAGAACTGAATGAACCAGAAGTCACCATACGCGTTCCAGTATATGTATCTGCTGATAACCTTCAATCTGTGAATGACAATGTAAAAACTCTACAAGTAGGGGAGAGAACTTCTACTGACAATGATAATGGAATGTTTGCTGAATGCAAGTTGTATGGCATTGCAGTCGATTTTTTGTTGGATACTGGTTCTGCTGCTACACTATTGAATAGCCAAGTGTATAAACTGATACCTGAAGACCATAGACCAGAACTGTATCAGACTCAAATAAGACTTGTTGGTGTGAACGGATGCAGAGTCAATACACTGGGCGTATGGGGCGCCATGTGTCCATTTATTCTATGTGACCATTCTATACATAGAATAAATTCTATGCACATAGAAAGCATTCTATACACACAAAAAGCATTCCTTAGTTGAAATTCCATTTATAAAAAAGAAACCAATATTGTAAGTCATAGAATAAAATTCTTTGTATAGAATAGCATTCTATAATATAGTGTAAAATTCTATGTCCATAATACAATTCTATGTATAGAATAACATTTTATAATAGAGAATAATATTCTATGTATGTAATACAAATCTATATTATAGAATGCACTTGTATGCATAGAATTATATTCTATAACATAGAATGAATTCTATTACAAAGAATGAATTCTATAACATAGAATGAATTCTTTAAAATAAAATAAATTGCATGACATAGAATTATTTCTATATGCATAGAATTCATTCTATAACATAGAATGAATTCTTTAACATAAAATAAATTATATGACATAAAATGAATTCTATGTGCATAGAATAAATTGTATAACATAGAATGAATTCTATAATAAAGAATGAATTCTATATGCATAGAATGAATTTTATAGCATAGAATGAATTCTATGACATAGAATTCATTCTATGACATAGAATGAATTCTATAGGCATAGAATGAATAGTATAACATAGAATGAATAAGATGAAATAGAATGAATTCTATGACATAGAATGAATTCTATGACATAGAATGAATTCTATAACATAGAATGAATTCTATAGCATAGAATGAATTCTATGACATAGAATTTATTCTATAGCATAGAATGAATTCTATGTTACAGAATGAATTCTATGTCATAGAATTCATTCTATGCTATATAATTCATTCTATGTTATAGAATTCATTCTATGCTATAGAATAAATTCTATCTCATATTATTCATTCTATGTCATAGAATTCATTCTATATTATAGAATTCATTCTATGTCATAGAAATCATTCTATGTCATCTTATTCATTCTATGTTATACTATTCATTCTATGCTATAGAATTCATTCTATGTCATAGAATTCATTCTATGTAATAGAATTCATTCTATGTTATAGAATGAAATCAATATAAAAACTTTTTTTTAAATAGTAAAAACTGGGGCACTGTCAAGGTATAGAGAACGTTTTGGGATATTGTGATGTTTTGAACATAGCACACTCGTGCAATAATGATTACAGAGCGATTTGTCACTGACATTCAGTTTAGAGTTGACGACATGCAGTGCTTCATCATTTGCGCTCGAAGTGGAAATCGATGAAAGGAAATGTTCTTTTCTTTGCAGAAAGGTTTTACGTCGGAGTTAGAGCATCCAAACGCAGCACAGTACTTCACCATTTTCAAACTCGATCACGCTGTGTTATTCCCGCAGCACGTGGCCGCCACGCCTTTGTGCGTAGCGCCCTGGGGGGCCGCTTGGGGTGAAATAGATTTTTTGCAATATTCAGCTTTATGAACCTTTCATTTATTATGTCTCAGAGTTGTATAGCAATATTCGACCTTTAAATATATTAATTATTGCTTTTTATGAGTGTACAGTACGGTTATTTCTTCGGTATTGAGCGAAAAGAACTGATTATTTAATTAGATTTTGTCACTATAAACCCTTACAGAACCTCAGCACATTGTAATGAAAAAAGCAAGCACGCAGGGGCGGAGGGGGGGGGTGTGACGTCAATTATTTTTATTGCTAAGCGATCTATTCACACTAATTATACCGTCGAAGTCGTCCGCATCAAGAAACCTAAATGCTTGTTCACGAAATTATGATGTCTGATAAAGCCGCAGAGCGCTTGGTACGTCAGCCATTTCTTCAGTTCTCGCGCGCGTGCAAGGCTCCACGTGTCCCTTTATACGTCACAGCCTCGCTTCACATAGAATGACCTAGTTGCGCATAGAATGAGCATTCTATGTTATAGAATGAACATTCTATGTTATAGAATGGATTCTATGTTATAGAATGAACATTCTAAGTTATACAATGAATTCTATGTTATAGAATGAACATTCTATGTTATAGAATGATTTCTATGTTATAGAATGACCATTCTATGTTATAGAATGAACATTCTATGTTATAGAATGGATCCTATGTTATAGAATGAACATTCTATGTTATAGAATGAACATTCTATAACATAGAATGCATTCTATGTGCACCAAATGTTAAAAAACAATTCTATGAAAATAGAATGTATTCAGTGTTGCGAATAAAATCCATTTTATGTTAAAAAAATGAATTTTATGTCATACAATTCTAGCTGTGTTATACAATTAATTCTATATACATATAATTCATTTCATTCACATAAAATTAAAAAACATAACTAATAAATTGTAACAAAATTTAGAATTTAGAAAAAGATATTGTATGACACATCACCACATCGCATCATCACCACATCGATCACATCATTACATCACATCACTGCATCACATTGCTTCATCACCATCATCGTGAAAACGCACCACCACATAAAATCACATCATATCGACAAATCATCACATCACATCAGCCGACATCACAGCAGCAGCACATCTTCACATTGCAGCAGACAGCACATATCATGGCATCAGTGAATCACATCACATAATCTAATCACCCCACCCCTCCCACCCATCACATTTGTGGTGCAGTGTGGTGTGATTTAGAGTGATGTAGTGTGGTGATGTGATGTGGTAATGTGTATGTATGTATCTGCAATACAGTTCTATTATGCCTTAAAAGCAGTGAATCAGACCACATCGTCACATAACCTAATCACTCCACCACACCTACCCATCACATTTGTGGTGCAGTGTGATGTAGAGTGATGTGGTGTGGTGATGGGATGTGGCAATGTGTATATCTCTCTGCAATACAGTCCCATGCCATAAAAAATGTTCTCTATACCTTGACAGTGCCCCAGTTTTTACTATTTTAAAAAAAAGTGTATATATTGATTTCATTCTATAACATAGAATGAAGTCTATGACATAGAATGAATTCTATGACATAGAATGAATTCTATGACATAGAATGAATTCTATGACATAGAATGAATTCTATAGCATAGAATGAATAGTATAACATAGAATGAATAAGATGACATAGAATGAATTCTATGACATAGAATGAATTCTATAACATAGAATGAATTCTATAGCAAAGAATGAATTCTATGACATAGAATTTATTCTATAGCATAAAATGAATTCTATAGCATAGAATGAATTCTATGACATAGGATTCATTCTGTAACATAGAATTCATTCTATGCTATAGAATAAATTCTATGTCATAGAATTCATTCTATGCTATAGAATTCATTCTATGTTATAGAATTCATTCTATGCTATAGAATAAATTCTATGTCATAGAATTCATTCTTTGCTATAGAATTCATTCTATGTTATAGAATTCATTCTATGTCATAGAATTCATTCTATGTCATCTTATTCATTCTATGTTATACTATTCATTCTATGCCTATAGAATTCATTCTATGTCATAGAATGAATTCTATGTCATAGAATTCATTCTATGCTATAAAATTCATTCTATGCATATAGAATTCATTCTTTATTATATAATTCATTCTATGTTTTACAATTTATTCTATGCACATAGAATTCATTTTATGTCATATAATTTATTTTATGTTAAAGAATTCATTCTATGTTATAGAATGAATTGTATGCACATAGAATAAATTCTATGTTATAGAATTCATTCTTTGTAATAGAATTCATTCTATGTTATAGAATACAATTCTATGCATACAAGTGCATTCTATAATATAGAATTGTATTACATACATAGAATCTTATTCTCTATTATAAAATGTTATTCTATACATAGAATTGTATTATGGACATAGAATTTTACACTATATTATAGAATGTTATTCTATACAAAGAATTTTATTCTATGACTTACAATATTGGTTTCTTTTTTATAAATGGAATTTCAACTAATGAATGCTTTTTGTGTGCATAGAATGCTTTCTATGTGCATAGAATTTATTCTATGTATAGAATAGTGACATAGAATAAATGGACACATGGCGCCCCATAGGGCGTTGCTGATATAGAAGTAGAGTTTCAACATCAGAGCTATACTATTCCATGTATTATATGTGATATGCAGATTGATGCCATTCTGGGACAAGATTTTACAATTCAGTGTATCAAATACGTTGATATTGAGAGGTTGAAAATGGTAACCAAACAAGGAAAAGAAATTGCTTTGTTTCTTGGTGGAAAATCACAGATGGTTTGTCGTGTCACAGCTTCTCAGTCAGTCACCATTCCTGCAAAGTCAATTATGAACATTTCAGTTTCTGTTAGTGCAAAAGAGTATTTGGAATCTACCATGTTGTTAGAACCTTCCTTGGATGTAGTTAAAGGGAAGCAACTTTACCTTGCTCCAATGTTGACTAATGAAAAAGACAATACAACTGCAATAGTAGTGAATTTGTCTGACGGTGATATGAAACTTTATCCAAATACTTATTTGGGCTCTGCACAATCTGCTTACTCAAGGACACAAAATACTATGCACAGGCATCGTGTTGATACAAAAAGTCTTCAAAATGATCAACTACCAGAGTATCTACAGGAACTTTTTGAAAGGAGTAAAATTCACCTTGATTAACAACAAGCTCAAGCTTTGAAAGAATCAATGAAAAAATATCAACACATATTTTCAAAGTCTGCTGATGATATGGGGAAAACACAGAAGACCAGGTTTCAAATTCACACTGGTCAAGCTGCTCCTATTAGACAACGAGCTAGAAGGTTACCGCTGGGAAAAAGAGAAGCGGAAAGAGAAGAAGTACAAAGAATGCTAGCAGGAAATATCATAGAACCCTCAAATAGTGCCTGGGCTAGTCCGACTTGCCTAGTCTACAAGAAAGATGGAACAGTTCGGTTCTGCGTGGACTACAGAAAGCTGAACGAAGTAACTGTGAAAGATGCATATCCTCTACCCCACATTGATGAGTGTTTAGATGCTCTTACAGGGTCTAAATGGTTCAGCACTATGGATTTGCAAAGTGGATTTTGGCAGATTCCTATGGATACAGAGGAGGATAAGCAAAAGACTGCTTTTATAACTGGGATGGGACTTTACCAATTTACAGTACTCAGTTTTGGTCTAACCAATGCCCCTGCAGCTTTTCAGAGAATGATGGAGGACGTCCTTTGTGGATTACAATGGGATGAATGTGTTTTATTCATGGACGATACCATTGGTCCTTCTCCCACTTTTGAAACAGGCTTACAACGATTAGAACATGTATGGCAACGTTTGGAAGAAGCAAATCTAAAATTGAAACCATCAAAATGCTTATTTTTCCAGAAGGAAATTAAGTTCTTGGGACACATTGTCAGTGAAGAAGGTATTCAAACTGACCCTTGCAAGACAAAATCAATTGATGAATGGCCTCAACCAGTAAACGTCAAACAAGTTCGCAGTTTCCTGGGACTATGTTCTTACTACCGGAAATATGTAGAAAATTTCGCCAGCATTGCCAAACCATTGCACAGATTGTGTGAGAAAGGTGCATGTTTCAAGTGGACTGATGAATGCACTCAAGCCTTTGCTACTCTTAAAAACAGATTAACTTCAGCTCCCCTATTAGGTTATCCTAGACTGGGACAGCAATTCATTTTAGACACAGACGCCAGTGACTGTTCTGTAGGTGCAGTTTTGTCACAAATGCAAGATGGCAAGGAAAGAGTGATTGCTTACTACAGCTCTACCCTTACTCACAGTGAGACTAATTATTGTGTGACGCGGAAAGAACTGCTAGCAGTGATTAAAGCTTTAGAAAGATTTCACTACTACCTGTATGGACAAGAAATTCTTTTGCGTACAGATAACTCTGCAGTGAGCTGGGTGAAAAATCTGAAAAATCCCTCAGGTCAAGTAATGCGTTGGCTACAACAATTAGAAACATGTAACCTAAAAGTTGTACACAGGCCTGGAACACAGCATAGAAATGCTGATGCCTTGTCACGACACCCTTGTTCTACATGTACAAGAATACAATGCAAGGAGGAGGAAGGGAGACAACCAGATGACGAAATACCTGTGGCCGAGTTAGATGTTATAAAAGTGGAGACTTCATCTTTGAACGCATTTTCATCTCCAAATGTTGAGACAGATGTACAGTGCTATATGGCAAATAGTAAAAGAAAGGCTAATGGAGAACTGAATCAAGCTGGAAATGACAAACCTAATGACTCTGAAGAAACACAGTGTCACAGGGCAGCCCGTGAAGAAAGCCATGTAGTCTGTGTGTGAAGAGTATAAGGGCGGGGGTGGTACTGCGTGTTGCCGTATTCGTGATTATTGTTGTCTCGGGAGCGTGCAAAGCATGGTAAACAGCATACGCCGGTTAGGCCAGGTTAGGAATTTGCTCACTATCGTCAGAACGTGTTTGTCAGCAGTACAGTGTAGACGGTGTTTGTCTAGTGCTCTGTGGTTTTTGCTGTGTTCTGGAATTAGGGTGGGACGGGTATTAACGAATAATAATATCTGGTTCCGAGAAGGATACTAGTTTAAAGATTGCAAATTTCTGAAGTGATACGCTCAGTTGGAGTGCAGCTGTAGAAAAGCAAGTCCGTGGTAGTGTGGTAGGTAGTATCGAGGTATTGTCTACTACGGGAACTACACACTACCGGATTACCCTAATTGGATGTACTTTCGTAGGTGGGTAGTGGAGAAGGGCTACGGGGTGCAATTACATGCGAACCGTTGGGTGAGTGGATGGTGGTTTTTCCTTACTGTGCCAATAACCAAGGGCCGGCTGTTGGGGTGTTGAATGATAGCTGGTACGTAAGGGTAAGGAAGGATGAGAAAGGTTGCACTGAGGAGAGGCAGAAGAAAGGAAGAGAGCGTCGGAAGGAGGGAGAATGAGGGAGAAGAAAGGGGGTGGAGTGTGATGAAGCTAGGATGGAAGTGGTTGCTGTTGTTGTCGTTGGGGATGCTTGATATGAATAATGTGTTGATGGTTATTTGTATTCATTTGCAGCATCGTTCATTCCAGGCATTCATGATTTCATTGAATTGTATAATATGTATTTGATTCAAGTGACGATAACAGTAGAAAGCGAGAGAGAGTCAAGGACAGGGGAAATAGACTGCAGTTGGACCCCTCAAGTGGCAGAAGTTTAGTGGAGTAGCTAGTGAGAGTGGGGGGGGGGGTAAGTGTGTGGAGGGAGGGGGACAGAATCGAGAACATGACATTTACGATGCGACAATCATGTTACAGGTTCGTCGAGGATTGTCGTTGAGGATTGAATTCCAGTTCGAAGTTCGCAGCTCAACGTTCGTCAATCCGCCAGTTCGTCGCTGGAAAACGCAAGGCAGCAACGACGACGACACTTGGTCAAGTGGACCAAACATCATCAGCATCGCCATCTGTTATTGTCCACGCGTCCCCTGTTATCAGCGCCATCATCATCACTTCAACATCATCGTCAGTGGCGACCACGGGTGGCAACGCTCCTTCGTTTGGACGTCAACGGAAGGGGGCGAGAACGTTGGAGGAGACTTTACCAGGGACTGCATTTCGCCAGGTGGGCCCGTTTTGTGTTGTCCCTCTCCTTCACAACCCCCCCCTGTCTGTGTGTGAACACGTGCCTCGGACTTTGGCTGTGCACGTTCGATTTGAGGACGTTGGTCGATTAGCGACCCCCGATCACCCACGAACCATTGCATCGTTCCATTGACCCATTGATTGTTTCATTACCATTTCTTCGTTTCATGTGTAAATGTTGTATGTGTATGAGTGTGTGGTATGAATGAATAAATAGCTTGAAAGTTGTATATTATTTGTTGTGTTTTTCATCCCTTCACGTCTGCGGGAAATCGCCATTCTGTCTGGGTTGTCTGCGTGTGTAAGGTGTTTGTTTGTGGCGTCTGCCCAGGGGGAGTCGTGGCGGTGACATATGGTGGAGATGCAGGGTAGGTGTGAGTGTGCCCAGACGTGAAGTTGTCTTGTAATTGTCTTGTGGTGTCCGTGTGTGTGAGGCGTGACTCGGTGAGAGTGTGCACCCCAGCGGGTGGTTGGAGGGAGTCAGGTCGCTGTTTAGCGGAGGCTCACAGCCGGCCTGGGTTCGACCACACGTGAGGGAGGGGGCCATTGCACTCTCCAACCGGTTCGCTACCTCGCGGGCCAGTTTCCACTGTTTGAGTGGGAGGAGGTGGGTGATAGGTAAGGAAGATAGCTTAGTTAGGTGGGTTAGTATCTTAGGCTAGGCTAGGTAAGGTTAGGTTTTTGACTTCTTGTTGTTGTTTTTGGTGTTGTTGTTGCTTTCCTTAAGCAGGATGGCATCGCACGAGGAGGCTGAAGGAGTGTCACCGATCGCGGCTCGTACGCGTTCTCGCGTGGGTGTCACGATGGACGAGCGGGCGACGACGTCGGCAGCGGATGCAGGAGT
Source organism: Oncomelania hupensis (assembly GCA_036898135.1). Lineage (NCBI taxonomy): Eukaryota > Metazoa > Mollusca > Gastropoda > Littorinimorpha > Pomatiopsidae > Oncomelania > Oncomelania hupensis. The sequence goes on from CM072517.1 coordinate 68,846,916, forward strand.
CACCGATCTACCTTCTGCGATCGAGCAACGGAGATCGCCGGTCAGGTCATCGCGTCGTGGGTCAGCAGACGACGAGTCGACGACGTTCGAAGCCAGAGACACAGTGAGTGATCCTTTTGTGACGGGATTTGGCGCGACTGGCGGGATGTCAGCAGGCACCGACTTCTACGGAGACCATGATCGCCTGAGCGACGCAACGAGACCGAAGAGGTTTGAGACCAATCCCTACCGTTCAGTCTACAAGGTCGAGGCGGCACCGACGCCGAGGGCAGGATTGTTCGCGGACGAGACGCCGGTGGAGAGGATCTTGAGGCTCGCCAAGCGCGAAGGGTTGAGAGGTCAGGCTGCGTTAGACTACGCGATGGACCAAGCGGCGAGGGAGATAGAGCTGATGGCGAAGGTGGGGGAGAAAGACGCAGATCGGAGGGAGAGAGAGAGAGAACGAGAGCACGAACTAGCGATGGCGCAACTTAGGTTGCAGGAAGGCGCCGGGAACCGCAGGAATCGTCAACCCGAGTTTGAGACGGTCAAGCTCAGGTTACCGTTTTTCGAAGACAAGGACGACCTAGAAACCTACTTGTGCCAGTTCGAGCGTTTTGCCAAGGCTCAAGACTGGAAGAAGGACACGTGGGCTATTCGCTTGGGGACCTTGCTGAAGGGGAAGGCGAGGGAAGTTTACGTTGGTTTGAACGAGGACGACTCTGCCGACTACGAGATCCTGAAGGCAGCGTTGTTGGTACGTTTCAACCTGACGGCCGAGACGTATCGGAAGAAGTTTCGCCAGCTACGAAGGGAGCCACCGGAGACTTTCAAACAGTATCTGCGGAAGTCAGAGTTGTTCCTGGAGCGCTGGATGGGACTAGCGAACAAGAAGGCCACGTATGCGGACTTACTAGACTTAGTGCTGATGGAGCAGATGGTCAACGGTTTGACGCCAGAGCTGGTCACGTTCGTGCGCGAGCGCAACCCAGCAACGGTCGAGGAGGCCGCGACGTTAGCGCAGCAGTACGTCGACGCCAGGGCGGGAACCAACCTACGTTTCCCACCCCGTCAACCCTTTACACCCAGGGACAAGAGCGAGGGTCGCAAGCCAGCGGGACCACGACCCAACTCGCCGGACAAGCGGGAATGCTACAGTTGCGGGCAGAAAGGGCATCTGAAGCGGAATTGCCCGAAACGCGGCGAGAGGGCTGGAGCAGCGTTGCGCGTCTTGGAGGAGGAGAAGGAGGCAGGCACGAAGAGAGACTCGCGTTTCCAGAGCCAAGTGATAGTGGAAGGGGTTCCGCTGACGGCCATGAGGGACACGGGAGCCGATCTGATATGCTTGCGGGAAGGAGAGGTTGCCAACCTCAAGTGCACCGGACGCACGCGGCGCGTCGGATTCGCCATTAGACAGTTGTCCAGGTCACTGCCGACGGCGTGGGTACAGTTGGAATCACCGTTCTACACCGGGAGAGTGGAGGTAGTGGTGGTACCAGACTTAACCTACCCAGTGGTGATCGGCAACTGGGCGAGGACGGAGCAGCAATGTGATACAGCACTGCCAGTGTTCGTCGAGGAAGCAGCAGAGTGTTGCGCTGTGCAGACGCGAGCGCAGGCAGCCAAGGAGCAGGTCGCTGCAGAACCATTGGTGGTCGGACCAAGCAGGAACGTCGTCGCCACGCCGAAGGAGATTCGTCAACTGCAGTTGGAAGACGGCGAGCTTGCGAAAGTACGACAGCTAGCAGACCGGAAGGCGGGAAAGGAGAAACGAGGAAAGGGGCAAGTGGCATTTGTCTGGAAGCGGGGCCTGTTGTACCGGGAGTATACAGGACAAGACAAAGTGGATCACAGCCAGTTGGTGGTACCAGCCAAGCTTCGATCGGAGGTACTGCGCATGGGACACGACACACCCATGGCTGGACATCTAGGAGCCAAGCGGACTCAAGATCGAGTGTGGGCCGAGTTCTACTGGCCTGGGATGTGCCGTGACGTCAGGAGGTACTGTGCGTCGTGCGACGCGTGCCAGCGGACGACGCCGAAGGGGAGTGTCAGGAAGGTGCCACAAGGGCGGATGCCAGTGATGGAGGTACCATTTCAGAGAGTGGGCATCGACCTGATTGGACCCATACGACCAGCGTCTGAAAGGGGGCACCAGTACGTCTTGGTTACGGTGGACTTTGCTACACGGTACCCGGAGGCAATACCGTTGAAGAGGATCGACACGCCGCACGTAGCAGAAGCGTTGTGGGAAACCTGGACACGGGTGGGCATTCCGGAGGAAGTACTGTCAGACAACGGGACTCAGTTCGTCAGCGAGGTGATGAAGCAAGTACACCACCTGCTATCCGTCAAGGGGATTCGGACGACGCCGTTTCACGCCCAGTGCAACGGGTTAGTCGAACGGTTCAACGGGACGCTGAAGTCGATGCTACGACGACTATGCCAGGAGCAGCCGCGCGAGTGGGACAGGTACATCCCTGCACTGCTGTTCGCGTACCGGGAGGTGCCGCAGGAGTCACTTGGTTTTTCACCCTTCGAGTTGCTCTACGGGCGAACGGTGCGAGGACCAATGCAGGTGTTGCGACAGCTGTGGACGAAAGAAGGACAGGACCCGGAGATGCGTACCACGGCAGAGTACGTCGTGGATCTGAGGAACCGGTTGGAGGATACTTGCCAGCTAGCCCAGGAGCATTTGCGCAAGGCGACAACCAGGTACGCAGCGCAGTTCAACAGGAAGGCCGTGGACAGAGCGTTCAAGGCGGGAGACAAGGTACTGGTGCTGCTTTCCAGTAAGGCCAACAAGCTCGAGGTGGCGTGGAGGGGACCGTATGCGGTGCTGGAGCGCGTGGGCTCTTGCGACTACCGCGTCCAGGTCGGCAGAAACAGGAAGTTGTACCACGCCAACCTTCTGAAGCGCTATGTGGAACGCCGAGGGGAACCAGAGACGACGGTAGCAGTGGTGATTGACCAGGCCGAAACGGAGGGGATGTCAGACATCAGCTACCAGGGTACGGTACCACTGATACCGCTACGAGCAAGCGAAGGGCCGGGGAACGTACAGATCGACCCGACACTGTCTGCACTTCACCAAAGCCAACTACGGGAAGTGTGTCAACGGTATGCCAGTCAGCTGACGGATTTACCCCAGCGCACCACCCTGGACGAGTGCGAGGTGGTGTTGACCGACGACAGCCCTGTGCGCATACGTCAGCATCCGCTACCATTTTCACAGATGGAAGTCGTCAAGGGTGAAGTGGAATCGATGCTGGAGTTGGGGGTTATCGAACCCTGTACATCGCCGTACAGCGCACCGATCGTGTTGGTGAGGAAGAAGAGTGGAGAGGTACGATTCTGCATCGACTACCGTGGGTTGAACAAGGTGGTCAAGTTCGATGCTGAACCACTATCGGACATCGAGTACTTGTTCGCCAAGCTAGGGAAGGCCAAGTACCTAAGCAAGCTGGACCTCACAAAAGGGTATTGGCAGATACCTGTCAAGCAGGAAGACCGAGACAAGACGGCGTTTACGACACCGCAGGGCCAGTTCAGATGGACCACGATGCCGTTCGGTCTGAAGACTGCAGGGGCGACTTTCTCACGCATGATGCGGAAACTGCTACGACCACTGCACCGAGCTGACGTCGACAATTTCATGGACGACGTCATGATCGCGACCGAGACGTGGGAGCAGCATCTGCAAGCGTTGAGAGCCGTGTTTCAGAGGCTGCAGGAAGTGCATCTCGCCGCTAGACCCAGCAAGTGTTTCCTGGGATACAAGGAACTGAGCTACCTGGGCCATCAAGTGGGAGATGGAGCGATGAAGCCGGAACGAGACAAGTTGGATAAGGTGCGCCGAACGTGTCCACCGACAACCAAGAAGCAAGTCCGAGCGTTCTTGGGGTTGTGCGGATACTACAGACGATTCGTGCCACATTTCGCCGAGAGAGCACTGCCGCTGACCAACTTGACGAAAGGAGGGAAGAAGGGGGAGGTCGACTGGACGGATGACTGCCAGAAAGCTTTCGATGACTTGAAGAGAGCGCTGACCAGTGAGCCAGTGGTCAAGTTACCGAACCTTGAGAAGGAGTTCATCCTGAGGACCGACGCATCCGAGCAAGGGCTAGGAGCTGCTCTGATGCAAGAAACCGGTGAGGGTGTGCAACCGGTAGGGTTTGCCAGCAAGAAGCTGCTGCCGGCAGAGCGAAACTACTCCACCATTGAGAAGGAGTGTTTGGCAGTTGTGTGGGCAGTACAACGTTTCGAACCATACCTGTTTGGACGGCACTTTTGGCTGGAGACAGACCATCGACCGCTGCAGTACCTGCAGAGAACGCACCTCAACAGTGCCAGACTCACTCGGTGGGCTATGCAGTTGCAGGCGTACGTCTTCACAGTGCGACCAATTCCAGGGAGAGACAACATTGAAGCGGATTTCCTCAGCAGATCTGACCCTGTGGAAGTTTAAGTTTTGAACTCTCCGTAGGTTCGTCTTGGGAGGGGGGTGTGTCACAGGGCAGCCCGTGAAGAAAGCCATGTAGTCTGTGTGTGAAGAGTATAAGGGCGGGGGTGGTACTGCGTGTTGCCGTATTCGTGATTATTGTTGTCTCGGGAGCGTGCAAAGCATGGTAAACAGCATACGCCGGTTAGGCCAGGTTAGGAATTTGCTCACTATCGTCAGAACGTGTTTGTCAGCAGTACAGTGTAGACGGTGTTTGTCTAGTGCTCTGTGGTTTTTGCTGTGTTCTGGAATTAGGGTGGGACGGGTATTAACGAATAATAATATCTGGTTCCGAGAAGGATACTAGTTTAAAGATTGCAAATTTCTGAAGTGATACGCTCAGTTGGAGTGCAGCTGTAGAAAAGCAAGTCCGTGGTAGTGTGGTAGGTAGTATCGAGGTATTGTCTACTACGGGAACTACACACTACCGGATTACCCTAATTGGATGTACTTTCGTAGGTGGGCAGTGGAGAAGGGCTACGGGGTGCAATTACATGCGAACCGTTGGGTGAGTGGATGGTGGTTTTTCCTTACTGTGCCAATAACCAAGGGCCGGCTGTTGGGGTGTTGAATGATAGCTGGTACGTAAGGGTAAGGAAGGATGAGAAAGATTGCACTGAGGAGAGGCAGAAGAAAGGAAGAGAGCGTCGGAAGGAGGGAGAATGAGGGAGAAGAAAGGGGGTGGAGTGTGATGAAGCTAGGATGGAAGTGGTTGCTGTTGTTGTCGTTGGGGATGCTTGATATGAATAATGTGTTGATGGTTATTTGTATTCATTTGCAGCATCGTTCATTCCAGGCATTCATGATTTCATTGAATTGTATAATATGTATTTGATTCAAGTGACGATAACAGTAGAAAGCGAGAGAGAGTCAAGGACAGGGGAAATAGACTGCAGTTGGACCCCTCAAGTGGCAGAAGTTTAGTGGAGTAGCTAGTGAGAGTGGGGGGGGTAAGTGTGTGGAGGGAGGGGGACAGAATCGAGAACATGACATTTACGATGCGACAAGCATGTTACAGGTTCGTCGAGGATTGTCGTTGAGGATTGAATTCGAGTTCGAAGTTCGCAGCTCAACGTTCGTCAATCCGCCAGTTCGTCGCTGGAAAACGCAAGGCAGCAACGACGACGACACTTGGTCAAGTGGACCAAACATCATCAGCATCGCCATCTGTTATTGTCCACGCGTCCCCTGTTATCAGCGCCATCATCATCACTTCAACATCATCGTCAGTGGCGACCACGGGTGGCAACGCTCCTTCGTTTGGACGTCAACGGAAGGGGGCGAGAACGTTGGAGGAGACTTTACCAGGGACTGCATTTCGCCAGGTGGGCCCGTTTTGTGTTGTCCCTCTCCTTCACAACCCCCCCTGTCTGTGTGTGAACACGTGCCTCGGACTTTGGCTGTGCACGTTCGATTTGAGGACGTTGGTCGATTAGCGACCCCCGATCACCCACGAACCATTGCATCGTTCCATTGACCCATTGATTGTTTCATTACCATTTCTTCGTTTCATGTGTAAATGTTGTATGTGTATGAGTGTGTGGTATGAATGAATAAATAGCTTGAAAGTTGTATATTATTTGTTGTGTTTTTCATCCCTTCACGTCTGCGGGAAATCGCCATTCTGTCTGGGTTGTCTGCGTGTGTAAGGTGTTTGTTTGTGGCGTCTGCCCAGGGGGAGTCGTGGCGGTGACACACAGCAACCTGATTTGGGTCAAGGTCCAAGTAAAGAAATTTCTTCCTTGGACTTGCAACTAAAGGATGATACAACAAAACAATATACTGTTCCTGAATCAATTATGGAAGGTTGGGACTCTGAAACATTAAAAAATGCTCAGCTGTTGGATGAAAATATTTCTCCTATTTATCAAGCTAAAGAACAGAATGATGAACGACCGACTTGGAATTCAATTTCGCATCAATGTGCTGAACTTAAAGCATTGTGGGCTGCATGGGATCGATTAATATTACACCAAGGTGTGTTATATAGACGCTGTATAGAAAATGGTCTAGAATTTCTACAGATTGTAGTTCCCGCAACGCTTCGGAAGTCAGTGATGAAATACTGCCATGATATTCCCACTGCTGGCCTGTTGCTCTCACATCTCTTGTGATGAAAACTCTTGAAAAAATTATCAAGGCTCTGGTTTTGAGTGCGACTGAAAAGTTTCTTGACCCGTTGCAGTTTGCTTACCGGGCTGGTAGGGGGGTGGAGGACGCCAAGCTGTTCATCTTAAATACTCTGTACAAGCATCTAGAAAAACCAAAGGCACACGCACGCCTCGTTTTTGCAGATTTTTCTTCTGCATTTAATACCATGCAACCACATATTCTGGCGAAAAGATTGATTGAGGATTTTAGGCTTTCTGACCAACTTGTTTTGTGGATCTTGGATTTTCTGGTTGATAGACAGCAGAGAGTTTGTGTTAATGGTTGTTTTTCTGATATTGCTGTCACATATACAGGGAGTCCTCAGGGATGTGTGTTATCTCCCCTGCTTTTTATTTTGTACACTGACAGCTGCAGAAGTACCCAAGAGTGTAGGTTTTTAGTTAAATTTTCAGATGACTCTGCCTTGTTGTCTCTTTTTCAGGGCCCGGAAAACGATCATGGTCTTGCCCTTTCTGATTTTGTTAACTGGTGCGATAATAATTTTTTGGAAATGAACGTGTCTAAAACAAAAGAAATGCTTTTTGATTTTAGGACAGTGAAGGATGATGTCCGTCCATGTGTTATTCATGGTGAAGATGTGGAAGTTGTTGACACATATAATTATTTGGGTACAGTTTTTGATAGTCAGCTGAAATTTGATGTCAACACCCACAGTCTTGTCAAACGTGGTCAGCAAAGAATGTATCTTCTTAGGAAACTAAAATCCTTCTCTGTAAACACAAAGATCCTCAGTTTGTTTTACCAGTCTTTTATAGAAAGTTTGCTGACTTTTTCTTTTATCTGTTGGTTTCACGGTCTGACTCTGAAGGATAGGAACAGCCTGAATAGCATAGTCAATGTCTGCTCAAAGATTATTGGAGTTAGGCAGAGAGATCTTTCTTCTTTCTGTGATCAGCAGATCTTACGGAAAACCGGGAGCATCATTAATAGTCATCAGGAACATTGTTTGAAACCCGAGTTCACACTGTTGCCATCCAGACGCCGATATGCTATGCCCATCTGTAAGGGAAATCGGCGTTCTAAATCTTTTATTCCCAGTGCAATCCGACTACTTAATAGTACTAACCGCTTTTAGTTTTCGGCACTTTGGGGATCTTATTTGTTATATAGTGAGAGTCTCCCTTTAGTGTCTATGTGTACTGGCTGCACTTTTTAATCAACTTGTTGAATTTTGTTGACTTTTGTGATATCACTTGTGATCTTGATTCGCGTGTGTGTGCTTGTGTGATGTGTTTTTATGTATTTCTTTCTTTCTTTTTTTTTTTTTTTTTTCAAAAATGGTTTATGATACATTTTTTGAGTTTCTTTATGCTGCCTCATAAACTTATAATGTAATTGCCCTTTGGGATGAATAAAGTTGTATTGTATTGTATTGTATTGGTCACTTTTGTGCTGATAAGGTTCTGAAACAGATGAAAAAGATATTTTATTGGCCAAAAATGCGTGAAAATCTGGAACATTTTTGTACAGCAATGTGATTGTTGTGCATCTAAAAAGACTCCTAAAAGCAAGTCTCATGCTCCGTTGGGTTGTTATGCTGTTGGTGAACCTATGGAACGTGTTGCATTAGACATTATGGGTCCTCTACCTATCACTCATAAAGGCAACAAATATGTGCTAGTCGTCACAGATTTATTTACAAAGTGGACAGAAGCATTTGCTATGCCTGATCAAGAGGCCCGGACAATTGCTAACATTTTTGTCAACGAGTTTGTCTGTCGGTTTGGAACGCCACTACAAATTATTACCGACCAAGGGAGTAATTTTGAAAGTAGCATCTTCAAAGAAATGTGTCATCTATTACACATTGATAAAACTAGAACAACAAGCTATCATCCACAAGCGAATGGAGGTGTGGAAAGGTTTATGAGAACACTTGCTAACATGCTAAGGATGTATTGTGAACAAAAGCAAAAGTTGTGGGACATCTACTTACCTCAAGTTCTCATGGCTTATCGTGCTTCAGAGCATAGTACTACACAACTTACACCCAATATGATGGTGTTTGGCCGTGAAATTACGTTACCTGTGGAAGCTGTTATCCAGCGCCCAAAGGAGATCCAGCCAGATCAATCAATACCTGAGTATGTCCAGAATCTACAGTCAAAATTGTCAGAAGCTCATGAAATAGCCAGGAAAAACATCAAGAAAAGATCAACTTACCAGAAACGATATTATGACCTTCATGCCAGGAAACGCGCCTTTACTCCAGGACAATTGGTGTGGTTGTTTGAACCCAGTCGTTCAGTGGGAATTTGCCAGAAGTTAGTTCGCCGTTGGAAAGGTCCATACCTTGTAACAAAGAAAGTGGATGATCTGACATATATGTTGAAGAAAACTGCGAAGTCAATTCCTAAAGCTTATCACATTGACAGATTAATGCCATATAAGGGTATTAATATACCCAGGTGGATGAACAACTAATAAACATGCAGGCTTCCATTGATACTACAGACTTTGTGTACTTCAAGCTTATAATTTTTCAGCTGGATTGATTATTATATTTAGTATGTGTGTATTTAGTAACAAGGCGAAACTAAATATTGTGACTTGAATTAAACGGAAGATCAACAGAACACTATAAAAGAATATACAATCAAAAACTTATTCTTCTACATAACTGATGCCTACCTAATGCTCTGACAGTCACAGTTTAGTGTTTTGTGAGTAGATCTATAGTCTACCACTGTGCCGGAAACTTTCTTGACTCTGTGATGGCCTTGAAATTTTTTTTTTCTTTTCTACTGTGAAGACAAATTACGTCATACAGTTTCTAGGAATGTAACAAGATGGCTAAGCTATATGAACATGAACTGGATAACCTAAACATGAACACTTCTTATTTATGTTTGCTATAAATTTATGCTACACAAATTGGTTGAATAATAATAATAATAATAATAATAATAATAATAATAATAATAATAATAATAATAATAATAATAATAATAAAATAAAAAAGAAATAAAATAAAATTAGCAACAAGATGAAATAAATAAATAAATAAATAAATAAATAAATAAATAAATAAATAAATAAATAAACTAGTAATTTAAATAAATATTATATTAAGTGCAGCTTAGCTGTGTAAATAACCAATCATCAGTTCTGCATAACAAGAAAATTGTTGACCTTAAGAATATGGAGAAGTTCAGTTTCTTTCTTTTAGTTCCGTGTTTGGGGCATGATCAGGGTGTCTCCACGGTATATTTTATTTCCGATTGACCGAAGCCCAGTCGGCTTATTATTTGTTTCGGGATTTATCGATAATCTCAAACTTTGGCTTCTCGCTTAGTTGGTGTCTGATGGACCGTCGACAAGATATTAGAAAAACCAATTGAGTGATTTAGCCATTGACCATTTCTGCAATTGACGACGCTCACTTTCAGGTCGCGGGCTAAGGTGTGCGATAGATTGGTAAAGCTGGTTGTAGAATGGATTTTAGTGTCCGTAGGTTCTCCGTTTGAAACTTAGGGCACGGAATTTTGTTCGTTCTATCACTTATTTCCAGTTAGTAAACACTGCGTTTACTGTGGAAATAACTGAAGGACCTTTCCCTTGATGGTACTGGATGCCTTGATTGGCTATGGGGAAAGAAGTATTTATATTTTAATTCATAATTACTTCTGGTCAACAAGTAGAGATATAGATAAGACTTACCGGAACGTTCTTGTATTGCAGAACAAGATGAATTCTGAATGCCCGGTTTGCGATGAAATATTCTACAACAAGTTTTCATTGCGAAGGCACCTACAACGTAGACATCGTGCTGAGATAGGCAAGAAGGATTCTCCTGCTAGAGGTTCCTCCTCCTCATCGGATGTCTCATTGGGATCTGAACCAGTTGCTGTTCCCTTGCCTAACAGGGGAAATGATGCTGTTGCTCCTTCTGCCTCTGTTTTAGCTGGGGACTTCTCTCTAGTTAATTATAGCCCATCATCGGATGAGCTTGAGAGGGCACACGTCCCTCCCAGTGAAAACCTACCGTTTGTTCAGGACTTATCACCGGTTGCCTCGGATAGGGGGGAAAATCCAACTCAAGTCCTGATGGCCCAGGAGATTCTGGAAGCCGGGATTCCTGGTATAATAATGCCCTGTCCGCGAAAATGGTCAGGTAGCGGTCAGGTTGTCCTTCCTGGCGGACTCCCATGGCCACCCAAGAATTGGGATAAGATGGGTTCGGAGGGGAGAACTTCTCATTTTTTTTATGCGGCCTCAGTTCTGGCATTGAGGGAAGATATTCCTCTAGATTTGGGTCAGAGAGAGATCTTTGACCTATATAGTTGTCTCCTGCTGCCAGGAATGAGGTTTCCCAAGATAAGTTCTCCTGCTCAGGAAGCCAGGGACATCGGCTCTCGGACCCTTCGGAGAGTGGTGATGGGAGAACTAAACGATGAATCTGTTTTTTATTACGTGCGTCAACTGCATGGGAAGCTGTCACCTATCTCTGAGGTCCGGAAGCAGTTGGTCCAGTGTCTTTCTGACTGTCCTCTGGACCTGTAAAAACAGTTGTCCTCTTGTTCTGTACAAAACGCTTTGCCATTTGCGTAATGAAGTCCGCCAGGAAATGGATTTAATTCTTTAACTGTTTTCACCTGTAAAATAAATAAATGAAATTTATATAACTTTTCATAATGTTATGAATATCTTTTGCAATAAGTGAATGCAGGAGCATTTTTTTTTTCTTAGCAGGGAAGGATGTAAGCCCCTCCGGTTGGCTTATCAAATATTTAATTAAAAAAAAATAAATTAGTAAAATTGTAAGCCTCTTTGGAAGGCTAGAAAACCTTTTGTTGTAAATTTATAACTTGATTATTAATTAATAACTAGGTTGCATGTGCCTATGGTTGTTTTGGTTATACATGTACCTTGGCCTATAGGAATTTGTGCCTTTTGAGCTTGAGCAGACGACAACAGTAAGCATGCAGGTACTAGTGATATTATTATTGTGAACTGTGTGTTTTTGTTTTCTAGTGGTGTAGAAATTTGATCGTCGAATTGTATCCGAGATTGATTTCTGTGGATGTGTGTGAAGAAAAATATTCTTATTTTATCTAGGGATAGTTTTGGTGCTGGATCTAAATATCGAAACTGAGTTTTGTGTGTGCAGTGAAAATGGCATACCAATTGAGAACTATTTTTAACGAATTCTTGGATGTGTTGTGTAGTGAAATTTGAGTGGTTAATAGATTTGTTCAGAATTGCTAGGATCGTTTTGTGAAGGAAAATGTGATTGATCGGTAGACTGTGAAAAAGAATTTCCGGTTGCCATATGTTGTCAAGGTAACCTGATTGAGAATTTTAGCGGGATTCTAGATCTAGACAGTATGTTTAGTTTTCTTATGAAGAATTAATTCTAGCCTTTCCGCTGACTGTATTTTTGTTGGTCTTTTATAGCAAATAGAATTGTAAATAAAATGTAGTGTGGAGGAGAAGTTTTAGATTGGGAATTTCCATTATAAAGACAAAAGAAACAGTTCAATGGAAGAATTGCCTAGGCCCTTACATTTATAGTTTGAAGAAGTTAATGGAAAATGGTGCTAATTCGGTGCAGCTATTCAAGTCACTTGGAGCACTAATCCTAAGTGTTTAAGGTTGTTAATGCACAGACCCAAATTTTTATGCATTGACTACAGTATGTCTGCACCGGGCGTAAACATGGAAGAAAACGTTGAATGGGAAAATTACACAGAGATTTTTGTTGACAGTTCGGAAAGGTCAGAGAAAATGGTGTTAAATCGGTGCAGCTGTCCGACTCATAGGGAGCGCTGATCTTAAGCGTTTCGGGTTGCTAAAAAACCGACTCTCGTCTTTCTCCATCGATTATAAATATGTTCGCACCGGGTGGGAACCGGGTCGATTATTCATACCTCAAAAATTGCTGCCACGTCGGTGCTAGCCGGTGCAAGATGTTTGAGTTCGTGTATTTTCTTTAAGAATTATCAGATTCTACTCCTCGATGGTTCCTAATTAAGTATGACCAATAAACGTCTTACCTATGATTATGGTAGACCCTGTTATTTTCCAAAAAACAGTACATTTGAATAGAATCTGTATCTACTAGCCTGTTTCTTCTTCTTTTTGACACAGGAATGATAGCACCATAACCTGATTTGCTAGTATAGATCACGTGTTGTGAAACATGGATGTTGATTGGCTGTTTTACGCCTTGTTCGGCTTATAAAACGGATTGTAATGGCGGCCAACACTCTTACGCTGATAGAGATTGAAGATGATGACAGCTTGAATGTGAAAGTAAATTTCGGTGGGTTTGCGTGTCCGTGGACTGAGGTTTTTTTTCCTCCCTTCTTTTCAACGCTGTTTTGAGCCTTTACGGAATTTTTGAATTACAATAGCCCTAAGTCCACGTAAAGAACAAAATTTCTAACTAAATTCTCCTAACCCGGTAAACATTTTATTGTGAAAATATGAAATTTCTAAATTCTGACCGTTATTCCCTGAGGTTCTGAATGGATTTGAATACTAGAATTTCTGTGTTTCTGTGACTTTACAATATTTTATTTTACTAGTTTTGATTCACGGTGGTAGCATGTTTTTTTTATGTTTTGAATCTAGTAGCTTCAACAATTTTTGGTTTCCAATGAAATACCCGGAATTTCCTTTTTCTTTATGTATTTAACCCAAATAATAATTTTTAGAACGCTAGAAAATATGCAACAACCTGAAATCTGTAATCAGTTATTATTTTGTTATAATTATAGAACGAAATATTTAACAGAATTCAAATAATACTAATTTTTATAATATGAAATTTTCTAGAAGTATAATTCTTGTATGAATCGAAAGCTATTATTTTGCAAGAAAGATAACTGTTAAAGTAGTGGGGCCGGGTAGCTCAGTTGGTAAGAGCGTCTTGCTAGTAACCGAAAGGTCGCTGGTTCGAATCCCGGATTGGTCAACGTGTGATCATATTATTTTCCCCTTTACCAACAACTGGCCCGCTGGTGTCAGTATAAATCGGTCCAGTAGTCACCTATATGCGAAAGTGTCGTGTGACTATAATCTACAAACAACTGTTAAAGTTTTGCATGATTGTGATGTGAGAAAATCCAGAAACCAAACCCCAAAGAAAAGAATAAATTATTTGTTTTATTTCCCCATCATTCTGTGTGTGGTCTCCGTTTTGTATTAAATGTTTTGTGAAGTGTCGTTTAAATAAAATGTGTGTTTAGTTAGTATTTCTTTTTCTTTCTAAATACTCTAATTGTTTAGTCTAAGACAAGAATTCTGATTCTATCTCTACTTGAAGTTAACCAGTCACTGTGCATTTTCATTTCATGCATCTCAAATACATTTTTATAATTTTACAAACAGAGTTTAGAATAAAATTTATTATATTTTACACATAACTTTCCATAATGAAAATAAATAAATTTTTCTCTGACAGACCTTTGTTTCCTCAGGTTCTGGCGTTTGGAGAGGCATCCATCCTAGTAATATTTTGGGAAACGCAATTCTCTCCGCTGTGGGCGGGAGGTGTTGTTTCTTTTTGGGATTGTTGTGGATTTGGGATGCCTCGGCGAGCCTATACCTGTGGAAAGATCGGTTTGTCGGGGATGGTGTCAGAACTGATATTTTATTTAACCCGGCAACCTCTTGTGAGCCCTTATGAAGCCATTCCTGACAGAACCCTGCCAGTGGTGTGCTCTCTCTCTTTTTGGGGTGCGCCATGGGGTGGGGGGTGATAGGGGCTTACAAGATAACATCGAAATCTAAGGTCATTCAAGATGATTTACATAAGCTACAGCAATGGTGTGAGAAGTGGAAGTTATATTTAAATGTGCAGAAGTGCAAAGTTATGCATAGAAGTGGTGTTTCACCCGTCCCGTATACGCTTAATGTGTCCGGGGACGTAAATTTACTCAAAAAAGTTATGCATAAGTGGTGTTTCACCCGTCCCCTATACGCTTAATGTGTCCGGGGACGTAAATTTACTCAAAAAAAAGAAAAAAAAAGTTATGCAAAACCCGTTCCCTAAACGCTTAATGTGTCCGGAAACGTACATTTTACTGAGAAAAAAAAAGTTATGCATGTGGGGAAAAGAAATCGTGGATGCGAATATACAATGTTAATAAAAGAAGAAGTTAATAAATTAAATGTAAGCGATAATGAAAAAGACTTGGGTGTAACGTTTGATTGCAAGTTAAAATTTGACGCACATATTCAGAGAGAGGTAACTAAAGCAAACCAAATGTTAAGCATAATCAAAAGAGCTTTTGCATACTTGGAAAAAGAAACGTTTTTAAAATTGTATAAAGCTTTTGTAAGACCTCATATTGAATATGCTAACGTAGTTTGGAGTCCATATTTAAAAAGGCAGTCGGTAGCAATAGAAAAAATTCAACGGCGAGCCACAAAACTATTATCTGAGTGTCGTGACATGACATATGATGAGAGATTAAGGTTTCTGGGCCTTCACTCTCTGAAAGGACGTACAGTAGGATCAGGGGAGATTTAATTTAGACATTCAAGATAATTAATGATTTAGAGGATGTTAATACTAATACTTTTTTCTTGCTTGAACTAGGAAGTGTAAAGGTAAAATTTTATAAAATATTGTAGAACTAACCAACGAAAATTTTCGTTTGCACATAGAGTAGCTAATTATTGGAATTCTTTACCAACAAATATTAAATTTGCACCATCTGTTAATAGTAAAAAAAAAACACATAGACACAGAATCCAAATTTCAAGAATTATTCTATAAATACGACTAGAAAAGATTATTTCAAATTATTGCATGCAAATCATAATGTAAACTTTATATACCATAAACAATGAGGAGCCGCGAGTACTACTACTACTACTACTACTACTACTACTACTACTACTACTACTACTACTACTACTACTACTACTACTATCACAATGGCAACAACAGATGCAGTTAACCGCACAGTCATTATCACAGTAGCATTCATCCTCGCAATCACAAACAGTTTGTTTGACTACATGTGGGTTTATTTTACAGACTTACCTATAAAAAAAATCTTGCCCATAAACAATCAAAGTAATATGTGTATGAGTTTAAGTCACATCGTTTATACTTCTCTTCTATGAGTTTCTTAAAAACCCTTTTGAAGGCTCTTTTGCATACACCTTTGCAATCTTCATCAATTTCATATTGTTTAGTGATGGGATTATTATTATTATTATTATTATTATTATTATTATTATTGAGGATTTTTATAGCGCACTTATCTCTCCGTACTTGACCAGGCTCTAGGCGCTGGCCAATACAGGATTCAACTTAAACCGCCCTTGGGCGCATGGTCTGACGCCCGGACAACTGAGCACTATCCTGGCCAGCCAGGGATGTGGGAGAAGGACCAAGTGCATGCTGGGTGTGTTCTTGTTACCGACACTCACCCGTCTAGGACATGAGCGTCAGGATCTTTAAAGTCCGTTATAATGGAATGTATGCGACACACAGACTAGACCTCTGTTTATACTCTCATCCGAAGGAGTAGGAAACGGGAGTAAAATGTCTTTCCCAGGGACACAACACAATGGCCCGGACAGGGCTCGATCCCGTGACCTTCAGATCCGCAAGCCAAAGCACTACCATTAGACCACCGTGCCTCTCTCACCCTTCAAAATAATTGTAAGAGTTAATGTCTTGAAAACATCGTCAAACATAAGTGTAGGACTTTTTGTGTCCGTCAGTTTTAATTATTCCAAAATCCAAAATAGAATTTTAATATATAACTATAAATATCTGGTTCATAAAGCATGCATTCGAAAAACATATTCCAGCATTCATTTTCTAACATGGTTATGTGTGGGTTAGCAAAATATTCTATCAAAATACTTTTCACGCTCCTTAATGTGTCCGTCATTTGTATTCTTATGTATTTTCTTAAATATGATGTTTTAATGACGCAGTGTCATTAGAAACTATCTGTAATTCCTCTTTTACAAAGTTTCTTTGGAGTGTTGTGCGACCACTTCTTTGTCTTAAATTATAATAGACTGGTGGATTGGTAGACAGCTCTGTAAACTTCATAAATACTTCATAAATACTTAGTGACCACACGGGATCGCTTGCTCTTTTTGTGACATCATTGGCAATTTCCCCCAGCTACATTAATATAAATATCTTACTTTTGCATTTAGCAAAGTTAAATCAGGGTTACCTTCACCTAGCTTAGGAGTATTGATCTCTTTAAGTTTAATAGTGTCAACCGGTTTCAATATAGTTTGAGTGTCAGAATTCATTTCTTGCAAAACGCCAGGTAGTCTAGTTACCCATTCTGTATTAGTGGTATCAGTAAACAACTCTTAATGTAGACTACTGATAAGTACAACGTCTCTCTGCTAGTTGCGATTGAAGTTTTCTACGAGACCTTGAGATCTATGTAACCCTCCTGGGTTCCTCTTGACAATGTGACATTATGTTTTAATAACAATTGATTCACTGCACCCTTGAATTCTGATCCATCATCACATTGAATTAGTCTGGGAAATCTAAAAGGGACTCTAGAATAAATTGCATTTAATGCTGTGACGTGAGGTTTTATTGTTGCTGGGCTCTGCACAATGGAATGCTATTACCCACTCGTCTTAGTCTATGGGGACTGCTAGTGAATCTCCCTGTGACTTAACTTAATACATTTATTTGTTTAGCTCGGTCTGTGTTTAGGCTGGGGTACAGAGATAGAAAACTGGTAAAAGATCCCTGTCACACTAGCTTTCACACAGCTATGAAACATATGTAGTCCAGCTACTTGATAACAGTAAATATCACACATTTATTTCCTCTACTCTATACACGATCTTCGAAGTAGGAAACTATCTTAAAAGTTCAAAAGTCACTGCGAATGGTTCGCTCTTGATAGTTCTAGGCAGCTACTTTATCTTCATCGGGCACTGGATACTTTCTGCCCTAATGGTCAGAGTTCTGGAAGAGTGGACTACTGTGGTCCTTTGTTACAGTTTTAATGCACTGTTTCAAGTTCAAGTTCAAGTTCAAGACACTTTATTACCCAATGAATTCAAAATACATAGGATTCGTTTTGGTGATGCGGTAAAACGTTCAGTCCCTCTGCAACAACAAACAACCTTCCACTGGACATTAAAACATTAAAATACTCTAATAGAGAAAGTTATTTTAAAGAGTAAAGCGCAGGCGCACGCCCACTCGCAACCCCCACTCGCAACCCCCACACGCACACGCATACTCACGTATACCCGCATGGGTATCTAAATTAAAACGTAATGAGATAAAATACATTAAAGAATCAGAATTGCACCACTAACACATTATCGCAACTGTAGAGAACGGGATTTTCCCAGTATTTTAATAAATATGTATTTTTTATTAATCTATGTATTTTTCCGATTGGTCCAAGTTCTTGAGCCAATGGGAGAATTGATATTCCGCGAATCGGAAATTGTTCACTCACTCAAAAATTCTGTGTCTGGCTGGTGTGCCCGTGGAGCAGTGTGTGTGTGTAGGCCAAGAAAGTTAAAAAAGAGAGAAAAGAAAAAAAGTTAAATGTGGAATAACTAAAGGATGAAGAAAGCACTGTGAGCTTGTCAAGGTGTATAGGTTCGGTGGGACTTTCTATCTGGAAGTGGAAGTTGTATTTTTTTGCTGTAAAGATTACAGCGGCCTACTTGGAGGCGAGAGGCCTACTCAGGAGCGGCTGTGGCTCCGTGCTGTCCAGGTGGGGACAGGAGAGAGATTGGAGGCAACGTTTGAGAGACATCGGAGAGGGTCAGCTTTACGCCCTTCGCTTGACCAAAGACTACGGTGTCTACTTCGGTTGGACTGGAGTTCACGATCGCTCCTCCACCCGTCGACGCTCATTCTCGTGTTGAATCGTCTTTGGCATCCAGTGCCAGCTTGTGTAAAACCGGCCAAACAGGTACTGTGTTTGTTTGTGCTTATTGTGGTGGCCAAGACAAGTAATTGCTTGACGTCGTTTATCCCAGTTCGGTCGCTCTAGTGCGGCATTGTCAAACCAGTGTGGGATTGGTGTATAAAGTGAAACGGTGTTGAAGTATTTTGTGTGAAAGATTAGAGTGAAAGATTGATAAGAATTATTGTTGATTATTTATATAAATTTTGAGAACGTGGAACGGATATCTTGTGTTGGTGTTTGTCTGTGTTGAGAAGAGTCCGTACGTTTTTGGGTGTGGTAGTTAACAGAGAGTCTAGCACGCACGCATATTTCATTTCTAGGAGTCATATATATTTTGCATGCACTCAGATA
The DNA here is from genome assembly GCA_036898135.1 of Oncomelania hupensis. NCBI lineage: Eukaryota > Metazoa > Mollusca > Gastropoda > Littorinimorpha > Pomatiopsidae > Oncomelania > Oncomelania hupensis. The sequence goes on from CM072517.1 coordinate 68,865,807, forward strand.
GTGTAAACAGGCACACACACTGAAATATCCGTACGTTACAGCAACTAATAAATTGGCGTTTAAGTATAACACCTCATGCTATGTGGATAACTGAGGACACTGGTACCGAGAGGGCAGCCTCGGGGAAGAAGCTGCGTCTAAACCGGCTAGTTCTAACTTTTAGTGCTCTGAAGCGTTTGCCTGACGGGAGGAGCTCGAACAGATGGTTGGCTGGATGGGATGGGTCGCCAGTAATGTTGCTGGCCCTTCTTGCCAAACGCGTGCTGTATAATGACGCGAGGGATAATAAATCGCAACCTATGATTTTTGCCGCGCGTTTCACAATTCTTTCGAGTTGAAACTTCTCGCCTGAAGTGGCGCCTCCAAACCAGACTGTGATACTGAAGCACAGGATACTCTCAATCACGGCGCGATAGAAAAGCGCGAGTATTGTCTGGTTAAGTCCGAGCCTCTTGAGCTGTCTCAAGAAGTGGAGGCGCTGCTGACACTTCCTGATAATGGACATGCTGTTATTGTCCCAAGACAGGTTGCTGGAAATGACCGTTCCAAGAAATTTAAATGAGTCAACCTGTTCTACGCATTCACTGTTAATCATAAGAGGTGAGATTGTGCTTTTATTCCTGCGAAAGTCGATGAGCATTTCTTTTGTTTTAGATACATTGAGCTCAAGGTTGTTATCGGAGCACCAGCCAACCAGCCGCCCGACCTCCTCGCGATATGCACTTTCATCTTCACCCGAAATGAGACCCTCGATTGTAGTGTCATCAGAGAACTTGACCACTAGCACCGACGGATCTGACGACCCACAATCGTTTGTGAAAAGGGTAAATAAAAGCGGTGACAAAACACAACCTTGCGGGGCCCCAGTATTTAGGACTCGAGAGCATGATGTGGCTTTATTGACTCTCACGACCTGTGGTCGGTCCAACAGAAAATCAAGGACCCAATGACAAATGGAGAGCGCCAGTTTATCAAACAGTTTGTGAGGGATGATTGTATTAAAAGCAGAACTAAAATCAATAAACAATACTCTAGCGTATGTACGCGAGTTCTCCAGATGTTGGAGGATGTGGTGAAGGCCTAGAGCGACAGCGTCCTCAACTGACCTGTTTGCTTGGTAGGCGAACTGGAGTGGGTCCCAAAGGTGAACCGTGCATGCCTTTAAGTAGGTGAGGACGAGTCGCTCAAAGACCTTTATGACCACAGAAGTGAGCGTAGTCATTGAGCTGGGTGACCTTTGACTTCTTGGGGACGGGGACAATGACGGATGATTTAAAGCACTGAGGGACAGCATGCTGCTGCAGAGACGTGTTAAAACTATCAGTAAACACTGGGGCCAGCTGATCAGCGCATGTTCGAAGGGGCACTTAACTGTGTGGTTGAAGCGCTGCGTTGTGGTTGCTTCCTTGATATGCTGTGTTGTGGTGGGGTCTTCTCCATGTGGCATTGTATTATGTAATTGATTGTTGACTGTCTATGTATAGGTAAATGTAGAATGTCCTAGTCATGCCTCTACTTTTTAAGCACTGCCATTATAATCATGCTTAGGCCGTGATATGTAAAGTTTAAGACAACACTTAACTTGTGCTGTCATTAGGTTATTTTGTGTGTGGGTGTGTGCTTTTTTTGCATGAATGTAAAATTATTAGTTATTAGTGATGTGGAATTTAGGTTGTGAATGTCTGTATTTGATTGGAATTTAAGGTTGCTGTTGTGTCATTCGAAATGAATGTGTCTCTGCTAGTTGTGTATATACAATGGATATATTGCATGCTTCTTGCGGACGACGAGCCAAAGACAAATTTCTGTATGTGATGAACATCAGACAATAAAGTTATATTGTATTGTATTGTATTATATTGGCTAGACTGGTGGGCTCTCCCAGCTCAGTGCTGTAGATGCCTCGGCACCCCTTGGGGTCATGAGCAATCTTGCCACTGTAGATTGTTCTAACCTATAAAGGGAACAGTGAAAGCCCCAGTTGAAAACCTGTCTTGCCTTTGTAGGCATGACTAATTCACTGCGGCAACAGTTCCCCCCGTTGGAGTGCCGGGGGTTTCAGTATAAATAGTATCCCCACTTTCTGGAAATTTAGTGCTTTAAATTCCCACTGTCGCTGTCTTCATCATTTGCTCTTTCCCATTCCTGATCTGTCCTATCACTCTGCTATACTTTCTTCTTCTTCGCTAGATCAATGACCTACCTTTTTTCTTGAAAACTCTTCCTGGACAAGACTCCTTGTTTGTGTATGAGGTCTGTTGGATCAGCTTGGGAGTGTTGGACGCTTTCTGCCGGGTGGTCACTAGGGCTTCCTATCCATGATTGTATTATTTCGCACTATAGGCATTTTATATGTATGTGTTTAGTTGATGATTTATAATGATGGTTGTATTCTATTTTGTTTTTGTAACCGGGGTGTTCGCGTAGTTGAGGTCAACCCTCAGCCGTCCCCCGCGTGGGATGTCTTTATTGTAAAGTGACTGGCCGGTGGAGGGCATTCAATTTTCCCACTAGGGTTGTTTCGGCAGATCTTTTATGCGGATCGGGGGTTGTCCGGTCCTGATTTGGCTCGGAAGAGTCCGCTGGACCTAAAGCAACAATAAATCAATCAATAAATCAAGATGCCTCGGCAGCCAACGTTCAGCGACGCCTTGTTCTTGTCTTTCGCCTTGTTGGGCTCACGATACAATGCCTGCTCGTCTGTAACATATGAGACGAAATTCTGCACAACCCTGCATAATAGGTGTGTGCAGAGCGTCTCACTGAAGGCCGAAGTAGCCCTCAGTGATTAGCTCCACATCTCTATATATAAGCGACGAACATTCTGCTACGTCCGTGGTCCATTGGAATCTCCACTCTAATTTCCTATACATATATAAATATAAATCATGGCTAACTATACACATAGAGAAAGAATTAATATTAGACACATTCTCTGGTACAGCCACTGGTCTGCAAGCATACATATATGTTAAACAACAGTGGGTTCGTACGTAATACAACATGGCGTCGGCCGGTCGTATTCGCCTCGTGGTCACGCAACGTTGGACTAACAATTTCAATTCTATGCATAGCAAATTTCACAAACATAATTCAACAATAATATAAATACATCACGATGAAACAAAAGTATGTTCATTTACCTTTTTGACAATGTCAGGTCGTGGCTAACTTGATTGAATCGAATATTCAACAAGTTCTGCTCCCTAAGTCTGCTCAGTGGAGAGATTTTTGTCAGAGCGTGACTGTGTACTGCTCGGCGTTTGACTGTAGACTGACCTTCTACCTCTCTGCTTGAATCAGGCAGAACTGATTTTACCTACTCTAGCTGTGTTCTCATCGACTGAAAAATCCGATTGGATGTAAAATCGAAGCTCTATCGTAGGCTTCGATGATGTCATTGCCTACTTGGCTATCGTCAGCATACCACTGCTACGCATGATCACTTCTGTCGTCTGCTTCAGACTAACAGTAACCTTCTAAGTCTACACTGACTAAACAAGGCAAAAGCTCCAAATGTGCTGCGTAAACTCTTGTTACAAATGCAAGAGAAACCTCTAATGCACTTTTGGTTGTTAGAGGTTCGGCATCTTTGTGCCTCAAAGCAAGATCAATAACAGTTAGGGCGTACTTGAATTTCTTTCTTCTTATTGTGTCATGCGGAAGATACAGCAAGTCCATTTGATGAGCGTCATTGGGCGTAACGTTTTTGAAATTGGGGTCTAATTATTTTCTTCTGGGGAGGAAGGTATATTGGCCATACAGCTTGTTTAGCTTACAATTTTTAAACTGTCTTTTCTGGCAGTCCCATCCTCTCTGTAAGTTTATCAATGGCAGTTTTTTCTTTCCAATACCCCGATTCAGAATAATATACTTTAGACAAACGTGAAGCAGTCAATATTTTTATTTAGTAGATATTTTAACACAGTAATAAACTAGTCTGCTGCTATTCCAAATACAACTAAAATTAATTATCCAGGCTCTGTCATTGTGGGCGCAATGTTATGTGCATAGTAATCAGATAACACTGGTTGTTTTAATGGAGGTAGTGTTGTGCCAGTAATTAAATAATATTGGTGCAAAGCTTCATCTACGTCTTCAAATATTTTATCAGCATGTCCTTTTTCTTCATTCTTTTTTATTAACGAAATCAAGCTGCAATAGTGTTACCTTGAAACGCGAAGGATAGTATGTCTGAAACGCGCACGTGCAAAGTATTCAATAATAGAGTGTATTTACCTTTGATTTGAGTTTGCATTGTTGTTAGGAGAAGCTTTGTATAACGTTGATAATTTTCGTTAGTCGATATTATTGGAGAATTCTCTAGATTTGCTTGTTTACTGTCGATCGAAGCTTCTTGATAGGTGTAGATATTTGAGAACATTCTTGGACCGAAAAAAATGTTGTAGGACGTAAGACAGTGATGACGAATTTATTTGTAGTTGGTTATAATTGAGTCATGCTCGATCGTTCCAAAGTGTTCTGGAGAAGAGAAAAACTATATAATGGATGCTCTGTGTAAAGTGAGGAAAAAAGAAAAGAGGAAAAGTGAAAAGGCAGTTGTATGCAGTTGTTGATGTACACTGAATAAAGTTTGAAAACTTCATACGACAACTCCGTGCATTGTTACTGATTGAACGGGTTGCGTGGATAAAGGAATCCGAGTTACACTCATCAGTACTTCAGCATTGGGGCTGAATCAACTACTGATAGAAAAACACCAACATCAAACGAGTGTAACAAATAGTCTGTTTTTCTTTTATTCATCTTGATCGTGTGATAATTTTTCCATTGCTAAGTTATGACATTTAGATTCTTCTTTATTGTCTAGTTTTGAAAACAAATAATTTGATCCTGAGTACGCTAGCACGTTAACAGCAACAGTGCCAAGAACCATAGCAGCGCCAGCCATATTTTATTTAGTTTTTACATTTTTTTTTGTTTTATTAAAAATGAATTACTACAAGTTGCTCACCTGTGATGGTGAGTTCTATAGTTGCTGGGCTCTGCACAATGGAATGCTATTACCCACTCGCCTTTCGTCAGCGGGGATCGGCTAGTTAGATCGCCCTATGATTAATCTTAATACATGTGAAGACTACAGGGGAAAAAAGGCACATGTCACACATTTCCACTTTTGAGATAAATGAAATTTTGTCTTTGAAGGTTGTTATGTTTGTTCTTACTGTATTTCTTGGGACACTAAGTGTTTTGTCTTAAAGATATATCACTTCTTTTGTATTCATGAGAATTTCTCTGTCCAGATTGTATAATTTAATTAAATATGGAGGATTTAAACCACCAGGGTGGTCATGGACATGTGCCTTTTTTCCCTTTTACAGACCACACTTAAGACTTTCTTCTACAAGGTGAATTGCAATGTACTCAGTCAATGTAAAATGGATTATAATGCCTATTTTGCTGTGGTAAATGACTAGGTATGATGAAACTGAAGTTGATTTTGTTATTTTTGATGCCTGTACGAAGACCACAAGGGGAAAAGGGCACATGTCACATTTTCCAATTATTTGAGTTATGTCCCCTACTATATAAACATAGAAGACTAAAGGTTAGCAAAATAGTCAAATCCAACCCAAAAAAGGCCTATGTACTGCTACAGAAACACCCAAAGAAAAGGCATACATGGGGAAAAAGGGCACAAGTCCAGACTGTAAAATGGGAAAAAGGCCTATGTCACAAACAACAATTCCTTTTTTGGGTTGGATTTTACTATTTTGCTAACCGTCAGGCTTATGTTTATATAGTAGGGGACATAACTCAAATAATTGGAAAATGTGACATGTGCCCTTTTTCCCCTGTGGTCTTCATGTATATTTTTGGTCCAGTCTGTGTGAGGATGGAGTTGCAGAGATAGGGAGAAAAGTGTAAAAGACTCACTGGCACACTAGCTCTCGCACGACTGTGAATCATAGGTAGTCTAGCCAATTGTTAACAGTAAATATCCCACATTTATTTCCTCTACTCTATACCTAATTATCTAAGCACTACAATTAACGTAAATGTTGAAAACGTACTATCACTAGGATTAACTTAACAGTCCAAAAGTCACTTTGAGTGGTTCGGAGAAAGGGCAGATCTAGGATGGATCTATTCTGCTACTGTTCTCGATACTTGCTACTGTGTCATCCCTGGGCTTTGTTCTTGTTTTGCCTAACGTTCTTTTTTAGGAAGAGTGGACTACCTAACAGTCCCTATAAATCAGTGTTCGTGCACTTGTTCTATGGCACTTAACTGGGACGTCGAGGTGCGGTGATGCTTTTTCCTCGTCTCGTTTGTTGACTATTGAGCTATCGGAGCTCAGTGCTCGCTGCTCAAGTGCAGGATGCGTGTCAGGTTGACTCTCAATGGGGTCTATCTCCTGCCGCGGACCAAGCCTGCTCGTCTGCAAAACATAAGACGAGTTTCTGCAACGCCTTGCTTACAAAGGGAGTCCTGAGCGTCTCACTGTTGGCAGAAACAGCCCTCAGCGAGATCGCCTCCACTTATACAGATAAGAGACAATCTTTTAAGTCCGTGGTCCACTGGAAGCTCCAACATAATTTCTATATTTATACATCATGGCTAAAATAAACACAGGGAGAAGTAATTAATAATATACACCTTCTCCGGTACAGCCACTGGTCTGCAATAAAACCAATAGGAGAAACAACAGTGGGTCAGTAAGGGCTACATCGTGGTGTTGAAAAAACGGTCGCGTGGGTCAGCCACGTGGTCAAGCAAAGTTTTACCAACATTTCACAATTATAAAACATGGCCAGACTTCACAAGTATGATCCAATAAGAATATTAATAAATCGCGGTGAAACAAAAGATCGATCATTTACCTTTTTGACAATGTCAGGATATGACTATACTGGGTTGAATGGGTTTCACCCGTCACCTGCGTAGTCTTCTGAGAGAGCTTTCAGCGCGTCCGTCCCTCTCAGGTGAGGTTTAAACAAAGATTGATGTAAATGGTGTGGCCAGCTAACGCCCGCGATATCCCAAAAGCCTTAGCGCCCTTGCGAGGGCTGATGGAATTAGGTCAGCTGGATTATGTCATGGCCTACCTAGCGAAAATTTTCCCTACATATACTTAGAACAAACCTAACTTTTGTCGTCTTCTAGGCCTCGAATTTAAGTTACAAAGGTCAAAGAAGGATGAACCTTTAGAGGCGTGAAGCCTTACTGCAGTGTCCAAACTAGCCTCTTGTGACAACACCACAGAAACAATTAATGTTACAGCCACGGCCGTTGAGGGTTATGCAGAGAGGTTGATGAGTTTCAATGCTTCAGGAAAATCAAAATTGTATTTAGGTGATGACTTAACACCAGAACAAACACTAAGACTAAAACCTGAAGAAATCAGTACTTTACAAATGGTCAAAAGTTTGGGAAGGCACCATTTTCAGCTGGGCTAATTACTTTTCAACATGTAAATTTCTCTGCCATTAAAAATGGACTCTACCAATCCGGAGATGAATAAGAATACAAAGACACAGAAGACTATGTTAAAAGAGAAGAACCAGGTCCAGAGAGTGACTAAAAAAAAAATTAGCAGAATATAATAAATTACACAGATGGAACAAGCAAACAAAAGCAAATAAAATAAACAAAGAACAGTCAAAAGAAGAACCAATAATGCAACAATCAACAAAACCTGAAGAATCAGTAGAGCCAAATTCTTCAAGAAAACAAGTTTATTATTTTGCTGTTGCGGGTGGTCTGGGGGCTTCTGGGTACTTGATGCATAAATATTACAAAAGTAGCAAGTAAAACCAGAAGCCTACAAAACACATATAGAAAAAGAAACCATTGAATCACCTCTATTATCAAAAGCAAAGCCATCATTAGATGTATTTTCAAAGCAGTAATAATTAATTTGTCCAAAATTTTAATATATAAAAATGGGTGTGCTATATTGTGACGTGGGGGTTTTAGTGTTGCTGGGCTCTGCACAATGGAATGCTATTACCCACTCGTCTTAGTCTATGGGGATCGCTAGTGAATCTCCCTGTGACTTAACTTAATACATTTATTTGGTTAGCTCAGTCTGTGTTTAGGCTGGGGTACAGAGATAGATAGAAAAATGGTAAAAGATCACTGTCACACTAGCTTTCACACAGCTTTGAAACATATGTAGTCCAGCTACTTGATAACAGTAAATATCACACATTTATTTCCTCTACTCTATACACGATCTTCGAAGTACGAAACTAACTTAAAAGTTCAAATGTCAATGAGAATGGTTCGCTCTTGATAGTTCTAGGCAGCTACTTTATCTTCATCGGGCACTGGATACTTTCTGCCCTCATGGTCAGAGTTCTTGAAGAATGGACTACTGTGGTCCTGTGATACCAGTTTTAGTGCACTGTTTTGAGGGACTGTGTAGTTGAAGCGCTGCGTTGTGGTTGATTCCGTGAAAAGCTGTGTTGTCGTGGAGTCTTCTCCTTGTGGCTAGACGGGTGGGCTCTCTTTGCTCATTGCTAGAGAGGCCTCTGCAGATCAACTTTCAGTGACAAATTGTTCTTGTCTTTCGCTGAGTTGGGCTCACGATACAATGCCTGCTCGTCTGTAACATACGAGACGAAATTCTGCACAACCCTGTATAATAGGTGTGTGCAGAGCGTCTCACTGAAGGCCGAAGTAGCCCTCAGTGATTAGCTCCACATCTCTATATATAAGCGACGAACATCCTGCTAAGTCCGTGGTCCACTGGAATCTCCACTCTAATTTCCTAAACATATATATATACATAAATCATGGCTAACTATACACATAGAGAAAGAATTAATATTATACACATTCTCTGGTACAGCCACTGGTCTGCAAGCATACATGTAGGTTAAACAACAGTCGGTCCATACGGGTTTCAACATGGCGTCAAACCCGGTCGTGTTCGGACTAACAATTCAATTCTGAGCATTGCAAATTTCACAAACATAATTCAACAATAATATAAATACATCACGATGAAACAAAAGTATGTTCATTTACCTTTTTGACAATGTCAGGTCGTGGCTAACTTGACTGAATTCGAATATTCAACAAACCCTGCTTCCCTGGTCTATCAGTGGAGAGATATCTGCTAGAACGTAGCTGTGTACTCTAGGCAGTTTGAATGTAGACTGACCCTTTTACCTCTCTGCTTGAATCAGCCAGAACTGGTTCTACCTAAGCTAGCTGTGTTCTCATTGGCTGAAAAATCCGATTGGGTGTAAAATCGAAGCCCTATCGTAGGCTGCGATGATATCACTATCTGTGCTTGCGTCAAGCCACAACTGTGTTACGCATGATCACTTTTGTCGTCTGCTTCAGACTAACAGTGACCTTCTAAGTTTACACTGACCACAGACTATACCGGACAGACAGGAAACTCATGCCTTTTTTGCAAGTCAAAGTGCAGAGTTGCGTCCCTTGGCCTAGGTATGTTACTTGTAGCAGACGCTCTTAGCTGTACACAGAAAAGCACTGCAGTTACGCTATGATCGCACGATGTTTAACAATAACTGCTCATCTGTTTTAACTATAGGTGACTTTATAGTTGTTTCTTAACAAATTATATTGTTTGTTGTGATGCATTTATGAAGCCTTTCAACATCATTATTATTTGTTTCACAGTTAGTAGTTTGAAAGATTAGTATCATAAGTATGACTATAGAGTGAAGTATTTTCTACAAGAATACTGAATTAACCTCTGTTGCTATAACAGTTTGTTTTCTTTAAACCAAAATATAATATTATAAAATGGGTGTATTTTACTGTTCGTTTTTTTTAAATTAAATTTCTATCAATAATTCTACTTAAGTTTTATTAATAATCAAGTCTGTATTGCTGTTTTCTTTTAACTCCTAGATTGGGATGTCAGTGTGTGTGTTTGATCGCACAGTTTTTAACCATAACTGCTCATCTTTGTTTTAACTATAGGTTGAATTAATTTCTGTTGCTATAACAGTTTGTTTTCTTTAAACTAGAACATGATATTATATAAATCTGTGTTTTTGCTGTTTGTTTTTTATCTATAAATGTATATTTAAATTAGTTAATTAAGTACAGACATACAAACACAAAATGTTCCCCATCCCCCCCAACCCCAAATCTACAAAAGTCTGTTGATTGATGATTCACTTAGGCTATTAATTTAGCAATGTCAAAATAGAGTGATGATGTAAAAGATTGTCCAATGGTTCACTTTTGTCAATGACTACTTGCTTTTAATTATTATTAATAAGTGAATCATCAATCAACAGACTTTTGTAGATTTGGGGTTGGGGGGGATGGGGAACATTTTGTGTTTGTATGTCTGTACTTAATTAACTAATTTAAATATACATTTATAGATAAAAAACAAACAGCAAAAACACAGATTTATATAATATCATGTTCTAGTTTAAAGAAAACAAACTGTTATAGCAACAGAAATTAATTCAGTATTCTTGTGGAAAACACTTGTCTATAGTCATAACTGTGAAAATAATAATAGTGATGTTGAAAAGCTTCATAAACACATCACAATAAACACAATCATTTATTAAGAAACAATTAACTACAGTCACCTATAGTTAAAACAAAGATGAGCAGTTATGGTTAAAAACTGTGCGATCAAACACACACACTGACATCCCAATCTAGGAGTTAAAAGAAAACAGCAATACAGACTTGATTATTAATAAAACTTAATTAGAATTATTGATAGAAATTTAATTTAAAAAAACAAACAGTAAAATACACCCATTTTATAATATTATATTTTGGTTTAAAGAAAACAAACTGTTATAGCAACAGAGGTTAATTCAGTATTCTTGTAGAAAATACTTCACTCTATAGTCATACTTATGATACTAATCTTTCAAACTACTAACTGTGAAACAAATAATAATGATGTTGAAAAGCTTCATAAATGCATCACAACAAACAATATAATTTGTTAAGAAACAACTATAAAGTCACCTATAGTTAAAACAGATGAGCAGTTATGGTTAACATCGTGCGATCATAGTGTAACTGCAGTGCTTTTCTGTGTACAGCTAAGAGCGTCTGCTACAAGTAACATACCTAGGCCAAGGGAAGTAACCCGCAAAAGTGGCTTGTAACTGTTATATAGAAGTTTCCGGTCTGGGTATAGTCTGTGCACTGACTAAACAAGGCAAAGCTTAAAATGTGCTGGGTAAACTGGGCCTCTTGTTACACATATGAACAGACCATTGTGAATCTCTTCTACCACAGCGGTATTTTAATTGTACTGAATACAACATACTCAATGATGGCAAAATCTCTGTTTAATATAAAGCCCATTGAATTAGGGAAAATTGGATCTCGCAAACATTGGTAAGCTTGTTGGAATTTCAACATTTTCTATGACAACAAAAGACTATCTGTTAAGTAAAAAATACTTTCAGCAGACCTCCCCCATCCAATCTTTGATCTAATATTCTGTTAAAGCCTTTCTGCTTGACAGTTTTATAAAAGTAAAATTATAAGTAAGTAATTTTTTGTTTGTTTCAAATGCTACACACAAAAGTTTAGTATAAACGCGCTTTCTCTCTCTCTTTCGGCCTTTCCATCCTGTCACGAAGTGAGTTGATAAATATTTACTTTTGTGTATGCATCACGTGTTTATAGAGTTAGGACACAAACGGTGGCTGTTGACCTAGGCAAGTGGCGTATGTATTCGTTTTGTGTTGGTACTATATTTCCTAGTTCATTAATATCTGGGTGATGAGACTCGGCCTTTTAAAGACTGTTTGGAGAACAGAAGGCTGTTCTCGTATGCATCTGAGAGTGTCTGTGATTGGATGGATGAAATAGGACTAGTATAGAGAAATAGTGGAGTGAAAGATAGACTGTGAAAAAAGAGTGAATGTTTAGTTTGTGTCACCTGGAAATATGTGTTACCGTGTAGGCTACTTCTGTTTTTCACTGTTGTGATTCTGGATTCTGTTCATGACAGACACGGTAATTTGAATATTTATATTTTATTATTTACTTGCAGGAAATATAATATTGAAACTAATTTTGTAAATGCATAAAATATTGTCATAATTTGATAAATGTAATTGTCTATCAGACCGGAACGGGATTGCTTCAGAAAGAGATAACATCGTATTATAGTTCAGCTACTTATTATTTTATTACTCTAGGACTTATAGTTTTATTGAATTCCGTTCTATTGTTGTACTGCCTTGAGTGAGGAAGAGGAGAGCCATAAAGTTGGCAAAACTTGTGTTGGTGTTGGGTTCTAGCTGTTGCGTATTTTGCGTCTTAAGTGTTTCAGGTTTATCTTTCTGTCTCAACTTGTGTAATTTTATAAGAAAGGCCTTTTGCTGAATGCATATAAATGTGAAATTGGAACATTAAAAACTTTTTACAAACTAATATCAAGTTCGTAGGAATCTTCTGGAAATAAAGCTAAATATTTTTGTAAACTCGTAAGACAGTGGGAGATTTGCGTAATTCTTTTATTCACCTCAATTTTGCAAAAGAAAATCTTAAACTGGTAACCCTGCACACAAACGAAAAACAAAACTAAACGAAGTGCCGTTTACAACGTTTTTTCAATAGACATTCAGATATTTAACTCATGCTTAGGAAAATAATATCTGTTTGATGAATACAGCCAGCTACATATTACCTCTATTAGACACAAAATATGGTCTAATTACAGACACGAGGTTTTATCCCCTGTCATGTCTCACATCAAATCTCCTTACTCAAGTTGCATGACCATCTGAACTTCAATCGCTTTTACCATAGTCTTACACGACAGGATAATTTACAACAAATCCCAAACTACTACATAACCGAAGTAAGCAAGTGCTTATTTTAAAAAGAAATATCATTTTTTTCTCATATAAAGTCTTTAGCATTGAATAAGTACCAATGTTTACAATTTACGTAGGAGCGGCCCTTTTGGACCACGGGGTTCAACTATTCTTACAACTTCCGGTTCCGGTTCACATGTATCCATAACACTCATTCACCAATAATTTTTAAAACTAAAACAGTATAAAACAAAATATCCTAAACCCTATTAGAAATATGAATACAATATAAAAAATATACACATCCCTAAAATAAAACGCCTCTCAAACTAAAGACTACACATTATCGACTAAAACATTAACACTAAAATACTTGCAGCTCCTTTTAAAACAAAATTAACAATCAAAACATATTCAATCAATTAAAACCATATTCACAGAGAGGATATTCCAATAAAAATAGAATACGACCCACCAACCTGGATTAGGATTACAACAGATTTTCACAACGCAGATGGAAAAAAGCAACCAGCAATGGATGTTTATTTTGGCGCCACAGGAAATTGAGCCCAGGGCAGAAATATAAAAAATATAATACTCTTGAAACAATAAAACAATACGTATTATAAATATTAAAATTATGATCAGACAAATTCACATATTAACCCTAATAAGAATAAACATTTTATTAATATCTTCTTCCCTTTCCACACATACAAGCAAGACTGCAATTAATAAATCCCACTTTTTCGTCTGAAACACAATAAAGGGAAGTAATCTAAACCAGCCAGTCTGACTAAACTATAATCTCCCCTATTCCACTCATCCACAATATTACTATGGAATACACACAAAATTAATACACATCTTAATCCTTGGTGGGTATTACATTTTATAACACGCACAAAGAAGTCTATGACACGTCCATCCCCACCAATCTTTCTGTGTAAGTCCAGTATTGAAGTATTGATCGATTTCAACATTCATTTTTCTCAGCAATTAAGTTTTGTTTGCACTGCAGAGTGCCTACTAAGAGTTTTCAAAAAATTACATCAGCCAACAAGTATGGGGCCAAAAAGGTGATGGATAGGTTTTTGTAGAAGCGTATAGGGGACGTTGTGACAGCAAGTGACTTGGCAAGGACTTTGCGTGTCGTTTTGCCTTTGTTTTGGGGAGTATGCCCCGTTTTTGGGAGTGTGCCTCGTTTTTGGGAGTGAGCGCCGTTTTGGGGAGCGTTGTCCCGTTTTGGAGAGCGTGCGCCGTTTTGGGGAGTTTGCCCCGTTTTGGGGAGCGTTGTCCCGTTTTGGAGAGCGTGTCCCGTTTTGGAGAGCGTGCGCCGTTTTGGGGAGTTTGCGCCGTTTTGGGGAGTGCGCCCCGTTTTGGGAAGCGTTGTCCCGTTTTGGAGAGCGTGCGCCGTTTTGGGGAGTTTGCCCCGTTTTGGGGAGCGTTGTCCCGTTTTGGAGAGCGTGTCCCGTTTTGGAGAGCGTGCGCCGTTTTGGGGAGTGCGCCCCGTTTTGGGGAGCGTTGTCCCGTTTTGGAGAGCGTGCGCCGTTTTGGGGAGCGTGCGCCGTTTTGGGTAGTTTGCCCCGTTTTGGGGAGCGTTGTCCCGTTTTGGAGAGCGTGCGCCGTTTTGGGGAGCGTGCGCCGTTTTGGGGAGTGCGCCCCGTTTTGGGGAGCGTGCCCCGTTTTTGGGAGGTGCCCCGTTTTTCGGGGCTTGACATAATAAACCACTTTCTGGATGAGTGGAAGAAGGTGGTGGTGGATGGGGAAGGAGGGCCATGATGTTGTGGTGGGGGTGTGTTTAAAGATGGTGGTAAGGTGGGTTGTGGTGGTGATGGTGGTGGGGGTGAGGCGCAGCTTAATAATTGTAGAATATAGTCACACCACACTGGAGCATACTGGTCACATTATTCTGACACAAGAGAACCAGGGGAAACATTTTATAAATCAGGGATTCGAACCAGGAACCTATACTCCTTTACTAGTAAGCCGCTCTGCCAACTGTGCTCCCCCGTTCCCTTGAGAAGTGGTGCAGACTAAGCTGGCAATACAATACCAATGGACTATTGGCTACATTCTCTCCGATGACCTGTCCCTCAACAACCACATCTCCAACATCTGTCGCTCTGCATACACGGCCATACGCCAAATCAGCTCCTTTCGCCACTATCTTACGCTCACTGCCACCAAAACCCTAGTCTGCGCTCTCGTCCTTTCTCGTCTTGACTATTGCAACTCTCTCCTCGCTGGCTCCCCAAAACACATCATTGACAAGCTACAAAAGGTTCAGAACTCAGCAGCTAGACTAGTATTCCGAGCCAAGAAACGCGATCACATCACACCTCTACTACATTCCCTTCACTGGCTTCCTGTGCAAGCACGCATAGAGTACAAACTCTCTGTTCTCTGTCACAACTTCTTCACAGATTCTTGTCCCTCCTACCTTGCTGATCTACTGTCTGTCTACTCCCCTTCACGCACTTTAAGATCTTCTGCTGACACTCGCACACTCAAGGTTCCCGTCACCCGCACTAAGACATACGGCCAACGTGCATTCGCTTACTCCGCACCTAAGCAGTGGAACTCCCTTCCCTCCCATATCCGCAACATACAATCAACACAAGCATTCAAAAAGGCCCTCAAAACCCACCTCTTCAAACTTCACTATTGAGAATGATCTGTATCCCGCTGCCATTCTCTCCTCTTTGTCTCTGTCTGATCCGTAAGTGTATACATGGCTGTACATATTTATACTGTTCTTCCTCCTGGGCCTAACCGGGCATATAAATAGCTGTGAATATGTTTTTGCTATTCTATTTGTCTTTTCTGTCATTTGTGTACATAGTTGTAAATTGTAATTTGTGTACATAAGTGTAAATAATTTGTACCCTTACTGTTCTGTCTTTTGGTGTATTGTAGCGAAAGCGATGTTTTATCGAGTGCATGTACTTATATGTAATGACTATGTAAAGCGTGGTGAGTCTGGTCATAGGCTGGAGTATCCGCTATATAAAAATCCGTTATTATTATTATTATTGCCAAACTATGTTTAAAAGGGTCTCTGTGCTTACATAGGCAATAAAAGAACACTTTATTGAAATGCTTTTTATTTAAAGAAAGATTGCGGTGGTGAGGAAGTCATTGGTAAAAATAAATGTATTATAAGAAAGAGAGCTTGGTTCAAAACAGCCACCTTAAACTAACATATATCTTAAAAGAAATAAGGTAAGGTTGAGATTGAAAGTGGGAGTGGGAGTGAGGTACTCAAAAAAGGGCTAATTATAGGAGGAAGTGGGTAATTAAAGATATCTGTCAGTAAGTGCTCATTATCTCCCTCTCGTGGAGTAGCTGTTTAAACGATCATCTTGATTGTGATGATATCCCGGAGAAGATACGCTTATCTTACAAGGGGAGTAAGACTTGTAGATAGATGGGGCGTTAAGCTACCTCTATCAGACGTTCTTTACCAAGATTCCAAAGCGATGTGAGAGATTTGATCACGGTGCTTGGTCACATAAAAATTTATCTTTGTTATCGGGTTTTAAAGTATCATTGGCTCACTTTAAGAAATGAGTTTTGCTAGTCATATGACAAGATTAATTGGTCTACAGAGAAGAAAAGCCAGTGGACACACAACAATACAAATGGAATGTCACCAGTCGTATGTATATGAATTCAATTTTATATGTTCCACACAAATTCTAACAGGTCTTTTAATTAAATGTAATTAACAATTATACTGTTCAATGTGCTGGGAAAGTTCTTTAGCAAATCTTCATCATATTCTACGTAGTTCTATGGTTTTGGTGGTCCAATATGGTTCGAGTATTTTTGACATCAGTTGCAGTTGAGAGGGGACTTAGCTCTCAGTTTCTGTGAGTGCTTGAGTCTGTTGGTCTTCTGAGGGAGTCTGGTCACTCTCAGGATGATCGGGCGAGTCTGGTAGCTACCGGGCCGGACGTGGGGAGGTAGATTCTAGATGGTCTCTTTTTCCATGGGAGCAAGCGTCATGCGTTGAATCCACAAACAGTCCCAGAGCTGAGCTGGAAAATCCAGAACTCTGGCTACAATATTCTATTCAGATATATTGGTATGTGGTGCCCTCAGCAAGGAGTCTATAGCATCAGACACCTGCTGAGTTTCCCATAAGCGCACTACGATATCTGAATCTTAAGGCTAAGATATATCGAGCAATATGCACAACATGTCAGAAACAATAATTGGTTTCTGTAAATACATATAACATGAACATACTAATACATGGCAATCAATATAATATCTAAACATATAAGTACTAGAAAGCTATTAGTGTTAACTTACTTCTAATCTCTGGGAATCATGAAACTGTCTCTAGTCTATCACTATGTTGGTGATGCTGAGGATTTTTCTTCACTTCAGTTTGCTCCTTCACCCTCGTGGTTCTACACTTCGTTTTCGACTGCGAGTTTAATTCAGGGGTTTTCGGAGATATAAAGGAACCTACACGTCATCTCCGACCAATCATCTCGTTCTCGCGACCACATGAATCTTTTCTTGACCATCTTTGTTCTCTTGTCCTGCTTCTGGGCCACTATCTGTTACTTCTGAACTTCGCGTGTCAGAGGAGAAACGCAAGGTAGATCTATGAGTGATATGATTCGCGTGGCCACTTAGCGGTCAAGTGACATCGGTCCGATGCTCAAGGGAGCTAATTTACCTTCTTGATAGCGAGTTCTGCTTGATTGTATCGGGAGTGAACGTTTCAAGGAGGTTAATTTAATAACTGCCCACATTCCTTTAGAGAGCTGGTAAATTAACGTCAGGTTTTATTCAATACTATCTGTTTATCTCTAGGCTAGGTTACCACATATTTGTCGCCAAAATTTCTGATATAACAGTGGTGCCCCGACGACCTTCGAGTAACGGTACAGGATAGGATAGGATAGGAACCTAGACTTATGCGGCCAAAACACTATGAAAGCTACCCCGAGCTGCAAGATTTTGTTCGGGAAAGGGTGGCGGTGGTTGTAAGGCAGTGCAAGGATGAACTAGTGGAGCTAGCCAGGATTGCAACTGAAGTCAACCTTTCGGTTATTACGGAAGGTTTGATGGAGGGCAGAACATAAATTATAGGCGAGAGACTGTGTTCGTTTGCAAAGAATTTTTACCCAACGTGGGACAACTCTGGGCGCAACAAGCAGGCAAGCTGGCCAAAGTTGTTTCCCCTCATATTTCCGAGCATGGCCTCATAATATTAGATCTTAATGGTATAACGATTATACGAAAGAAAGTTAGAAGAAATTACAATGGGGAAAAATGTTATAGAGAACATTTTCAGTTAATTCAAATTTACATAATAAAACACATGACCAGCAGATTTAAACAAAGTTGTAACCTATCAGCTGTGCTATAAGTTCGTCTGTCGAATCGACGAGGACCTTTTAGTCATCCCGGGGATAAGGGACTGCGCACAAAAGGTTCGTTGGCATTAGGGCAGGAAATGGTTGCAAGCAGGGAATTAGATCTACTATTAGAATTTTAAAACACACAAACATGCACACACAAACACACACACACACATGCACACACACACACATACATGTGACAAGATTTGTTTTTTTTTTCAGGAACGCAAGATATGGCGGTCCAAGAAAGAGATGGCTTTGATGAGTACTGTCGAGAAAAAGGGCTGACAGATGACACTATTGGCAAACTACGTGAAGAAGGAGTTTCTACCAAAAACGATCTTTATGAGCTCTCTCGCAACCATGTCACGCAATCACGGAATTTGAGGGCGGAGCTGAACCTTAATCTGCAACAAATGGTTCACCTGGAAAATCTTTTGAAAAGCCTCCCACAAGGTATGTAGCAACTGTCAAAGTTATGTTTTTATGGTTACAAAATAAAATTAGAAGATTACTTCCATTATCTTGCCATGCCAGCTGAATGGAAAAAATCACGCCTGCTGATACAAACAAGAGAGAGAATGTCGGTTAATTATGTTCGAATCATTCACGGTGACAAAATTGTGTACAATTTCATGACCTGAATACTCAGGCAGCGCAGTAACTATTCTTTCAGATAAGAGTATGAACCGAGTTCTAGTATGTGTGTGCATGAGTTTCATCGCACTGACTTCAAAGATGATGATGCTGGTGCTGGGTGCTAGTAGATAGCGTGACTTAGATGTATTGTCAATTGTTTCACATTCGGACTGGAAATGTATTAATTATTATGCATTTTAATAACAGCTGATGCAGTTTGCGAGAACAGACAAAAAAAGACGTAACAATAGCTTGTGTTGGTTACAGAGAAACCACGACGTCAAGGACGACCGCTCATTACAAGGATGAAAGCGGGTATGTTTTTATAAAGCTTAATACACACAGACACTCGTAAGTTCACAAATGTAATAAAATAACATCAGCAATTACAAACATTTACACCTCGTTACAAGTTGTGTCCATTTTGTAACTTGAATGAAATTGGAGACGAATTCCACTAGATATTTACATATATTTATTCAAATCATTTACTGAAAGAACGCAGAACTTCATGCCTGCCTCAATATTTTCAGCACCATCAAATTGTTTTAAAATTACGACAGATAATAAAATCAAAGTCAAAGAAAATATTAACGTCTCTGAGCCGCTATATAAATATTGTATTGGCATTATTTAAATAATACTATTTTTTCGGACTTTTGTCCTGTCAAACGCCTTTTCAGGAGATAAGATTTTACTGTCTGGTCTCATTCTTCTTTTCTGGAGTTTGTCATGCATACACAACCTTTTAAAAAATTATTTTAATAAATAATGAATCATGAATGATGTATTTTACTGTTGGAGTAAATTGTAATGAATTGCAAAAGTGAATATTTAAAAAATAGTATTTCGTCAGGGAAAAACTAGGGATTTTGCAATACTCTTGTGACGTGCGGACAATCGAGCCTCTGACGCAGGCTGCTCACAGTCATCCCTTCCACACATCCAGTCATCCCTACCACGCACGCTGGCTAATCCGCCTAAGCCCCGCCCCTCGGGGATCACCGTTAAAACCCCGCACACAGCCAGATTCTTCGTCAGACGCAAGCCTCAAATTTTCGAAGCCACAACAACCTGTCCTAGACACGTCCCATCAACCGGCGACCTCTGAGCTACGGCAGTACTCTTGTGATTCGACCCGTCTTAGTCAAGGTAAGAGAGGAAACTTACTCTATGTCATATAGCTTACCCATCACCCGTCGATCGCCCAACATGTTCGTATGTCCTGTTGATATGTACGTTCGTGTTTATAGCCTTGTCTTGATGTGTTGCTGTGACATGTATTATTTCCTTGTATATATCATCTGCCTTGTTTATGACTCATGCCATGTTTGAATTTATACTTGTATGCTCCCGGTTAGCCCCAGGTGTAAATATCCCATGCCATGCTGTCCCTCCACATAGCTTAAAGTCCCCCAGTACAGCCCCTTGCCTTCAACCCCCATTGTCCTGTATCTACCCCATTTGCTTTTCTCCTATGTTCCCAGTGTATAAATATCTGCCCCTGTTGTCCGCCACCCCATCTTAAGGTGCCGAAGTTATTATATATTAGCGGCTGCCGGTAAACTCCACAATAGCCCCATAACCCTGGTTGCAATTGATGGACTGTTGGTATGCGCCAGTCAACCCATGACCGGTCCGACCAATTTGAAATCTGATGGGCACGCGCGCCAACAGGCGCTGAACCCAGGATACACATACCCAGCTGATACAGAGTCTGTATTGCTTTACAGACGGGCTCCTGTACAGGCGCGAATACCCCGGCCCTGTACCAGCTATAAGTCGCCGACCCGCTGCAGGCCCCTGACAACCCAGGGAGTCAACGCGAAGCGTTTCACCCAGTTTCATCATTCACCCCGCCAGCTAGCAACGTAAGCTGAAAACCACGCCTGTGCCTGCCTGCACCAGAGAGTTGCACCATCGGTCGATTACTCAAGAAACTGACCGACTGACCCGCATTGGCAACCCACGCGATCAACTGAACTGACCGTCCAGACTATCCTGGACCAACCACCGCCCTTCGCAAAACGAGCTAAGTTCTCACCCCACGAGTATCACAATTCGCAGAGACTCTGGCCAACTAGCCTGAACAATCCAGATATCCTCCTGCCCAGTGATGATAGCAGTCCCCAGTAGCCCTAGTATTCCTGAGAGCGCCCACCCAGAATATCTCCAAGATACTCCCAACTATTATTGACAATATCCAGTGACTCACCCCTAGATTACTCAACACAGACGACCTAATTCTATTTAATTAAATTGCCTAGTTAGAAATTGTATCACCTTGACTTCCCCATTGTTTTGAATTTCTTAACTGGTTTAGCCTACCATCTTTCTCGTCTGCACTTTGACTGTCTTTCATTATTTAGTGACTCCTAGCATTAATCTCTTGAATGTCATCACAACATTGGCCTATACAAGGGAGGCAATACAGTGCGAGAGATTAAGAGCTTACCCTCATTCCCCCCAACCCCTTTCTTTGTGACATTAACTTTGGCGACCCCGACGAGACCAAAGACTTAGGTTTCCCATCCCAACTCGAGGAGACTAAGGACTTAGCTTTCCACCCCAGCCCAGTATAGATAGGACCAAGTAGTGTATAGCATAGCCCCATAGGTCCCTTACTGGCTCTTCCGAATTGTGGTGTCTCGCGAAGGGTTTTTTTTGCATTCATTTTTTTCATATTTTGATTGATTGCATTTTGTCTCGGTGTTTGTGTTGTGTTGTATTCGCCCCTGTGCAATTTCATCGTAGCTCATTTCAGCCCACCCCCTTGTTTTCCGTCAGTGTACCCCCTTGTGTGCGCCCCTCATCACGGTTAGGACCTTTTAAGGTAAGTCACCTCCCTTACCATGGCCGACCGGGGAGAGCTTGCGCTCAAATACAAGAGTATTGGCGAGAGCTTAGGGCTCGCCGGCACTGAACTCAAGGACTACGTCCTGGCCAACGTAGATGCGGACGTGGCCGAGGAGAAGTTGAAGAGGGAGGAGAGGGCTAAAGAACGAGAGGCGAAGAGGGAGGAGGAAGAAAGAGCAGCGGCCCGGAAGAAAGAGGAGGAGAAAGAGAGGAGAGCGGAGGAGAAAGAGCGTATCGCCGCGGAGGAAAGAGCCGCCGCTCGGAAGCGAGAGGAGGAGAAAGAGAGAGTCGCAGAGGAGGAGAGAGCCGCCGCTCAGAAGATAGCCGAGGAGGAGAGAGCCGCCGAACGGAGGAGAGAAGAGGAGAAAGAGAGGGTAGCCCAGGAGGAGAGAGCCGCCGAGCGGAGAAGAGAGGAGGCGAAAGATAGGATAGCAGAGGAGGAGAGGGCCGCCGCACGGAAGAAGGAGGAGGACGAGAGGGTCGCGGCACTTGAGGAGAAGAGGAAGGACAAGGAACTTGAACGGCGCCAAGCAATCTTCCAGCTTGAGCGCGATCGCCGCGAGCTAGGCATCGGATCGCCCGCGAGCGAGGACTTCTCTCTCAGCGCCCCCAGCTTCACCGCCAGCGCCGGAATATCCGCACCCCCCCCCCCCCCCCCCGCCGATTCCGGGGATGAACTTCCCCCTGGACCCATTCGTCGAACGAGACGAATCGATAGAAGTTTACCTCGCCCGATTCGAGCGAATCGCGGGCGAAAACAGCCTCGACCCCGAGTACTGGTACCGCAAGCTTAGCCATGGCCTTAAGGGGAAGGCCTATGAAATCCTAGCCAAGACGCCGACCGCCGAGGAGGGCGACTACCCCGCCCTCAAGAAAGCTCTACTTCATGGATTTGAACTCTCAGGTGAGCACTACCGGAAGAACTTCCGGAACTCCCGGAGAGAGAAGGGGGAGAAGTTTACGCAATTCGCCGACCGGCTAGCCACTCTACGGGACAAATGGATAGAGCAAACGGACGAACCAAAGACGTACGACGGACTGCTCGAATTGATGCTAGCCGAACAACTCAGAGGGACAATGCCAGCGGAGCTTCGGACTTTCGCCGCCGAACAGGGAGCCGCCCGCCTAGAAAACCTTATCATAGTCGCGGACCGCTACCTTACCGCCCACCCCGACGACCGACAGCCTCGCCGGGATCCCCCCGCACCCTCGTCACCGGATACCCGCCACCAGCCTCGCCGGCCCGTCCCGCCAGCGAACCACCGTCCACCCCCGCCTAAAGGACGCCCAAACCCCGGAGCAGAGCCTGGGAAGCGGAGCGGAGAGCTCTACTGCGGCTACTGCCAGCGCCGAGGACACACCCGCGAGAAGTGTTTTCGTCGCCTCAGCGACCAGCGTCGCAAACAAGGAACAGTATTGGCCCTACGCCAAGTCACTCCCGACGGGAACCCGGTAACCCCCGTCGCCACTCCTACCGACCGACCGGCCGTCACCGAGCAGGTGACTGTCAACGATCACCCCGCACACTGTCTATACGACACCGGACTCACGTTCGACGCCGTCGTCCGCCGCTCTCTCATCAGGGAACAAGATCTGACCGGCGAAACGATCACCCTGAAGTTGGCCGACGCGTCGCAGCCCAGCACCACGCTCCCTATAGCCCGGATCAAAGTCACCAGCCGATACGTCACGGGAACCATCCAAGCTGCCGTGATGGACCAGCCCCTGTATGACTTGATCTTAGGATGTCGTTACGTATTCTTGGGTATGCCGCCCCAGCCTGTGGAGTCGATGGCCGCCGTCCAGACGCGCGCCCAGGCGAAAACAGCCGCGACACCACCCCCGATACCCAACCAGATGCCGGAACAGATCCGGAAGGCCCAAGAAGAGGACGTCACCCTCCGCAAGTGCTACGGAAAACTACCCGCCGCACGCACTCTACCCAAGTCCGGGGACTTTTTCGTCGAGGACGGACTCCTGTTCCGTCAGAAGGACGACCATTCGCAACTCGTCGTACCGGCGACCCTTCGCCCCCAAGTCCTGGAACTTGGCCACAGCATGCCCCTAAGTGGACATATGGGCATAGGAGCAACCACCCTACGAATCAGCGCGCAGTACCACTGGCCCGGGATGACAGAAGACGTGAAGCGCTACGTCAAGTCCTGCCGCCAGTGCCAACGATACTCGCCCCGCCATCACACCGTGCCGGTTACCATCAGCCCCACCGTCGTCGTCGGAACGCCCTTCCAACGAGTGGCCGTCGACATAGTAGGACCCCTTCCGCGAAC
The DNA here is from genome assembly GCA_036898135.1 of Oncomelania hupensis. Lineage (NCBI taxonomy): Eukaryota > Metazoa > Mollusca > Gastropoda > Littorinimorpha > Pomatiopsidae > Oncomelania > Oncomelania hupensis. The sequence goes on from CM072517.1 coordinate 68,889,735, forward strand.
CAAGAAGCGGAACCAGTATCTGCTTACCCTTGTCGACGCTTGCTCTATGTGGTGTGTGGCCGTTCCACTGCCGAAGATTGACGCCGCCCGAGTCGCCGACGCGCTCGTCACTATATTCACCCGAGTCGGATTCCCGGACAACATCATGACCGACAACGGGTCCCAGTTCACCGGAAAACTCATGCAGGAAGTTTTCCACCTACTTCGCATTCGTCATATCCGTACTCCACCCTACCACCCCGCTAGCAACGGACAGGTCGAGCGCCTGAATGGGACTCTCATCTCGATCATCCGCAAGATCGCCGACGAACAACCGGAAGCGTGGGACACCTACGTCACGTCAGCGCTCTTCGCATATCGAGAGACCCCGCACACCTCCACCGGATACACCCCTTCCACGTTGCTTTTTGGGAGACCCCTCTCTGGACCTCTAGCCGCCTTACGACGTAGCTGGACCGACGCCAAACTGGACGAGGCACCGGTCGACGCCACGAAATACGTCACCAAGCTCCAGGAGACTCTCAAAGCCACATGGAAAGCCGCCTCCGCCAACCTGAAGAAGGCGAGAGAGAGACAAGCCCGCTACCATAATCGCCGCGCCCGCGACCGAGAACTGCAAGTAGGAGACCAGGTCCTACTACTTCTCCCCAGCGGTACGAACAAGCTAGACATAGCTTGGCAAGGACCCTACCCGGTGCTGGAGAAACTCTCACGTACCACCTATCGCATCGAGGTAGGCGGAAAACCCAGGACCCACCACATCAACTTGCTCAAGCGGTACCTGGAGCAGCCCCCAATCGCTCCGGACACTCACTCGCTACTCACGGTCGCGCTGGCCGTCGAAGTGGATGGAACAGAGACCGGCGTCGCCGAATTTCCGCTACAAGGGAAGGAATCCTTCCGGGACGTATCTCTGGACCCCTCACTCCCCGCCGGCCAGCAACGCCAACTACGCGCCATCGTAGCCGAGTACAAGGAAGTCCTCACCGACATACCTGGGAGGACGGACCTAGAAGAAGTCCAACTAACCCTGACGGACCCCACACCCGTCCGCCAGAAACCATACCCCGTCCCGCTATCCCAGCAGCAGGTAGTAAGGACAGAAGTTGAGGCTCTGCTACAAGCCGGAGTCATCGCTCCATCCCGTTCCCCCTACAGCGCCGGTATAGTGCTATCACGGAAGCCCAGCGGAGAGCATCGCCTCTGCATCGACTTCCGGCAGTTGAATCTCGTGACACAGTTCGTACCCGGACCCCTGTCCGACCCGACGGACTTGTTTGCGAAACTGCAGTCCGCCAGATATTTCTCCAGAGTGGATCTGAGCAAGGGCTTCTATCAAATCCCCGTGCACCCTTCATCCCGCCAGTACCTGGCCTTCAGCACGATGGACGGCCACTATGAGTTTAACGTTCTGCCGTTTGGTCTACATAATGCCCCAAGCATTTTCAGCACGATGATGCGGAAGCTGTTGGACCCCCTCCACTGCCCGTCCCTACACTCTTTTATGGATGACATACTCGTCGCCACGGAGACATGGGAGGAGCACCTGCGAGTGGTGCGCCAACTCTTACGCCGCCTCAAAGAAGCTGGCCTCACTGCCCGGCCGACCAAATGCCAGTTCGGATACCAAGAGCTCGAATTCCTTGGCCACACCATCAGCCATGGACAGCTCCGGCCTCTGGAAAAGAATGTCCAGCGCCTTCGAGACGCGCCCCGCCCCAAGACCAAGAAAGACGTTCAGTCCTTCCTGGGATTGAGTGGCTTTTACCAGAAGTTTGTACCAGGATACAATGGGATCGCCGCACCACTATCCAGCCTAACCCGGAAAACCGCCCCGGACCGAGTCCTCTGGACCCCGCAGTGTGAAGCTGCCTTCCAGGAGCTCAAGGATAAACTGACGTCGCAGCCAGTCCTGCGACTACCCAACCACGCACAGCCCTTCGTCCTGCGCACGGACGCCAGCGACGTAGGCCTCGGAGCCGTTCTTCTCCAACGAGACTCCGCGGACGCCCCGACACTCTTCCCCGTCGCGTACGCCAGCCGGAAGCTGAAGCCGGCTGAACAGAACTACGCCACGTCGGAGAAGGAGTGTCTCGCCCTCGTCTGGGCAGTCCAGAAGTTCCAGCTGTACCTCTACGGCTCACACTTCACTGTCCAAGTAGACCATCAGCCGCTATCTTTCCTGGCGACGTCTAAATCACTCAACGCCCGGCTGATGAGGTGGGCTCTGTTGCTCCAGGCATACTCCTTCCAGCTGGAGCACATCCCAGGAAAAGATAACCACGGAGCGGACTTCCTCAGCCGCCACCCCGCAACCGACTCCATCGAGTCCCCACTGAGGGCCGGCGCCCCAGCCTTCGTACCCGCCGCCGCCCACGAACCGTAGCCGAAACCCGGCAGCTCCGCGGACCCCAGCCTTGGGCATCCGCCATCTACTACCCGGAACCCCGCATCGCCCCGCATCACCCGGATCATCGCAACCATCGTCTCACCCAGCAGCTGACCTCAGAGCTGATTGGCCGCGTCTCAGTCGAGGCCTACGACCTCGCCTTTTTCCTTGGGGGGGCCTCTGTGACGTGCGGACAATCGAGCCTCTGACGCAGGCTGCTCACAGTCATCCCTTCCACACATCCAGTCATCCCTACCACGCACGCTGGCTAATCCGCCTAAGCCCCGCCCCTCGGGGATCACCGTTAAAACCCCGCACACAGCCAGATTCTTCGTCAGACGCAAGCCTCAAATTTTCGAAGCCACAACAACCTGTCCTAGACACGTCCCATCAACCGGCGACCTCTGAGCTACGGCAGTACTCTTGTGATTCGACCCGTCTTAGTCAAGGTAAGAGAGGAAACTTACTCTATGTCATGTAGCTTACCCATCACCCGTCGATCGCCCAACATGTTCGTATGTCCTGTTGATATGTACGTTCGTGTTTATAGCCTTGTCTTGATGTGTTGCTGTGACATGTATTATTTCCTTGTATATATCATCTGCCTTGTTTATGACTCATGCCATGTTTGAATTTATACTTGTATGCTCCCGGTTAGCCCCAGGTGTAAATATCCCATGCCATGCTGTCCCTCCACATAGCTTAAAGTCCCCCAGTACAGCCCCTTGCCTACAACCCCCATTGTCCTGTATCTACCCCATTTGCTTTTCTCCTATGTTCCCAGTGTATAAATATCTGCCCCTGTTGTCCGCCACCCCATCTTAAGGCGCCGAAGTTATTATATATTAGCGGCTGCCGGTAAACTCCACAATAGCCCCATAACCCTGGTTGCAATTGATGGACTGTTGGTATGCGCCAGTCAACCCATGACCGGTCCGACCAATTTGAAATCTGATGGGCACGCGCGCCAACAGGCGCTGAACCCAGGATACACATACCCGGCTGATACAGAGTCTGTATTGCTTTACAGACGGGCTCCTGTACAGGCGCGAATACCCCGGCCCTGTACCAGCTATAAGTCGCCGACCCGCTGCAGGCCCCTGACAACCCAGGGAGTCAACGCGAAGCGTTTCACCCAGTTTCATCATTCACCCCGCCAGCTAGCAACGTAAGCTGAAAACCACGCCTGTGCCTGCCTGCACCAGAGAGTTGCACCATCGGTCGATTACTCAAGAAACTGACCGACTGACCCGCATTGGCAACCCACGCGATCAACTGAACTGACCGTCCAGACTATCCTGGACCAACCACCGCCCTTCGCAAAACGAGCTAAGTTCTCACCCCACGAGTATCACAATTCGCAGAGACTCTGGCCAACTAGCCTGAACAATCCAGATATCCTCCTGCCCAGTGATGATAGCAGTCCTCAGTAGCCCTAGTATTCCTGAGAGCGCCCACCCAGAATATCTCCAAGACACTCCCAACTATTATTGACAATATCCAGTGACTCACCCCTATATTACTCAACACAGACGACCTAATTCTATTTAATAAAATTGCCTAGTTAGAAATTGTATCACCTTGACTTCCCCATTGTTTTGAATTTCTTAACTGGTTTAGCCTACCATCTTTCTCGTCTTCACTTTGACTGTCTTTCATTATTTAGTGACTCCTAGCATTAATCTCTTGAATGTCATCACAACATTGGCCTATACAAGGGAGGCAATACAGTGCGAGAGATTAAGAGCTTACCCTCATTCCCCCCAACCCCTTTCTTTGTGACAACTGTGTCGTAAACTCTAATTTTGTTTTTCTCCTCGTTTGCTTGTTGTTTTTATTGATAAGAATTAAGTGAATGTACACGTGAAATGAAATGTGTTTTTGTTTTTATGTATTTCCCCAACCCCATCCCCCATTCCCTCTATTTTGGCTTAAAAGCCCCTTGGGTATAGAGTATAGCGTTTTGCTGTATTGATGGTTAAAACTATGTGTTATGAAATAAAAAGACAAAATTCCAAGTTTCAAAGTTCCTTGCAAGCAGGGTTGGAAGATTTAACGATTTAACGATTTAGCGAATTAAATTTGTGGTTAAAGAAAATGTAATGCTTTAATGTTTTGAAAAAGTTAAAGAAAATTCAACGAATTGAAAAATACAAGTAACGATTATCGATTTCTTTAGTTAAAAATTTCGTTACTTAAGTTTGATTTTCCGCAACAAACAACAGGTGCCTATGCGCGAAGCCGGTTTGACCCAGTTGCAGCCAGTTTGAGGCGGTTTGAATTAGCCTATATAGACATTGCCGCTAGCCTACCCTGCATCAGTTCATATTAAATTTTGAGATCGTGAAAAGAAGATGGCTTCCTGCAGTGATTCGAGTGATGAAAGTTTGCCAAGATTTGTAATGGAGAATTTTGGGGAATTTCTGTAAATATGTGTATATTATATACATAATGTGTATGTGAGAGATTCTTTTTAATCTAGCTGCTGTATTTGAATGCTTAGCGTAATTTCTTTGTCTGTTGGTGTGCGTGGGTTAAAATGCTTGGAAGGGGTGTGAATGAGTGTTGCAAGGACAGATTAGAAAAAAATTAGTCTAATATCTCTATTCTTGTTGTTAATAAAATATCAAATCTGTAATGAATGGATATTTAGTGCAAGTGCAAAATATTTGTATATGACTCCTAAATTAAATTATGCGTGCGTGCACGTTCTCTGTTTACGGACACACCCACAAACGTACGGATTCTTCCCAACACAGACAAACACCAACACCAGATATCCGTTCCACGTTCTCAAAACGTTCTCAAAATTTATATAAATAATCAACTATTTCATATCACACTTTCGCTCCAATCCTTTCATACAAATAATCTATCCCAGATGGGCTTATCCCAATGTCTCACACATATACGACGTCGACGAGTCTGACACTCGGAACGGAAAATCGAGACCGGCAATTTCTTGTCCTGGTCAATGCAACAAATGCTCAACTTTACAGTACCTTATTTTCCGAGGGTCCCGGGTTCACAAAAACTGGCACACGTTGCCAAACACACGTCGACGCGAGACGGGGGTCGACGATAAGAAAGCGTCGACGACAGATGAACGTCGACGAGTGGAGGGACTATCCTCCTGCCCCAGTCCACTCGGAGAAGACGTTGTCTTGAACAAGCGTAGAAATAGAGTCGATTCCCCTCCAACGTCTCAGAGTTCCCCCTTTGTCCACGTTCCGGACAGGATAGAGCCAATTCTGCTCCCAGTAAGCCAGTAGCCCCAACAGGCTCCCAATCTCCAGTTGGTCTCTCGGCTCCAAGTAGGCCTGTAGCCCCAACAGGCTCCAAGTAGGCCTGTAGCCCCAACAGGCTCCAAGTAGGCCAGTAGCCCCAACAGGCTCCAAGTAGGCCAGTAGCCCCAACAGGCTCCAAGTAGGCCCCCAAGTAGACCTCCCAGTAGGCCGCTGTACAATATACATATTCAAACGTCAATTCTCTAACTCGGATAACGTATCTATTCCTCCTTAGTTTCACCCTTTTCTCACCTCCCCTTTGTGCCTCGCTTTGTTCCATTCTGTTTCGTATGCGACCACCACTTTCCTTCCTCCACCATTATTATTCATAACCAGGTAATCAGTTCATGAATGAAAATTACTATTAACCAAGCTCACGCATTTCATTCATACTTCATTATCTACTACTCTACAACTATCGCCCCACGTAATTAATAATATTACTACATCAATGAAAATTCAACATTCCATCTCAGTGGACAACAGCTCACTACCTTTCAATACAAAAATATACTTATCCGCCATTTTACAATCATGTAAAAACACTATAAATACCTGTAATTTTTACAGCACAAAATAACGATCCACTTCCAGAGAGAAAGTCCGTAGCACCTATACACCTTGATAGGCTTTCACGCTTTCTACCTCCTTTAGTTAATTTCTTTTCTTTTCTTCTTTTAACTTTCTTTTCTTTCCTTGGCGGTAGGCCACACACTCGACCTCACGGTATAACACCAACCAGTCGACTGAGTAATTTTCCCTCTAATTCAAACTATCTCTTCGTCCATTGGCTCAAGGCTTTTAGCCAATCAAAAAATCATTAATTAATTTTAATTAAAAAAATACCGGGAAAATCCCGTTCTTTACAAAATCAAATCACATTATTTGTTCTTGATTTTTTTTCGGTGTGTTCATAGATTAAATGGGTTCTAACACAAGTTGTATGTAATTGTTTTTAACTGCATACCACTTTTTTCGTCTGAGCTGAGCAATAAATAATCATTCATGTATTTAACGCAAATTTATCTCTTTTAAAAAGCAAATGAAAGAAAATGTATTTCTTTAATTTTGAAAAAAGAATTAAAGAAAATTAATTTCTTTAACGTTTTACCCAAATGAAAGAAAATTTATTTCTTTAAAGAAAAAAAGTAAAGACTATTAACCCTGCTTGCAAGGCAAATTTGTATGGCGTCCACAGTGAGTACACCTGCTCTTCCGAACTCCCGTATGGCGGCAAAGTTGATTCCTAGTGAGGCTAAAGTCTCTGCAGGAATGCTTCATTGTACATTGTTGGGTACAGGGAGTAAACGTACTAGCATGGGATTGAAAGATGCATTTTTGGCTCATTTCGTCATGGACTCTGTCAGGAGGGATGACAGGTTCTGTTTGCACTGGACTGATATCCTCCTGGCTTATGCACAGGATTTGGGTTGCGACACTCCTGAGCTATGTGACCCCTCTTCCCACAATTGTAACAAGTCGCTCTGCGTTTATCCCCACCATTCTCTTTGAGTTTGGTATCCTCCCTTTTGTTCTCAGTGGTAGTCCCTTTCTTCCCTTACAGGATGGCTATTCGGCCTAGATCCTCAATTCTGTGCCCCACTGAACACTGTTTTCTTGCTCACTGCTCGTTTAGCATCAATGTGGAGTTGAGCTAACTCTGCTGCGGTCTCGCCATTCACAGGAATTCTTTCCCTAACGAATTTCTCTAACCCAGGACTCATCACTGAATAAAGTTGCTCGGTGACAAAAATATCCAACACATCGATTCTGCAAACATTGGCGGCAGCACCATCCCATTTAATAATATTGTTCGCTATTTGGGTGTCAAGCGAGATAGTTCTTTATCCATGCACGACCACATTAGTACCATCCGTCGCTTGTCCTTTCTTGAGCTTCGGCGTATTGCGCCCTTGATGCAGCTTCTTTTGAGGGATGCATGCACAATTTGGTCAGCGCTTTTGTGACATCTAGACTTGATTATTGTAATTCAGTTCTAGCTGGTCTCCCGATTGATGAAGTTAGCCGACTGCAGCGTGTACAGAACTGTGCTGCTCGGCTTGTGCTAAAAAAACTGAAGCGTGATCATGTCACGCCTCTTTTAAAGTACCTTCACTGGCTCCCTGTCAAGTTCCGCATTGAATACAAAATTAGCTTTCCGTCACTTCGACCAGTCACTTCCACCATGTTTGTCTGAGGTACTCACTACCTAAACTACAACTCGTTCTTTGCGCTCATCAGATGAAACATTTTTGAAAACGCCCAAACGTCTGCCTAAAACACGGTCTGTTAGTTTTCAAGCACCCAAAGTTTGGAATGTGCTGCCTGCCGGTTTAAGACATCGTACAGACCTTGTTTCCTTCAAGAGCTGCTTAAAAACGCACTTGTTCCGCAAGGTGTTTTCTGTGTAAATAGTAAGAACAGTAATAATACCTTCTGAATGATGCTGGTCATGATGTAGTGCGAATGTTGTAATGATGTGTGTAAGTGCATTGAGTTGTTATTCTAATGAAAAATGCGCTCTATAAATGCAATGTATTATTATTCTTATTATTCTTATTATTCCTATTATTATTATTATTATTATTATTATTATTATTATTATTATTATTATTATTATTATTATTATTATCATCATCTTTCACATCTTTTATGTCCTTTTTTGCTAATGAGAATCATCTCTTAATGAGAACTTGCAGCCGACTCAAGAACTGGGGAAACGTCTCTGATCCCTCCTAAGTACTTAACTGAGCTGCTTGCGATAGTACTCAGATTCTCTCCTAAACCTTTACGGTAGCGCATCTCTGACTACATAAAAATCGCCTACTTGCTCTGGCCTCAACTTCAGGTACGTCTCTCGTGCTTCTCCCGTCAATAAGGGGGACAACTTAGCTGACCAAGTTTTCTTCTTCCACCTCCGAGTCCTGGCTATCTGTTCCAAATGTGGAAGGTAACTCTGTGTCTTCTTTGCCATCGAACGGTTGTATCCTGATCCCCTGACTGACTACTCTCTCTCTCTCTCTCTCACTCTCTCTCTCTCTCTCTCTCTCTCTCTCTCTCTCTCTCTCTCTCTCTCTCTCTCTCTCTCCCTCTCTCTCTCTCTCACTGTGTGTGCCAACGCCTGTTCCCTAGCTTGCCTTTCAGCATCTAACTGAGCTTGGAACCGCTATCTATCATCCGCTCTTGCTTCAGGTCTCGCCAAACGCTCTTCTTCTAGCTGGACTTGGAATCTTTCCCTCTCTTCCCTACGTTCAGCATCCAACCTCTTCTTTAATGCTTTCATCTCCCAGGCCTTTTCCTTCCGTTCAGCCTCTAATCTTTCTTTTTCTGCCCTACGTTCAGCTTGTAATCTTTCATCTAGTGCTTTCATCTTCTGAGCTTTTTCTTCCCATTCCTCATCCCTCCTGACATATTCCATGACGAAATGAGCCCAAACTGCATCTATCAATCCCATGCTAGTACCTAACTCCCTGTACCTAACATACGGGTCTGAATTGGTTTTTCTCACAGAGACTTTAGCCTCACTAGGGGGACAATTTTGCCGCCATACGGGAGTTCGGAAGAGCAGGTCTATTCATTGTGGACGCCATACAAATTTGCCTTGCAAGGAACTTTGAGCCTTGGAACTTTGAGCCTTGGAACTTTGTCCTTTTATTTCATAACAAATAGTTTTAACCATCAATACAGCAAAACGCTACACGCTACACCCAAGGGGCTTTTAAGCCAAAAAAAGAGGGAATGGGGTTGGGGGTTGAGGAAATACATAAAACAAAAATAGATGTTATTTCTCGTGCACATTCACTTAATTCTTATCAATAAAAACAACAATCATACGAGGAGAAAAACAAAATTAGAGTTTACGACAAAATATTGCAAAATCCCTAGTTTTTTCTCTGACGAAATACCAATAATTAAATATTCACTTTCGCAATTCAGTACAATTTACTGCAATAAATTGCAATAAAATATATAATTCATTATTCATTATTTATTAACATATTTTTAAAAGGTAGTGTATGCATGACAAACTCAAGAAAAGAATAATGAGACCAGAGACTAAAATCTTGTCTTCTGAAAAGGCGTTTGACAGGACAATAAAAGATTAAAATAAATGATTGAAATAAATATCTTTTTCAGTTTTGCTGTCTCTCTACTTTCGTATACTAAAGTACTGAATACCAGCAAAACACAATCCAACCCAAATATATAATAAGATGAACCTGAAGTAAACTTAAAACAAAACTATAAACTAAGCTAAATAAAACCCCGCTGCCTCGGCGAACGCCTTTTAATCGGTAGAGACTCTGTCAGTGTTCGCTCTCAAACTGCCATAATGAATGAAAAGAAAGTCTTTTGAGGAGTTAAAAAAGCGTCAATAGAATATAATGTGTATAACAGTCCCTTTTTTAAACAGATTTCATAACATACTTCTATTCTAAAAAATTATATTACATGTACATTTTATGTAAAACAAAGAAAATAAGTTCCTTTCTTGGTCAAAACAAAAATATAAAAACGAGATTATCTGCGGTTACTTACTGTTGTAGACAGCAGGTCATCAGTCACACACAGTCGGTAACAGCTCTCCTAGCAGAGCTCTTTGTTTAATACAATACAACTGTCGACCTCCTTGAAGATGGCTTATATATATATATATTATATGCAGTAAACAGTAAACAGTAAACTTTATTGTCCAAATCTTTACAAAGTGGAAAAATGGCTTCCAGCGCCCAAGATACAACAGAAAGACAAGAAGACAAAATGCCGTCACCCCACACACACACACATACCTACACACATACACACACACACACACGCACACACACACACAACACAACACACACACACCCATCACAATATCCCCCATCACAACATCCCCCCCAACTCAACATCCTTACACGTGAACGCAAGCACGCGCCCACCCCTGCCACGCCACACCCCCCCCTCTACACAGACACACCGCCACACCCAACAACAGCACCCGCACGCGCACAGACAAACCACTCATGCTACAATTCATCACTACATTGACAGTAATATATTCCATTTGTCCATCTTCATCCCCCCCCCAACCTCCCCCAACTCATCACCACAGTTTTTTTTCCACACTTGAAACCGATGTGGGGCCCAACTGGCCACAGCACGGAGAGAATGTCCCTGATGTCTAGTGGTGTTGATTGTACACCCTGATGGCAGTGGGCACAAAAGAGTTCTTGTAGCGCTCTGTTCTGGCCTTCACACTGCGAAATCTCTCCGACGTACCCCGAGTCGACTGGTGTGAGGCGAACTCGTTGTGAAGGGGGTGGGTGGGGTCTGCCATGACGGCCCTGACACGCCTCAGCACCTTCATTTCGTACAATGTTTGGAGATCAGTGACTGGGGCCCCAATCACGCTGCTGGAAGTCTTGGTCAACTTCACCAGAATGTTTAAATCACATGCTTTCAGGCTGCACGAACCCTGTTACACTCGTTTGATGTTAGTGTTTTTTATCAGTAGTAGATTCAGCCCCAAATGCGTGAATTCTCCTGATGAGTGTAAGTTCGGATTCGATTATCCACGCAGCCTGCTCACTCATCAACAAGTCAGGAGTCGTCGTATGAAGTTTTCCACTTTTATTCAGCACACATCAACAACTGCATACAATCGCTCAATCGCTTTTCCACTCTCAACTTGTACTTTCCAACTCACTATCAACAGCACACTTTTGAAACAGTGCGGCACTATATATATACAGTCTCTCTAAACTCCAGAAAGAGCGAGAAAACCCCCCCAACGTGACACACCTCAACCAATCAGAATTAATTTCATCATCACTGTTTTACGTCATACAACCTTTCTTTCTGTCAAAAGAATGTTCGCAAATATCCCGAAACTTCGATCGATAGTAAACAAGCAGATCTAGAGAATTCTCCAATAATATCGACTAACGAAAATTATCAACGTTATACAAAGCTTCTTCTAACAACAATGCAAACTCAAATCAAAGGTAAATACACTCTATTATTGCATGCTTTGCAAAGCGAAACGATTTTGGGGGCGCGACTCTGTCAGTGACCCAAGTAGCACGAAATCGGCTCTGACATTTTTCTGTGTTTTGGGAAGTCTTATGAAAGGATACCTTCTCAAAGTTTGCAATCATGTGTATGATGGATTTAAGAAAGTGTTTTGTGACTGTGGTGGTGTTATGCCTGCTTGTTTCGTCTTTGCAAGGACTTTTTGTGAGTGCACACACGACTGATCACAACCAAGATGGGGGCCGCTATACACGCGACAATGTAAACATAGTCTACAGCAGTGAGTTTTTGCTTAGTCTAAAGCACACGGCCCTTTCTATGATCGCCCCAAACATTGACATTGATCACGGAGAAAGAAACTGCACAAAAAAAAAGAGAGGATCGAGGGGAGGGATTAGAAATCGAATGCGTGGTAGAGGTATCAGACTTCCTATGCCTTCTGTGACTTTAACAAACGCACGATCTATCAACAACAAAATGGATGAACTGAGGGTGAAATTATACTGCCACGCACTACTGAAGTGCGGACCGAAAAAAGTCGTGTCCTCTTCTTTATTTCATATCGGTGATTATACTGACACGACTAGACGTAAAAAGTCGTGCGGATGAAAAAAGACGTGTGGACAAGCAGCACTTCTTTTTAGCGCGCGGAAGGGCCCGCTCTCCTATAGAAGTGTTTCGTTACCATCCGATCTGTTTCCTGTCAAGTTGGTGGACGAAAGATTGATTGTGGCGTACGGTCCAGAGAATTGATATATAACAAAGCGGACAAAAATCACAGCAATCGGGAACTTAGTCAAAAAGCATGGGAAAACATTGCTAGGGAAATGGGAAATGAAGGTAAAGGTGATTCTGATGAATACATTTGGATATTCAATTTTGTTTCAACCAGCCCGTTTGCTTATGTTTGGTGTCTGCTATCGAATGAATAATGAATATGGATATACAGTTGGCTTTGAATAGTTTAAATACCTCTACCCTGTCTCTCTGTCTCTGTCTCTCTGTCTCTCTCTGTTTCTCTCTCTATCGTGTAGGCATGAATGAGCAAACATGTGCATAGGAGGGAGTGTGTGTGTGTATGTGTGTGTGTGTGTTTGAAAGTGCATCCCAGATACATTGATTTTGATTATAGTCATTGTTTTGTTGCACTGCCACAGAACAATTTTTCGTTTTTGTTTACACAGTCGGACGAAGTCGCGCGGACCTATATGATCACCACTTCCGACCTAGCAGCCCGTCCGTTTCGGTCCGCACTTCAGTCGTGCGTGGCAGTATAATTTCAGCCACAGCCCTTGTACAACACGACGGCGATTTTCGCCGCAGCAACATCATCTGTGTTACAGAAACTTGGCTATCAGAAAATACAGAAGCGGATCTAGATGGGTTTATTGCCGTTAGACTTGACAGAGACCCACAGAAAACAGGAAAGAAGGTGACTGGTCTACAAACATTACAGTAAGAGAAACAAACAGGAAAGAAGGTGACTGGTCTACAAACATTACAGTAAGAGAAACAATCAGTACACGCGACTACGAAATTCTATCCGTGTCACTCCGGCCTCACTACCTTCCACGTGAATTTACACAGGTGTCTGTTATACTTGTGTATGTGCCAGGCCCGAACGACGACGCAGCAGCAGAGCGCATAGCCGAGTCCTATAACTCGGCGCTCACTCGATCAGCTGATCAGCCTGTGCTGTTGTTAGGCGACTTCAACACGTGTGACGTCTCAAAACATTTGCCGCAGCTTCAGCAGTGTGTAACAAAATCAACACATGCAAAAGGCAACGTTCTAGATAAATGCTACGTGAACATTCTTAATGCGTACGCAGATCGCTACTCACCACCACTAGGAAAATCCGATTCAAACGTTCGCTGGAAACTGGCCAACTCCCTGGCGACTGGCTATCCGCAAACATCTCGGCGGTATTCAAGAAAGGCGATAGGAATCAGGCAGAAAACTACAGACCAGTCTCCCTAACCTCAGTGGCCTGTAAGCTCCTGGAGCATGTTATTTGTCGGCACCTCCGGAACCATCTTGAAATGTATAACATCCTAACCGACCGGAACCATGGATTCAGATCTGGCCACTCCTGCGAGACGCAACTCCTCACCACATCGAATGATTTACTGAAGTCCTTCGATAATGGGGCCCAAGTGGATGTCGCCATACTTGATTTTTCCAAGGCGTTTGACACCGTTCCACACGCCAAGCTTATGCAGAAGATGGACCATTACGGTGTGCGTGGACCAATCCATGCATGGCTGACCCAGTTCTTGACGAAGCGAACGATGAGAGTGGTGGTGGAGGGAGAGGCATCGGAAGTGGCGCCGGTCGAGTCAGGCGTACCACAGGGAACGGTGTTGGGACCCCTCTTGTTCCTCTGCCACATCAACGATTTGCCACAGTCTGTGAGGTCTACAGTCAGACTGTTTGCTGACGACTGCCTCCTTTACCGGACTATACGCACCTTCCAAGATCACCTCGAGCTCCAGGCCGACCTCCGACAGCTGGAAATCTGGGCTACCAAGTGGGGCATGCGCTTTAATGCGCAGAAGTGCTACATCCTCTCCATCAGAAATAAGTCATCCTACTTATATAGCCTAGACAGAGTAATACTGCAACAGGTACAACAGAGCCCATATCTTGGCATCCTACTGTCAGCTGACCTCAAATGGTCCGCCCACATCTCCAACACATGCAGCAAAGCAGCATCGACAGTGGGTTTTCTACGCCGGAACCTCCGGAACTGCCCCCAAGAGTGCAGGCGCCTGGCGTATATCTCACTCGTACGATCCAAGCTAGAATACGGAGCAACGGTGTGGGATCCCCATCTACAACAGGACATTGACAGACTAGAGAGAGTGCAGCGCCAGGCCGCCCGCTTCATTACGCGTGACTACAAGTCCCGAAGCCAGGGCTGCATGAGCAACATCCTCAGAGACCTGAACCTCCCCCCACTAGAGGAGCGCCGTAGGCAACTACGCCTCAACCTTCTGAATAGGGTCACAGAGGGGTTGGTCCCAGCGCTACCTCCAGAGAAGTTCCTCACCCCTGCTGTCGGCGGTCGACGAAGAGTCATTCACACGAGGTTTCAGGGGTTCGACAGCACAGCATCAACATCATCGAACGACAGGCTGTGAACAACACACGAGGCTTCATCATCCCTACCAGCAAAACTGACCAGTACAGGAATTCCTTTTTTGTCCGTACTGTAGCTGAGTGGAATCAGCTGAGTGACACAGACTTGCCAGCCAGACCAGCCCGACCAGCCGTCGCAGCATCATCGGCGATGAAGGTGTCAGGGCTCTCACCCCCCCCCCCCCCCCCCCCCCCCTCCGCTGAACGCTCACACTGATCTGTTTTTAGCCAGCTTTTAAAGACACTGAGAATATTATGTTTTAGCTGTACACCTTGCCTTTATATTAGGGCCACAAATTTATAAATCATGCGCCTCCCCCAGTTGCAAAGATAACCGACATTGGTTCCTGCAACTATACGACCAGATCCAGATCCTGTGTCGTTCATCTACTACCTAAATATAGACAACTAGTAAAGAGGGAGGGGCCAAGGACATGTGTAGTAAACAAATGGGATCATGTGACAGCAGAAACTTTGAGGGGTTGTTTGAAGATAACGGACTGGGATGTTTTCTTTGAAAACGAGGATAATATAGATACAATTTCAGACTCTATTACATCATATGTTACTTTTTGTGATAGAAATGTTGTCTCTAAAAAGACAGTAAAAATCTATTCAAATTCTAAACCGTGGATAAATGCCGATATGAAACGAATTCTGGGTGAAAAAAAGAAAGCATTTGTTGAGGGAGATATGGAAAAAATGAAAAAATAGAAAAAGAATTTCGTTGGAAAATTGCAAAGAGCAAAAAAGAATACAAAGATAAGGTGCTAGAAAAATTGACAGAAGGGAATGGAAAGGAAGCATGGGATGGGTTGAATACAAATGACGATCCTGTTTCACTTTCAAATGATTTAAACAAATTTTATGCTCGTTTTGATGATCATGATTTTTCACAGGAAGTTGAGGATGTTTGTCTGCCTCTGCTTACCATACCAAATAACATTACCATTAACGAAAATGATGTTAAAAAGGTTCTTTCAAATGTCAATCCTCTCAAGGCTTGTGGTCCTGACAGGTTGGGGGGTAAAGTTTTAAAAGAATGTTCTAGTCAGTTATCTTGTGTTTTTACACGCCTTTTTCAACTTTTAATGAATTATCATTTTGTCCCAAGATCATGGCGCACCTCTACTGTAATACCCGTTGCTAAAAAGCCAGATTCCAGAGAAATGAATGATTTTAGGCCTGTCGCCTTGACCTCGGTGGTTTGTAAATGCATGGAAAAACTGCTCTGTAATCAGCTGACTACCTCAGTGGCAAATCGCATGGACCCTCTGCAGTTTGCTTACAAGGCAAAACGCGGGGTAGAGGACGCAACCTTGACCTTACTTGATTCTGTTTCTAGACACCTTGATACCTCAGGTACTTTTGTCCGGTGCCTTATGATGGATTTCAGTTCAGCATTTAATACGCTTCAACCCCACTTACTAATCAAGCGTCTTCTTGACCTTGACGTTAATCCAGGACTCGTTCTCTGGATTCGTTCCTTTCTCCGCGATAGGCCACAGAGGGTCAGTATTAATGGTATTTTGTCCGACGAAATTATTGTAAACACTGGGGCGCCGCAGGGCTGTGTCCTCTCGCCGGTTTTGTTTTCTCTCTATACCAACGAACTGACGTGCTACACCAGCATTTTTACTTTGATAAAATTTGCGGATGATATGGCTCTAATAGGCAGGCTGAAAGATGAACAATCTCTCTCGCAATACTTCGATTTTACTTGTACTCTTCTTACCTGGTTCAGTGACAGTTATTTAAAGCTAAACGTAACTAAAACTAAAGAAATTTGCTTTGAAGAACACCGTGCGAGAGATCCTGCCCTGCTTCGCCCCCTAAAAATTGCATCTGAAAATGTAGAACAGGTTGAAACTTTCAAGTATTTAGGGACGGTTTTAGACAAGAACTTGAAGTTCAGGGATCATGTTGGTTTTATTTGCAAAAAGGCCAATCAAATGATGTATCTAGTAAGAAAGTTAAAAAATTTTGGGGTCAATGTACATATTTTAAAATAGTTTACAGATCACTAGTAGAAAGTATTCTATGCTTTAACATTGTTACCTGGTTCGGAAATCTTGGCGTTAGAGACAGGAACAGACGCAACCGCATTGTAAACCTAGCTAGCAGAGTAATAGGAAAGACACAAAAGCCAATAACAGAAATATATAAATATTCTGTAAAAAGTAAAGCTAGAAAGATCATGTCTGATAACAGTCATCCCATGTGTAGATCATTTGAACTGTTGCCCTCAGGTCGGAGGTTTAGAACCCCGGCCTGGAAAAGAAACTTGTATGGCCACTCTTATGTACCAAGTGCAATCCGCATCTTAAATTTAAGCAAACTGTAATAGTAATACCCCCAGTTACCTACAGTTTTTTTCTGTGTACTGTGATGATGTAATGTATTATGATGTGAGTTGTGCAATGAAGTAAGCTATTTGTTATGCGTATGATTGTCTTAATGAATGTTTTATATAAAAAAACCTGTTAATATTTCTTTTAGTTTTTAATCTTTCCGTCTTAGTCTTTGTGCTACTAAAGACACATTTCCATGTTATTGTATTTTAACTATGGACAATAAAGATTCGTATTCGTATTCGTATTCGTATTAGATCTATCGTGCGCGCTTCAGACATACTATCCTTCGCGTTTCAACGTAACAAACCCATCATCAATTTTTAAGCACAGGCCACATCTAAAAGCATGCAAAAACAAATTAATTAGTTGTAGATCTGCTTAGACGATCTTTGACTCGCGTTACAATAGGAAATGCAAGATCTTTTTTAAGGCATGTTTTCATTTCGCTCATGAGAGGCCATGAAACAAAGTAATATTAAAGTAACATCCCTATGTTTTCTGAAGGTTTTGATAAAAGCGACGGTGAACTGAGGATCGTGCTGTTTGGGAAAACGGGCTGTGGGAAAAGTGCCTCAGGAAACACTATCCTGGGGGAGAATTTCTTCAACCCACTTGGTGGTCAAATGGCATCGACAGTGGAGTGTTTGGAAAAGTGCGTCTACATAAATGGAAGAAAACTAATGGTGAGTTTAGTTGTGCATGTGCCTGGGAACATACTGTTCTGAATTTGTTAGTTGGTTTGTTGGTGTGTAAATCCGTCGAAGTTCGGAAAATCACAATTCAAAAGCACTGCATGGAATTATTTTGGATGGCAAAACCTTTCAGACACGCACAATATTTAATGATGATGATGACGATGATGATGATGATGATGATGATGATGATGATGATGATGATGATGATGATGATGATGATAATGATGATGATGATTAATATCGTAGTTTTTTCTACTTATAAATCAGTTCAAAGCACGTAATTGTAAGAACTGAGTTAAGTTTTACTACATAGAGCATCACTGTTTGGTCAGAATCCAGGCATGTCACTGGAGCCCTAGTTAGGTAGTGTTACAACGAAATCAGCATTATTACTGCACGGAAATATTGGAGTAGTCTTGTCCTTAACTGAAAGATTGGTTGATAGCCGACTGTAAATAATGAATGCACTCAAGCAGCAAAGGTCTTAGGGTCATTTTGAATATATCCTGTTGTTTTGTTTGTTTGTTTCTTTGTTTGGTTATTGTTATCTTTGTTGTTGTTGTTGTTGTTGTTGTTAACAATGGGGCCCGTGATTTTAATATACGAAGTAGTTAAATTTAAGTGGCCTGGAAAATAACCTATCTTCATTGTTGTAATTGATTGCTTGAGAGAGCATATTAAACGTAAGAGGTGAGAATAATTGAGTTTTCAATTCATTCTTTCTGATGACTCCTTCAATTACTTCCTTCACAGACTGTTTGCATTACAGATAATTGAAACCCCTGGCCTCATGGACCCAGACCGAGACCCCAAGGAAGTGGAGCACGAGGTTGCCAGATGTCTCTTGATTTCTGAACCAGGTCCTCACGTTTTGCTTTTTGTTGTGAAACTCTGGGATCGTTTCACGGATGAGGATATGCGTACATTCAGTTCTCTGCGAGCGCTGTTTGAAGATCATTTGAATAAGTACATTATTGTTTTGTTCACCCAAGAAGACCTGCTTGCAGAAAATCATACCACAGTTGAAAAAGAGCTTGCTAAAGTTAAGGCTAAACAAGTAATGAATAAGAAGGTAAATATCCACACTATCTTATCAGAAGTAAATTATAGGTACTGTGTTTTTGACAATAAAACAAGTGACCAAGATGTCAAAGACAAACAAGTCGATGACCTTTTAGAGAAGATCCTGAAATTGGTCAAAAACAATGAGCCCACACCTTACTTCTGTGACCCTAAAACCAAAAGGGCCCAAGAGGCCATGGAACGGCGTGTAAAGGAAATCATGAAAGATAACCCGGCTATGGGCAGGCCTGAAGCATTGGCTTTAGCCCGGAAAGAAATTGCCCGTGAAAAAACTGCATGTCTTGTTGGTGGCGCGATAGGGGGAGCAGGTGGTGCTATCGTCATGTATTTGTCAACTTCGACTGTTTTGACACCAGTGGGTGCAGCTGCTGTAGTCGCTGGTGCTGGCGTGACTGCACTTGGAGCTAGAGCAACAGCCAAAATATGTGCAGTCATGTAAGAGCACAAACATCCGTCCTAATATGAAAGAGAGAACACACCCCTTGAGCCCAAACTTTGTTAGCTTTTTGTGAAAGTAGCGTTGTAGCAAGAATTTGTTTATTTTCATTTAGACAATATTTAGAAACGCTGGACAGAGGCCGGACGCCCATAGCCCCAAACAGTAGTTTCCGAGTTTAACAGCTAATAAATTAAAGCAGGATGAGAACGTTTAATAACACAAGTAAATATGATACTAGTATAGGAAAAATTAAAGCTACCAAAGAAGCAATCGACCACGGGTTTGCAATATTTACTATGAAAATGAGTGCCCCGAAGAAAAAAATAAAGCGGTGACATTAAAATTCAAAGTAATATCCACTTTGCCCTTTCTATGTTCTTGACATTGAGATGACCTTGACCTCAAGCTCCAAATACACTATATGATCAAATACAAATACAGCATAATGATAACAGTTCTGCTATAACAAATAGTGATGATGATAATAGTGATGATGGTGATAGTGAGGATCTAAATGATGAAGATGATGAGTTTAAGGATAATGATGAGCCAGATAACAGTTCCCCCTCTATAGTCCTAAGTGATGCCAGTTTTTCTTTTTCTTCTCTCCGTTTCCTTTCACTGAATGTTTGTGGTTTGTTGTCAAGGTTGGCGTGTCCAGAATTTCAGGGTGTTATAAGGCGTTCAGATATAACATGTGTGTCAGAAACAAAACTTGATGATTTTGATCATGTAGACATTGACGGATATTTTTGTTTTATTAAAAATAGAAAGAGGTATAGAAAGAAATCGGGTGGTATTGCCCTTTTGGTTAGAAATGAGCTTTTAACTAATATTAAAATTGTAGAACGTCACTCTTTTAGTAAGAGAATGCAACCCGGGCTTGACAAGTATTATCGGTTAGTGCATCACCCAGTTTATGGCGATGGTTTATGTTTTGAATTATCAATTCCATGTGTGGAGGTAGTCGAAACAATCTTGTGTGTAGCAGTTTATATTACCCCCGAAAGAGTTAACTGACACTTTAATTAATAAACTGGAGCGATGACGTTAATGTATGATGGACAAACACATTTGTTTTCTGTTTGCTATTTGATGTTGTACTGATTTGTATTTTACAATTGTCTTGCAGACTATATTTATAGTAGTAGTAGTAGTAGTAGTAGTAGTAGTAGTAGTAGTAGTAGTAGTAGAAGTAGTAGTAGTAGTAGTAGTAGTAGTAGTAGTAGTAGTAGTAGTAGTTACTGTTGCCGTTGTTGTTTTTCTTCTCCTCCTCCTTCTTCTTCTTCTCCTCCTTCTGATGATGATGATGATGATGACGATGATGATGATGATGATGACAGATGATGATGATTTGTCATCATCATCATCATCATCATCATCATCATCATCATCATCATCATCATCATCATCATCATCATCATCATCATCATCACTATTTCTTGTTGTTTTTGATATGTATAAATAGATTTGTTAATGAATTATGTAATTAACATTATGTGTGTGCCGTTTTCAGTCTGCTCTGTAACTACAAATACCTTTTTTATTCGCTGTACACTATTTGTGTCTCAATACTATTTTAAAATGGTTGATATTTGCCCACTTCTTAATGCCTATTTTTATGACCTTGCTGTGATGGTTTTATCATGTCATCGTGTTTTGTATTGTTGGTTGGATTTTATTGGTAAGACTGATTTTAGTGATTTGATTGAAGAAAGAGAACGTATTTTTAATACATCAGATTTAAAGAAGATTTTTGAAGAGGGTTGCGTGTGAAAGTTTGTTTGAATATTTAAGAGAAACAGGCTTGTTTTTTTTAAGATTTGAATCATTTTATAATATTTTAAGATAACTTCTCTCTTATCCTGATTTGGCTCGGAAGAGTCCGCTGGACCTAAAGCAACAACAATGTAATGTAATGGTTTTAATGCCCAACGTTGTTTTCGTTTTCAATGTGCATGTACTTTACTACCAAATTGCAAATATAAATTTCGATTCAATTTAACTATTTATTTTAACTTCTGTTCTCTCACATCTGATTATAGACTATACACTGATTCTCGATATAAAAACATAACAACATAAATATTGCCCAAATAATGTACTAGGCCGCAGTTGGTAAACTTTTGTAGTAATGTTGCTTTGTATGGCTGTAAATCAACTTCACATTGTTAAATTTATTGATATGCTTGTTTATAACTGCCGGACTATGCAACAAATAGTAAATGGATTCTTCAATATTTACAATGCACATATTTTTGAAGAACAAGTTTTTCCTAAATTGTATTTGGCGGTTTCAAAATTTGTTGTATATTGCTGAAGCTACAGTTGGAGTTTTATGTACACTTACAGAACTTTATAGTAAAATATATTTGTAACTTCGCCATGTATGCAAATTAAATGTAAAGAAAGAATTTTGTTTATATTAATCTTTGTGATTGATTTTGATATCTCTGTCTCTCTGTTTGTATCTGTGATTTTGTTCTTTCTTTCTTTCTTTCTTTCTTTCTTTCTTTCTTTCTTTCTTTCTTTCTTTCTTTCTTTCGTTCTTTCTTTCTTTCTTTCTTTCTTTCTTTCTCTCTCTCTCTCTCTCTCTGTCTCTCTCTCTCTCTGTCTCCATGAATACACAAAATATATTTAAAGCAGCAGGAACGAAGAAATAGAAAAAACAAAGAATAATGAAGATGACAATAACCACCATAATAATAATAATAATAATAATAATAATAAGAAGAAGAAGAAGAAGAAGAAGAAGAAGAAGAAGAAGAAGAAGAAGAAGAGAAATATAGATGCATAGTCTGATTTATCTTAAAATAAATACGCAAGTTCAATTATTGTCTGCTAGTTGAAATTAATACCTTCCCAACCACATCCAAGTCAACCTGCATCTAGAAAAAAATTGACAACAAACTTGCAATCAGTAAAAGAGTAATGCAATGAGAAAATGACAATAGCTTTTAGCTTTAACAAACTTCACTAATTTCGGCCTGCACCCCCACAGTGAAAGTTGTATGCATACCATAGACCAGGAATATTTAGACCGCGCAGTGACGCCATTGGCGTCAAGAGTTATGCGACTTGATTGTGGCATGTGTGAAAATGGCTGCTTCACAGAGCAAAGATCTGATGGAGAGGGGGGGAAAAAATCGCAGGAGCAGTTACGGTGACCACTGTGCAGCTTTGAACTGCACAAACGCACGATTAAAGGCTGCATGCAAGGGGAAGAGTTTTTTTCGTTTCCCAAAGGAAGAAGAACGGTAAGTTCTTGAAGAAATTGTAGATCTATTCTGACAGACAAGAATCATAATATGAATGAATTATGATGACCAAGATCGGTCAATGAATGGTTGTCAATGATACAAGACGGATTGGAACTAAGGTGATGTTTCGTGTAAGAAACGGTTTGGATTAGCCCAAGGAATTAATAAAGGTTGTGTGTAGGGTTAGTACTTAGTGATAATTAACTTGAACTTAGTTCAGTATCAATAAAAAGTACGCCTACTCACTACTGTCATTGTCAGTGTCAATTAAGCCACAGTAGAACTAAAAAGGGGTGCCCTCTGGCCGTTTGCTGTCATGTGTCATCCTCTGTCTAGATCTAGATTTAAAACGATTCTGGTGCACTGCAAAGTCTTGGTATAAACGTGATTAATGTTATGTTTGTTAAGTAACCCAACTTGATTTGCCGCACTAATTAGCTCACTATTGTCATGTTCTCTGCATTTGTTAACTCCAAGGCTACTTTAAAAAAATAAATAAAAGAAAAAAAGATTGTAAGACAGTATGAGAAATTAAAATTTCAGCGGCTTGTTATTTGCTGTCCACCAAACTGTGTCTGTAATTCCTCAACTTCGTATCCTGTTATAATTAAATTAGGTTGTGGCAGAATATTCTAATATAAAATACAGATGCCAACCCTTTATTTTGTCACAAGACTCACTGAATGTATTGTCAATTTGAATGAAATATATAGGGTTGATTGCAGGATGGTTTCATTTGTGATCACAGAAAGTTGCCTTGTTCACCTTTTTTTAAATACGAGAGAGAGAGAGAGAGAGAGAGAGAGAGAGAGAGAGAGAGAGAGAGAGAGTATAATTATTACGTACCCTAATTATTATGTTGAAATCAATCGAAGCATATTTTTGTAAATAAATGAATTTCCGTGTGCACAACTAGATTTACGTTTCGAATTAGTCAATATCTTTATTTATATTTCGATCTCCATCTCTTTCTATATCACACACACACACACATATAAATTATACACACTAAAACTGCCAATCAATCCGTATGCTGTGTGACCCCATACGGAACACAAAATAAATTACACATGTATGACACATAGCCTATTCTAGACTAGTGTGTTTTTTTAATATTATTATTATTTTTATTTTAACTCAATTTATCTTACACATACTGTTTATAATTTATTTCAAGCAACAAAACAATGCAAAAGCCACCTATATCACGGGGTTACAGTTTAGGAAGCACTGATAACACCCTTACGGTCAATAGGCAGCAAGTCATTAAAAAATAAACAGATGTGCATAAAAAAAAAAAATTCTCAAATTTGAAAAGCCTTATTTCAAACATTTTCAACAGCAAAAGGTGAAAATCGGCGTCTAAAACATTTTTTTTATATAATTAAAAAAAAACATATTATAGACAGACTAAGAACCGAAAGCAAGCCCATGCCACGTTGAAGGGACGTAACTCCTCCACCGTACATCACTTCTCACAGAGGCGATATCGCTAAATGATTTCTCTCCTTCTTCCTTTCTCTCTGATGCATACTGACATGCTAATTCTCAGGATTCACCATACAGTATTCTTAATAATTATTTTAAGTGATTGTTGGTTTGGTAGTGCAGACCATACGGAACTATTCGGTGTGGGGTTCAAAATGCATGGGAGAAAGTTTCCCAGCTGGGGGCTGGAATCCGGTTTTTCATAAATCTTCAGCCGGCATTTTCCGGTTTTGAAGATTTTGAAAAAAAAAAAAACTATCAAAGAAACACAAAAAAGCAACAAAATCAACCTCAAATTTTTTTTTAATTCAGTCTTTTATTTTTCGATCCTAGTTTTTGCTCATGTCGAGTTAAGCTTACCTCCCTTCCTTCGCCGTTTATTTGTGGATTTAAGCTTACTCACATATTTCAACGTGTGCAAGACTTGTGACAAACAACACGAGGCCTGTTTTGACTTAGGCCGATGCTGCAAAAGTTAATGCTGTTGAGCAAGAAGTCAAAAACAAAGCAGCCTCTTTTTTTTTCTTTTTTTTTTTCTGTTAAATTTGATACTGCAACTGAAAGAAACATAACTCGTGTCTACTTGTCCCTAATGCCAATAAAACCAGGGATTGCGTCCCTTTGTCTTTTTTTTGGGGTGGGGGGTGGGGGGGGGGAAGAGTGTGTGTGTGTGCATGTTTCCCTTGACAAAACAACTTCATAAAAGTATACAACAACAAAACAAATCACAACAACAACATTCAAATAACCAATTAAACAAAAAATTAATGAAATGAAAAGAAATTAATTCTTCTTATGATTATTATTATTATAAACTAAACGTTCCACAACAATCACCGCTCTCCACATAGCTGTCGGTGAGTACCTACTACCTGGGCAATGAGGAACAATAAAGCAACACAGACTCACCTCCAGTCAGCTGTTTGCGGCTTTTGTAGGCGAGTCTGGCCCGATCATTGACTTACAATCCTAGAGATTTTGTTTTAACGTGACCATTGTTGCCGCGGCATTGGACATCCTGATGCGGATTTCTGATGTGCATTGGTCGTCCTTGTAGCTTGGATAGGTTTGCCTATAATTCTAGCGGCTGGTCAATCATAGTGATGCTGATATTTTTGTCAATTGTAAGAAGCGTATGGATAGTTCTAGTTGTAACCATGGAAACTTCCATTCCAAATAGGGTTGTATGACGTGAGACAGTGATGATGAAATTAATTCTGATTGGTTGAAGTGTGTCACGTGAGGGGTATTCTCGCTCTTTCTGGAGTTTAGAGAGAATGTATATATATAGTGCCGCACTGTTTCAAAAGGTGGTTTTTGGAGAGAGTTGACAGTAGAGAGAGCTGCTGTATTAAAGTTGAGAAAGTTGTTAAAAAGTGGAAAGTTCAAAGTTGAGAATTGGAGCGTGTTGAAAGTAAAAAGTTGAGAGTGAAAAGGCGATTGTATGCAGTTGTTGATGTGTGCTGAATAAAAGTGGCAAACTTCATACGTCGACTCCTGACTTGTGGATGAGTGAGCAGGCTGCGTGGATAAACGAATCAGAGTTACACCTATAAGGATTTCAAGCATCGGGGCTGAATCAAATACTGATAGAAAAACACCAACATCAAACGTAGTGTAACATTTTGGGGGCCAAGCCGATATTCACGCCATAGCCAAGGGTTCAACTGCTACAACAAGCGAGTCAACGTTATGAGAGGCACTCATCGAGTGTAGCCGCCAAGGAGTTGCGTCGTGAGGGGCCAACATACTGGGACTACATCCCCGATAGATTCGGGTTGACTGCAAGGGCGTGTAGTCGCTGAAGAGTTGCTTCGCGAGCGAACAAGAGATCGGGACTACGTGGCTGCCGCAAGACTATGTCGAGGGACAGTCTCGGAGCTACATCGCCAGTATTACAGGGAGCGGCGAGTGGACGTCGCGTCTACTTCAGCACAGGAGCGTGTACATCAACACCAGCGTGGTGCAGCGTCGCATACGACGAGGACAGCGGGGTCTGCGTCAGCGAAAGCGACTAGTGGCAAGCATCAGCGCTACTGCAGAAAGCGTTCTATTCTAGAACAATCTAGAAAGGTACAGCACAGTAAAGAACTTTCCAGAAAAGAACTTTCCAGAAAAGAACTTTCCAGAAAAGCATCAAGATGGCTGACGTCTGGCAGAAAGGGGTTGAACTAAATCTGAAAGGCAAGCAGCTGACGGAGTACGTCAAGTCTCAGGAGAGAATACAAGAACGAGAATTTGAAGAGCAACGTCGCCGAGAAGAAAGAGAAGAGCGGCGTCAAGAAAGAGAATTAGAAGAGAAGCGTCTAGAAAAGGAAGAGCAGCGACGCCGAGAAGAAAGAGAGATGGAAGAGAGACGACTTCAGTACCAGCTAGAGTTGGCGCGTATCAAAAACAATCAGCATGCGCCACAAGTCATCAACGACCACATTGCTCCAAAATTGCCGGCGTTCGTCGACGGGAAGGACCAGATTGACAGTTATTTGGCGAGATTCGAAAGGTTTGCCGAAAGCTCTAACTGGCAACCTCAAGACTGGGCAATTCGACTTAGTGCACTTCTGACGGGGCAAGCACTCGAAGTGTACACCAGACTGTCGAACACTGACGCCAAAAACTACGACGTTTTGAAAGAGGCCCTATTGCAGTGCTACAACTTTACAGAGAAGGGCTACCGTAAACGCTTCCGTGAATGCCGGCCTAAGTCAGACGAGACGCCAAAGCAGTTTGTGGAGCGCCTGTCGTCATATCTACACAAGTGGGTGGAATTATCAGGCAAAGGGAAGACTTACGAGAGTCTCCAGGACCTGATCGTGAAGGAACAATTTCTCAATGCCTGTCACAAGGACTTGGCGACCCACTTAGAATTACAGAAGCTGCAGACGCTTAATGATGTGACCGAGGCTGCTGAAAGATATCTCCTCGCTCACGGGAAGACGCTGGGGCCACCCCAGGCGACGAAACATTTTCAGAAGACTGGAAGCCATGGGAACCAGATCCAGGGGAGTCAGACGAGCCAGAGACAGACGGACTTCACGCCACCTCCCAGGGAAGGGCATTCAAGAGGCTGTTTCACCTGCAACGCTACAGACCACAGAGCGGCTAACTGTCCTCAAAACAAAAGTAGCGGACAGCGGGGCAGTACGGACAATGCAGCGGCGGGCAACCGGCAGAGGCGGTTCTCCAATCAACGGCAAACCAGTAGATCTGACCATCAAGTGTGCGTGCAAGAGTGCATAACCGATGGCCAACTTCTCCTTGCCAACGGGAAATCCATCCCCGTCGTCGCCAGCCCAGCGATGACCGTCCAGAACATGCCTGTTTTCAAGGGACGCGTCGGAAATCATGAAGTGACTGTTCTAAGAGACTCTGGCTGCAGTGGGGTCATCGTCAGAGAAGACCTAATCGCTAAAGAACAGCTCACCGCCGATTCTAAATGGACACTTATGGCCGACAGCAAATGTGTGAGAGCGCCAGTTGCGAAAATTCAAGTCAGCACTCCTTTCTACATAGGCGAAGTCGAAGCGGTTTGTCTGAAGAAGCCGCTGTATGATTTAATGATCGGGAATATCGACGGGGCGAGACGACTTGACGACCCCGATTCAGAATGGAGTCCTGCCTCAACCCAACGTGTCGAAGTTGTGGAGGAGGATCCATTGCCATTTCCCGATGGAGACCTTACAGAGCTGCTACGGGACAATGTGGCTACTCCGGCTCAGCCCTGCCGACCAGAGATCGTCGGTGCTGTTATTACCAGGGCCCAGGCCAAGAGAGACAAGACGACTACGCCACTGAAGGTCGCCGACAACTCCAAAGCTGCCATCGTGGACAGAGATAAACTGATCCAGCTCCAGGAAGCTGATAGCACTTTAAACAAGTACAGAAACCGCCAAGACCACGTGACCAAGGGCAGTGGCACGGTCTATTTTGAGGTGAAGGCCAAAACCTGTACCGAATCTTCCCGCACCCGAGGGTCAACGGAGGGAAGCCACTACGTCAAGTCTTGGTACCATTACCCCTAAGGCGCCAAGTGATGGAAGTAGCTCACGACTCCATCATGGGCGGTCACCTAGGCATCAAGAAGACGTCAGACAGAATCCAGGCGGTGTTCTACTGGCCAGGACTTCATGCGGACGTCAGCCGTATCTGCCGATCATGTGTTATTTGCCAGAAGACCATACCTCGAGAAAGGGTTCCTAAAGTGCCTATGCAGAGGATGCCTTTGATCGACCGACCTTTTAAGAGGGTGGCCTTAGACCTAATCGGCGAAATAAGACCTCCAAGTGAAGAAGGTCATCGGTGGGTACTGACTTTAGTGGACTATGCGACTCGGTACCCAGAAGCAGTGCCTCTGAAGAAGATTGACACTGAAACTGTTGCAGAGGCACTGGTGGACATGTTCAGTAGACTTGGAGTGCCCGAGGAAATCCTGACAGACCTCGGGACGCAGTTCGTCTCTGACTGCATGAAGGAGGTCAACAGACTGCTGAGCATCCGGCATTTAACTACGACGCCTTACCATCCGATGTGCAACGGGCTCGTCGAGAACTTCAATGCTACGCTGAAGTCCACCCTGAAGAAACTGTGCAGCGAGCAGCCCAGACAATGGCATCGGTACATCAACGCCTTACTGTTCGCCTACAGAGAAGTACCGCAGGAGTCCACAGGCTTTTCTCCGCTCGAGCTGTTGTACGGAATAACCATCAGAGGTCCGATGCACATCCTGAAAGAACTGTGGACGAAGGACGTAGACACCCCAGAGGTGAAGACCAGCTACCAGTACGTGTTTGAGCTACGCGAGAAGCTGGAGCAGACTCTCGAGACAGCCAAAGAAAACCTGAAGAAGTCCCAGGACTGTGGAAAGCACTACTATGATCGTAGGGCTGTGAACAGGAAGTTCAAACCTGGCAACAAAGTGCTGGTTCTGCTATCTACCGATCACAATAAGTTGCTGATGCACTAGAAAGGCCCGTACGAAGTGGAGACCGCGGTGGGGATTAACGACTACAAGGTGAAGGTCGGTCAGCATTCCAAGATATACCACGTCAACCTCCTCAAGCTGTACCTGGAAAGGCCATCGGACACTGTGCACGCAGGGACACCAGCTGTGATCGACGACAGCTTTGATAGCGAGGAACTGTTGGAACTTGGAAACTTCCACAGCAAAGAAGGCATCGATGATGTTAAGCTAGGACCAAGCTTGACGGAGGATTGAACGTTGGAGCTCAAGGATCTTATGGGCGAGGTTCCCCATAGCTTCAGTGGTGCCCCAAGCTCTACCACTTTGGTCGAACATGAAGTCCACCTCATTTCAAATATTCCCGTTCGATCCAAACCCTTCCCGATCCCTTTCAAGGTACGTGAATCCTTGAAGAAAGACATCGATGAGATGCTGAAGATGGGCATCATCAGGACATAAGACATAAGACATAAGACATAAGATTCTTTATTCGCTTCAAATGTAACACACAGAAGAATTTGCTTTGCGCGTCTGGGAATGGCATAAATCATTAAAAGTAACAATTAAAAACACAATTAAAAACACAATTGGTCCCGACATCTGTGAATATCTCGGGACCTAAAAACAATTTCTTCATTCACTCACATCCACAAAGCATCAGCGAACCGCACACAAATTTTGTCATGAAACGAAACAAAAAAGCAGACTACCAAAATAAGGAAAGAAAACAACAAAAAAGCATGCGCTCACACATACACACACACACACACACACACACACACACACACCCACACACACACACACACACACACACACACACACAGAGGGTGCATCCAGCTGCACAACCCCTCACGCATGCCACGTTCATAACTAAATAATATAGGCCTATTGTATGGTGTAGTTATGACATATAATTATAAAGGAGATACAGATCCAAGAAATAGAGTTAGTGATTTTAGCAGTCTAAGGGGAATCGGAATCACGCTGTGTCGCTGCCAGGTGTGACAAAATAAAGCTGTGAAAAGTGAAGTTACACACTGGATTACTTGGAATACTATTACTGGATGTACAAGTACCAGGAGGGATGAGAATGCTGAAA
The DNA here is from genome assembly GCA_036898135.1 of Oncomelania hupensis. Lineage (NCBI taxonomy): Eukaryota > Metazoa > Mollusca > Gastropoda > Littorinimorpha > Pomatiopsidae > Oncomelania > Oncomelania hupensis. The sequence goes on from CM072517.1 coordinate 68,919,942, forward strand.
TTCCACAAAGGAGGATATGTCATTGTTTGTTTTCCTACTAAGGAAGTTATTCTACATTGATGGCTCTTACCGTAAAAGCAGGTCATGAAGAAAGGTAATGTTAGGGTGGGAAGATTGTTTTGTAGACAAATAGGCCTGAAAGGCTCGCCGATGGGATAAGGTTGAGGGTAGGAGAATGATTCAATTAAAATAACTCAGGTTTACACATTATACATTTCTCTACAAATGCCCCCATTCGCGCGCGCACGCACACATACACATGCACTCTCTATCTCCCTCTCTCGCTCTCTATCTCTTTCCTAAAAGAAATTCTTTTAAAACAAAATGCATAGAACATTATCAATAAATAAGAATTGTCATTTTAAAATTACTAATAAGAATAATGCATCGAACATTATCAGTAGATATTTACGCATTAGATTATATTAAATTAATAATAAGAATAATGACATTGATTTATCTGTAAAAACAGTAGAGCAAAGACTCTGTACATGGTCTACGAGTCCAGTAAATGCCCTCACATTAAATTTAAGAATAAAAAGCTAGTTCAAAGAATAAAAAAAAAACATTCTTACTTCTTATTAAATTCTAATATCATCACAACAGACCCTTGACTGAATAAAAAGTTTGGCAATAATTAATGTCCATTAATAACACATCAATAATCATTAGAATAATTATCCCACATTCCTGTATTAATCTATTTAACTACTTCTGCAACCGCCAATAATGATGATGATGATGATGTCAACAATAATAATAACAACAACAATGGCAATAATAATAATAATACTAATGATGATGATGATGATGATGATGATGATGATGATGATGATGATGATGATGATGATAACAACAAGAATAATAATAATAATAATAATAATAATAATAATAATAATAATAATAATAATAATAATAATAATAATAATAATAATAATAATAATAATAATAATAATAATAATAATAATACATCTAATAACACATCATCTTTATTCTAAACTAAAATTAATCATTGTCAGTAGAGATTATTATCGAGGACTGGAGATTCTCATTTCTTAAGTGCATCGTTTAAGGTTGTAATGGCTATTGGCACAAATGATCTCCTCATTCTCTCAGTTCTGCACCTCGCTGCACGGTACCGGCGCCGGGAAGGAAGCAGGCAGAACTGACTGTTTAGAGGGTGGGTATCATCTGCCACGATACCACGTGCCTTTTTAAGGGTTCTGGTGGTAATCAGCTCTTCCAGGCCTGGTAGATCGGTGCCAATTACCTTTTCTGCCTGCCTAATAACTCTCTCAAGTCTGTGCCAGTCTTCATAACTGCAAGCATGGAGCCAGACAGTGAAGTTGAATGTCAGGATACTTTCAATGCTGGCCCTATAGAACATAGCGAGGATCTCAGCACTTACTTTGAATTGTCTTAATTTCCTGAGGAAATACAACCTGCTGTGACATTTATTTACCACCTTGTCAATATGCTGTGACCAGGTGAGATCTGCATTGATGATAGTACCCAGGTACTTATATTCATGAACTCGTTCTATTTCCTTGCCATCAATGACTATGGGTGTTGGGACATCTGTCTTTCTTCTAAAGTCATGCAGTACTTCTCTGGTTTTGTCAACATTGAGATCGAGGCTATTATTCTGGCACCACCGCACCATGTGTTCTACATCTTCTCTGTAACCTGCGTCATCATCTTTGTCTATCAGACCAACAAGTGCAGAGTCGTCGGCAAATTTTACCAGTTTATTGTTATGATTGAGAGCAGTGCAGTCATTGGTGTACAGGGTAAAGATTGTCGGTGAGAGACAACATCCTTGTGGTGCCCCTGTATTTATTGTTACTGTGCTAGAGCAGACACCATCAACAGCTACAAACTGAGACCTACCTACCAGGAAATCTATCACCCATTTGATGATCTGAGCATTGACAGACATGTTTTTCAGCTTCTCATATATAAGACTCGGTCTCACAGTGTTGAACGCTGAGCTAAAGTCTATGTATAGCACTCTGGCAGAGGAGTTCGGCCTATCTAGGTGCTGCAAAATGCTGTTTACTATCAGTATGGTGGCATCGTCTGTTCCTCTGTGCGCTTTATAGGCAAACTGTAGTGGGTCCAGCTCCTTCTCCGTCTGCTGTAGTAGTCTCTTCAGAATTAGTTTTTCTAGGCATTTCATTACAACTGGAGTGAGTGCTATAGGCCTATAATCGTTATACACCTTGCATATTGCCTTCTTGGGGACTGGTACAATTCTGGATTTTTTCCATTGCGCTGGTACTTTCCCTAACCTCAGACTCATGTTATATAGACCCTGAAACACAGCAGCAAGTTGCTGTGCACATGCTTTTAGTAGTCGAGGCCGAATGCCATCTGGACCACAAGCCTTGCCTGATTTTAGTCCAGAAAATACCCTCTTCACCTCCTCCTCACTGACCTGCAGATTTTCATCCGGCTCTATTTTTTCCAGCTCTTGGAGCACTTCATTCAACTTGTCATCTGGTTTGTCAAATCTGGCATAAAATGTGTTCAGTTCATTGGCTAGTTCTTCGGGATCTCCCTCCGCAAGGGTAGTGGGGAGTCCAGTTCCCCCTACGCGTCCCCTGTCGTGGTCGTGAAGAAGAAGGACGGGAGCAACAGAGTATGCATCGACTACAGGAGGGTTAACAAGATCACCGTCTTCGACCCGGAGCCGATGCCTACTGCAGCAGACCTCTTCCGCCAATTATCGGGGAGTAAAATCTTCTCAAAGATTGGCCTCAGCAAGGTTATTGGCAAGTTCCCGTGCGTCAACAAGACATACCAAAGTGCTTTTTTTAAATAACTCTTGATGGGACGTACGAGTGCTTAAGGATGTCCTTTGGCATGATCAACAGCGGGGCTACCCTGAAGAGAGGATGAGGAAGATGCTCAAAGGGATGGACAATGTCGTTTGTTACTGGGACGACCTGCTATTCCACACCCACACCTGGGAAGAACATCTGCAGACCTTGAGGGAGCTGTTTCACCCTCTAACAGAAGCTAACTTGACCGTGAGACCCGGCAAGTGCATTCTGGGAGCTGACAATATTGACTTCATCGGATATTCGATGGAAGAAGGAAGCAATAGAGGATGCACTGACTCCAGGAAAGCCCACGAGATCATTGTCTTTGACCCTGGGCCGATGACAACCGTAACGGACGAGGGCGTCGTTTCCTTGCTAATGAAAGAACATTGACTCTGTGTGGATGAACTGAGAACATTGACAGTATCCAGACAGACTTAATCAAGTTTTAATTCTGGACTTTGTTTTTGCATTGCGTCTCAACGTTGTTGAAAGAAATTAAGTAAATTTCTTCTTGTGTAGGGGCTTATGTTACCTTTGCGACGCGCACGAGAGTACGTGCGAGATGCGCACGAAAGATCCTATCGTTTTGTTTTGCAAAGCATTCAATAACAGAGTGTATTTACCTTTGATTTGATTTTGCGTTGTAGTTAGAAGAAGCTTTGTATAATGTTGATAATTTTCGTTGGTCGATATTATTGGAGAATTTTCTAGGGTTACTGGTTTACCATCGATCGAAGCATGTGGATAAATCTAGTGATGGCTACAAGATGATTCTAAGTTATAAGATGTAAGACAGTGATGACGAAGTTTATTCTGATTGGTTGTAATTGCGTCACGCTGGAACGTTCCAACGTTCTCTAGAGTAGAAAAAACTATATAATTGATGCACTGTGTTGTGAAAGTAAAAAGCGATTTTATGCAGTTGTTGATGTATGCTGAATAAAGTTGGAAAACTTCATACGACGACTCCTGCCTTGTTGCTGAGCGAACAGTTGCGTGGATAAACGAATCCGAGTTACACTTATCAGGATTCAAGCATCGGGGCTGAATCAACTACTGATAACAATAACGAGTGTAACACTGTTTTTTTACCTAAAAACATCCAACAGGACTCTATATTAAAGATTTTGCAATTGATATCCAATAATTAATATTTTTATCCTGAACATTTCGAATATGTAATGGAATATATTGCGCGATTGCACTGCAGTCATGAATGAGATGATTAATAGAAATTGCTTGTTTTCAAATGCAAGCAACTTCCTTACAATATTTTGTCCTCCACGAGTTCTAAGCAATACCATTCTAGAAAAATGAAAAAAAAGTCCTTGCATTAAATTTTATAATGTAATGTTACATTCCTCGCCGACTGTTATTGTGACGGTGGGCTCTATTCTTGCTGGGCTCTGCACAATGGAATGCTATTACCCTCTCGTCTTTCGTCTGCGAGGATCGTCTAGTTAGATCGCCCTATGACTAATCTTAATACATTTATATTTTTTGCCCGGTCTGTGTGAGGATAAGGGTACAGAGATAAGGAGACACGTGTAAAAGATTCACTGACATACTAGATCTCGCGCGACTATGAAACATAGGTAGTCTAGCCATTTGTTAACAGTAAATATCACACTTTTTTTCCCTCTACTCTATATCTAATTCTAATCTCTACATTAACTTAAATGTCGAAAACGAAATATCACTAGGATTAACTTAACAGTCCAAAGTTCACTTTGAGTGGTTCGGAGAATGGGTAGATCTTTGATGGATCTATTCTGCTACTGTTCTCGATACTTGCTACTGAGTCATCCTTGGGCTTTGTTCTGATTTTGCCTAATGTTCATTTTCAGGAAGAGTGGATTACCGCACAGTCCCTATAGATCAGTGTTCGTGCACTTGTTCTATGGACTTAGCTGTAAAGTTGAGGTGCGGTGCAGCTGTCTCCTCGTCTTGTTTGTTGACTACTGAGCTATCGGAGCTCAGTGCTCGATGTCCAAGTTTGCAGGCCACGTGTCTGGGATTACTCTCTGTGAGGTCTATCCCCTGCCGCAGACCAAGCCTGCTCGTTTGCAAAACATAAGACGAGTTTCTGCAACGCATTGTTTACAAAGGGTGTGCAGAGCATCTCACTGTTGGCAGAAACAGCCCTCAGTGAGATCATCTCCACTTATACAGATAAGAGACGAACAATCTACTAAGTCCGTGGTCCGCTGGGATCTACAACATACATATATATATAAACATCATGGCTAAAATAAACACAGGGAGAAGTAATTAATAATATACAACTTCTCCAGTACAGCCACTGGTCTGCAATAATACAAAATAGGAAAAACAACAGTTGGTCAGTGGGGCTACTTCATGGTCTCGAAAACCATTCGCGTGAGGCAGCCACGTGGTCAAGGAAAGATTTACTAACATTCATAAAACATGGCAAGACACACCAGCTCAATGCCTATGTGAGTAGCACTCTTAGGTTCCTCCACATTTTGCTGGCTGCGGGCTATTTATAGCTTGCCTACACCCTTCCTTCCAGTGAAAGGAAAGGAAAGAAGCACTGGCGAAGCTATCGGCGAAGCTTTTTATAGCTAGCCTGGCTGAACTAACCTCAAAACCTAAAAGCTTTGGTTGAGTCGGTGTGAAGACTTCACAATCATAATCCAATAATAACATCAATAAATTGCAGTGAAACAAAAGATTGATCTTTTTACCTTTTTGACAATGTCAGTCTATGGCTATACTGAGATGAATGAATTTCACCCGTTACCTGCGCAGTCTTCTGAGAGAGATCTTTCAGGGTGTGCGTGCTTCTCGGGTGAGATTCTACGAAAGACTGACGTTAACTATGTGGTCAGCTAAAAGAGCGCGATATCCCAAGATTCTTCGCGCCGGGGCGGGGGATGATGGATATAAATCAGCTGGATTATAACACGGCCTACCTTAGCACAGATTTTCCTTACCTAGGCTTAGAACAATCCTAACTGTGATCGTCTACTAGGCATCGACTTTAAGTTACAAAGGCTAAAGCAGGATGAACGTTTAGAGGCGTGAAGCCTTAGTGCTGGGTTCAAACTAGCCTCTCGTGACAGTTATTAGTTTAGCATATCGTCTTGCTTTGAGTTGTTTGTTTGTTTGTTTGTTTTTATTTTGGAAAGCATAATTTTTAATGGACAACACTCACTGTGAATGTTAAAACGGATTTGTCGCAGGCAAGTGGTCAATATCCATCCCTTTACAGAATTTATCACTTGATTAAACCAAATCAGTTGGGATGTCTGCGTGCATATATGTACAGTGCCTCTGTGTGTGTGTGCCTGTGTGTGTCTGTGTGTGTGTGTGTGCGCATGTGTGTGTGCGTGTGTGTCTGTGTGTGTGCATGTGTAGGTGTGGGTGTGTGTGCGCATGTGTGTGTGTGGCTAGGTAGAAACGTAGTTATTCTGACATACACTTGAACCTCTACGTACTTTCCTTTGACGGACCCCGTTATTTTGACGTCAAAGCAGTGTTAGGGTTAGAGCTGTATGTGTTAGGCTTCGGGTTAGGTTAAGGGTGTGACGGGGGGTTTTATTGTTGCTGGGATCTGCACAATGGACTGCTATTAAATCCTCGTCTTAGTCGATGGGGATTGCTAGCTATCTCCCTTTGACTTCACTTAATACGTTTATTTGTTTAGCTCGGTCTGTGTTAAGGCTGGGGTACAGAGATAGATAGAAAAATGGTAAAAGATTACTGTCACACTAGCTTTCACACGGCTATGAATCATATGTAGTCCAGCCACTTGATAACAGTAAAAATCACACATTTATTTCCTCTACTCTATACACGATCTTCGAAGTACGAATCTAACTGAAAAGTTCAATTGTCCATGCGAATGGTTCGCTCGCTGATAATCTAGGCAGCTACTTTTTCATCATCGGGCACTGGCTACTTTCTGCCTTAAGGGTCAGAAGTCTTGATGAGTGGACTACTGTGGTCCGGTTTATACAGAGTTTTAGTGCACTGTTTCTTGTGGCACTTAACTGCGTGGTTGAAGCGCTGCGTTGAGGTCGCTTCTGGGACAAACCGTGTTGTCATGTAGTCCTTGGCTTTGTTGTTCGACGGTTGGGCTATCTGCGCGCAATGCTGGAGATGCCTCGGGAGCCAACTGTAAGCGTCGACGTGGTTGTGTCGTTTGCTGAGTTGGGCTCACGATATAACGCCTGCACGTCTGTAACATATGAGACGAAATTCTGCACAACCCTGTATAATAGGTCTGTGCAGAGCGTTTCACTGAAGGCCAAAGTAGCCCTCAGTGATAGCTCCACATCTCCACATCTCTATACATATCTGTGGCCCACTGGAATCTCCACTCTAATTTCCTATACATATATAAATATAAATCGTGGCTAACTAATATACACATAAAGAAATAATAATATTATAAATATTCTCGGGTATAGCCACTGGTCTGCAAGCATACATACAGGTTAAACAACAGTGGTTCTGTCCATAATACAACATGGCGTCGGCCGGTCATGCTTACCTCGTGGTCGGATTCTTCCACGTGGTCACGCAAAGTCGGACTAACAATTTAATACTATGCATAGCAAATTTCACAAACATAATTTCAACAATAATATAAATGCATCACGATGAAACAGAAGTATGTTCATTTACCTGTTTGACAATGTCAGGCCGTGGCTACTTGATTGAATTCGATTATTCAACAAGTACTGCTGTCTAATCTTCTCAGGAGAGAGATTTCTGCTTCAGTGTACTGTGTACTGCTCAGCGTTTCAAACTAGACTGACGTTCTACCTAGCCTTGGCCTACCCAGTCAGAACTGGTTCTACCTAACGGTGCTGCGATCTGATTGGCTGAGGACATCTAAGTGGATGTAAAATTCGAAACACCATCGTAGGCTGCGATGATGTCACTACTGTGCTTGTATCAAGCTACAACTGTGTTGCGCATGATCACTTCTGTCGTCTGCTTTAGACAAACAGTAACCTTCTAAGTTTTACTACTGACCAAACAAGCAAAAACTTAAATTGTGCAGGGTAAACAGGTCCTCTTGTTACAAATGGTTAGGGTTTGGGTTAGGGTTAGAATTAGGGATAGCTTCAAAAATTTGAAAATGTCAAAATAATGTCAAAAAAATGAAAAATGTGTCAAAATAATGTCTGTTTTTTTCACAACAGTCATCGCAACGTCGTTTCTACACACATGTGTGTATGTGTTTGTGTGCTGCTTTCTATCACTCATGATAATAATAATAATAATAATAATAATAATAATAATAATAATAATAATAATAATAATAATAATAATAATAATAATAATAACGGATTTTTATATAGCGGGTACTCCAGCCTATGACCAGACTCACCACGCTTTACATAGTCATTACATATAAATACATGCACACGATAAAACATCGCTTTTGCTACAATACACCAAAAGACGGAACAGGAAAGGTACAAACTATTTACAACTATGTACACAAATTACAAAAAAGACAGAAATAGACTATTTACAACTATGTACACAAATGACAAAAAAGACAGAAATAGAATAGCAAAAACCTATTCACAGCTATTTATATGTCCGGTTAGGCCCAGGAGGAAAAACAATACAATACAATACTATACAATACAATACAACTTTATTCATCCCAAAGGGCAATTACATTATTATGTTTATGAGACAGCATAAAAGATACTCAAAAATGTATCATAAACCATTTTTTGTAAAAAAACAAAAAACAAAACAAAACAAAACAATAAATACATAAATTTAAAAAAAACATCACACAAGCACACACACGCGAATCAAGATCACAAGTGATATCACAGAAGTCAACAAATTCAACAAGTTGATTAAGAAGTGCAGCCAGTACACATAGACACTAAAGGGAGACTCTCACTATATAACAAATAAGACCCCCAAAGTGCCGAAAACTAAAAGCGGTTAGTACTATTAAGAAGTCGGATTGCACTGGGAATAAAAGATTTGGAACGCCGATTTCCCTTACAGATGGGCATAGCATATCGGCGTCTGGACGGCAACAGTGTGAACTCGGCTTTCAAACAATGTTCCTGATGACTATTAAGGATGCTCCCGGTTTTCCGTAAGATCTGCTGATCACAGAAAGATGAAAGATCTCTCTGCCTAACTACAATGATCTTTGAGCAGACATTGACTATGCTATACAGACTGTTCCTATCCTTCACAGTCAGACCGTGAAACCAACAGATAAAAGAAAAAGTCAGCAAACTTTCTATAAAAGACTGGTAAAACAAACTGAGGATCTTTGTGTTTACAGAGAAGGATTTTAGTTTCCTAAGAAGATACATTCTTTGCTGACCACGTTTGACAAGACTGTGGGTGTTGACATAAAATTTCAGCTGACTATCAAAAACTGGATAGGATAGGATAGGATCAAAAACTGTACCAAAATAATTATATGTGTCAACAACTTCCACATCTTCACCATGAATAACACATGGACGGACTTCATCCTTGACTCTCCTAAAATCAAAAAGCATTTCTTTTGTTTTAGACACGTTCATTTCCAAAAAATTATTATCGCACCAGTTAACAAAATCAGAAAGGGCAAGACCATGATCGTTTTCCGGGCCCTGAAAAAGAGACAAGGCAGAGTCGTCTGAAAATGTAACTAAAAACCTACACTATAGGGTACTTCTGCAGCTGTCGGTGTACAAAAAAAAGCAGGGGAGATAACACACATCCCTGAGGACTCCCTGTATATGTAACAGCAATATCAGAAAAACAACCATTAACACAAACTCTCTGCTGTCTATCAACCAGAAAATCCAAGATCCACAAAACAAGTTGGTCAGAAAGCCTAAAATCCTCAATCAATCTTTTTGCCAGAATATGTGGTTGCATGGTATTAAATGCAGAAGAAAATACAGCAAAAACGAGGCATGCATGCGCCTTTGGTTTTTCTAGATGCTTGTACAGAGTATTTAAGATGAACAGCTTGGCGTCCTCCACCCCCCTACCAGCCCGGTAAGCAAACTGCAGCGGATCAATAAACTTTTCAGTCGCACTCAAAACCAGAGCCTTGATAATTTTTTCAAGAGTTTTCATCACAAACAGTATAAATATTTACAGCCGTGTATACACTTACGGATCAGACAGAGACAAAAGAGGAAAGAATGGCAGCGGGATACAAATCAGTCTGAATAATGCAGTTTGAAGAGGTGGGTTTTGAGGGCCTTTTTGAATGCTTGTGTTGATTGTATGTTGCGTATATGGGAGGGAAGGGAATTCCACTGCTTAGGTGCGGAGTAAGCGAATGCACGTTGGCCGTATGTCTTAGTGCGGGTGACGGGAACCTTGAGTGTGCGAGTGTCAGCAGAAGATCTTAAAGTGCGTGAAGGGGAGTAGACAGACAGTAGATCAGCAAGGTAGGAAGGACAAGAATCTGTGAAGAAGTTGTGACAGGGAACAGAGAGTTTGTACTCTATGCGTGCTTGCACAGGAAGCCAGTAAAGGGAATGTAGTAGAGGTGTGATGTGATCGCGTTTCTTAGCTCGGAATACTAGTCTAGCTGCTGAGTTCTGAACCTTTTGTAGTTTGTCAATGATGTGTTTTGGGGAGCCAGCGAGGAGAGAGTTGCAATAGTCAAGACGAGAAAGGACGAGAGCGCAGACTAGGGTTTTGGTGGCAGTGACTGTAAGATCAGTGGCAGTGACTGTAAGATAGTGGCGAAAGGAGCTGATTTGGCGTATGGCCGTGTATGTAGAGCGACAGACGTTGGAGATGTGGTTGTTGAGGGACAGGTCATCGGAGAGAATGTAGCCGAGATTTCTTGCTGAGGATGAGAACTGAATATTTGTTGTCCCTACTGTAAGCGATGTTGGGAGAGGCGAGAGTGAGGAGGAGGTGTTGTGCTTGTGAATGAGGAGGGCTTCGGTTTTATCGTCATTAAGCTTAAGCTTATTGAGTGTCATCCATGACTTAATGTCTGTGATGCAGTTCTCCAAAGTCTTAACAGTGGAATTAATGAGAGAGGGGGCAGTGGATTTATAAAGTTGTGTGTCGTCTGTAAATGACTGACTCTCAACAGCATGCTTTCTAAGCAGGAGAAGCAGTGGCTTGGTGTACAGAGTGAATAACACCGGCCCTAAAACGGAACCCTGAGGCAAGCCGCACACCAAGTCTCCTGTGCTGGAGAAACAGCCATCGACAGTGACTGCTTGTGATCTGTCAGAAAGATATGAGTGGAACCAAGCCAGGACCGAGCCAGAGATTCCTAAGTAATGTTGAAGAGTGTTAAAGAGAATGTGGTGGTCGACTGTGTCAAAGGCGGCTGAGAGGTCTAATAAGGTGTGAACGGAAACGTTACCATTATCTAAGGCAAGCAACAGATCATTGGTTACCTTTAGGAGGGCTGTCTCAGTGCTGTGGAAGGGTCGGTAGGCAGACTGGTTGGGGCAAAGTAAAGCGTTATCATTTAGGTAGGCAAACAGTTGTTTGAGAACAATTTTTTCTATGACTTTGGACAGGAAGGAGAGGTTTGAAACAGGTCTATAGTTCTTTAGATTATTTTTGTCTAAACTTGGCTTTTTAAGGAGGGGTTTGATGACGGAACAACACCAGAGGACAAACTCTCGTTGATAATGTGGGTAATGGTCGGGAGTAGAGGGTCAAGATTCTCTATCAACATGGGGGTAGGAATGGGGTCAAGAGAGCAAGATGTTGGTTTTGAGCTTAGGATGACTTTCTTGACTTCTTGCTCTGTTATTGGTTGAAAAACTTCCATCTTTGCGGTAGTGAGGGAAGGTGAGAATGGGTTAATGAGTGGGATCTCATGGCTATCAAGAGCGGCCCTTATGTCAGCCACTTTCTGTGTGAAATAATTACAAAATACATCTGGGAGCTGACATGGTGGATGCGTGGATGGGAGTGATGTTGCATTGCTCTTACGTCTTAGCTGATTGCAAATGCCGAACAACTGTTTACAAGTTTCGCTGCTGCTAATTTTGTCGCTAAAGTACCGGGTTTTGGCAGTCTGGACTATTTTAGTGACCCGTTTTTTTGCAGCGGTGAAAATCTGCTTGCTGACTTCTAAACCCGATTTGAGCCACTTTTTCTCAGCTTTGCTTCGGTGTTTCTTCGCCTCGGAGAGCTCGTCCTTAATAGACTCGTACCAGGGTGCTGAGCGTGTTGCCTTGACCTTTTTCTGGGCCACGATCAGATGACTGTAGCTTTAAAAAGAAGTGATTATTTTGCGTGTGAGACTCACTTCTGACCGACCAGCAATTAGAACATTATACTGATTATTATTCATTTTTGCGTAGATATTTTTAACCCTTCTGCAAGGTATCTAAACATACATTCCATGGTGTCTAAACTATCATTCTAAAGTGTCTACATTTGCATTCGTTGGTGCCTAAAATGGCAGGGCAAGGTGACTAAACTGGACTTCACTTATATTACACACGTAGAATACGTTTGGGAAATGGTCGGGGTAAGTTGAGTTAGGCCACAGGAGGTCAAGACCTTACTGTATTTTAAATAGTTTTTTTTTGTTTTTGAATTTGCATGATGATGAAAGGTATTACTGGAGGTGTGAAAGTTATCACTAGATCTCTTATTGATAAACATTTTCCAGACTATTATGATTGCAATCTTAGTTTCCCTTCTTGAATTTTCCAGTTGTGTCGTGACAGAAAGTGATTGGCCCTGTTTACCGGCACAACAATACAGCAAAAGCGTCATCTGCTATTCTATATTTAGCGCTTGAGTTGTAGCTATTAATAGGTACACAAATGTGCTTTCCGAAGAGTTTGTTTGTTTTTATTTTGGTAAGCATAATTGTTAATGGACAACACTCACTGTGAATGTTAAAATGGATCTGTGGCAGGGGAGTGGCCAAAATCCATCCCTTTACAGTATCTATCACTTGATGAAACCAAATCATTTGGGATGTCTACGTGTGTATATATACAGTACCTGTGTGTGTGTGTGGGTGGGTGGGTGTGTGTCTGTGTGTGTGCATGTTTGTGTGTGTGCGTGTGTGTGTGTGCGTCCTTGTTTACACAGTATTATCTGGACAAATCAGTGAACATCTACATAACTTGTATTGACATGCCTACTTGTTTTGACACCAGAACAATGATCCATTAGGGTTAGGGCTGGGTTAGGGTTAGGGTTAGGGTTAGGGTTCGAACACTGCTAAGTACTTAAAAATGGGGACGAAATATGACCCATTGTCAGCACAACGTATGTAGCGTTTCGGAAAAGTCATGATAATACTGTGTAACCTCGGCTGTGCGTGTGTGTGTGTGTGTGGGTGTGTGTGCGTGTGTGTGTGTGAGCGAGTCATAATATTTTAATGCTATAGACCTATTTGTTGTCACCGCGCTGCTATTTATACAACAGTTCTGCGGCGTGCCAACACAGTGATTACTGCATTGAAAGATGAAGCTTCTGCTGCTGTTCTTGTTGACCACTGTACTGGTGGATATCAGTTCCGCAGATTACATAACAAATGTAAGTAACAAATGCCAAAAAAAACTTTTGTGTGTGTGTGTGCGTGTGTGTGTGTGTGTGTGTGAGTGCGCGCGCTCGAAGATCTCTCTTTGCCATTGAACTCAACTATTTCGACCCTATGCGTTTTTAATCAACCGCAATCGACTGATACACAACCGCACTACTTCTGTAGAATGACCCATGATTTGAATGTTCCTGTATACCATAACTCAACAAAATCTCTTTAGCCGTGTTCAGCCACAAAATGACTCCAGTGACCATAATCTTTGCTGTAGAGCAAACGTAACAGCGAGGGAAGGCAGACCGCTTCCTTAGGTAATGGTCTATGAAGTGTGGTTAAAATCCGTTCAAGCGTTCGTAAGATGTACCGTCCAACAGACCGACACACTAACCGACCAACCGACATGTTTGCTCGTTCTCATTCCCGGCTATTTCAAAGTATTTTCAGGCAAGTTTGGAAATAGACATTCATTCTAATTCAGTTTAGAGTAGTTCAGTTTAGAGTAATTCAAATAGGAGTCACTCAGCCTAGAGTAATTCAGTCAAGTCATTCTGCCTATAGTAATTCAGGCTAAAATATAGAGTCACTCAGCCTAGAGTCATTCAGGCGAGTCATTCTGCCTAGAGTCATTCAGGCTAAAATATAGAGTCACTCAGCCTAGAGTCATTCAGGCTAAAATATAGAGTCACTCAGCCTAGAGTCATTCAGGCTACAGTCATTCAGTTTAGGGTGATTCATGCTAGAGTCATTCAGTCTAGAGTCATTCGGCCTACATTACATTACATTACATTACATGGTTATTGCTTTAGGTCCAGCGGACTCTTCCGAGCCAAATCAGGACCAAAGAGACGTTATCTTAAAATATTATTAAATGGTTCAAATCTTAAAAAACAAGCCTGTTAATCTTAAATATTCAAAGAAACTTTCACACGCTACCTCTTCAAAAATCTTCTTTAAATCAGATGTATTAAAAGTGCGTTCTATTTCTTCAATCAAATCACTAAAATCAGTCTTACCAATAAAATCCAACCAACGACACAAAACAAGGCGACATGATTTATATGCGATAAAACAAACCAACATCATGTAAAAATTGGAACAGGTGTTGACCATTGCATACTTTAAAAATCTCTTTGAAAGGTATTGAACCAAAATACCTTTTTCTTTCATCAAGCAGATAAGCACATTCAGACATGAAATGGCGAACGGAAAAGGATTTATCACATGCAAGGCACCATGGTGGTTCTTTTCCTTTGACAAGGAAACTGTGGGTGATATAAGTATGCCCAATATGAAGGCGAGACAAAACTGTTTCTTCTTTGCGAGTGGATGCAAAGTTAGGCAAAGAAGCTGACAAATCGGGAATAATCTGAAATAATATGTTATTGATATGGTTAGACCAGTCAGTCTGCCACAGCTGTTTACAATAAGATCCAGTCATTCAACGCAGGTCAGAGTAAGGAACAAACTGGAAAATCTCTGAAGGGAAATCGAGATGCAGAGCTTCTTTAGCCGTTTTGTCCACTGCAATATTGCCGCGGATGCCCATGTGACCAGGTACCCACATAAAAACTATCTTTTTACCCTCAGAAACAGGTTGTGTATGGAGGTCATGGATCTCTGCCAGAAAAGGGTGTGATATCTTTCTCGTGGAAAAAGCCTGAAGTGCTGACAGTGAATGAGACATGAACACCTCACAGGGAGCTGATGTCTACCGAAAAATCAACAATGACATCCGAAAAGGCGTGAGCACAGCAAAGGAGAACTGGATAGAAGATCAATGCCAGGAAATAGAGAACAGTCTGAACAAGAACAAAAGCAAGAAGGCCTATTCTGCAAGGCACAATGCAAGGAGGTAGAAGAAGAAGGAGATCGAAAAAGAGGTGGGAGGACAACATTCGAGAATGGACTGGTTTGACACTGAGCGAAGCCATCAGGGCTGCTGAGGACAGAGAAAGATGGAGTATGCTGGTTAAACGATCATCTGTGGTGCCCCTACGACCTTCGGGTTACGGGACAGGATAGGATAGGATAGGATGCGTTTGATCATGAGTGATAGAAAGACACACTCATACACGCACCCACCCAAACACAGAGAGAGAGAGAGAGAGAGAGAGAGAGAGAGAGAGTCTCGTGAAGATCGATTGACACAATAACCTGTTGCCGGGCAAAGACCTGGTGGCACCAAGGTTCTTCCGAAGTTTATCGGATCACAAAGTCAAGTCTAACTGTAAAATGCAGTGTCCCAAGGACAAACAGTCCAGAGTAACAGTTCCTTTTTTAAATTAACAATCACTATGGTTTTACAAGGATAAAACGCTATATCAAAAATAACCCTCTTTAATATAAATCGATCCATTCGTTCGCTAATGTTGATTTTAATGATAGCTCCGCAGCAAAAGCGCCTCGGGCGGCATGAATAATTTCCTGTATCAGCCAGCGCCTTGAGCAGCTCTACAGCTAAAAAGAAATGCGCGATATAAGAACGATTTTTTTTTACAAAGTTCAAAGTCCCCGGGGAGGCGGCCCAGACTTTCCCGATAAAAAGGGATAATGAACTGCAGCAAAAAAAAAAAAAAAAGAAATAAATTGTCGCTGGATTAATTTTGTGGAAAATTTTGCCCTAGTTACGACCTTGTGAATGACGTAGTCTTGGGTGTTTTGTGGCTGCAGACGTGAAAGGTCTTTGCACTGGTTATGACCTCGCGGAGAACATGAACTCTTTGTCGTGGGTACGACCTCGTTAATGACACATGGTCTTGGACCTCAGGTCAAAATCTCGAAAAGAAATGCGAGGTGACGTAAGGAGAAAAAAATAAATGCGAGGTGACGTAAGGAGAAAAAAGAAATGCGAGGTGAAGTAAAGAGAAAAAAGAAATGCGAGGTGACGTAAGGAGAAAAAATAAATGCGAGGTGACGTAAGGAGAAAAAAAGAAATGCGATGTGACGTAAAGAGAAAAAAGAAGAAGAAGAAGAATAAGGGGGAAGTGGGTGGAAGAGAAGAAGAATAACAACAACAACAACAATAACAACAACAACAATAACAACAATGACGACAACAACAACAACAATAACAACAACAACAATAACAACAACAACAATAACAACAATGACGACAACAACAACAACTACTACTACAATAATAACAACAACAACAAATGTAATAAAATAATTTAGAATAACATCGTTATGCCCCTTTTGGATCAGGAAGTGAGCAAGGCATTCTGAGCTATAAAGTACACATTTCTAATTGTGTTGGAAAAGTGAGTTATAATCTGGTAGATCTTAAAAAAAAAAAGAGATTAAAAAAACAACTAAAAATGCTCAACGACGATGTTAGTCTAGCATGTATTATATAATGCAAGACTTAAGTTTTAGCACAGAAATGTTAGTCACGTATTGTAGTTAATGATGATAAAGTTGTTATTGTTGTTCTTCTTATTATTATTATCCTTATTATCATTATTGCAATTATTATTATTAATTATTATGATTATTATTATTATGAACATTATTATTATTATTATTATTATTATTATTATTATTATTATTATTATTATTATTATTATTATTATTAACATTGTTATTATTATTATTATTATTATTATGAACATTATTATGAACATTATTATTATTATTATTATTAATATTATTATTATGAACATTATGAACATTATATTTAACATCATCATTATCATCTTTAGCATGATCATCTTTCTTCTTCTTCTTCTTCTTCTTCTTCTTCTTCTTCTTCTTCTTATTATTATTATTATTATTATTATTATTATTATTATTATCATTGTTTTTTTTTTTAAATTCCTAACAGTATTATACATTTTTGTTAAAGCGAAAATGTAACGGACCTAACTGGAGGTGTAGTCCGGATGAGTACGATGGATTCCTACCTTGTTGTCACAATTACAAGTGTACAACTATAAAAAAGGACATAATGCAATGTACTTAGTTACCATAATCACTAATAACATTGTATTATCCTGACCTGTAAGAAGACTTGAGTCTTGCGTGACAGTGTTTTTTCTTTACTTTTTATTAGGAGGTGGGGGTGGGGGTGGGTTGGTGTAATGAATATTTTTCCCATATCTGAAAAGACCTTGAATTATATCAATAAATTCATTAAATAACAAATACATAAATTTCAATGTTATTCATCAGATTAATTTAGGCTGTTCTTACGAGTCGTGCCTTTACCTGGAAATATAACAGTTTCATTATAGATAATTAATAAAATTGTCAACATTTGTAATTTTGTTCTAAAAGTAAGTTACAATGTTGTAGATGAAAAAATACAATCTGGAACACTCCGTGACGATGTTTTAGTCCTGCGCTGTGTATGTATGCATTTATCTGTCTCTCTTTCCTGTCTCTGTCTCTCTCTTTCTCTATCTCTCTCTCTTTCTGTCTCTCTCTTTCTCTGTGTCTGTCTCTCTCTTTCTCTGTCTCTTTCTTTCTCAGTCTTTCTGTCTCTCTTTCTCTCTTTTTGTCTCTCTTTTTCTCTGTCTCTCTCTGTCTTTGTCTCTGCCTCTCTGTCTCTTTGTCTCTGTCTCCGTCGATATTTGCCTCTATCTCCCTTTCTCTCTCAATCTCTCTCTCTCTGTACTAAGAATTCACTCTTGCCAAAACCCAATGTCCCCCATGGGAAACATGTCAAATTCCAAACAAAGCCCAATGTCCTCTGTGAGGGCAAGGCCAAATTCTCACTTTGGCAATTTTTCTTCCCGAATAAGGTTTATTTTTCCATTATACGGACTCCATTTCAACACAAACATCCATGTTTATTTTTTTATTTGTGTAATTAAAACCTGAGCCTCA
>CM072517.1:68948103-69020603 GCA_036898135.1 Oncomelania hupensis
CAGGTGTTTCTTTGACCTTTCGGTCATTGGGGAGAGAGGGGTTTAGTACATCTACTTTTTTCTCCAGCATAGTGGCCTGTAAGGGTGGCCTAGTAGCTCAATTGATAGAGAGCCGGTTTCACTTCCGAAGGTCGCGAGATCGAATCCCGCAAAGGGCGAACTTATGTGACTTAGGTACGAGACTTTAAAGGTCACTGAGGGTTTCCTCCGGGCACTCCGGTTTCCTCCCTTCATTCAATAAAAGTACAGGGTGCAGTCAATCTAACATTTCAAAATACAAATGGATTTCCTTTCCGCCTTTTAGCAGCGACTTGCCCTTGACACCACATGCCTGATTGATATATGTGTGTTTGCTGTGGACGAAGGAGAGTGTGTAACCTTGACACCACATGCCTGATTGATATATGTGTGTTTGCTGTGGACGTAGGAGAGTGTGTAACCTTGACACCACATGCCTGATTGATGGATGTGTGTTTGCTGTGGACGTAGGAGAGTGTGTAACCTTGACACCACATGCCTGATTGATGGATGTGTGTTTGCTGTGGACGTAGGAGAGTGTGTAACCTTGACACCACATGACTGGTTGATGGATGTGTGTTTGTTGTGGACGTAGGAGAGTGTGTAACCTTGACACCACATGCCTGATTGATGGATGTGTGTTTGCTGTGGACGTAGAAGAGTGTGTAACCTTGACACTACATGCCTGATTGATGGATGTGTGTTTGCTGTGGACGTAGGAGAGTGTGTAACCTTGACACTACATGCCTGATTGTTGGATGTGTGTTTGTTGTGAACGTAGGAGTGTGTGTAACATGTCAGCGTGGATGTTGGTTACAGATCGCCGATCTTTGAGTCTGATTTAGGAATATGCCTCGCATTGCAGCCATTATTATTATTATTTCTTCTTCTTCTTCTTCTTCTTCTTCTTCTTCTTCTTCTTCTTCC
The DNA here is from genome assembly GCA_036898135.1 of Oncomelania hupensis. NCBI lineage: Eukaryota > Metazoa > Mollusca > Gastropoda > Littorinimorpha > Pomatiopsidae > Oncomelania > Oncomelania hupensis. The sequence continues at coordinate 68,949,049 of CM072517.1, forward strand.
TCTTCTTCTTCTTCTTCTTCTTCTTCTTCTTCTTCTTCTTCTTCTTCTTCTTCTTCTTCTTCTTGCTTTTCTTCTTGTTGTTCTTGTCCTTCTTCTGCTTAGTATTAGCATTCGTATTGTAGTTAATGATGATGATGTTGTTGTTGTTGTTCTTCTTATTATTTTTATTATCATTATCATTATCATTATCATTATTATTATTATTATTATTATTATTATTATTATTATTATTATTATTATTATTATTATTATTATTATTATTATTATCATAACAAATTTTTTAAATTATGAACATTATTATTATTAGCATTGTTATTATTCTTCTGCTTTTTTTTCTTCTGCTTAGTATTAGTATTAGTATTAGTATTGTTGTTGATGATGATAATTTTGTTGTTGTTGTTCTTCTTCTTAATATTATTATCATCATTATCATTATTACAGTAATAATAATAATAATAATAATTATTATTATTATTATTATTATTATTATTATTATTATTATTATTATTATTATTAACATTACTATTGTTATGAACATTAGTATTATTAACATTGTTATTAATATCATTATTATTATTATTATTATTATTATTATTATTATTATTATTAAGAACATTATTTTTAACATTATGATAATCATCTTTTTTATCATGATCATCATTATTATCATCATTATTATTATTATTATTATTATTATTATTATTATTATTATTATTATTATTATTATTATCATCATTAGTTGTTTTTTTTAAATTCCTAACAGTGTTATGGACGTTTCGTCATGTGTAAAATGGAATCCAGACCTTGTTGTGACGCCAACTACACGTGTAATCTAGGGGGCTTTTGCAATATATTAATAACTAATTACACGGTATTATGACCTGTAAGGAGACGTGAGTCTTGCGGTACAGTGTTTTTTCTTTACTTTTTTTTTGTTTTGGGGTGGATGGTGGTGTAGGGAATTTTTTTTTTTCTCACAGATCTGGAAAGACCTTGAATTATATCAATTAATTAATTAATTAACAAATAAATAAATATCAATGTTATTCATCCGAGTAACTTGGGCGGTTCTTATGAGTCGTGCCTTTTACCTGGAAATATAACAGTTTCATTACAGCTGATTAATAAAATTGTCAACTTTATAATTTTGTTCTAAAAGTGAGTTACAATGTTGTAGATGAAAAAAATACAATCTGGAACGCTCAGTGACGATGTTTTAGTCCTGCGCTGTGTATGTATGTATTTGTCTGTCTCTCTGTCTGTCTCTCTTTCTCTGTCTTTGTCTGTGTGTCTCTCTTTTTCTGCCTCACTCTTTCTCTGTCTGTCTCCCTCTCTTTCTCTGTCTGTCTCTCTTTCTCTTTCTCTGTCTTCTCTCTCTTTGTCTGTCTCTCTGCCTCTCTCTTTTTCTGTCTCTCTCTGTCTGTCTCCGCCTTTGCCTCCGTCTCTCTCTCTCTCTCTCTCTCTCTCTCTCTCTCTCTCTCTCTCTCTCTCTTTCTCTCTCTCTGTACTAAGAGCTCACTCTTGCCAAAGCCCAATGTCCCCCATGGGAAACATGTCAAATTCCAACCATAGCCCAATGTCACATTTGAGGGCAGTGCCAAATTCTCACTTTGGCAAATGTTTTCACACAAAGAGTTTATTTTTCCAGACTCCATTTTGACAGAAATATCCATATGTTTATTTTTTTTAATTTGTGAAATTATATGCTTGGGCCTCAGGGGGTTAAACTGAATTACTCTAGACTGAATTAGAATGAATGTCTATTTCCAGACTTACCTGAAAATACTTTGAAATAGTTGGGAATGAGAACGAGCAAAACTGTCGGTCGGTCGGTTAGTGTGTCGGTCTGTTGGACGGTGTATCTTACTGTCACTCTCTCTCTCTCTTTCTGTCATTCTTTAATGACGTTTTTGCCCAATCAGTAAACTCGCCTGATCTTTTTAAAAAAAAATAAAAAACAAAAAACTTCTGACTTTTCTACAATGGTTGTACTTTCATCATCATGAATTAACAATTATCCTTAATACAACACGTTCTGGGGCCTGCTACAGTATGACATCTTGGGGTCTAACTCAACTTATTCGGTCTCCACGTGCATAATATAAAATAATTCCAGGTTAGTCTTCCATCGGCATAGGAAACCAACGCTCTATCAACAGTGTTAACAGGTCATTCCCATCCAGACATCGCTATAATTGTTGATGCTATAATTAAAGTCACCATTTGGTTAGATTGTTATAATTTTATTTTTAGTTGGTAGATTTTTATGATTTTACTATATTTTGGTTAAATTGTCTAATGTTATGTACCTATGTTATGTAAGGTAGGCACTGTGGTCTAATGGTAGTGCTTCGGCTTGCGGATCTGAAGGTCCCGGGTTCGAGCCCTGGCCGGGCCATTGTGTTGTGTCCCTGGGAAAGACACTTTACTCCTGTTTTCCTACTCCTTCGGATGAGAGTATAAACCGAGGTCTAGTCTGTGTGTCGCATACGTTCCATCATAAAGGACTTTAAAGATCCTGACGCGCATGTCCTAGACGGGTGAGTGCCGGTAACAAGAACACACCCAGCATGCACTTGGTCCTTCTCCCCCATCCCTGGCTGCCCAGGATTGTGCTCAGTTGTCCGGGCGTCAGACCATGCGCCCAAAGGCTGCGGGTGGGCGTCTCGGGCGGTTTGAGTTAGATCCTGTATCGGCCAGCGCCTTGATCCTTAGGCTAAGGCGCCTTACAAATGACGAACATTATTATTATTATTATTATTATTATTATTATTATTATTATTATTATTATTATTATTATTATTATTATTATTATTATTATTATTATTAGAGTGTACAGACGTAAAATTAAAATACTGAGCCAGCTGAACTGGACTGACAGTTCAGGCCCCATGGAATGAAAGTTTAGGTAGACACCATAGAATGAAAGTTCAGACACCGCGGAATGAAGTTCAGACACCATAGTATGAAAGACTCCTTGCAATGCAAGGATTAAGTTTAGGCACCTTACAATGGAGCGTCAGACACCTAACAGAGAGATGGCAAACACGTACACACAAGTGAATGGCAATCAGTAGGCATATTGCATAGTGTTGATAGACGGAAGGGGACTCTCGAGCGCAACATAATTACTTATTTTGGATTTACATGCGTTTGATCATGAGTGATAGAAAGACACACTCACACACGCACATACACAAACAGAGAGAGAGAGAGAGAGAGAGAGAGAGAGAGAGAGAGAGTCTCGTGAAGGTCGATGGACATAATAACCTGTTGCCGGGCAAAGACCTAGTGGCACCAAGGTTCTTCCGAAGATGTTTTTTTACATTTCACAACTGTAAAATGAAGTGTCCCAAGGACACACAGTCCAGAGTAACAGGTCTTTTTAAAATTAACAATCACTGTTGTTCTCCAAGGATAAAACGCTATAACAAAACTAACCCTCTGTAATATAAATCGATCCAAGACTTAAGTTTAGACACCTAGCACAGAAATTTTAGTCACGTGACAGAGTGGTCGTAAACGCGTAAACACCAACGGAAAATAAGACTATATTCTAAAGTGCCGGTCATCACAAGTGAGACTCAAAAGCAAAATAAATAATTCGTTTTTGGTTCACACGCATCTATTGTTAGTGAGAGACAAAGCAACATCCACACACACATTACATGACATGGTTAATGGTTTAGGTCCAGCGGAATCTACACACACACACACACACGCGCGCGCTCTCTCACACACACACACATGAATGAACATTGAGGTTTAACGTCTACACCCACCATTGGCGATATGGCAGACAGGGGTAACCATCCCAGGAAAGAGAGGGTAGGGACCTAAGTCAACGCTGAACCGCCAGAGCAATCATACTGCAAATACAGACAGTGACATCGGCCACTTTTTCTCTTGTCCAGCACGGAATAGGAACCTGGGTCATCAGGTGTGCCAGGCGAACGCTCTCCCAATGACCCTACGGCTGTGGGACAAATCCAAACTGCTTTGGTTTCCTCAAATGATAAATACTTTAAAATGACCCATTTTGACACCTCCCCGCCACGGCCACAGATCCCTTTAAAATGATCCAATTTGACCACCTCCCCGCCACAGATCCCTTTAAAGTGATCCACTGTGACCACCTCCCCGCCACAGATCCCTTTAAAGTGATCCATTGTGACCACCTCCCCGCCACAGATCACTTTAAAATGATCCATTGTGACCACCTCCCCGCCACAGATCACTTTAAAATGATCCATTGTGACCACCTCCCCGCCACAGATCCCTTTAAAATGATCCATTGTGACCACCTCCCCGCCACAGATCACTTTAAAATGCACTGTGAGTGTTGCCCCATTGAAAAAAGCTTTTAACAAAACAACACACATCTCATTCCAAAGTAAAGTTGTAGTTTTTTTTAATCAATAAATAGTTATTGTGTCTAATAATAGGTACGGCCTCTCTACCGCTCTAGCACTAACAATGTAATACTAGACGGTCTTTTACCGTATTGATGTGCCGTTCAACTTAGAGGAAATCAACCCCTGTCAGAACAGACATAGAGAATTCAAACTTTGGCTGTTGGTTTGAGCAACTAAAGACCACATTATCATTGTTTAATGTAAAAACAAAAACGTCAAATATTAGGAGAAATCTGTTTCGCCAAAAATACATTTATTCTTCAACTTGGGGCTTTTAAACTTTTATTTTTTGTTAACCAACTTTTATTTTTTGTTAACCAATCTTACTTGATATATTTGTTTGTTCACACAATCATACCATTATGATGTCCATCCTAAGTATGGATTAATAGTAATAATCTGACAAACTCGGTTTTTTCACCAAGTTAAGACTTTGAGTGAAGCGTGGTCTTCACCCAGGTTACAACCTCACTAATAGGTTCAAACCTTTGTCTTGGTTACGACCTCGCGAATGACGTGACGTAGTCTTCGGTCTTTTGCCCAGATGATGACTTAGAGATTTAAACGAGGTAATTACCTCGATAATTTCAAGACTCTTTCACCCAGATTGACTGTCACTTCGTGGTACGAACTCGCGAGTGACGTGCGACCTGTGCCCAGGTTATGTGTCTTAGTGGCTGTTGGGAGAGGTTTTTGTCCTGGTCGCGAACATGAACCTATTTTCCTTGGTTATGACCTTGTATATGGCACAATGCCTCTGCCGTGGTTTCAACCTCTCGAACAAAAGTGCGAGGTGATAATTATAATGAACAACACCAACAAACAAAAAAAGAAGCAGCTAAGGTTAGGTGCGCAAGATAAAAGTGGCCAATTTTCACTGGCCATCTCAGCAATATGATTGCTCATGTGGTTCAGTGTTGATTTAGGTCCTTACCTCTTCTTTCCTGGAGGGTAATCCGCGTCTGACATATCGTCAATGGATGGTGTGGACGTTAAACATCAATGTTCATTCTCATACATGTGTGGTGGTGGTGGTGGTGGTGGGAGAGAGAGAGAGAGAGAGAGAGAGAGAGAGAGAGAGAGAGAGAGAGAGAGAGAGAATCACCGAATGTGAAGACTAGTGAAAGAGGTAGTTTTTTCTGGAGATAGTAACAGATGGAGAATTTAAAACAATGGCTGTGACGTCATTTGTTTCTTGTTAGGCTATGTCAGGTTTGTTCAGCTTGCAAGCGAGCGTTTAGAACTTTAAAGAGAGTTAAAAGAGAGGGCGAAAATACCGAAATTCTGCTGGTGAAAATAGGTCTAGTCTAGGCCTAAAATTACAGTTAAACCTAACACTAGTCCTAACCCTAACCCTAACCTTAATCTTAATCCAAATTCTAACTAACTGTAATCCTAACGCTAACTATCAAAATGTGTCGTTAAAATTTTATTCCGCAGCGTTGCCTAATATGAATGCGCAAAACAATGGGCGAATCGGCGTACATGCTCCTTATGTGACCCCCAGAATTTCGGATTGTCCCTGTTCAAAAAGGATGTGCAACTTCCCGGTCAGTTTAGGAATATGGGCGGTAAACTCTACAATTGGCCACGCTTAATTATATCAACCTCTGCTTGATAAACAAGTCTAATTATGAGAAAACTAACATATACATAACGCAAATCAAACAATCAATTATTAATCAATCAGTCTAATCATTTGCCACAGCGACAACACTAGCGTGTCTGCACGCAATCAGCTACAAACAAAATCAACGCATTCCTAGTAATGAATATCGATTGGACTGCAAATCCACGTTCTTTCTAATCGTCATATTCAGACTCTCTCTCTCCCTCTCCCTCTCTCTCTTTTTTCTCCATTCCTACCCTCCCCCCCCCATTCTCCCCTACTCACACCTCTGTATGAGAATCAACATTGAATTTTAACGTCCACATGCCAGACGGGATAACCATTTCTCTCGCTCTCTCTCCCTCTCGCTCTCCCTCCTTCCTCCTCCACATCCTCCTCCTGATCCCATCCTCCCCTACCTCCCACTTTTTCTGTTTCCACACTTATCATCATCGTTATCAGCCTTTTCCTCCTCCTCTTCTTCCTCCTCCTCCTGCTCCTCCTTATCATCATCATCATCATCATCATCATCATCATCATCATCATCATCATCATCATCATCATTATCATCATTATCATCACCACCATCAAACAACAAGAACACAACCGTCTTGCAGGTTTCGCACCAATGTTGACGACTTGATTGAATGATTGTCCGCACACACTGCGTAGGGACGAGGGCAGGGCGACCACCGTAAACCTCGGTTGTCCTCAGCTATGCTATCCGCATGGACTGCAGCATACTGAGCTATTCAGTGCTGCAGCAGCACCACATCACTCAGCTCCATCAGGGACTGGAACGACCTCTCCGCCGAAGAAGCCTATGTTCTCCCCACAACTATCATTCCCCATGTGTAGACACTTTCCTCTCACGTCTAATTTGTTGTTTGTTGTTTTTTGTTGTTTCTATAATTTAACGTGTGTTCACCTAAGTGATTTTAGACTTGATGGGAGCAGGAGAAAATATTAAACAAATAAGGAATGTCTCCAGGATCGCACAAACAACTGCTGCCCTGGCGAGGTTGAAGCCAATTTGGAAAGACAGGACCATCAGTCTACATTCCAAGGTAAGGCTGCTGCGCTCCCTTGTCATCTCCATCTTCCTATATGCTTGCGAAACATGGACCCTCACAGCAGATCCCCAACGAAGAATACAAAGCATGGAGATGAGGTGCTACAGAAGACTGCTGGGCATTTTTTTATACCAAGCACAGACCATCCTGCAAGGCACAGTTCAATGAGGTAGAAGAAGAGGGAGATCGAAAAAGAGGTGGGAGGACAACATTCGAGAATAGATTGGTTTGAAACTGAGCGAAACAATCACCAACGACGAAGTCTGACAGACCATCACACAAGCCATTGGACAACACGATGACCTGCTCACAGTAGTGAAAAAACGGAAACTCCGATGGTGTGGCCATGTCACCAGATCGTCAGGTCTTGCAAAGACCATTATGCAAGGCACAGTGCAAGGAGGTAGAAGAAGAGGGAGACCGAAAAAGTGGTGGAAGGACAACATTCGAGAATGGACTGGTTTGACACTGTGCGAAACAATCAGGGTTGCTAAGGACATGAAAAGATGGAGTATGCTGGTTAAACGATCATCTGTGGTGCCCCTACGACCTCCAAGTTATGGAATAGGATAGGATAGGATAGAAAGGAATGTCATAATGAAGGGAGAAAGAGATTAAACAAAGTACACAAAACTGAACAATTAAACAATAAAAAATGTAAAATAATTATAACCTATAGAAATGACGTCCAATATAATAATAATAATAATAATAATAATAATAATAATAATAATAATAATAATAATAATAATAATAATAATAATAATAATAATAATAATAAGGATATTTATATAGCGCTTTTTCCCAATGAACAATATCAGTTCAAAGCGCAGTACTCACGCATTCATTCTAAACATCCGGCTTCATACAAAATAAAATCAGACACTTGCTAACGAATAAGAGACGAGGGAGGGAGGGAGGGAGGAGGGGCGAGCTAAGGATGGGTGATGGGGTGGGTGGTGGCGGTGGTCTGAATCAAAACAAAGAAAACAAAACAAAACAAATGGAGGAATGACGACGATGATGGGAGGCCAAATCAGAAACATTTAAGGAAGAGATGAGTTTTCAAGTTGGATTTAAAAGTAGCTATGTTTGGAGAGGTGCGAAGAGAGAGGGGAAGAGAGCTCCAAGTTAAAGGGCCAAGTACTGAGAAAGCTCGACGGCCAGCAGAGGAGAGTTTGTAGCGGGGTATGTGAAGCATGAGAGTGTCAGAAGAAGAACGATATAACTACTAACCAATCCTTGTAAAATAATCCTAATTATGTCTTATATTTTGTTAGTTAATCAAGATTTGTAGGGTCCAGCGGGCTGCAAAAAGTCGAATCAGGACCATTATATCTCATATATATATATATATATATATATATATATATATATATATATATATATATATATATATATATATATATATATATATATATATATATATATATATATATATATAATATTTAATTTTCTGAATTTATACATATATAATATTCAATGTTCTTAATTTATGCTTAATGGAAAAAATCTACTAGACCTATTAAATAATCTGTACAGACTGTTTGTTGTTGTTTTTTTTACAAAAAAACATCCCACAGTTGTTTGTTTTTATTTTGGTAAGCATACTTTTTTATGGGCAACACTCACTGTGAATGTTAAAACGGATCTGTGGCAGGGGAGTGGCCAAAATCCATCCCTTTACAGTATCTATCACTTGATGAAACCAAATCAGTTGGGATGTCTGCGTGCATATATGTACAGTGCCTCTGTGTGTGTGTCTGTGTGTGTCTGTGTGGGTGTGTGTTTGTGTGTGTGCGTGTTTTTGCGTGTATGTGTGTGTGTGTGTTCTGAGCGAGACATAAGATTGTAATGCTGTTTGTTGTCACCGCGCTGGTATTAATACAACAGTTGTGCGGCGTGCCAACACAGTGATTACTGCATTGAAAGATGAAGCTACTGCCGCTGTTCTTGTTGACGACTGTACTGGTGGATATCAGTTCCGCACCATGGGTATTTACGGTAAGTAACAAATGCCAAAAAACATACTTGTGTGTGTATGTGTGTGTATGTGCGTGTGTGTATGGGTGTGTGTGAGTGTGTGAGAGTGCGAGCGCTCGAAGATCTCTCCTTGTCTTTGAACTCAACTATTTCGACCCTATGCGTTTTTAATCAACCGCAGTCGACTGATACACAACCGCACTGCTTCTGTAGAATGACCCATGATTTGAATATTCGTGTATACCATAACTCTACAAAATCGCATCAGCCATGTTTAGCCACAAACTGACTCCAGTGACCATAATCTTTGCAGCAGAGGGGGCGACTGGAATCTGGTGCAAAATGTTTCGTTAGACTATTTTAATTATAAACATAACAATAATACCAAAGCACAAGTTAAACCCCGAGTTAAAGAGATTTACGTGGCGAAAAAGTAATCCCTTACAGCAAAGTCGTTCCGATTGTTTCTTAGTCTCTGAATCTCTACTAAATTTTTCGGTCGACGCAGACATCCACCCCAGATATAGAACTGACCATTCTATTATTTCTTTATCAGTAAATGTTACTAAGGATGGGAGGAAACGAGGTCTTTGGAAATTTAATAGTTCCTTGCTTAGAGATAAGAAGTATGTAGAGGAAGTTAATCTAGTCATTAAAAATGTTATAGAAGAATATGCTGCTACTCCCTACCTACCTGAATATTCCCTCAATGTCCCCTTTTCTGAACTGCAATTTGTAATAAGTGTGATCAGCTATTTCTAGATACTCTGTTAATGAAAATTAGAGCTCAGACAATTTCTTATGCAACAATGAAAAAAAAGACTGATAACGAAAAAGAACTACAATTACTAACGTTAATAGAGACTTTAGAAAAGAAAGATAATCTAAGTGATATGGAAAAATTGGAACTAGAAAATAGCAAAGCAGGCTTAGTTTCGATCAGGGAGAAAAGAATGGAGGGGGTTCTGCTTCGCTCACGGGCTAGGTGGATTACAGAGGGGGAAAAGGTTACTTCATATTTTTGTTCATTAGAAAAAAGGAACTACATTAATAAAAGGATAACAAAACTGGATAAAAATGGCATTATTTTATCGGATGAAAATGATATTGCAAATGAAGTCAGAGATTTTTATTCTAAATTATATTCTGTTAGAGAAGTTGAAGAAGTTGAAATTACTAATATTGTAGATGATCTTCCTACTTTAAATCAGGAAGAGCAAACATCTTTGGAGGGAGAAATCACCTTAGAGGAGGCCTCTTTTGCTTTAAAGAATATGCCGAACAGGAAAAGTCCAGGTAGTGACGGGTTTACTGTAGAGTTCTTTAAATTTTTCTGGTGTAGTTAAAGGGATTTTGTAGTTAGGTCACTAAATGAAGGGTTTAGGAACGGAGAATTATCGTCAACACAGAAAGAGGGAGTAATAGTTTGTAAACCGAAGGGGGATAGGCCTAAGGAGTTCATAAAAAACTGGAGACCTATTTCCTTATTAAACGTAATATATAAAATTGCTTCATCGTGCATTGCTAACAGACTTAAGTTAGTGTTACCTTCTATTATTAATGAAGACCAGACTGGTTTTATGCGGGATAGATATATAGGTGACAACATTCGTTTAATTTATGATATTATCGATTATTTACAAATACATAATAAACCTGGCCTTCTTCTTTGCCTAGCCTTCGAAAAAGCCTTTGATTCTTTAAGTTGGAATTTTATGTTTAAAGTGCTAAATGCTTTTGGATGTGGTCCTGACTTCTGTAAATGGATTGCTACCTTCTATTATAACATTAAATCCGCAGTAACTGTGAATGGAGATCTAACGTCATGGTTTCATGTGAAGAGGGGCTGTAGACAAGGAGACCCAATTTCATGTTATTTATTTATTATGTGTGTAGAAATTTTGGCAGTTATGATTAAGCAAAATAAAGAAATAAAAGGGATAAAAATTAATAATAACGAAAGTAAAATTTCGGAATATGCAGATAATACTGAAATAATGTTAGAAAGAGAGGAAAATTCATTTAGACATTCGATAAGTACTCTTGAACGTTTTGGCTCTTTTTCTGGCTTAGTTTTAAATAAAGACAAGAGTAGCACAATCTGGTTAGGTAGTAATAAGAATTCTCGTATTGTTTACATGCCCCATCTGCGCATGGAATGGAACCCAGAGACATTTAAAATACTTGGAATTATTTTTACAAATGACTTAAAAGACTGTGTTAAATTAAATTTTGAAGCAAAATTTCTAGAAATTAAGATACTATGTAAGATATGGTTAAAACGTCAGTTAACGCCAGTTGGTCGGGTTGCTGTGCTAAAATCGTTGATCTTGTCAAAGCTTGTGTATTTGCTGTATTTGTTGATCTTGTCAAAGCTTGCTGTTATTGACTAATCCACCAGACGATATTGTCAATTCTATTCAAAAAAGTATTTTTACATTTGTTTGGAATAATAAAAATGCTAAGATTTCTAAAAAGTCCTCAATGAAAAGTATCTCTGAAGGAGGTATTGGCATTCCAGATGTACGCCATTATATGAACGCAATAAAATTAACTTGGATCAGAAAGTTGACGAAGACTAAACATAAATGGAAAATTATAATTGAAATTGTAAATGAAAAGGCATTATTAATTAATAAGCTTGTAGAAATCAGAAACAAAATACACAAAAAACACCAAGAAAAATATAAAAGCAAAGACTTTCGGGCTACGCCCTTCTTCAGTGATGAAAAATAAATAAAACATGAGGTCAGTGATGATGATATTATTATTATTAATAAGCTTGGTAACAAATTGTGTATGGAAGAAAATTGTAATCCATTCTGGTATGATGTTCTTAAGGCGTATGAAATTCTGGGAGATAAAATTAGACTTGACTGTGCTGGGGAAATTTTGTCGGAGCCATTATTTTGTAATAATAATATTTTAGTTGAAGATTTTTTTAATCAACGACAGATATTTTATAATTAAAAAATGCATGACAGACTGCTTCATTTATCCGAAACTGTGTAAATTCGTAATCGTAAGAGAGAGAGAGAGAGAGAGAGAGAGAGAGAGAGAGAGACAGACAGACAGACAGACAGACAGACAGACAGACAGACAGACAGAGAAGGGGGGAGGAGAGAGCGAGAGAAAGAGAGACAGACAGACAGAGAGACAGAGAAGGGGGAGGAGATAGCTCTGTCATTCAATCAATTAATCACAATAAAGCACAATAACAAAATGTTTCACTAATAGTGTGAATTTAATTTATATCAGGTGCCCCCTCCCACCCAACCCTCTCACCTCCCACATCACAGGCTTGATAACATCAGTCACTTCATGATCAACGGGTATTTTTTCTCTCATGTCTCAGTTACAGATTCTCCAGAAGAAGTTAAATCTTTCTGACGAAGTGATATAATATCTGTCATAATACTGCATTCATGCCGTTATGCTTGGCATGTATTATTATTATTATTATTATTATTATTATTATTATTATTATTATTATTATTATTATTATTATTATAGAACACAAAATAAGACAAAGACAAACTTTTTTTCCAGCTGTCAAACAAGACAACTTAACTGGGCAGTTAAAGCATTTGGGGTAGCATGTACATCTTGATTTTAAATGTCTAGATCACTGGCTTACATACCAGTGGTGGAGGATTGGGGATTTGAAATACAGCATTCCACACCAGCCTCTTCCTTTCTTGGGGGCAATTGAACTGACAAGTCTCGAAATGATCAATACAGAACTTGCAGCCTTTTTTGTTGAAATCCTCAAGTTCAAGGCCTTTCCTGCATTTTCGCCTGCAAAGCTGGATCCACTTTTTGCATCTGTTGATGGAAAATAATTAATTAATCTAACAGAACAATAAGAACCTAGACTACAACATTCCGCGCAATATAGATCTAATGTGCAGATATTCAGAGATCAGAACAAGGACTGAGTATCTACATTACATTTGTTTCCGTTTACACTCAAACACAAAGGGATTACAACAGATCAAGGATAATTTTTGTGCGTAGTATTTGATTACGAGGAGAAAACATAGTGTAATTTAACTTAATGAAGCCAAACTGCCAATCTGACAACATCTACTTTTGAAATGTAAGCACAAATATAATAGTCAAACAACCTAGAAACAACGTAAACAGTGAGCGACCTGTTGAACGTAAACTGTCAGCAAGCAAACTGTTTTGGTAGTAGCACAGAATAGATATAACAGGAAGCCTCTCCCAGATTGTTTTAGCAATACTGCAGCGGTCTTGGTTTAGGCCTATATAAACACACAAAAAAGAAGTTTTTCGATTGCAATTTACCTTTCTTTGTCTCTTGGAAACTTGAAAAAGAACTTGCCATCACAACTTTTCTTGTATCTGGCATTACGGCAATTGATGGCTATGCAAAAGTCACCGCCCTGTTCCATTCGGTCGCCTTGTTTTCTTTTTGCCACGAGCCATTGTCAGCATGTCGACAAGGGCGCGTAACTGGTATCTTCCGTCTCGCGGTTCTGTACTAAGTTCCCCCTCTTTCTATAATTAAGCTCTTTGGTAGTAGTAGTAGTAGTAGTAGTAGTAGTAGTAGTAGTAGTAGTAGTAGTAGTAGTAGTAGTATTGTAGTTAATGATGATAATGTTGTTGTTGTTGTTGTTGTTGTTGTTGATCTTCTTCTTCTTCTTCTTATTATTATTATTATTATTATTATTATTAGTATTATGAACATTATTATTATGAACATTGTTATTATTATTTTTATTATTATTATTATTATTATTATTATTATTATTATTATTATTATTATTATTATTATTATTACGAACATTATATTTTACATCATCATGATCATCTTCTTTATCATGATCATCTTGATCATTATTGTTATTATTATTATTATTATTATTATTATTATTATTAAAATTCCTAACAGTGTTATATATTTTTGTTATAGCGCAATTGTGCAGAACGTAGCGAAGAATGTGATCCGATGGCGACGGAAGGACTGCAACATTGTTGTGACAACCTCAAGTGTTTTCGATATAACCCACGTAGTAAGACTTGTCAGCTGTCTTAAGTGATCATAATCACTAATAACATGGCATCATGATCTGTAAGAAGACTTGAGTCTTGCATTACTGTGTTTTTTTTTCTTTAGTTTTTTTGTTTGGACGGCGGGGTGGTGGTGGTGGGGGGGGGGGGTGAGAAAGGGAGACGGGGAGGGGGAGGCGTGAAGGTGGTGGTGGTGTAGGGAATATTTTTTCACAGATCCGGAAAGACCTTGAATTATATCAGTTAATTAATTAATTAACAAATAAATAAATTTCAATGTTATTCATCAGATTAACTTAGGCTGTTCTTACGAGTCGTGCCTTTTACCTGGAAATAAAACAGCTTCATTACAGTTGATTAATAAAATTGTCAACATTTGTAATTTTGTTCTAAAAGTGAGTTACAATGTTGTAGGTGAAAAAATACAATCTGGAACATCTAGTGACGATGTTTTAGTCCAGCGCGTTGATGCATTTGATTGATTGATTTATTGTTGCTTTAGGTCCAGCGGACTCTTCCGAGCCAAATCAGGACCGGACAACCCCCGATCCGCATAAAAGATCTGTTGAAACAACCCCAGTGGGAAAATTGAATGCCCTCCACCGGCCAGTCACTTTACAATAAAGACATCCCACGCGAGGGACGGCTGAGGGTTGACCTCAACTACGCGAACTCCCCGATTACAAAAACAAAATAGAATACAAACATCATTATAAATCATCAACAAAAAACATACATATAAAATGCCTATAGTGCTAAATAGTACATTCATAGGAAGCCCTAGTGACCACCCGGCAGAAAGCGTCCAACACTCCCAAGCTGATCCAACAGACCTCATACACAAACAAGGAGTCTTGTCCAGGAAGAGTTTTCAAGAAAAAAGGTAGGTCATTGATCTAGCGAAGAAGAAGATAGTATAGCAGAGTGGTAGGACAGATCGGGAATGGGAAAGAGCAAATGAGGAAGACAGCGACAGTGGGAATTTAAAGCACTAAATTTCCAGAAAGTGGGGATACTATTTATACTGAAACCCCCGGCACTCCAACGGGGGGAACTGTTGCCGCAGTTAATTTGTCATGCCTACAAAGGCAAGACAGGTTTTGTTGATGCATTTGTCTGTCACTCTGTCTCTCTTATTTTGTCTCTCTCTTTGTATGTCACTCACTTTCTCTGTCTGTCTCTCTTTCTGTCTTTCTGTCTCTCTTTTTCTGTCTTTCTGTTTCTCTCTTTCTCTGTCTCTCTCTCTGTCTCTCTCTTTCTCTGTCTGTTTCTCTCTTTCTCTGTCTCTCTGCCTCTTTCTTTTTATCTGTCTCTCTTTGTCTCTGTCTCCGTCTTGGCCTCTGTCTGACTCTCTCTCTCTCTCTCTCTCTCTCTCTCTCTCTCTCTCTCTCTCTCTCTCTCTCTCTGTACTAAGAATTCACTCTTGCCAAAGCCCAATGTCCCCAAAGGGAAACATGTCAAATTCCAACCAACGCCCAATGTCCTCTTTGGGAGAAGTGCCAAATTCTCTCTTTGGCAATTGTTTTCACACAAAAAGTTTATTTTTCCATTATACAGACTCCATTTCAACATAAATATCCACAAAGTCAAATCCAACTGTAAAATGTAATGACTGCCAAGTGCCGAACCAGGACCACCGATGGACACAATAGCCTGTTGGCGGGCAAAGACCTAGTGGCACCAAGGTCGTTCCGAAGTTTAACAGATCAGAAAGTCAAGTCCAACAGTAAAATGTAATATCCCAAGGACACACAGTACAGCGTAACAGGTCCTTTTAAAATTAACAATCATTGATTGTTCTACAAGGATAAAACGCATTAACAAAAATAACCCTCCTTTATATAAATCGATCCATTCGTTTGCTTGTGCACCTATAGATAGCAACAAGGTTGATTTTAATGACAGTTCCCCAGCAAAGGCGCCTCGGGCGGCTTGATTAATTTCCTGTATCAGCCAGCGCCTTGAGCAGCTCTAAAGCTAAACAAAATGCGCGAAATAGGAACGATTTTTTTACAAAGTTAAAAATAAATCGTCGTAGGATTAATTTTGTGGAAAATTACGACCTTGTGAATGACGTAGTCTTGGGTGTTTTGTGGCTGCAGAAATGAGAGATCTTTGAACTGGTTATGACCTCGCGGAGAACATGAACTCTTTGTCGTGGGTACGACCTCGTTAATGACACAAGGTCTTGGACCCGAGTTCAAAATCTCGAAAAGAAATGCGAGGTGACGTAAGGAGAAAAAAGAAATGCGAGGTGACGTAAGGAGAAAAAAGAAATGCGAGGTGACGTAAGGAGAAAAAAGAAATGCCAGGTGACGTAAGGAGAAAAAAGAAATTCGAGGTGACGTAAGGAGAAAAAAGAAATGCGAGGTGACGTAAGGAGAAAAAGGAAATGCCAGGTGACGTAAGGAGAAAAAGGAAATGCGAGGTGACGTAAGGAGAAAAAAGAAATGCCAGGTGACGTAAGGAGAAAAAGGAAATGCCAGGTGACGTAAGGAGAAAAAAGAAATGCCAGGTGACGTAAGGAGAAAAAAGAAATGCCAGGTGACGTAAGGAGAAAAAGGAAATGCCAGGTGACGTAAGGAGAAAAAAGAAATGCCAGGTGACGTAAGGAGAAAAAAGAAATGCCAGGTGACGTAAGGAGAAAAAAGAAATGCCAGGTGACGTAAAAGGAAAAAAGAAATGCCAGGTGACGTAAGGAGAAAAAAGAAATGCCAAGTGACGTAAGGAGAAAAAAGAAATGCCAGGTGACGTAAGGAGAAAAAAGAAGAAAAAGAAGAATGGGGGAAGAGGGTGGGGAAGAAGAAGAAGAACAACAACAACAATGACAACAGCGACAACAATAACAACAACAACGACAATGACGACAACAACTACTACTACAATAATAACAACAACAAATGTAATAAAATAATTTAGAATAACATCGTTATGCCCCTTTTGGGTCAGGAAGTGAGCAAGGCATTCTGGACTATAATGTACACATTTGTAATTGTGTTGGAAAAGTGAGATATAATCTGGTAGATTTTAAAAAAAGAGAATAAAAAAACAACTAAAACTGCTCAACGACGATGTTAGTCTAGCATGTATTATATAATGCAAGACTTAAGTTTTAGCACAGAAATGTTAGTCACGTATTGTAGTTAATGATGATAAAGTTGATATTGTTGTTTTTCTTCTTATTATTATTATCCTCATTATCATTATCATTATTGCAATTATTATTATTATTAATTATTATCATTATTATTATTATGAACATTATTATTATTATTAACATTGTTATTGTTATTATTATTATTATTAAAGCCCCAGTTGAAAACCTGTCTTGCCTTTGTAGGCATGACTAATTCACTGCGGCAACAGTTCCCCCCGTTGGAGTGCCGGGGGTTTCAGTATAAATAGTATCCCCACTTTCTGGAAATTTAGTGCTTTAAATTCCCACTGTCGCTGTCTTCATCATTTGCTCTTTCCCATTCCTGATCTGTCCTATCACTCTGCTATACTTTCTTCTTCTTCGCTAGATCAATGACCTACCTTTTTTCTTGAAAACTCTTCCTGGACAAGGCTCCTTGTTTGTGTATGAGGTCTGTTGGATCAGCTTGGGAGTGTTGGACGCTTTCTGCCGGGTGGTCACTAGGGCTTCCTATGATTGTATTATTTCGCACTATAGGCATTTTATATGTATGTGTTTTTTTGATGATTTATAATGATGGTTGTATTCTATTTTGTTTTTGTAACCGGGGTGTTCGCGTAGTTGAGGTCAACCCTCAGCCGTCCCCCGCGTGGGATGTCTTTATTGTAAAGTGACTGGCCGGTGGAGGGCATTCAATTTTCCCACTAGGGTTGTTTCGGCAGATCTTTTATGCGGATCGGGGGTTGTCCGGTCCTGATTTGGCTCGGAAGAGTCCGCTGGACCTAAAGCAACAATAAATCAATCAATCAATTATTATTATTATTATTATTATTATTATTATTATTATTATTATTATTATTATTATTATTATTAATATTATTATTATTATTTGTATGAACATTATTATTAGTATTATTATTATGAACATTATATTTAACATCATCATTATCATCTTTATCATGATCATCTTTATTATTATTATTATTATCATCATTGGTTTATTTTTTATTCCTAACAGTATTATACATTTTTGTTAAAGCGAAAATGTAACGGACCTAACTGGAGGTGTAGTCCGGTTGAGTACGATGGATTCCTACCTTGTTGTCACAAATACAAGTGTTTACCAACTATAAAAAAGGACAAAATGAAATGTACTTAGTTACCATAATCACTAATAACATTGTATTATCCTGACCTGTAAGAAGACTTGAGTCTTGCGTTAGAGTGTTTTTTCTTTACTTTTTTTAGGAGGTGGGGGTGGGAGTGGGTTGGTGTAGGGAATATTTTTCCCATATCTGAAAAGACCTTGATTTATATCAATAAATTCATTAAATAACAAATACATAAATTTCAATGTTATTCATCAGATTAATTTAGGCTGTTCTTACGAGTCGTGCCTTTACCTGGAAATATAACAGTTTCATTATAGATGATTAATAAAATTGTCAACATTTGTAATTTTGTTCTAAAAGTGAGTTACAATGTTGTAGATGAAAAAATACAATCTGGAACACTCCATGACGATGTTTTAGTCCTGCGCTGTGTAGGTATGCATTTGTCTGTCTCTCTCTTTCTCTTTCTCTATCTCTCTCTTTTTTTCTGTCTCTCTCTTTCTCTGTGTCTGTCTCTCTCTTTCTCTGTCGTTCTGTCTCTCTTTCTCTGTCTTTCTGTCGCTCTCTTTCTCTGTCTGTCTCTTTCTTTCTCTGTATTTATGTCTCTCTTTCTCTGTCTGTCTCTTTCTTTCTCTGTCTTTCTGTCTTTCTGTCTCTCTTTTTGTCTCTCTTTTTCTCTGTCTCTCCCTTTTTCCTCTGTCTCTCTCTGTCTCTGTCTCCGTCTCTGCCTCTCTGTCTCTTTGTCTCTGTCTCCGTCGATATTTGCCTCTATCTCCATTTCTCTCTCAATCTCTCTTTCTCGCTCTCTCTGTACTAAGTCTTAGTAAGAATTCACTCTTGCCAAAACTCAATGTCCCCCATGGGAAACATGTCAAATTCCAAACAAAGCCTAATGTCCTCTGTGAGGGCAAGGCCAAATTCTCACTTTGATAATGTTTCTCCCCCAATAAGGTTTATTTTTCCATTATACGGACTCCATTTCAACACAAACATCCATG
This sequence comes from Oncomelania hupensis, assembly GCA_036898135.1. NCBI lineage: Eukaryota > Metazoa > Mollusca > Gastropoda > Littorinimorpha > Pomatiopsidae > Oncomelania > Oncomelania hupensis. The sequence continues at coordinate 68,968,412 of CM072517.1, forward strand.
TTTATTTTTTTATTTGTGTAATTAAAACCTGAGCCTCACTGGGCTAAACTGAATTACTCTAGACTGAATTAGAATAAATGTCTATTTTCAATTCAATTCAATTCAACAAATCTTTATTACCTCTCACAAGGATCTATGACAGGCACTTGATCACTAAAATAAAACAAAATAAAAATTAAAATAGAAGTAAAAAATTAAAACTAATGCAATATTTGTTTAAATTTTTACAACATGTAGGATACGATTATATATGAACACACAAATACACACCCACACTATTAATTTATGTAGTAAATTATGTAATGAAATGTAAAACAAATTCTCACAGAAGAGGCTGTTTCCATCTAATCACAAATACAGCCAGGGTACAGTTATCACAGAGTGTCCCCCGTTGGGGTGCCGGGGGTTTCAGTATAAATAGTATCCCCACTTTCTGGAAATTTAGTGCTTTAAATTCCCACTGTCGCTGTCTTTCTCATTTGCTCTTTCTCATTCCTGCTCTGATCTATCAATCTGCTATACTATCGTCTTCTTCGCTAGACCAGTCTCCTACCTTTTTTCTTGAAAACTCTTCCGGGACAAGACTCCTTGTTTGTGTATGAGGTCTGTTGGATCAGCTTGGGAATATTGGACGCTTTCTGCCAGGTGGTCACTAGGGCTTCCTATGATGTTATTATTTAGCAATGTAGGCATTTTATATGTATGTGTTTTGTTGATAATTTATAATGATGTTTGTATTCTATTTTGTTTTTGTAAACGGGAGTTCGATAAGTTGGGGTGAAGCCTCAGCCGTCCCCTGCGTGGGATGTCTTTATTGTAAAGTGACTGGCTGGTGGAGAGCTTTCGGTTTTACCACTAGGGTTGTTTCAGCAGATCTTTTATGCGGATCAGGGGTTGTCTGGTCCTGATTTGGCTCGGAAGAGTCCGCTTGACCTAAAGCAATAATAATGTAATGTAATTATCACAGAGAGACATTACACAAAGAGGTTTACGAGCAAGATATCACTGTCCCATAAAACAATGAAATTAAAGTTAAACTGTACTTACGACCAACATTTGAACACATTTAGAATTCAATTTAAAAACGATATATTATGGAGCAGTGATAGTGTGGGTCCTATCCTATCCTATCCTGTCCCATAACCCGAAGGTCGTAGGGGCACCACAGATGATCGTTTAACCAGCATACTCCATCTTTCTCTGTCCTCAGCAGCCCTCATGGCTTCGCTCAGTGTCAAACCAGTCCACTCTCGAATGTTGTCCTCCCACCTCTTTTTCGGTCTCCCCCTTCTTCTACCTCCTTGCACTGTGCCTTGCAGAATGGTCTTTGCAAGGCCTGATGATCTGGTGACGTGGCCATACCATCGGAGTTTCCGTTTCTTCACCACTGTGAGCAGGTCATCGTGTTGTCCAATGGCTTGTGTGATGGTCTGTCGGACTTCGTCGTTGGTGATGTGTTGGGTATAGGAAATGCACAGAAGTCTTCTGTAGCACCTCATCTCCATGCTTTGTATTCTTCGTTGGAGATCTGCTGTGAGGGTCCATGCTTCGCAAGCATATAGGAAGATGGAGATGACCAGAGAGCGCAGCAGTCTTACTTTGGAATGTAGACTGATGGTTCTGTCTTTCCAAATGGGCTTCAACCTTGTCAGGGCAGCAGTTGTTTGTGCGATCCTGGAGAGGACTTCCTGTCGAGACCCATTGTCTGACACAATGGCTCCTAAATATTTGAAGCTGTGCACTGTGTTGAGGGATTGGCCTTGTACTTTGATGTCCGTGTTGATGCCATTGGTGTTGTTGGTCATCATTTTGGTCTTCTCTGCACTTATTTCCATTCCATAAGCTCTGGAGGTGGTGTCAAGCCTCTGTACAAGCTGTTCAAGTTCTTGTTCCTCTCCAGCCAATCCATCAATATCATCCGCAAAACGAAGATTGGAGATTGGGTGTTTATTGTATATGTTTATTATAAATGTTGATTGGTTTTGATTATGGATTTAAAGTGATTGTTTTTTCCACTAGATACTTTACATATTCTCTCTCTCTCTCTCTCTCTCTCTCTCTCTCTCTCTCTCTCTCTCTCTCTCTCTCTATATATATATATATATATATATATATATATATATATATATATATATGTGTGTGTGTGTGAGTGTTGTGTGTATGATATTATGTGGTGTGTGTTGAGTGTGTTGTCTATATGTGTGTGTTGTGTGTGTGGTATGTATGTGTATGTGTAGTGTGTGTGTGGTATATTATGTGTGTATGTGTTGTGTGGGATATTATATGTGTGTGTGTTGTAGTATGTGTGTGTTGGTTGTGGTAGTATAGATATTACATGTGTGTGTGTTGTGTGTGTGTGTGTGTGTGGTTTTTATAATAGAGTTATAATAGAGTTGTATTCATGTTCACTTAGTATATATGTGTGTTATGAATTATAGTCATGAATTATAGTAATAGGTAAAACGCTTGTACATTTTCACACTGACATTGTAATGCCCTGAAGAAGGTTATTAAAACCGAAAATTTGGCAATTCAAATTGAGTGGATAACATGTTGTCGTTTTAAAAGTGTTTTATGTTATGTGCTATTCGTCTTTTATTAGAAGACAAACATACGACTTTGTGGTGGTGTGGTGCAAGCAGCTGGGTTGATGATATAATAATTTCATTACCTTTTGACTGGACGTCTACCCTTGTTGGCCCCCTACTGCTGTTATCAACGTTTCCTCAATTCAAGAGTCAGAAGTCCGCATGGAAAAGATTCAGTTGCGGTTTGAAAAATCTACATTGCGTACAAAATTTCTGCGAGAATGCATCGACAAGAAAGTGTTGCCGAAAGGTGTGAGACTGAAACTTCATTTGGCATTAGATGTAGATTCGTCAAAGGTAGAGGTACTGAAAAATATTTTGGAAGTAGCAAGTACGGAAGTATTGATGTCGGTGCATGATACTGCTGTGGATATGGCAGCGAGATGTGAGAGGGAACTGGAGAGAGAGAGGAATAGATGGTCTCAGGTGCACGGAGAACTGTATTGTAACAGACGTGTAGGATGTATTAGAAAGAAGAATAAGGAATTAATTACTAATATAAAAAATCGCATAATGTGAAGTTGTTGAGATTGGAGAAAGAAGCAGCCATCAAGAAAAGCTGTGTAGGTGACAGTCAGAATCTGGGAATGTTTGAAGGATCTAGGAAAATTGTAGCATGTCAATTTAGAATTAAAGAAGATAATCCTTATAGTATCAATGGTATTCATAAAAACAGACCTCATAGAAAAAAACGAAGAGGAAAGGTAGTTTGGAGACCAAAGAAGATAGGGAGACAGAAAGTGCAGATATCAGAAGAAGAACTAAAACTAAGAGATCCCATTGTTCTTGCAGAGGGTATAGAGTTGACTCCTGAGCAAGTAGAAGTATGCAGATTGGCAGATTGTTTTGTTCCAACTCCAAAGTCACCTATCGATGTTTGTGATCAGATGTTAGGTACGCATGCTTGGGCAGAAAGGTTACGATGGCATCGATTTTTTGAATTACAGAAGAGAAAGGGAAAAGTTGTTGGAAGTTTGAGTGATGTCAATAACGAAAAACCAGACAGTGAAGATGAATTTGTAAAATTGCCTTCGTATAAACCTACTGAGAAAGCCGCACCGAAGGGTGATCCTGCTTTGGAAACTTTCATCTCGAAATGCACCGATGAGTTTTTAGACATAAAAAATAGTCGTAAAATTAGGGACAACATGACGTGTGGTCAAAGAAAGGCGCTGCAAGAATTGAAGATGTTGCCAGTCACAAAAGGTGTGGCGTGTAGGCACGCGGATAAATCAGGAATAACAGTGATTACGTCTCTTAAGGCTGATAATGAGAAGATTCGTCAGGATTTATTGGATGCAAATCAGTTCGATGTGCTCAATGAAGATCCAACAAACACTGTGATAAAAGAAGTAGTTAAATGGGCAGATAAATGGAAAAAGAAAGGCGAGTTGACAGATGATGTTGTGACATTTATTTCTAACATAAAAGACACTCATCCAGCAAAATGTAAACCATTAGTAAAGACACACAAGCCAGCGCCATATCCCTACAGGTTGTTACTGTCAGGATGTGGTACTCCAACTCAACCATTATCGAAGTTTATTCAGTTGACAATTAGTCATTTGACTAGCCAGTTACCTTATCAGATAGTTGACACCAAAGCATTTTTGCACAAACTTGAGATCATCAAAGAGAAAATGACGCCGCTTCACAAATCAGCAGGTTTTGCAGTCTGTGATGTAATATCATTGTATCCCAGCGTTGACAACAACATGGGGATCCCTGCAGTTAAAAAGATGATCACAAAATACCCATCTCCGTTAGAGGTATCTCCGCAATGTGTAACAGAAGGTCTGAAAATAGCATTAAACAATAATTTATGCATGCATGAAGATGGAGAGGGCGTGATCATTTATGCAACTCCAAATAAAGGCACAGCAATGGGTCCTTGCCATGCACCAGATTATGTTGACATATTTATGGGTGAATTGGACAGGAAGTTGGTAGATAAGTCACCAATTCCTTTGTTAACATCATTGTTATCTGATGAGAAGTTAAAACAGGAACTACAGTACTTGAATTGGAGTAGGTACAGAGATGATGGGATTACCATATTACCTGACGTCCAGGATGTGGTCAAATTCCAGGAACATCTACAGTTGTTGCATCCTCAGAATATTCGCTGGACGGTATCATGTGGCAAAGAAGTAGACTATCTTGATGTAAAGGTTAAAATTACAGAAGAAGGAATGATAGAGACAGATGTATTTTCAAAAAACTCACACAGCTACCTGCCCCCTCATTCTTGCCATCCACCTTCAGTTTTTAAGGGATTGGCAATAGGTATGGGTAGAAGATTGAGAATGATTTGTTTAAATGATGAAATACTACAACTAAGGATAAAGGAATATGCCCGTTATTTGGTTATCTCGGGATGGGAGGAGCGTAGGGCTCTTGAAGACTTGAAACAAGGTGCGAGCAAACCTAGAGAGCAAATTTTGAAGCTTGAGAGTAGGAAAATGAAGAAGGAAGGTAAGAAGATTGCTTGGGTTACGAAGTATGACCCGAGAGTACCTAACAAAGGGAAAATCATTCAGAATAATCTCCGGTTATTATACAAGAACCCTCAAAACAGACTATTGTTCCCTAAAAAGTGTTTGATAGGTGCAGATAGAAGAAGAACAAACCTGGGTGAAATCTATAAACCAACAGTTCCCCGTAGTCAGGTCCTGCATGGGCCATGTGAACAAGGGGGATTTTTTCCATGTTCGAGGAAGTGTGATACTTGTGCGCATTCGAAGCAAGTCCGGCAGTTTGTTTCACCTTGGGATAATAGGCGTTGGACAATAAAACAACATCTGACGTGTAGTACTCCCAACACAGTGTATGTGGTATTGTGTAATGAACACAAGGATTTTATTTACAGTGGGTCAACGGTAAATTTGAAATCGAGGTGGGCTGGACACAAAAGTGATGCCAAGACTGGAAAATCCCAAAAGTGTAGGGTAGCACGGCATTGCAATTCCCTTCCTCATCCGGAAGATCCAACCTTGTCTTATTTGATAATATTTGGGATTGAGGGTGTTCAGCAAGAAGAAGAGCTGCTACAGAGAGAGATTTTTTGGCAGGCTAACTTGGGCACATTGCTTAGTGGGGGTAATGAGAGGCGGGATTTTGGAGTGTTGTTGAGAAGTAGGATTCATTACCAGGATTAAAGACTGTGTTAAACTGGATATTTAGTGTTATAAAGAACGTTATGTATATCCTTAAGTTTAGTATACTTAAGTAGGATAGGTTGATTGTATTTAGAATGTGCATGGTCTGTGTGTGTGAGTGTGTGTGTGTGTGTGGGTGTGTGTGTGTGTGGTTTGTAAAACTTTGGTAGTAGCTGTATGTATTTATTATAGATCTTGTTCTGTATGTGTAAGTGTTAGTTATGTGATTATGGAGCAGTGGTAGTGTAGGTGTTTATTGAAAATGTTTATTATAAATGTTGATTGGTTTTGATTATGGATTTAAAGTGATTGTTTTTCCACTAGATACTTTACATATTCTCTCTACATATATATGTATATATATATATATATATGTATATATATATATGTATATATATATATATATATATATACATATATATATATATATACATATATATATATATATATATATATATATATATATATATATATATATATATATATATATATATATATATATATATATATATATATATATATATATATATATATATATATGTGTGTGTGTGTGCGGGTGGTGTGTGTATATTATGTGTGTGTGTTGAGTGTGTTATCGGTGTGTGTGTGTGTGTGTGTGTGTGTGTGTGTGTGTGTGTGTGTGTGTTTAAACTTTTTTTTTTAAAACTTTGATAGTAGTTTTGTTGAGCTGTATTTATTATAGATCTTATTCTGTATGTGTAAGTGTTGGTTATGTGATTATGGAGCAGTGATAGTGTGGGTGTTTATTGTATATGTTTATTATCAATGTTGATTGGTTTTGATTATGGATTTAAAGTGATTGTTTTTTCCACTAGATACTTTACATATTCTCTCTCTCTCTCTCTCTCTCTCTCTCTATATATATATATATATATATATATATGTGTGTGTGTGTGAATGTTGTGTGTATGATATTATGTGGTGTGTGTTGAGTGTGTTGTCTATATGTGTGTGTTGTGTGTGTGGTATGTATGTGTATGTGTAGTGTGTGTGTGGTATATTATGTGTGTATGTGTTGTGTGGGATATTATATGTGTGTGTGTTGTAGTATGTGTGTGTTGGTTGTGGTAGTATAGATATTACATGTGTGTGTGTGTTGTGTGTGTGTGTGTGTGTGTGTGGTTTTTATAATAGAGTTATAATAGAGTTGTATTCATGTTCACTTAGTATATATGTGTGTTATGAATTATAGTCATGAATTATAGTAATAGGTAAAACGCTTGCACATTTTCACACTGACATTGTAATGCCCTGAAGAAGGTTATTAAAACCGAAAATTTGGCAATTCAAATTGAGTGGATAACATGTTGTCGTTTTAAAAGTGTTTTATGTTATGTATATATATATATTATATATTCAATATTCAGAATTCAATTTAAAAACGATATATATATATATATAGATAGATATATATATAGATATATATATATACTACTCAACATAATTGAAGGGCCACTCTCATATTTCATTTAGTTTAATTATTTTTTGCTGCTATCAATAATATCGCTTATATTGCTTATTTCAAAACTTATCCTGTACAGTAACATTCAAGACAATCTTATTCTGACAAGTAATCCCATGTGTGAGTTTTGAACTTTCTGCACGGAGTTGAAAAACAAACCCATTTTTTACAAACAAATGACCCTAATTTACTGTTGTCTTGCTAATAAAGCAAAATTTTCAACATTAAAAAATGATTTGCATCTCTTTTGTTTTGCCGACATAAAGCTCCATCGAACCAGGTGACGAAGTTAACCATACCCCTCTCAAAGCTTGTGGCCGAGTCGGAAGTGTCCACTATTGCGGCATCGTCTGAAAAATTTATGATCTGCGAATCATCACTGGAGCTCCTACAATCATTGGTATAGAGAGTAAAAATAAACGGTGAAATAACTGTCGCCTGGGGTGTACCGTTGTTGATAGACTTGGTTGATGACAAACAGGAAGAAGAAGAAGAAGAGTAGGACCTTACACAAACAACTTGCGTACGGTTGCTAAGAAAGTCAGAGATCCAGAGGGTCAGGTACAGATTTATATTCATATTTTGGAGTTTGCTTACAAGGAGATGGGTTTGAACAGTGTTGAACGCGGAGGAGAAATCTGCGAAGAGGATCCTAACATAGAATTCCAAATGAGAGTGAGCAAACTGAAGCAGGGAGATAACTGCGTCTTCAACAGCTCTGTTCTGCAGATACGCGTATTGAAGAGGGTCAAGCGCAGGTTTCGCCTGCTGTTTCAGCATGCCCAGCAATATCCGTTCAAAACATTTAATTAGTACTGAGGTTAGTGCTATTGTTCTATAGTCGTTCAGGCGGGAGGGGTTGGGTTTCTCCCTCAGTCCCCTCCATGCATCCCCGACCGACCCCGAAACAAACTTCCCCTCCACTTTGTCTTCTGTTACACTCATTCGATGTTGGTGTTTTTCTATCAGTATTTGATTCAGCCCCGATGCTTGAAATCCTGATAGGTGTAACTCTGATTCGTTTATCCACGCAACCCGTTCAATCAGCATACACGTCTGTCGCGAAACGAAACGCTCGCGAGTATTTTATTTTCCAAGTGCAAATTGTTATATAGAGTGCCTGTGGTAGATTTAGAAATATGACGTCAATTTTGCTACGTGTCAATCGCCATTTTTTGTATTCCTGGAAAAGAATAAAATGGACGATTTTTATCGATAATTCTTTTGTAAGAAAGATTGTGATTAATGCCAATAATAAAATTTTAGGGAAAGCAAAGAGGTTGTGAACTATTAATTTTATAAAATATAATATTTGAAGTGATAGTTATTTTTTGCGTTGTGAAGTTTTCATTGGCTGTTATAATGATAAAAGTATGGTAGCCTTGGCGAAATGGAATTGAAGCGAAATCGGTTAGGAAAACTGTCTGAAGAATCAGTTGGGAGAAAGATCTAGACTGGACAGGGAGGATTCTACCCAAGCTCCGAGGCAACTTGTTTTGTGGGGTGCCAACGACGGTTTAGCTTGATGCTGAATGATGTCTGATGTGGTTGGGCCAGTAAATTGAGTTGTTCCTCAGCGTTTGATCAGCTTTAGCTGAATTCTGGGTAAATATTTTGATTTTTCTTCATTCAAGATAAATTTCCCAAGAAGATTGATAAGTGTGATAATTTGTTCATTGAATATAATTATGTATTTTCCAGAGGAGAAAAATAGTTTGTTCATTGAATGCATTTGTTTTCCAGAGAAGTGAGATAGTTTGTTCATTGAATGCATTTGTTTTCCAGAGGAGTAAGATAGTTTGTTCATTTGAATGCATTTGTTTTCCAGAGAAAGATAGTTGGTTCATCTGAATGCAGTTGGTTTTCAGGGGACTGATGTGTTGATTAATCGTAACATGTTTTTCCAAGCAGAGCCGGACCTGGAGGAGTTTAAGTTTGTATAAAAATAATTTTCATGCAAATATCTAAGACTAGTTTTGTTCGGCAGGTGTATTTTTGTGGTATTATTCGTCTTGGATTTCCGTGACGATGTCATCTTCGAGACTGCACTGGATTCTTCTCTGACGTCTTGTTCATGATCTGGGTGACTGACTCTACGATGGAACTGTACGTCAACGAGGGCTACAGAAGTCACTGGTGGGTCACGGACAGCCATTAGATCTAACGGCGACATCGACGTCAAGTTCCAGCTCTTATGAACTTTTCCTCCTACTCATCTTAACCCGGATTTCTTCATCTGTCAACATCTACGACGAGGACGAAAATCAAAAGCCAAGTTTAAAGAAAAGAACTATTTTCGGTAACCACGACGTAAAGTATCGCCAAATTATCGTTCTGATTTCGAAGGAAAAAAATGAACGGAATATAATAAAATAATCGAACTTGGAAAACGTGTTATGTGTTTGTGAAGTGTTGGAAGGAAATGGTGTACCTTAGTTTTTTTTATTGAAATAAAACCACGTTCTGGGGTAAGTCATGAAAGTCAAGGAAGTCCTTCATCAGTAGTGATCACCCAGTAACACCAGTTTTGTGACATTCTGGGTTCATCGTCCGGGATTAGAATTTTTGGGAAATTCTGGGGGTAACGAGCCATTCATTTTTTTAATGTCAGAGGTGCACCATTAATCCAATACTTTACAAATTCAACACTTCAGCGATTATGAAAACTTGCTTCAAGTTGTGGTTACCTTGATGTAATTGTTGCACGTCTGCATGAGCATGATTAGAGAGCAGTATAGGTAAAATATTGTTTTATGTTGTTGCTAGTCATTGCTTACATAAAATGTGCATTATATCTGCTAACATGTTAGTGCATCAATGGTTACATATTGTCTGAGAGCCCAGCTGTACAAGTATCTTCAGGGAAATCATCTCGTTTGAAATTATTTATTCTGGCGGTTGAGCAGTGAAGACCGGTATTATCCGTAGAAGGATTAAAGATATTTTGGGTATAAGTTTTACTTTTCCAAAATTTCAAACCTTTGATTGCAGAGTTTGCAATAGCTGTTGTACGTAGGTACTAGTGTTTTGGTCGAAGGTATACTTAGACTGAACAGTTTCTGCAACCTATGACGTTTATTATCCTGATGGAGTACGTAGGGTAAAGTATCGATCATAGCTTGAAAGTAAGTTTTCCAGCTTAAACTTTAAGTAAGTTGGATGTTCCGAAAACATTGTGTAGTTTCAGTGTTGTTCGAAGACAGGCTAGAGGTTATGTATTGATCGGTGAGGCGGTCAACCTAAATTAGCTCTGTGTTGCTTAGTCTGGTCAAACCTCTAACGAAGAATTGTTTCTAGTTGAGGGTCTAGAAGTCAGATTCGGTAGTGTCCGATTGACAGTTTAACCAATTGTGGTAATTGGTAGTGCTGGTTAGTAAATGTGGGTCTAGTTAGACGTTTTACTTAACCAGGAGACTAAGCGTAGATGATAATCTGGAAGGTAGTGGATTATCGTCGGTGATCGTGTTATTAGTGTATAACCGTTCACGTAAGGATAGCTGTGACAGAATAGCCGTTTGGGGCTAGAGCGCAGGCGTATCCGTTGTAAGTACTTTAACCTTTGGAAAGGTGAGTACGTTAGAGGCCTAAAAAGTCCGTGGTTTTATCTACCAGGGTTACGTGTAGTAAAGCAGGATTAGTTTAGGGAAAGTTTGGCTAGGAGGATGCCGAGGCAGCAACCAGTTCATAATTATGGAGATTGAGTCTCCGCTGCTAGCCTACAAGCAGGATGGGATCATCCTGGGTCTGACAGATAAGGATCTGGCAGAGTATGTGGAAAATAGAAGAAAGGAAGAGAAAGCAGAGAGGATCCGAAAGGAAGAGGAAGAGAAAGCAGAGAGGATCCGGAAGGAAAAGGAAGAGGAAGAGAAAGCAGAAAGGATAAGGCAGGAGCAACGTGAGGACCAGCTCCGACGGGAGGAACGAGAAGAACGCATTATGAGGGAAGAAAGGGAGGCCAAGGCAAAATTGGAACAAATGGCCATGCAGAACGAATTTGAGTTGAGAAGGGCGCAAGAGTGGACTGCAGATGATGGGGACCAAAATCAAAATTTTCATCCTGAGCCGAGGACAGCGAGGAGCTGTGTGAATGTGAATGTACCTTATTTGGATGATAAGGACGATGTAGAGGTCTACCTGAAACAGTTTGAGCGTATCGCTACGTTGTCAGGTTGGCACAAGGATGAGTGGGCGATAAGACTGTCTGGTCAATTACGAGGCCAATCGCGGCAGGTCTACACTGAGATGTCTGATGAGGAAATTATGGATTACGACATGGTCAAGGCTGCGATCATGAGGCGTTTCCAGCTGACCGCTGAAACATATCGGAAACGGTTCAAGGAATTCAAGCGGGGCAGTCATGAAGGCATCAGGGAGTGTAGAAACAGAATGGGGATGTATTTGGACAGATGGGTGGATTTGTCTGAGAAAGAAGGAAAATCAGGTGAGCTGAAAGATTTAATTCTCATGGACAAAATGTTGGAGATAGTGTCTCAAGAGGAGGCGAGATTTATTAGGGAAAGAAACCCTACGTGTGTGGACGAAGTGGTGGTCCATGCTCAAACGTATGAAGATGCGCAGAATGCTGGAGGTCCGATTGCAACGAGGCGGCCCATTGGACCCAGTGCTAGAATGGATAACCGTCCCAGGGTTAACCAGCAAACGCAGAATTCGAACATGGGACAACGACGTAGTGGAGGGGTGAGTGGTCAAGCGACAGGTCCTGGCAACGCGGGTGCGTCAGGAATGAACAAGACTCAGCAAAACTTCAAGGGATGTTTTCGATGCGGAGGCCCTCATTTGATGAGGGATTGCCAAAAGGCAAATGTGAATAGAAACAGACCAAATTCAAACCTAGCGTCAGCTGTTGTGAATGCGGTCAACGTGACCCAGGAACAAAAACCGTGTAATCGATGTAGATCTTAATATAAATGAAGCGATTGGAGTATTTAATAATTTTGTCAAGCAAAAAGCTGAGTGTATGAAGAGGAGACTGACGATGACGGAGGTGGGCTAGTTGTAGTATGGTTGGCAGTGTTGGCAGCGGATGGATGGTCGGTTGGTTGATTGGATGGTGTGGTGTGGTGTGGTCGGCTGGTTGGTTGGTGGTACGGTCCTCCCCCTCTTCCACGGTTATGGATCCGGGAAATCTCCCCAGGCAAGGGATCCGGGAAAGAGAAATCTGCAACATGCTGGAAGACCATACAGTATCCCGACTCCCATAACCTTACCTAACCAGGCAAGGTTCACACCATCAGAAAAATAAACAGTGCATCGTTTATTACGGTAAAAAACGCCCCTGCATCCAGCACTGCTGTCATCCTGCAAAGAATATTGGGGTAAACAAACGACTGTCTGCATCAATAATGATAAAAGAAAATAATAAATTCTCACCTCAAAAGATTATAGTAGTAGTAGTAGTAGTAGGACTAGAATAGTCCGTGAAGCCTTTATACGTCCCATCGTAGTTATCATTTGATATCGATTTCAGGTCAGGTTTTTAAGCATGTAATAAATTTACCTAAATTATTCATCAAAGCTTCTAAATAATACTAAATAATTATGTTGTTTTATAAAAGAGTATCCAATGAATGCATGTGTCACAGATAATCCAGGCCTACTATATTCCAAAAACCTAGACCTGCTTTTATTCTAATTGTTCTGTTCTGTCCTGACACAACTGTCACTTGCTCCTGACCTGACACTGCAATAATGTCCAGAAGTTTTACATAACACTTTGCTTAGTCAACTGAAAACTGCACACGCTGTAAACCAAACCTATCTCTGCCACAGAAATAGTATAATAATCATTTTAACAGCGCTCCGTTATTTGTGCATAAATAACGAATATAATAAACGCCAGTTTTCACAAAAACAGATATTCGCTAAGCTAGCGAGAAACCACAAACGTGTTACAACGTGTTTCTACTCTAGTAGACAGCCAAGAAGTGACGATTCTTACTGCGCTTTCGCAATCTATCGCTCACCTTTCTTCAAAACTTGCATTTTGCACGGACTTCACGTTAAAACTTAACACCCGAAATAGCCATGCTAAGCCATACTCTACAGTTATCAAACAGACAAACACGGGTTTATTGTATCACATAATTTATTTCCACAAACTTTTTACATAATATAATACATTGTCATTTTACATGTGACAAACAAATAAATAAATATCAATGTTATTCATCAGATTAAATTGGGCGGTTCTTATGAGTCGTGCCTTTTACCTGGAAATATAACAATTTCATTACAGTTTATTAATAAAATTGTCAACAGTTATAATTTTGTTCTAAAAGTGAGTTACAATGTTGTAGATGAAAAAATACAATCTGGAACACTCTGTGACGATGTTTTAGTCCTGCGCTGTGTATGTATGTATTTGTCTGTCTCTCTGTCTGTCTCTCTGTCTGTCTTTCTCTTTCTCTGTCTCTGTGTCTCTCTTTTTCTGCCTCTCTCTTTCTCTGTCTGTCTCCCTCTCTTTCTCTGTCTGTCTCTCTCTCTTTCTCTGTCTTCTCTCTCTTTGTCTGTCTCTCTGCCTCTCTCTTTTTCTGTCTCTCTCTGTCTGTCTCTTCCTTTGCCTCTGTCTCTCTCTCTCTCTCTTTCTCTCTCTCTGTGCGAAGAAGTCACTCTTGCCAAAGTCCAATGTCCCACATGGGAAACGTCAAATTCCAACCAAAGCCCAATGTCACATTTGAGGGCAGTGCCAAATTCTCACTTTGGCAATTGTTTTCACACAAATAGTTTATTTTGCCAGACTCCATTTCGACAGAAATATCCATATGTTTATTTTTTTTTTATTTGTGAAATTATATGCTTGGGCCTCAGGGGGTTAAACTGAATTACTCTAAACTGAATTAGAATGAATGTCTATTTACAGACTTACCTGAAAATACTTTGAAATAATCGGGAATGAGAACAAGCAAAAATGTCGGTCGGTCGGTTAGTCTGTCGGTCTGTTGGACGGTATATCTTACTGTCACTCTCTCTCTTTCTGTCATTCTTTAATGACGTTTTTGCCCAGTCAGTAAACTCGCCTGACTTAAAAAATTCAAAGTAAAATTTAAAAAAAAGAAAAACAACTTCTGACTTTTCTACAATGGTTGTAATTTCATCATCATGCATTAACAATTATCCTTAATACAACTCGTTCTGGGGTCTGCTACAGTATGCCATCACGGCCTTGACATCCTGTGGTCTAACTCAACTTACCCGGTCTCCCATAGGCACGTGCGTCCTATTAATTCATTCCGGGTTAGTCTTCCATCGTCATAGGAAACCAACGCTCTATCAACAGTGTTAACAGGTCATTCCCATCCACACATTGATGTTATATTAAAGTCACCAGTTGTGAGATTGTTATAATTTTATTTTTAGTTGGTAGATTGTTATGATTTTACTATATTTTAGTTTTATTGTCTAATGTCATGCACCTAGAGTGTACAGACGTAAAATTAAAATAATGAACCAAGCTGAACTGGACTGACAGTTTAGGCCCCATGGAATGAAAGTTTAGACACCACGGAATGAAATTTAGACATCACGGAATACCATGGAATGAACGTTCAGACACCGCGGAATGAAGTTCAGACACCATGGTATGAAAGACTCCTTGCAATGCAAGAATTAAGTTTAGGCACCCTTAGCGTTAGACGCATAACAGAGAGATGGCAAACACGTACACACAAGTGAATGGCAATCAGTAGGCATATTTCATAGACGGAAGGGGACTCTCGAGGGCAATATAATTACTTATTTTGGATTCACATACGTTTGATCATGAGTGATAGAAAGACACACTCACAAACGCACACACCCAAACAGAGAGAGAGAGAGAGAGAGCCTCGTGAAGGTCGATGGACACAATAACCTGTTGCCGGGCAAAGACCCAGTGGCACAAAGGTTCTTCCGAAGTTTAACAGATCACAAAGTCAAGTAAAAGGTAAAAAGGTAAAGGTACAGTAGTCCCATAGCCTTGTGGCCGTAAGGGAGTGTGATGTTGGAGATCACACTTATCTTGGGCCAGCGTAATGAGGGTGATGCCCATCTCTCTCCCTCGCTGCTTTACCTTCCCCACCCTCAAGAGAGTAGGTACTCAATCACAGTTGAGGCAACTGGGGGCGTTGTTATTTGTCGCTTCACGTTGCGGTCACCCATCCAAGTGCTAACCGCACTGGACGATGCTTAACTTGAGACACAGTAGCGAGTGCTCCAACCACTGCGCTATCCGACACCCCGACACATCCGACATCCGACTAAGTCAAGTCCAATTGTAAAATGCAATGTCTCAAGGACACACAGTCGAGAGTAACAGGTCCTTTTAAAATTAACAATCACTATTGTTCTACAAGGATAAAACGCTATAACAAAAATAACCTTCTTTAATATAAATCGATCCATTCGCTGGCTTATGCACTATTGATAACAGCAATGTTGATTTTAATGATAGCTCCGCAGCAAAAGCGCCTCGGTTGATTAATTTCCTGTATCAGCCAGCGCCTTGAGCAGCTCTAGAGCTTAAAAAAATGCGCGATATAAGAACGATTTATTTACAAAGTTCAAAATAAATCGTTGCTGGATTAATTGTGTGGACAATTTTGACCTAGTTACCATCTTGTGAATTACGTAGTCTTGGGTGTTTTGTGGCTGCAGATATAAATGAGAGGTCTTTGCACTGGTTATGACCTCGCGGAGAACATGAACTCTTTGTCGTGGGTACGACCTCGTTAATGACACAAGGTCTTTGACCTGAGTTCAAAATCTCGAAAAGAAATGCGAGGTGACGTAAGGAGAAAAAAGAAGAAGAAGAAGAAGAAGAAGAAGAAGAACAACAACAACAACAACAACAACAACAACAACAATAACAACAACGACAACAACAACAATGAGGACAACAACAACAATGACGACAACAACAACTGCTACTACAATAATAGCAACAACAACAAATGTAGTAAAATAATTTAGAATAATATCGTGATGCCCCTTTTGGGCCAGGATGTGGGCAAGGCATTCTGGACTATAATGTACACATTTGTAATTGTGTTGGAAAAGTGAGTTATAATCTGGTAGATAAAAAAAAATAAAAAAAAACAACTAAAAATGCTCATCGACGATGTTAGTCTAGCATGTATTATATAATGCAAGACTTAAGTTTTGACACCTAGCACAGAAATGTTTAGTCACGTAACAGAGTGGTCGTAAACGCGTTATCACCAACGGATAATAAGTATATTCTAAAGTGCCGATCGTCACAAGTGAGACTCAAAAGCAAAATAAAGAATTCGTTTTTGGTTCACACGCATCTGATCATGAGTGAGAAAGAAAGCAATATCCACACACACATTACATGACATGGTTAATGGTTTAGGTCCAGCGGAATCTACACACACACACACACATACACACACACACACATGAACACACACACGACATTGAGGTTTAACGTCTACACCCACCATTGGCGATATGGCAGACAGGATAGAGAGGGTAAGGACCTAAATCAACACTGAACCACCAGAGCAATCATACTGCAAATACAGACAGTGACATTGGCCACTTTTTCTCTTGTCCACCACGGAATAGGAACCTGGGTCATCAGGTGTGCCAGGCGAACGCTCTCCCACTGAGCCTACGGCTGTGGGAAAAATCCAAACTGCTTTGGTTTCCTCACGTGAAAGATACTTTAAAATGACCCATTTTGACACCTCTCCGTGAAAGATCCCTTTAAAATGCACAGTCAGTGTTGCCCCACTAAAAAAAAGTTTTAACAAAACAAACAAAAAAAATCTAATTCCAAAGTAAAGTTGTGTTTTAATCCATAAATAGTTCTTGTGGCAACCTTCAGGAGTGTGAAAATTACCGCACCATCAGCCTCATCAGCCATCCCAGCAAGGTCTTCCTGAAAATAATACTCAACAGGTTGAAACCCCAAGCTGAACAAATCATAGCTGAAGAACAAGCAGGATTCAGGGCAGGGCGAAGTACCACTGAGCAGATTTTCAAGCTCAGAATAATCTGTGAGAAATACCTACAGCGCCAACAACATCTATATCATGTGTTCATAGACTTCAAGAAGGCGTTTGACCGAGTCTGGCATGCAGCTCTATGGGCAACAATGAAAGTGTACAACATCAGCCCTAAAATTATTGAAGTCATCAAAAGCCTGTATGACAAGGCTACCAGTACAGTGCAGTCTTCCACAACAGCGTCATCGAGAATTGGTTCAGAACAACAATCGGTGTGCGTCAAGGATACCTACTCTCTCCAACACTCTTCAACATCTTCCGAGAGCGCATCTTGTCAGATGCTCTTGCAGATCATGAAGGCACAGTCAGCATAGGGGGTAGAGCAATCTCCAATCTTCGTTTTGCGGATGACTTTGATGGATTGGCTGGAGAAGAACAAGAACTTGAACAGCTGGTACAGAGGCTTGACATCACCTCCAGAGCCTATGGAATGGAAATAAGTGCAGAGAAGACCAAAATGATGACCAACAACACCAATGGCATCAACACGGACATCAAAGTCCAAGGCCAATCCCTCAACACAGTGCATAGCTTCAAATATTTAGGAGCCATTGTATCAGACAATGGGCCCCGACAGGAAGTCCTCTCCAGGATCGCACAAACAACTGCTGCCCTGACAAGGTTGAAGCCCATTTGGAAAGACAGGACAATCAGTCTATATTCCAAAGTAAGACTGCTGCGATCCCTTGTCATTTCCATCTTCCTATATGCTTGCGAAGCATGGACCCTCACAGCAGATCTCCAAGAAGAATACAAAGCATGGAGATGAGGTGCTACAGAAGACTTCTGGGCATTTCCTATACCCAACACATCACCAACGACGAAGTCCGACAGACCATCACACAAGCCATTGGACAACACGATGACCTGCTCACAGTGGTGAAGAAACGGAAACTACGATGGTATGGCCACGTCACCAGATCATCAGGCCTTGCAAAGACTATTCTGCAAGGCACAGTGCAAGGAGGTAGAAGAAGAGGGAGACTGAAAAAGAGGAGGGAGGACAACATTCGAGAATGGACTGGTTTGACACTGAGCGAAGCCCTCAGGGCTGCTGAGGACAGAGAAAGATGGAGTATGCTGGTTAAACGATCATCTGTGGTGCCCCTACGACCTCCGGGTTACGGGACAGGATAAGATAGGATAGGATAGTTCTTGTGGCTATTAATAGGTACGGCCACTCTACCGCTCTAGCACTAACAAGGTCTCCTAGACGGTCTTTTACCGTATTGATGTGCCGTTCAACTTAGAGGAAATCAACCCCTGTCAGAACAGACATGTAGAATTCAACCTTTGGTTGTTGGTTTGAGCAACTAAAGCCCACTCTATCATTGTTTACTGTAAAAACAAAAACGTCAAATATTAGGAGAAATCTGTTTCGCCAAAAATACATTCTTCAACTTGGGGCTTTTAAACTTTTATATTTTGTTAACCAATCAGACTTTATGTTATGTTAATATTTTTTGTACACACAATCATACCATTATAATGTCCATCCTAAGTATGGATTGATAGTAATAATCTCACAAATACGGCTTTTTCACCAATTTAGAACTTTGATTGAAGCGCGGTCTTCACCCAGGTTACAACCTCACTAAGAGGTTCAAATCTTTGTCCTGGTTACGAAATCGCGAATGACTGACGTAGTCTTGCGTCTTTTGCCCAGGTGATGACCTAAAGACTTAAACGAGGTCAATACCTCAAGATTGTCAAGACTCCTTCACCCAGGTTTACTGTCAGCTTGTGGTACGAACTCGCGAATGACGTGCGACCTGTGCCCAGGTTATTGTCCTAGTGACTGGAGTGAGAGGTTTTTGTCCTGGTCGCGAACATGAACCTTTGTTCATTGGTTATGACCTCGTATATGGCACAATGCCTTTGCCTTGGTTTCAACCTCTCGAACAAAAGTGCTAGGTGATAATTATAATGAACCACACCAACAAACAAGCAGCTACATTACATTACATGATTGTTGCTTTAGGTCCAGCGGACTCTTCCGAGCCAAATCAGGACCGGACAACCCCTGATCCGCATAAAAGATCTGTCGAAACAACCTTAGTGGTAAAACTGAAAGCTCTCCACCAGCCAGTCACTTTACAATAAAGACATCCCACGCAGGGGACGCTGAGGCTGTACTCTAATTTATCGAACCCCCGTTTACAAAAACAAAATAGAATACAAACATCATTATAAATTATCAACAAAACACATACATATAAAATGCCTACATTGCTAACTAATAACATCATAGGAAGCCGTAGTGACCACCTGGCAGAAAGCGTCCAATATTCCCAAGCTGATCCAACAGACCTCATCCACAAATAAGGAGTCTTGTCCCGGAAGAGTTTTCCAGAAAAAAGGTAGGTGACTGGTCTAGCGAAGAAGAAGATAGTATAGCAGATTGATAGAACAGAACAGGAATGAGAAAGAGCAAATGAGAAAGACAGCGACAGTGGGAATTTAAAGCACTAAATTTCCAGAAAGTGGGGATATTATTTATACTGAAACCCCCGGCACCCCAACGGGGGTAAACAAGCAGCAAAGATTAGGTAATAATTATAATGAACAACACCAACAAAGAAACAAAGAAGCAGCTAAGGTTAGGTGATAATTATAATAAACAACACCAACACACAAACAAAGAAGCAGCTAAGGTTAGGTGATAATTATAATGAACACCAACAAACAAGCAAGCAAATAAACCAGCAGCTAAGGTTAGGTGATAATTATAATGAACAACACCAACAAACAAACAAGCAGCTAAGGCTAAGGCTAAGGCTAAATAAGGCTAAGGCTAAGGCTAAATAAGGTAAGGTAAGGTAAGGTAAGGTAAGGTAAGGTAGGGAGGCACTGTGGCTTAATGGTAGTGCTTCGGCTTGCGGATCGGAAGGTCCCGGGTTCGAGCCCTGGCCGGGCCATTGTGTTGTGTCCCTGGGAAAGACACTTTACTCCTGTTTTCCTACTCCTTCGGATGAGAGTATAAACCGAGGTCTAGTCTGTGTCGCATACATTCCATCATAACGGACTTTAAAGATCCTGACGCTCATGTCCTAGACGGGTGAGTGCCGGTGACAAGAAAACACCCAGCATGCACTTAGGTCCTTCTCCCCCATCCCTGGCTGCCCAGGATTGTGCTCAGTTGTTCGGGCGTCAGACCATGCGCCCAAAGGCTGCAGGTGGGCGTCTCGGGCGGCTTGAGTTAGATCCTGTATCGGCCAGCGCATTGAGCAGCTCTTGAGCTGGAAAAGCGCTATATAAGAACGATTAAATAAAGGTAAGGTAATGTAAGGTAAGGTAAGGTAAGGTAAGGTAAGATAAGGTAAGATAAGATAAGATAAGATAAGATAAGAATTGTATTTTGCAAAGGTAACAGAGTAAGCGCTGGATGCGTTTTTTTTTACATCTTGCCCTTGGGGCTTTAACAATTAATATTAAATACAACTCAAGGTTAATACATTCACATCATGGAACAATAACAAATAAACAGTTGTCATTAGATAAAACCATTTTCAAACAATTGATATCAAATTAATGTTGCTAATATCAATTAACCGGATTAACAATTATTGTGTATTTAATTTTTATTGTGTTTTAGGAGACGTGTTCTAAATGATGTAAATTTAGATGCTGGAGTGCGGGAGAGAGAGAGGGAGAGAGAGAGAGAATCAAGGATCAAGAATTTATTCAATAAGGTCATAGCCCCATATGAAGGGGTAAGCACATTACAAAAATAACCACATCGGTACAACAACAATGTGATAAAATCTTATTTAGATACTTCTCTCAAACACTTAAATGCAAAACAAAGATACAGAGCTAGATTTCGTAATACTGTCATACTTTGTGTAGAGAGAAATAAGCATAATGGGACTGCAGAAGGGTACCTATAATATTTAGGTAAGATTAAATCGCTTCTTAAATCACTCAGGCATGGACAACAGAGAACAAAATGGACTTCATCTTCACAAGCTAGACTGCTGTCACGTCCCCCGTACGGGTTCAGTGAGGTCAGCTCATACAGCGAGTGAGGGGATACAAACTCAAACAAAAGAAACTAACACAAAAGCCAGATGACAATCACACTCTTTTATTCAACAATCTAACTCACACACACAGGACACTGGGATATCTAAACCACCCTCAACCCCTATCTAGACCAACAACCCAGTATTTACTGCACAAATACCTCCCTTGTCTAATCTGAAAACCCCAGAACTGTACAGAAAATACCCATACAACAATATGTAACAATGACAACAAGTAGCAATAAGCAAATCCAAACTGTAAATAAATTCGATTACGAGTTGAGGAGTTAAGCCAGCAAAAACTTGGAAAAAGGGATTATATTGAGTCAACTGGCTTTATCAACACTAGCACTGTCCGTAACTCTCTTGTCTTTTAATTAATCTCACAAACTGTAGCAGTCTACACACAGATAATAAAGTACACTGCACTAAGTGCTGAAAATGGAAATATGTTTTGTGTGAGTGACATGCAAGTGTGTGTGTATGGCTGTGGCGTCGAAAGCGTGTATGTAGACCCCAATGGTAACTCCTGGTCGTCTGAGGTGAAGCGATGAGTCCTGGCGGTGATGGCGAGAACGCTCCAGAGCGGTGCCCAACGTCAAAAGAACGGCGTGGCGGTGGTGGCAGCGAAGTCCGTCTCCGTCCACACCCCGCAGCAGGTAAAAGCAGAGGCGGTTGACGCCCCAAATGATTGTGACAACCGCCGAAGTCACAAATGTGGCCGCAGTAATGCAGTAATACAGGAAGTAGTGTAGTACATCACAAGTACAGCACACATACAGCACACGTAGGCCCAATCTGGTCAACAAATAAATTGTCTTACTGACGTATTTCCATAAAAGGTAAACAATAGATAAAAGTAACTCCTTCTGCGTCCGCCATCTTGACCTGTTTATATATGCATTTCAACAATTCAATGCAATTCTTAGTTTCACAATTTATATTACATTACACATATAACCACACGTCCAGTCAAACAATCTTGCTTCAACTTCATTCTCACCTTCATCACTCCTCTCCGTGTTACAGCACATTATCTCCCCTCATTCACAATTATCTCTCTCTATCACGCTATAATACAACGCCATCCTTCCCTCATATTCATCACCCCTCTCTCTCTCATTTTAACATATATACTTTATCCTCACCCCTTGACCCCATGTAGCAACATCGTCAACAACATTTCATTTGCATATTTACACCAGAAAATCATATAAAAATCATATACGAAAAATCCTATTAGAAAAATCTCTCCCTTTCCCCCTCATTCAACATCATTCATTCACGTACGCATGCTCGGAGTGCATAGCCACTAAGAAATTGAATTACAGGGTTCACACTCACCTTGAAGTACTCGGCCTGTGAATACACGGATACACAACACCAACGGCACAATACAATAACACAATACACCACAAAAATGTTATCCGTTTGAGAGTAATAAAGTTCGTTAATGTGCTATTGCTATGCTTTGCACTAGGAGCATCTCAGTACTTGCAAGGTCACTGAGCCTTGGAAGGTTCCTAATAGAAGGACACACAAACTTAAGAAGGTACTCTACACTTATCATCACTTATAAGTGGCAGTAAATCTTTCCCTTACAGTTTTTCTGGTCATTCTTGTCCCGACGAGGGCACAAGACCTTGGGTGGTTCGAATCACCCAAAACACTACCCTTACGAAAACCGACTCTCCTTTATCCTAAGACAACACAGTCTCAAAAGTCTCTTTTCGTCCCAAAAACGTCTGCTTTCAATAGCTACCAACCTGACTCTGCTGGACTAAGATCTACCCGGTTCACAGTACACGGTATGGAGTTCCGCTCAGTACCCTCATTTCCCCGCATTATACGCTATGCGTTACCCACGTTAAATTCATACATACTAAGCTTACACACGCAGTAAAAAATTCTGATACAAACCTTGGTACACTGTATCACTAGAGATGTGCAACTCTGCACGATATGCAACTACGGCACAACTACTATTATCGTGCACTGAAAACTCGTGTCGTCACAACTGCATATACGACATAGCGTATTGTGATAGGTTACACTCTTAAATTTAAATGCATGAACAGCAATACTTGACACACCACAACGAAATTTTGTCAGTGCATTTTTTACATAATTATTCACATCTAGAGATATAAAAGCTTCCGTGTTATTTGTTAACTTAAATGTTCTATAAAAAGACATACTATTACTCTGCTGTAGATGTGCTTCCCACTCTTGCCATCTGCAATCTATTAGTCTTTGTTTAAAACATCTCAGGAAAGCATTAATACAACCAACCCCTTGATTTTCCCATACATATAAGAATCCATAGCTACCCAAACACATCCGTACTCTTGATGCCCAAGTAACTTTACCTCTACTATCTAAATTATAGAGCATTGTGTAACATTTTGCAGGGAGACGGTTTACATCCATACGGACTAATCTCAGCCAATATCGAATACAGGCAACATAGGAATTTACATACAAAGGAAATCTTCCTAATTCACCATAAACAACATCGTTTACATTACTGCTGTGTACATTTAGAAACCTTTTCATGGCGAACATATGTACCTTTTCTATTTCCATTGTCAAACCCCCAAATTTCCGCCCCATATTGTACAATTGGTTGCACCTGTGTATCAAACAATTTTACAAAGATGTCAAAAGAATTATTTTGGAACTTATACATACTACATAATACATTTGTAACAGATTTTTGGCCCTAGACATCAAATCTTGACAGGCAAAGCTAAAGCTCAGTCTTGTGCTAAAATATATACCAAGATATTTATATGCATTCTCAACCAACACTCTCTCGAATACATAGAACCAACTTTCCCTTGCTCCTAAATACCCACCATTTCTAAACACTATTATTCTAGTCTTGCCCATATTACTACCATATTCACTTTTAATTCTTTTTTATTATTTTTTTTATTTTTTATTTACCTTATTGTCCCTTTTTCCATAGGGAAATTTTGGGCCGCCTCCCCTGGGTAAAGCGTAGTCATAACCTGTGGCGCGCCCAAACCCAACCTACCTAACATTAGTTGTGATTTTGAAATATTTGCTGGTGGAGCAAACCGGAGTACACGGAGAAAACCCCCGAGACGTTGCCCCGAGTCGAAAGTAAATAATATTCGGAGAAACATAATGCCCAGATGCTGGCTCGAACCCACACCTGTCAGGCGCCATTGGTTTCTGGCCTGTGCACAAGGCAATTTAGTCCCGCCTTAGCCCACTTGGCCACAATGCTCGCTTCTAGACGTGTTGCTGCAAGGTGTAAATTATTTAGTTGAGTCTGCAAACCAACAACTGTTTCAGCCAACAAAACAATATCATCAGCAAAGAGTAAAATAAACAACTCAATCAAATCAAAATTAATAGTGAAATTATGTTTACCATTCTGCATTATTTCGAGCACTAATTCATTAATAAAAAGAGAAAACAAAATCGGACTACACACATCTCCCTGTTTTACCCCTCTAGTACACTTAATAAAGTCAGTAAAATTTGTACCACATCTAATTTTGGCCTTTAAATCAGTATACATACTTTGTATACAAAAATACAATTTTCCTGAAATACCATATTTTAACAGGCCACAATAATTTCCTAGAAATGGAGTCAAATGCTTTCTAAAAATCTACAAAAGTGCCGTATAATTTTCGATGTTGTATCCGTTGTTTTTGGACAGCAGCCATAAGAGTGAAAATGTGATCAATCGTAGAGTATTCTTTCTTAAATCCAGCTTGATATTCCCCTGTAATATTATTCTGTGAGACCCAGAGCTGTAGGCGACTGTTAATAATTGTGCCATATTATTTACTAGTAACACTGCATAGAGAGATACCTCGGTAATTTTCAGGTAGGTTTGCATCACCTTTCTTAAATAACGGTACGATTACAGATTCCTTCCATTCCTCAGGGTAAATACCATTATCAAACAATTTATTAAATAATTTTACTAAGAAATCATCTATAACACTGCTACCAGCATGTTAAAAAAATTCGCCAAGAAGCCCGTCTGGTCCAGGAGATTTACCACGCTTTAACTTCCCAATAGCTTGTAAAACTTCATCTCTTGTAATTAGTCCGTCTAAAACTTCTTCATAGTTTTGAACAAAGTCTGGGTCCCCACCTAAATGTTCATCATCCGTATCTAAAACAGCATTGAAATGTTCATTCCATGCATCGATAGTAATATCATTTTTTGGCTGAGTTCGTCTGTCATACAACCTACTAATTTCTTGCCAAAACACCTGCTGGTTTCCTATCGATTGATTGATTGATTTATTGTTGCTTTAGGTCCAGCGGACTCTTCCGAGCCAAATCAGGACCGGACAACCCCCGATCCGCATAAAAGATCTGCTGAAACAACCCCAGTGGGAAAATTGAACGCCCTCCAACGGCCAGTCACTTTACAATAAAGACATCCCACGCGGGGGACGGCTGAGGGTTGACCTCAACTACGCGAACACCCCGGTTACAAAAACAAAATAGAATACAAACATCATTATAAATCATCAAAAAAACACATACATATAAAATGCCTATAGTGCTAAATAGTACAATCATAGGAAGCCCTAGTGACCACCCGGCAGAAAGCGTCCAACACTCCCAAGCTGATCCAACAGACCTCATACACAAACAAGGAGTCTTGTCCAGGAAGAGTTTTCAAGAAAAAAGGTAGGTCATTGATCTAGCGAAGAAGAAGATAGTATAGCAGAGTGAAGGACAGAGCAGGAATAGGAAAGAGTAAATGAGGAAGACAGGACAGTGGGAATTTAAAGCACTAAATTTCCATAAAGTGGGGATACTATTTATACTGAAAACCCCCGGCACTCCAACGGGGGTACTGTTGCCGCAGTGAATCTGTCTTGCCTATAAAGAAAAGACAGGTTTTCAACTGTGGCTTTCACTGTTCCCTTTATAGGTTTGAACAATCTACAGTGGCAAGATTGCTCATGACCCCAAGGGGTTTCCTATCGATGAAATCAATTTATTGAACAGAGTACCAGTAAACAACTTTTTTTCTACATATGAAATTCTTATATTCCCTACGTGCTCTACAGTAGCTTTGTCTCTTTTCACAAGTAGGATGTTTAATTTTCGTACATTTCTCCTTTCATCCGAACACTCCCTATCAAACCACGCACAATTGCTCGTCTCGCCAACAATAAATCTCCTCTTCATACACTCAGCTTTTTGCTAGACAAAATTATTAAACACTCCAATCGCTTCATTTATATTAAGATCAAGCAAGTTTAAGGCTCTTTGAGTAATTATAAAGTGGTGTTTCACCCGTCCCCTATACGCTTAATGTGTCCGGGGACGTAAATTTACTCAAAAAAAAAAAAAAAAAAAAAAAAAAAAAAGGGCTCTTTGAAAAACAGACTTTGCTTCATCAGAATTCATACTTACGTTCTGAGAGAGAGAGAGAGAGAGAGAGAGAGAGAGAGAGAGAGAGAGAGAGAGAGAGAGAGAGAGAGAGAGAGAGAGAGAGAGAGAGAGAGAGAGAGAGAGAGTGCGAAGTGACAGAGGTAGTTTTTCTGGAGATAGCAACAGATGGGAGATTTTAGAACAATGACTGTGACGTCATTTGTTCCTTGTTAGGCTACATCAGGTTTGTTCATCTTTCATGCGAACGTTTAGAACTACAAAGAGAGGGTGAAAATACCGAAATTCTGCTGGTGAAAATAGGTCTAGTCTAGGCCTACGATTACAGTTAAACCTAACACTAGCCATAACTCTAAACCTAATCCTAATCCAAATTCTAACTAACTGTAATCCTAATGCTAAATATCAAAATTTGTCTTAAAATTGTATTCCATATCTTTCCGTAATAATACAATTATGAATGCGCAAAACGATGCGCGATTCTACGTACATGCTCCTAATATGACCCCCAGAATTTCGGATTTTTCCTGTTGAAAAGGGTGTGCAACTTTCCGATCAGTTCCGGAAAATGGGCGGTAAACTCTACATTTGGCCACGCTTAATTATATCAACCTCTGCTTGATAAACAGGTCTAATTATCAGAAAACTAACATATACCTATCGCAAATCAATCAATCAATTCATAATCAATCAGTCAAATCATTGGCCACAGCGACAACACTAGCGTGTCTGCACTCAACCAACTACAAACAAATCAACGCATTCCTAGTAATGACTATCGATTGGACTGCAAATCCATGTTCTTTCTAAACGTCATACAGTACTCCTCTTTTAACGTCACTACCGTTTAAGGTCACAACGCGGATAAGATCAATCAGGTTGTTGGTCCCGGCCAAACACCTTCTTTGTACCATTTAGAATTCCTCGCTTAGCGTCACCTCGCCTAAGGGAAAACCTCGAATAAGTCAACCCCGTTTTGGTTCCCAAATGGAGGAGACTACTGCTTAAGAGAAATTGATGTCACAGATGACGTCATTTATGAGGTCACTTCCGGTTTTGAGATGCTGTCATATATTCCTTATGATGTCATTTCGGACACTGTGCTGGTAAGACTGTCACATTTTTCTTTTGAATTCATGTTGGATGGAATTTTTGTGACTGAGTTCCACCTAACCTTTATCATAATAATACTGAAAATAAAAAAATGGGAGTGGGAGGTGATTGAGAGGGGGGGGGGGTGATTGCATCTGTAAAAAAAATAGCAGTACGTCAGCCATGAAAAAAAAGTTGTTTGGCAAATTTTGTGATCCAATGTTCACTCTTATTATTATTATTTTTTCTTTTGTTTTGTTTGTTTGTTTTTAAGTTGTTTTTTTTTGTTGTTGTTTTGTTTTGTTTTTTTGTTTCCAGTGAGTCAAATCGAGAAGATTTCGCACAATGGCAAAAGCGGGACGTATTGCCACAGTGGACCTTACCCTGAATTGTCTTCATTCACTAGCGATAAAGCATGTGCCATGGCGTAGACAAAGTGAACAATTCGTTAAACTTGTGTAAGGTTTTCTGCAAATACACCCAGTAACTGTCTTGGTGCATACTTTTTATTCTCATTTGCGTGCGTGCGCGTTAATGTGTTTGTGTATGTGTGTGTATGTGTATGCATGCTTGCATCCGTTCGTTTGAGTGTTTGAGTGTGTGCTTATGCATCATACACACGCACAAAAAATACATATACAGTAATGCATACATGTATATGCGCGCATCAACGTGCACACATGTACACACACGCACACACACACACAGTCACACGACACAAAAATTTAGCACCTCGTATAAGATCAAGTTTTTTACTGGTAGTTGATCTTAACAGAGGACTGTTTAGGGTGCCCCTCGGATAAGATCAAACAAAAATTTGGTCCCGTGGGGGGTCACCTTAAGAGAGGAGTACTATTCAGACTCTCTCTCTCTCTCTCTCTCTCTCTCTCTCTCTCTCACACACACACACACACACACACACTCTCTCTCTCTCTCTTTTTTTTGTTGTGCTCCCTCTCCCTCTCTCTTTCCCGCTCTCTCTCTCTCTCGCTCGCTCTCTCTCTCGTTTTCTCTCTCTCGCTCTCCCTCTCTCCCTCTCTCCCTCCTCCCCATCCTTCTCCTGATCCCATTCTCCCTTACCTCCCACTTTTTTCTGTTTCCACACTTATCATCATCATTATCACCCTCTTCCTCCTCCTCCTCCTCATCATCATCATCATTATGATCACCACCACCACAAACAACAACAACAACAATGTTACGTTGAAACGCGAATGGTAGTACGTCGGAAGCACGCACGATAGATGTAATCGTTTCGTTTTGCAAAGTATTCAATGATGGAGTTTATTTACCTTTGATTTGAGTTTGCATTGTTGTTAGGAGAGGCTTTGTATAACGTTGCTAATTTTCGTTAGTCGATATTGTTGTAGATTTTTCTGGATCTGCGTGTTTACTCTCGATAGAAATTTCCCGATACATGTCGAAGCAAGAAGACGTTCCAGAAGGAGAAGAAAATATGTATGACGTAAGACAGTAATGACGAAGTTAGAAGCGATTGGTTAAATTGCGTCAAACGAGATTGATCCAGGTTATTCGGGAGTATCAAGAGACTATTTAAGTGCCGCGCTGTTTCAAAAATAAGAGATAGTTGAAGTTGTTGTTAGTTGGAAAGTAAATTTGAGAGTGGAAAGACGATTGAGCGATTGTATGCAGTTGTTGATGTGTGCTGAATAAAAGTGGAAAACTTCATACGTCGACTTTGTGACTTGTATGCTGCTTGAGCGGGCTGCGTGGATAAACGAATCTGAGTTACACCCTATCAGGAATTCAGCATTGGGGCTGAATCAGATACTGATAAAGAAAAACACCATCATCAAACTGAGTGTAACATTTTGGGGGCCAAGCTGAGATTCACGCCATAGCCAAGGGTTCAACTGCTACAACAAGCGAGTCAACGTTACGAGAGGCAGTCATCGAGGGTAGCCGCCAACGAGTTGCGTCGAGAGGGGCCAACATACTGGGACTACATCACCGATAGGTTCGGGTTGACTGCAAGGGCGTGTAGTCGCCGAAGAGTTGCTTCGTGAGCGAACAACAGAGCGGGACTACGTGGCTGCCGCAGGACTACGTCGAGGGACAGTCTCAGAGCTACATCGCCAGTGTTACAGAGAGCGGCGAGCGGACGTCGCGTCTACTTCAGCACAGGAGCGTATACATCAACACCAGCGTGGTGCAGCGTCGCATACGACGAGGACAGCGGGGCCTGCGTCAGCGAAGGCGACTAGTGGCAAGCATCAACGCTACTGCAGAAAGCGTGCTGTTCTAGAACAGTCTAGAAAGGTACAGCACAGTCAAGAACTTTCCAGAAAAGAACTTTCCAGAAAAGAACTTTCCAGAACTTTCCGGAAGCATCAAGATGGCTGACTTCTGGCAGAAAGGGATTCAACTGAATCTAAAAGGGAAACAGTTGACGGAGTACGTCAAATCCCAGGAGAGAATACAAGAACGAGAATTAGAAGAGCAGCGTCGCCGTGAAGAAAGAGAATTGGAAGAGAAGCGTCTAGAAAAAGAACTAGAACTAGAACAGAAGCGTCTAGAAATTGAACAGCAGCGGCAAGAAAAAGAAAGAGAGTTCGAGCTGAAGCGTCTTGAAGGTGAGCGTCAATACCAGCTAGAGTTGGCGCGTATCCAAAACAATCAGCATGCGCCACAAGTTATCAGTGACAACAAAGCTCCAAAATTGCCAGCGTTTGTCGACGGGAAGGACCAGATCGACAGTTATTTGGCGAGATTTGAAAGGTTTGCTAAAAGCTCTAACTGGCAACCTCAAGACTGGGCGATTCGACTAAGTGCACTTCTGACGGGGCAAGCACTCGACGTCTACACCAGATTGTCGGACGATGACGCTAAAGACTACGACGTCTTGAAAGAGGCCCTATTGCAGTGCTACAACTTTACAGAGAAGGGCTACCGTAAACGCTTCCGTGAATGCCGGCCTAAATCAGACGAGACGCCAAAGCAGTTTGTGGAGCGCCTGTCGTCATATCTACACAAGTGGGTGGAGTTATCAGGCGAAAGGAAGTCTTACGACAGTCTCCATGACCTGATCGTGAAGGAACAATTTCTCAATGCCTGTCACAAGGACCTAGCGACCCACTTAGAAGAACAAAAGCTGCAGACGCTTAAAGATGTGACTGAGTCTGCTGAAAGATATCTCATCGCTCATGGGAAGACCCTGGGGCCACCCAGCGCGACGAAACATTTTCAGAAGACTGGAAACCATGTGAACCAGATCCAGGGGAGCCAGACGAACCAGAAACAGACGGACTCCACGCCTCCTCCCAGGGAAGGGCATTCAAGAGGCTGTTTCACCTGCAACGCTACAGACCACAGAGCGGCTAACTGTCCTCAAAACAAAAGTAGCGGACAGCGGAGCAGTACGGACAATTCAGCGGCAGGCAACCGGCAGAGGCGGTTCTCCAATCAACGGCAAACCAGTAGATCTGACCATCAGGTGTGCGGCGGGAGCGTCATTCTTCCGAGTGAAACCGAGCGCACAGCTACCCCTGCGGACGTGCAAGAGTGCATAACCGATGGCCAACTCCTCCTTGCCAACGGGAAATCCATCCCCGTCGTCGCCAGCGCAGCTGTGACCGTACAGAACATGCCTGTTTCCAAGGGACGCGTCGGAAATCATGAAGTGACTGTTTTAAGAGACTCTTGCTGTAGTGGGGTCATCGTCAGAGAAGACCTAATCGCTAAAGAACAGTTCACTGGCGATTCAAAATGGACACTTATGGCCGACAGCAAATGTTTGAAAGCGCCAGTTGCGAAGATTCATGTCAACACCCCTTTCTACATAGGCGAAGTCGAAGCGGTTTGCCTGAAGAAGCCGCTGTATGATTTGATGATCGGAAATATCGACGGCGCGAGACGACCCGACGACCCCGATCCAGAGTGGAGTCCTGCCTCAACCCAACGCGTCGAAGTTGTGGAGGAGGATCCATTGCCGTTTCCCGATGGAGACCTTACAGAGCTGCTACGGGACAATGTGGTTACTCCGGCTCAGCCCTGCCGGCCAGAGATCGTCAGTGCTGTTACTACCAGCGCCCAGGCCAAGAGAGACAAGATGTCTACGCCACTGAAGGTCGCCGACAACTCCAAAGCTGCCATCGTGGACAGAGATAAGCTGATCAAGCTCCAGGAAGCTGATAGCACTTTAAACAAGTACAGGAACCGCCAAGACCACGTGACCAAAGGCAGTGGTACGGTCTATTTTGAGGTGAAGGCCAAGATCCTGTACCGAATCTTCCAGCACCCGAGGGTCAACGGAGGGAAACCACTACGTCAAGTCTTGGTACCGTTACCCCTAAGGCGCCAGGTGATGGAAGTAGCGCATGACTCAATCATGGGAGGTCACCTGGGTATCAAGAAGACGTCGGATAGAATCCAGGCGGTATTCTACTGGCCAGGACTTCATGCGGACGTCAGCCGTTTCTGCCGATCGTGTGACATTTGCCAGAAGACCATACCTTGAGGAAGGGTCCCGAAAGTGCCTATGCAGAGGATGCCTCTGATCGACCGACCTTTCAAGAGGGTGGCCTTAGACTTAATCGGCGAAATAAGACCTCCGAGTGAAGAAGGTCATCGGTGGGTACTGACTTTAGTAGACTATGCGACTCGGTAC
Source organism: Oncomelania hupensis (assembly GCA_036898135.1). NCBI lineage: Eukaryota > Metazoa > Mollusca > Gastropoda > Littorinimorpha > Pomatiopsidae > Oncomelania > Oncomelania hupensis. Next base: position 69,000,813 of record CM072517.1, read on the forward strand.
CCAGAAGCAGTGCCTCTGAAGAAGATTGACACTGAAACTGTAGCAGAGGCACTAGTGGACATGTTCAGTAGACTTGGAGTGCCTGAAGAAATTCTGACAGACCTCGGGACGCAGTTCGTCTCTGACTGCATGAAGGAGGTCAACAGACTGCTGAGCATCCGGCATTTGACTACGACACCCTACCATCCGATGTGCAACGGGCTTGTCGAAAAGTTCAATGCTACGCTGAAGTCCACCCTGAAGAAACTGTGCAGCGAGCAGCCCAGACAATGGCATCGCTACATCAACGCCCTACTTTTCGCCTACAGAGAAGTACCGCAGGAGTCTACCGGCTTTTCTCCGTTCGAGCTGCTGTACGGAAGAACCATCAGAGGGCCGATGCACATCCTGAAAGAACTGTGGACGAAAGAAGTAGAGACCCCAGAGGTGAAGAACAGCTACCAGTACGTGTTTGAGCTACGGGAGAAGCTGGAGCAGACTCTCGAGATAGCCAGAGAAAACCTGAAGAAGTCCCAGGACTGTGGAAAGCACTACTATGACCGTAGGGCTGTGAACAGGAAGTTTAAACCTGGCAACAAAGTGCCTGTGCTGCTACCTACTGATCACAATAAGTTGCTGATGCAGTGGAAAGGCCCGTACGAAGTGGAGACCGTGGTGGGGATCAAGGACTATAAAGTGAAGGTCGGCCAGCATTCCAAGATATACCATGCCAACCTCCTTAAGCTGTACGTGGAAAGGCCATCAGAGACTGTGCATGCAGCAACAGCAGCTGAGATCGACAACAGCTTTGACAGCGAGGAACTGTTGGAACTTAGAGACTTCCACAGCAAAGAAGGCATCGATGACGTTAAGCTAGGACCAGGCTTGACGGAAGGTCAAAAGTTGGAGCTCAAGGACCTTATGGGCGAATTTCCCCATAGCTTCAATGATGTCCCAGGCTCTACGACTTTGGTCGAACATGAAGTCCACACCCAGACCCGGAAGGAGCATCTGCAGACCTTGAGGGAGCTGTTCCACCGTCTCGCAGAAGCCAACCTGACCGTGAGACCCAGCGAATGCATTCTGGGAGCTGACAACGTCGACTGCGTCGGACATCCGAAGGAAGAAAAAGACAACGGAGGATGCACTGACTCTAGGAAAGCCCACGTGATCGTCGTCTTTGACCCTGGGCCGATGACAACCGCAACTGACGAAGGCGTCGTTTCCTTGCGGATGAAAAAACATTGACCGTGTAGATAAACTGTGAACATTGACAGTACCCAGAAAGACTTGCAGATGAGAAACATTGACTCTGTGTGAATGAACTGTGAGCATTGACAATATCCAGACAGATTTGAAGATGAGAAACATTGACTCTGTGTGAATGAGCTGAGAACATTGACAGTGTTCCGACAGTCTGAAATAAGTTTTAATTCTGAACTTTGTTTGTGCATTACGTTTCAACGTTGTTGAAAGAAATTGGGTAAATTTCTTCTTGAGTGGGGGGTTATGTTACGTTGAAACGCGAATGGTAGTACGTCGGAAGCGCGCACGATAGATCTAATCGTTTCGTTTTGCAAAGTATTCAATGATGGAGTTTATTTACCTTTGATTTGAGTTTGCATTGTTGTTAGGAGAGGCTTTGTATAACGTTGATAATTTTCGTTAGTCGATATTGTTGTAGATTTTTCTGGATCTGCGTGTTTACTCTCGATAGAAATTTCCCGATACATGTCGAAGCAAGAAGACGTTCCGGAAGGAGAAGAAATATGTATGACGTAAGACAGTAATGACGAAGTTAGAAGCGATTGGTTAAATTGCGTCAAACGAGATTGATCCAGGTTATTCGGGAGTATCAAGAGACTATTTAAGTGCCGCGCTGTTTCAAAAATAAGAGATAGTTGAAGTTGATGTTAGTTGGAAAGTAAATTTGAGAGTGGAAAGACGATTGAGCGATTGTATGCAGTTGTTGATGTGTGCTGAATAAAAGTGGAAAACTTCATACGTCGACTTTGTGACTTGTATGCTGCTTGAGCGGGCTGCGTGGATAAACGAATCTGAGTTACACCCTATCAGGAATTCAGCATTGGGGCTGAATCAGATACTGATAAAGAAAAACACCATCATCAAACTGAGTGTAACAAACAACAACAACAACAAAACAACCATCTTTCAAAGCAAACTTTCAAAATCACAACAAATGTTAGGTAGATTGGGTTTGGGCGCGCCTCAGGCTGCGACTACGCTTTCCCCAGGGGAGGCGGCCCAGAATTTCCCTATGAAAAGGGGACAATAAAGTAAATACAAAATTTAAAAAAAAATCTTTCAGGTTTTGCACCAATGTTGACGATTTGATTGAATGATTGTCCGAACACACTGCGTAGGGACGAGGGCAGGGCGACCACCGTAAACCTCGGCTGTCCTCAGCTATGCTATCCGCATGGACTGCAGCATACTGAGCTATTCAGTGCTGCAGCAGCACCACATCACTCAGCCCCATCAGGGACTGGAACGACCTCTCCGCCGAAGAAGCCAGCGCTCCTGACCCCTCTGACAGCAACCTGCTGTCACGTGGCCTTTAAACCACACAGCAACTCCGTCTCAACCCTCATTCGCGCCCCCCCCCCACCCCCCCATCCCCATCCCCCACCTCTCCTTCCTTCAATGTCAATGTCATCTGTTAGGTGACGTCATTTTTTATGTCCCTTGCTGCTGCAGCCACGTATGGGCCTTGCACAGCATAAGACTGGCCTCGGCATGCTGTGGCTGTCCATCAGCTCCACATAATTATAGTTGTGCATACGGCAAGTAGCTTCATATTATTTATTCTAGAGTGTGCGGTGTGTTTTTATTTTGGTTTTGTTTTGTTTCTTTGTTGTTTTTTCACCACACCATGCAAAACACGGCCTCTCCCTAGTAACAACCTACAACAGCAAATGAATCAACGTATTGATTGTGGCTGCTCAACTAAAAAAGAAGAAGATGAAGAAAAAGAAAAGCCCTTAGATATATGCGTGAGTGTTAGTTACAAAAACACTCTCCCCCCCCCTCTCATGCACCTCCACCCATCCCCACTGGAAGCACCAGATCCCATTCCCTCTCGTTCGCCCAAGACTGCTCAGTAGTCTGGAACGTCCGACGATGCACATAAGGCAACAAGTTGGCACCCTGGGTTTGGGCAGCTTGAGTCATAGCCTATATTGGCCAGCGCCTTAGGCAGCTTGAGTCATAGCCTATATTGGCCAGCGCCTTAGGCAGCTTGAGTCATAGCCTATATTGGCCAGCGCCTTAGGCAGCTTGAGTCATAGCCTATATTGGCCAGCGCCTTAGGCAGCTTGAGTCATAGCCTATATTGGCCAGCGCCTTAGGCAGCTTGAGTCATAGCCTATATTGGCCAGCGCCTTAGGCAGCTTGAGTCATAGCCTATATTGGCCAGCGCCTTAGGCAGCTTGAGTCATAGCCTATATTGGCCAGCGCCTTAGGCAGCTTGAGTCATATCCTATATTGGCCAGCGCCGTAGGCAGCTTTAGTCATTTCCTATATTGGCCAGCGCCTTAGACAGCTTTAGTCATATCCTATATTGGCCAGCGCCTTAGGCAGCTTGAGTCATATCCTATATTGGCCAGCGCCGTAGGCAGCTTTAGTCATTTCCTATATTGGCCAGCGCCTTAGACAGCTTTAGTCATATCCTATATTGACCAGCGCCTTAGGCAGCTTGAGTCATAGCCTATATTGGCCAGCGCCTTAGGCAGCTTGAGTCATAGCCTATATTGGCCAGCGCCTTAGGCAGCTTGAGTCATAGCCTATATTGGCCAGCGCCTTAGGCAGCTTGAGTCATAGCCTATATTGGCCAGCGCCTTAGGCAGCTTGAGTCATAGCCTATATTGGCCAGCGCCTTAGGCAGCTTGAGTCATAGCCTATATTGGCCAGCGCCTTAGGCAGCTTGAGTCATAGCCTATATTGGCCAGCGCCTTAGGCAGCTTGAGTCATAGCCTATATTGGCCAGCGCCTTAGGCAGCTTGAGTCATATCCTATATTGGCCAGCGCCGTAGGCAGCTTTAGTCATTTCCTATATTGGCCAGCGCCTTAGACAGCTTTAGTCATATCCTATATTGGCCAGCGCCTTAGGCAGCTTGAGTCATATCCTATATTGGCCAGCGCCGTAGGCAGCTTTAGTCATTTCCTATATTGGCCAGCGCCTTAGACAGCTTTAGTCATATCCTATATTGGCCAGCGCCTTAGGCAGCTTGATTCATAGCCTATATTGGCCAGCGCCTTAGGCTGCTTGAGTCATAGACTATATTGGCCAGCGCCTTAGGCAGCTTGAGTCATAGCCTATATTGGCCAGCGCCTAATCATACGTTACAGTTACATTTCTTGCGGACTGTTATCAGTTTAGCATATCGTCTTGCTTTGAGTTTGTTGTTTGTTTGTTTGTTTGTTTGTTTGTTTGTTTGTTTGTTTTTGGTAAGCATAATTTTTATTTTGCTAAGCACAATTTTTATTTTGGTAAGCATAATTTTTAATGGTCAACACTCACTGTGAATGGTAAAACGGATCTGGGGCAGGGGAGTGGCCAAAATCCATCCCTTCACAGTATCTATCACATGATGAAACTAAATCAGTTGGGATATCTGCGTGCATATATGTACGGTGCCTCTGTGTGTGTGTGTGTGTGTGTGTGTGTGTGTGTGTGTGTGTAGTTGCGTGTGTGTGTGCGTGTATGTGTGTGTGCGTGTTCTGAGTGAGTCATAACATGCTATAGACCTCGTTGTTGTCACCTCGCTGCTATTTATACAACAGTTCTGCAGCGTGCTAACACATTGATTACTGCATTGAAAGATGAAGCTACTGCTGCTGTTCTTGTTGACGACCGTACTGGTGGATATCAGATCCGCAAGGATCCCACGAAGTGTAAGTAACAAATGCCAAAAATTACTTGTGCGTGTGGGCATGTAGAAACGACGTTCTGATGAAACACGCATGAAACTCCACATGGTTTCTTCTGACTTTTTTTGGAAGGCCGTACTATTTTGAAGTAAAAATAGTGCTCCGTTGAGTTAGAGCTGTTTTAGGGTTAGGTTAAGGGTAAGGGTTAGGTTTTGGGTTTGGGTTAGGGCTTAGGGGTTAGGGTTAGGGATAGCTTCCAGAATTGGAAAATGTCAAAATAATGTCAAAAAAATGAAAAGTGTGTCAAAATAATCCCTGGTTCTTTTCACAACAGTCATCAGAACGTCGTTTTTACAAAAATATGTGTGTAGGTGGGTGTGGGTGTGTGTGTGTGTGTGTGTGTGTGTGTGTGTGAGTGTGCGTGCGCGCGCTCGGAGATCTCTCCTTGTCATTGAACTCAACTATTTCGACCCTATGCGTTTTTAATCAAACGCAATCCACTGATAACGAGTCGCACTGCTTCTGTAGAATGACCCATGATTTGAATGTTCCTGTATACCATAACTCAACAAAATCTCTTTAGCCGTGTTTGGCCACAAAATGACTCCAGGGACCATAATCTTTGCTGTAGAGCAAACGTAACAGCGATGGAAGGCAGACCGCTTCCTTAGGTAATGGTCTATGAAGTGTGGTTACAATCCGTTCAAGGGTTCGTAAGATACACCGTCCAACAGACCGACAGACTAACCGACCGACCGACATTTTTGCTCGTTCTCATTCCCGGCTATTTCAAAGTATTTTCAGGTAATTATGGAAATAGACATTCATTCTAATTCAGTTTAGAGTAATTCAATTTAGAGTCACTCAGGCTAGATTAATTCAGTCCAGTCATTCTACCTTGTCATTCAGGGTAAAATATAGAGTCACTCAGCCTAGAATCATTCAGGCGAGTCATTCTGCCTAGAGTCATTCAGGCTAAAGTCATTCAGTTTAGGGTGATTCATGCTAGAGTCATTCAGTCTAGAGTCATTCAGGCTAGAGTTATTAAGTTTAGTCATTCAGGCTAGAGTCATTCAGTATAGAGTCATTCAGCTAAAGTCATTCGGCCTAGGGTCAATCAGCCTAGAGTCGTTCAGGCTAGAGTCATTCAGGCTAGTCATTCAATCGAGAGTCATTCATTCTAGAGTCATTCAGCCTAAAGTCACTCAGGCTAGAGTCATTCAGGCTAAAGTCATTCAGGCTAGAGTCATTCAATCTAGAGTCATTCAACCTAAGTCATTCAGGCTAGTCATTCAGTCTAGAGTCCTTCAGCCTAGAATCATTCAGTCTCAAGTCATTCAGTCTAGAGTCATTCAGGCTAGTCTTTCAATCTAAAGTCATTCAGTCTAGAGTCATTCAGCCTAGAGTCATTCAGGCTAGAGTCATTCAGACTACAGTAATACAGTCTAGAGTCATACAGTCTACAGTCATTCAGCCTAGAGTCATTCAGCCTAGAGTCATTCAGTCTCGAGTCATTCAGTCTAGAGTCATTCAGTCTAGAGTCATTCAGTCCAGTCTAGAGTTATTCAGTCCAGAGTAATTCATTCTAGAGTCGTTCTGTCTAGAGTGATTAGTCATTCAGTCTGGAGTTTTCCGAAATTTAATCTAAACGTCGTGTCCACGAGTTCTAAAAGGACAAGGAACAGGGTTTTCTTTGACCTTTCGGTCATTGGGGAAAGAGGGGTTTGGTACATCTACTTTTTTCTTCAGCATAGTGGCCTGTAAGGGTGGCCTAGTAGCTCAATTGATAGAGAGCCGGTTTCACTTCCGAAGGTCGCGAGATCGAATCCCGCAAAGGGCGAACTTATGTGACTTAGGTACGAGACTTTAAAGGTCACTGAGGGTTTCCTCCGGGTACTCTGGTTTCCTCCCTTCATTCAATAATAGTATAGGGTGCAGTCAATCTAACATTTCAAAATACAAATGGATTTCCTTTCCGCCTTTTAGCAGCGACTTGCCCTTGACACCACATGCCTGATTGATATATGTGTGTTTGCTGTGGACGTAGGAGAGTGTGTAACCTTGACACCACATGCCTGATTGATGGATGTGTGTTTGTTGTGGACGTAGGAGAGTGTGTAACCTTGACACTACATGCCTGATTGATGGATGTGTGTTTGTTGTGGACGTAGGAGAGTGTGTAACCTTGACACCACATGCCTGATTGATGGATGTGTGTTTGTTGTGGATGTAGGAGAGTGTGTAATCTTGAAACCACATGCCTGATTGATGGATGTGTGTTTGTTGTGGACGTAGGAGAGTGTGTAACCTTGACACCACATGCCTGATTGATGGATGTGTGTTTGCTGTGGACGTAGGAGAGTGTGTAGCATGTCAGCGTGGATGTTGGTTACAGATCGCCGCGCTTTAATAATAATAATAATAATAATAATAATAATAATAATAATAATTATTATTATTATTATTATTATTATTATTATTATTATTATTATTATTATTATTATTATCATTATTATTAACAATAATAATAATAATAATTATTATTATTATTATTATTATAATTATTATTAATAATAATAATAATAATAATAATTATTATTATTATTATTATTATTATTATTATTATTATTATTATTATTATTATTATCATTATTATTATTATTATTATTAACATTGTTATTATTATTATTATTATTATTATTATTATTATTATTATTATTATTATTATTATTATTATTATTATTATTATAAATTCCTAACAGTATTATACATTTTTGTTACAGGGCATTTGTGCAGATCAATTGGAACCTTGTAATCCGAATGAGTCGCATGGATCCCTACATTGTTGTGACAACTACCGGTGTACATCATTTGCCCTATTTAATAATAGCTTCACATGTCTTGTGTGATCATGATCATAATCAATAATAACATGATATCATGACCTGAAAGAAGACTTGAGTCTTGCGGTACAGTGTTTTTTCTTTACTTTGTGTGTGTGTGTGTGTGTGTGTGTGTGAGTGGTTGAGGGAGAGGGTGGTGGTGCAGGGAATAATTTTCACAGATCTGAAAAGACCTTGAATAATATCAATTAATTAATTAATTAACAAATAAATAAATCTCAATGTTAGTCATCAGATTAACTTAGGCTGTTCTTACGAACCGTGCCTTTTACCTGGAAATATAACAGTTTCATTACAGTTAATTAATAAAATTGTCAACATTTTGCTCTAAAAGTGAGTTGTAAATGTTGTAGATGAAAAAATACAATCTGGAACACATCAGTGACGATGTTTTAGTCCAGCGCTGTGTATGTATGCATTTGTCTGTCTCTCTGTCTGTCTCTCTTTCTCTGTCTTTCTCTGTCTCTTTCCTTATATGTCTCTTTGTCTCTCTCCTTCTCTGGCTTTCTGTTTCTCTCTTTTTTTCTGTCTCTCTCTTTCTGTCTTTCTGTCTCTCTCTTTCTCTGTCTTTCTGTCTCTCTCTGTCTTCGTCTCTGCCTCTCTCTCCGTCTCTTTTTCCCTGTTTCCGTCTTTGCCTCTGTCTTTCTTTCTCTCTCACTCTCTCTCTCTCTTTCTATAATTCTTTAATGACGTTTTTGCCCAGTCAGTAAACTCGCCTGACATTAAAAATAATAAAAAAAAAAAAAAAAACTTCTGACTTTTCTACAATGGTTGTACTTTCCCTCTCTCTTGCTCTCCCTCTCTCTCGCTCTCTCTCCCTCTCCCCCCCCCCCTCTCTCTCTCTCTCCCTCGCTATTTTTAAGCAAAAACTTATAAAAAATAAATAATTTTAACCAATCGTTATTAAGGAAAGTTTGTAGTTTCGGGATATATGCAAAAGGAGACGTCTGCGTCCTGGTAGATGAAATGGCAAGTGAAAAGGTGGGTTTTATCGTGATAATTGTTATTAAACAACAACACCCATCGCTAAAACTTTTGTACAGATAATTGAATGCACTATTTCCATGCCAAAGCAAAGACAATTTCAAAATTCGACCGTAAAATACTTTTGACAATGGTTTTTAGTTCCTGCACGCAGCATCAACACATGCCAAAAGTTGTCTGTGATGACAAATAGAGTTATCCCCGAGGGACAGCCCTATTTTATGCTTACACGCTTCAAAATACAAATAATTTGTCATGTATGATACATTAAGTTTGAGGTTTTTTTTTAATTTGTTTACAAAGATCACATCAAGGACTAACTTATTAAAGCGTTAAATTAACATTCTGTCCAATATATAAGTAGGCCATCGGCCGGTCACCTAAAATGCAAAAAAGCTGAAAATGCTGATTCGGCGTTTTTTCTTTAATGCTATTAAAAAATCGTTTTCAACTTATGTTAAAAATTGAACTTTGGGGGGAAGGGGGGGGGGGGGGGGGGAGTGGCAATGTACATTAAATCCTGTATTAAATTTAGGCCAATTTTTTTTTGTGGTTTATACAAAATGCTACATCAGGCCTTGCAAAGACCATCCTGCAAGGCACAGTGCAATGAGGTAGAAGAAGAGGGAGACCGAAGAAGAGGTGGGATGACAACATTCGAGAATGGACTGGCTTGACACTAAGCGAAACCATCAGGGTTGCTGAGGACAGAGAAAGATAGAGTACGCTGGTTAAACGATCATCTGTGGTGCCCCTACGATCTCCGAGTTACGGGACAGGATAGGATAGGATAGGATAGGATGGGATAGGTTTTGTTTCTTTAGTTGTTGTTTTTTCACCACACCATGCAAAACACGGCCTACCCCTAGTAACAACCTACAACAGCAAATGAACCAACGTATTGATTGTGGATGCTCAACTCAGGAAGAAGAAGAAGAAGAAGAAGAAGAAGAAGAAGAAGAAGAAGAAGAAGAAGAAGAAGAAGAAGAAGCAGAAGCCCTAGATGAGTGAGTGTTAGTTACAAAAACATCCCCCCCCCCCCCTCATGCACCTCCACCTCTCCCCACAGGAAGCACCAGATCCCATTCCCTCTCGTTCGCCACAGACTGCTCAGTAGTCTGGAACGTCCGACGATGCACATGAATGAATGAATGAATAATTTATAAAGCGCGTAAATATCTCCACGCCGACGGGCATGATCGCAGCGCTGGTGGGAGGGAGGTGAATAAACACACACACACACACCCTCACACACACCCACCCACACACACACACCCACCCACCCACACACACACACACACATCCTCTCACAGGGAGAGCATCATTATTACATAGGATACTGAAATGCATAAACAGATAAATATAGTAAAACACAAATGACTAGTCTAAAGTGATCACAAAAACATTCTGTAATACTTTTAGCAAAATTCTTTATTTATAACTGTAAATACAATAAGCGATACCTCAAATTTGTACATTTAAACAATATCTATTAAAAAAAAAATATGAAGTTGAAAAGTATAATGCATTCTTAAAATTAAAAAGTGATAAATTTAATAATATGTGGAATACTTGGAAAGTCTTTTTTGGTGATGTGTGAATTGTTATTGTCCTTTTCTTTCTTCATATAAATGAGAATATAGGCTGTTATTGTCCGAATGTACTTCTGTAAATGAGTACAGTGGATTGTCTTGTAGCGTGTGGTCTGCTTAGAAGACATAACCACTTAAATAGTATTCCTAGGTTATTTTTGAACTGTAAAACTTTGTATCACAGAAGTTTGATGTGTGTAATGTTATTGATGTAAGGAAGTGATGTTTTTTTTAAAAATTGAAATAATATGATTTTGTGTGTGAATTTAAATAAATGTTTCTATTTTTAAAAAATCTAGGGAGGACATAATAAGAGGAACTACGTCATTTGTAAAAAAAAAAAATAATAATAATAATAAAAAATAACTCAATTTTGTTGCATACTATGGGTTAACTAAACAGGTATTCAAATGTACGATGACTTTTTCTTTTTTGTATGTTTTTGAAAGGCCTAAAATGACTTTGACCTACTATAGTAGATCAACGCAAAAACGGAACATATATAAAAGATCAATCTATCATCTCTAAATACAAGTTTGGACTTTATTTCTCTCATACGAGGGCGAGTCAAAAAGTAACGCCATTTTTTGTATATTAGGTGAGGTTTTTTGATAAAAATTGCCTGAAATTTATCGCAGTTATAAATAATTATACCACTTTGTTATGAAATATTTTGTTTCTTACTTTGCAGGTTTTTACACTTGCAAAGAAAATTCAAATTGGCTGCCCTCTTAGTTACGTCAAAAACAAAGAGCAGTGATTGAATTCCTTGTTGCTGAGAGGGAAACCCCTGTGAACATTCACAGACGATTACAAAATGTGTTTGAGGACAATACTTTATATTATAGCAATGTATGCAGTTGGGTCCTTCGTCTAAATGATGATAAGGTGGGAACTGTGAGCGTAACCGATAATCCCGATGCTGGCCGTCCGTCCACTTATGTGAATAAGCCTACTGCCAGAAAGCAAAAGCAGATGCTCGGATCAGAGAAGACAGGCGCATAACTCCTGATGAGTTGGCCGAAAACCTTGCAGTGAGCCATGGAAGTGCCTACAACATATTGTCGAATCACTAGGTTAGAGAGAGCTGATTTGAACAGTCAACAAAATTGTACGAGGCAGGGATGCATGCTCTCATTCGAAGGTGGAACATTGCTATCGCGAGAAACGGTGACTATGTTGAAGTAAGGATGTGACCCTCGTAGTTCAGGGTCAAGGTCACTTCAAGTACCTATACTAACCGACTTCGGAAGCTCCAGTTACCTTGACCTTAAAGTGAGGTTGACCAAATGTGTATAGTATGTGTGTCTCATTGATATCTATCATGCATCAAAGAATCATATTTAAGTTCAGTATTAAATACCTGTGATAGTTGAAATAGATTCTCAGTACTTTTCCATTTTAAAATTTTACACAGACGGACAGACGAACTTTTTTTTTTCGATGTCATTTTTGGGACTATTTAGGACACATCTTGCACAGATTTGCAAATATTTTTGAAAAATTGTGTTGGGATGAGTACATATACTCACATTGCTATGCATGTGAGTCAAACTTAAAAGAAAGGAAGAAAAAAAGACGAAGAAGCAGACGAGCTTCTCTTCTCTCTTCTCCGGTCCTGATTTGGCTCGGAAGAGTCCGCTGGACCTAAAGCAACAATCAATCAATCAATCAATTCTCTCTTCTGATGTCGTGAACAGACAAGAGATGTAACAATAAAGTATTATGTAATGTTGTGAGATGCTAAAGTGTTTTAAATCTTCTTTGTGGGTCCATTTAATTCTGCGTATATACATATATACTACTACTACTACTACTACTACTACTACTACTACTACTACTACTACTACTACTACTACTACTACTACTACTTAGTAGTAGTAGTAGAAGTAGTAGTAGTAGTAGTAGTAGTAGTAGTAGTAGTAGTAGTAGTAGTAAACGGCGACGCCCACACAATCATATTGCAAACGCATAAGACATGTATAAAATATCACAGAAAAAGGCAAAAATGTTTACACAATAAAAGACGTTTTCTATTATTAAATGAACATGATCGCCAGTATAAAGATGTCATCACAGAAAGATAACTGTACAAAATAATGTAAACACCACAATAAATCCAATGATAAAAACGGACTTATGTAAAGGGAGGGTGTTCTGGAAGCGGACAGGTTGAGTTCTTTCAAAAAAGAAGTAAACGATCCAGTGGACAAGTCTCGGGTAACATTCAAGATCAGAAAGCTTCCGAGCTATGAGATGAGGTTGGATAGTATTGAAGACACAAATTAAATCAACAAACAGAATGTAATTTGCTGAGCTATGACATTCTTAATTAGTAGATTGAATGAATTTATTCTAGTCACATAACATGTAACTTGTTATTTTAATGATCCTAACCATTGATATGGTACTCTTAAGTGTAGTCTAGTTATGAGATAGGCAACCTGCTCAGATGAGCCTTTCTGTGTATTTTTTTACTAATATGTTTTCAGAATGTTGCTACTGTACTGTACTATGTAACTGGTTGTTGACTGTCATCTATGTATAGGTGAATGTAGAATGTTCTAGTCAAGCCTCTACCTTTTAAGCACTGCCATTATAATCATGTATAGGCCGTGATATGTATAGTTTAAGACAACAGCTTGTGCTGTCATTAGATTATTTTGTGTGTGGGTGTGTGTGCGTGTGTGTGTGCTTTTCCTGCGTGAGTCCTAAAGCAACAATCAATCAATCAATCAATCAATCAATCATTTCTGCGTGAATGTAAAATTATTAGTTATTATTGATGTGGGGTTTAGATTGTGAATGTCTGTATTTGATTGGAATTTAAGGTTGCTGCTGTGCCATTAGAAATGAATGTGTCTCTGCTGGTTGTGTATATAAAATGGTTATATTGCATGCTTCTTGCAGACGACGAGCCAAAGTCAAATTTCTGTATGTGATGAACATCAGACAATAAAGTTATATTGTATTGTATTGTATTGTATTGTATTGTATTGTATTGTAACAGAAAGCCGAAAAAGAAGCCCGTTTTTTTTTAAAAGCTTTATGAAGAAGATAAAGAACAGCATCGCTAGTTCCTGTTTCTTGGGTGAAAAGTAAAGAGTCATGCAACGAGTTGGAATGAGACGGAAGACAAGAGAGGGTGATAAGCTCGAAACATTTTATGGTTATGGAAGTCAGAGCAATGGGTCCATTGTTAGGTGAAGGACATATGGCAGAAGTTTACCAGGAACAGTGAACAGTTTGAGTAAGCAGATGAACGGATAACTGAATACAAAACTCGGCTAACCGGCGAAAGTCTATAGTAGGTTTGCCGTCGATGCCGTCTGGACCGCAATGGACGTGTGAAATTCACAGACAATGATTATGCCGAAGACGTAGTCAGCTTTGTTTACGATCAGCTGCCAGCAGCTTTAATCGACTTGATAAACACCAGGGACAGCCTTGATGCACGTTCCAATGTTTCCGCTCATCCAAGGAAAAATAGAGTGCGGAATTGTAATATACAAAGAAATAGCTACGGAGTATTATTTTCGTCAATTTTCAATATATTTTACTGAATAGGTTATTTGATCAACCCCACGAAGTTTGTTTTGTTTATTTATTTTATTGTTTGACAGTTCAGGAGCTGCTCACAGGCGCTGGCCGATGCAGGATCTCACTCAGGCCGCCCGAGACGCCCTCTGGGACTCTCCAGGCAACTGAGCACACTCTTGAGAGGCTGGAGATGGGGAAGAAAGGTGGTGGGAGAAGGGACCTAGTGCATGCTTAGTATAAATGCACGTCTAGGACACGAGCGTCAGGGGCTTTCAAGTTCGTGCTGTGGAATGCGTGCGTGCATAGACTACAGACCTCGGTTTATACACTCAATGATTAGATGACATGGTAGGCCTCATACCTAAGTTAAATATGTTTCGCCCCCGTGTGTGAATCGAATCCACGCCCGTTTGTTTGGCTGGAAACTTGGGCGTTAGAGACTATCGATCTATCTCTACCTCCACGATACGGTAATCCCTGGGAGAAAGGGGTTTTGGGGTAGGTGCCCGGAGCTGATTACTGTAAAAAATTAATTGACAATAACTGCGGTAACCTCTTCTTGTACAGCGCACTTACCAGCTCAAATAAAAACTCAAGGCGCGGGCCGAAATGCAGAATCTAGCTCAAGGCGCCAAAAGGCGCTAACGTGCATTATTAAAAAACTGTTAAATACCCCCGGACAAATGAGCGACCCTAAGGAACCTAATTGTAGTGAGTAGGTATTATCTTGATTCAGATTCTATTATTTACCTTGGTAGGCTTATATTTAGAAAGCATCATAGTGCCTTCTTCAGCTTACTGAAGCTGAAGTTGAAAAATTAGAAGATTAAAAGAATACTGAAGACAATCTGAGGTGAAGTCAATGAGTTGAATGGAAACGGGAATCTGGGCGAGTTGATTTCAGCGGTATTTGATCATAAATTTGAAGTTATAAGCCTTGATCACGGTTCAAGCTAGGTTTACGAATTTTGATTTTAACTGCTTCTCTGACTTTCCTTTTCTCCGTGTGTGGTTCAGTGAGAATAATTCTGGTTTTAGCTGGATCAGTATATCTTAGATGTGAATCAGACTTGGACTGATGTTCTTTAGGACTGTTTTTTAAAGGCCCTGCCTGCTTTCCCCAGATAGTCCTCGTAGCAAACTTCGAGGTCGTAAATGACATAGAATAAATGTACGAGTGTGTATTTGAATCTGTCAGTTTCCACTTGGACTGAGTGACTAGCTTCTTCCAAAAGGGGAAAGGTGAAATACCATATAAAGAGTCGTTACAAAAAGTCCATTCCTGTGAGTAAAAACTTCCGGCGCAGTCGGGAACCGATCCAGCCTCTTCTGTACGCCAGACAAGCGTCCTCCCGCGGGGCCACACTGCAGACCTCCGATACTAAGTGCAGGTCATGATGTGATCAGCCAATGTACGTGCACAAGAAAGAGTGAAGTGAAATGACAAAACATGTAGTTAACTACTGCCACAATTGTAATAAACTGAGCGCAATGTGTGGTACTAAAGTATAGAGCGATTCACTGTAAAACCAAACAGATAAAAATAGCTGCCAAATATTGAACATAGTTGTGCGTTCAAAACTAAGCTGTAGAAAAAAAAACCAGAGTATAGTAAGCTGCACTTGAAAAAGGCAGGGTGGAGAACAACTGAATCAAGAAATCTCTGAAATCCGGCCGGGGCCCAGGGGCCAAGCCCCGGTGTAACAGGCCGGAATATACCCCTGGCTACTTTATACCATGGGTATAATGTAGCCTAGGCGGGTTTAACCCCATGGGTATAGATCAGCCTAGGCCAGGTCATACCCCTCGCGCCCGTAATATACCCCCACCTTAAGAAATTTCACTCATGGGTTTGTTGTACATGACCGTTTGCGTGACCAACTCTCAGGTAACAGCCTTTTGCTTGCGTGTAAAAAATAAAAAAATAAAAATAAAAAAACCGAGTGAACTCAGCTAACAGCCTTTATCTTGTGTGTAAAAAAACACACCTAAAAAACCCTAACCCAAACCCTAACCCTATCTATCTATCTATCTATCTATCTATCTATCTATCTATCTATCTATCTATCTATCTATCTATCTATCTATCTATCTATCTATCTATCTATCTATCTATCTATCTATCTATCTATCTATCTATCTATCTATCTATCTATCTATCTATCTATCTATCTATCTATCTATCTATCTATCTATCTATCTATCTACCCCTTGGGGTCATGAGCAATCTTGCCACTGTAGATTGTTCTAACCTATAAAGGGAAAAGGGAAAGCCCCAGTTGAAAACCTGTCTTGCCTTTGTAGGCATGACTGCTTCACTGCGGCAACAGAACCCCCGTTGGAGTGCCAGGGGTTTCAGTATAAATAGTATCCCCACTTTCTGGAAATTTAGTGCTTTAAATTCCCACTGTCGCTATCTTCCTCATTTGCTCTTTCCCATTCCTGATCTGTCCTATCACTCTGCTATACTATCTTCTTCTTCGCTAGATCAATGACCTACCTTTTTTCTTGAAAACTCTTCCTGGACAAGACTCCTTGTTTGTGTATGAGGTCTGTTGGATCAGCTTGGGAGTGTTGGACGCTTTCTGCCGGGTGGTCACTAGGGCTTCCTATGATGTTATTATTTAGCACTATAGGCATTTTATATGTATGTGTTTTGTTGATGATTTATAATGATGTTTGTTTTCTATTTTGTTTTTGTAACCGGGGGTTCGAGTAGTTGGGGTAAAGCCTCAGCCGTCCCCTGCGTGGGATGTCTTTATTGTAAAGTGACTGGCCGGTGGAGGGCATTCAATTTTCCCACTAGGGTTGTTTCGGCAGATCTTTTATGCGGATTGGGGGTTGTCCGGTCCTGATTTGGCTCGGAAGAGTCCGCTGGACCTAAAGCAACAATCAATCAATCAATCAATCAATCAATCTATCTATCTATCTATCTATCTATCTATCTATCTATCTATCTATCTATCTATCTATCTATCTATCTATCTATCTATCTATCTATCTATCTATCTATCTATCTATCTATCTATCTATCTATCTATCTATCTATCTATCTATCTATCTGTCTATCTATCTATCTGAGTGCATCAGAACAATTAAAACACATAAATTAAAGAGTAACGTGAAGGATAAGGTCTTCCGTAGTGGGGGGGGGGGGGTTATAATGGGCAGGAGAGGGTTAAACGAGCCTAGGCCAGATAATACCCAGGGGTATAGTCTGGGCTAGGCCAGTTTATACGGGGGCATAGTCTGGGCTAGGCCAGTTTATACCCTGGGTATACTTGAGGCGGGGTATAATCTGGCCTGCTACACCGGTATTCGCCCCCTGGAAGAAAATGAATTTATGCTATTTTGAAAGTAATTTAGGGCCTCTCCTGAAAGCAAAAAGCACAAAGTAAACATGAATAGAAACAACAACAACCAAAAAAAAAGAATGTTTTATGCACATGTCTTTCATTAAGAATCTTGATTTGTAGGCCTAACAAAGTTTGAGGTCCACCACTGTTACACACAAACTCCACATTTCAAATTTTACTGGGCACACGTTTGTCTATTTTTTAGCTGTAAACAGGCAAGAATTTTTATAATTTTAGAGATATTTAGGGGTACGTTAGTAAAAACACTACATCTTAGGTATTAGTGACTAGTGTATAGATTTAAATGAAATAAAATGCAAAATGAACAGAAATAAATCTCTTTTGATTATCTACCTTTTTATACTTCTCTTGTCATGTCTTGTTTTTGATTACTCCATGTGTATACAATAAAAAAGTTTTAAAAAGTCCAAACAAGCCCCCTCCTCTTCTTCACTTTCATGCCAGTCTGAAAGATCGTATGCATGCACACTACTGACACTAACTGTCTAATGTCAGTACCGATCTCTTCCTCCGACTCCAAGTCCATTTCTTTCACTTTAATGTCTGATAAATGGAAGCCTGTAAACTCTTCTTCATCAGTCGAAGAATCCAAACCATCCATTTTAGACACACACACAAGAAAATTTGAAAAAAAAATCGAAAAAACGAACGCATCACAGAGAAAACTTGTGGAAATGCAGTCGAATGTTTTCACAACAGAATTTAACGGGAAGTCAATTGCCGAAAGTCTCGCAATCTTTCAAACAACGCGAGAATATAACCACATGGTTGATACGGACGCTTTTGGACGTTTTGCCTGTTTAGACCTTCGGCTGCTTTTGGCCGCTATGCCCAGTAAAGGGTAGCCCTCAGCTTCTCACACTCGGAACTCAATATTTTTTTCTCGGAAATGCAAATGCCTTCCGCGGAAATCCGCGGATTCGCGGAGAATTCTCCACCCTGAAAAGGTGATGGTAAGGGTGCGGGGGTAGTGGGCGGGGGTAGAGGGGCGGAAGGGGGTTGGTTTATAGTTTTACGTCATCACTGGATCTCTGCTTGAAATCCACAAA
Source organism: Oncomelania hupensis (assembly GCA_036898135.1). Lineage (NCBI taxonomy): Eukaryota > Metazoa > Mollusca > Gastropoda > Littorinimorpha > Pomatiopsidae > Oncomelania > Oncomelania hupensis. The sequence goes on from CM072517.1 coordinate 69,019,127, forward strand.
ACGTTTGAGGTCGGCTGGGGGCTCCCACTCAGGACAGTCAAAGACGATGACGAAGTTTTCAGCCAGTGTAGTTTTAGATGCATTTTCCGGTCGTTCCACGTTCAACGAGAGCTCTACGCCTGTATCCTCCTTCACTTTTTCCTTTAAAGGTCTGAAACAAACATTTAACATCAAATGACTTTCGGTGCAAACTCAACTCAACAGTGCATGATCGCATATTTAGAATAGACTGCTTATCTACACAGCCCTAAGTCAAGGGACGGAACTCGAGCAAGCCTCTGCCCTCAAGACAAGGGATTGAATTCCTGTGAGGTAATTTTTTTTTCTTTCTGCGGTGCTTCTGTTTTGGATATTATCTCATAAAACATGGAAATCTCGTCTTAGACATGAGATTCAGGATAGTAAAAGTAAGTGCAATGGAATGTATGCGAGCATAGACTACTTTAGACCTCAGTTTTTGCTCTCTTTGTACCAAAAGAGTAAACAAACGTCTATAGGCTACAAATTATCACGGATTTCGAGTTTATACTCTCAACTGAAAGACCAAAGATGACAACAAATGTCTTTCTATTTATACACATTTATATATGTCTTCATTTACTCAACAGCTTGAAATCCCAAGCTGAACAAATCATAGCTGAAGAACAAGCAGGATTCAGGGCAGGGCGAAGTACAACCGAGCAGATTTTCAACCTCAGAATAATCTGCGAGAAATACCTACAGCACTAACAACATCTGTATCATGTGTTTGTAGACTTCAAGAAAGTGTTAGACCTGGTGTCATAAACTTCTCGTGCATGTTATAAAATAATTAGCTTTATTCTCAGAAGATTCCTACAAACTTGAAATTAGTTTGTAAACAGTTTTTAACGTTCCAATTTGAAGTATACACGCATTCATCAAAGGGCCATTCTTATACAATTACACAAGTTTGAAACAAAGAGATATACTTGAAACACTGAAGACATAAAATACACAACAGTTGGAACACAACACCAATTTACGTTTTGCTAATTTTATAGTTTCTTCTTTCTCACTCAGGGTAGTAGAATAATAATTAAAACGGAATTCAATAAAACTTTATTCGAGTCCTAGAGTAATACAATAAGAAATAGCTGAACTATAATATGGTTTTATCTCTCTTTGAAGCAATCCCATTCCGGTCTGACAGAAAATTACCTTTATCAAATTATGCAAATATTTTATACATTTACAAAATTAGAAGTAGCCTACACAGTAACACAATATTTCCAAGCCACGCAAAATAAGCATTCACTCTTTTTTCAGTCTATCTTTCATTCCACTAATACACTCTATCCTAATCCTATTTCATCCATCAAATCACAGACACTCTCAGATGCATACGAGAACAACCTTCTGTTCTGCAGTCGAATACATACGCCACGTGCCTATGTCAACAGCCGTCGCTCGCGTACTATCGCTATAAACATATGATGCATACACAAATGCAAATAAT
>CM072517.1:69025603-69028103 GCA_036898135.1 Oncomelania hupensis
CAGATAATACTGTGTAAACAAGGACACACACACACACACTTACTTACTTACTTCCTTACTTCCTTACTTACTTACAATAGCTACATAATGAGGACTGACATCTGAACGTGAATGGTGACGTGGTGGTAATGTTTGCTATTAGTGTCAGCTGTTTTGTTGATTTTAACACACATGTGTTTTAAATGTGCTTTTAGTTTTCTGTTGTAAAGATCTACGCTTTTGTTAATGCGTTCTTTGAGGTAATAGTCCTATCCTATCCTGTCCCGTAACCCGAAGGTCGTAGGGGCACCACAGATGATCGTTTAACCAGCATACTCCATCTTTCTCTGTCCTCAGCATCCTGAGGCTGAGGTAATAGTCAAGTCAAGATAAATCCAACACCCCTCCTCTTCCCCATCCGACCACACCACCCCCTCCCCCTAAAAAAAGCGGAAAAAACGCCACATCTATTCAACAATTCCGTTCAACAAATGTTTATTAGCATCAAAGAAATTGCGCACACCCATCTGTGTGGCATTTGAATAAACAAATGCATGTAAAATAAACTAAAAGTCTTAAAAGCTCACACTTGCATCAAAGCAATATTAAATGTTGAGATTAATTAAAGTTAACTGTAGATTATAGTCATCATCCCACTTGTCAAAACAAAAACCTATGGAGAACGCACCTTTGCTTTCTGTGCATCCACTCAATGGAATTCCCTTCCACACAATATCCGCCATGCGCAAACACAACAAGCGTTTAAACGACAACTCAAAACATATCTTTTCCATAAACACCTTCTATAGCTCCTTCTCAATAACACACATGAATTAATCTCATCATCAGTCTAGTATGCACACATGTCGGGGCGCCCCATGCACGGGCAATGGTGTTCGCTTTTTAATGGTGTTCGCTTGTTATAATTGTTATAAGTGTTGGTTGCCTTTTACAAGTTAATAATAGTTTTAGTTGCCTTTTTATGTGTTTCAATGTAATATTTTTTATTGAATCTTTTTAACATTATGTTTTACAATATTTAGTGAATTTATTCAGACTTTATATACCGACTGTTGTTGTGTAGTATAAATGGTGTATGAATGTGTCAAGCGCGGAGAGCACAGCCACTTGTGGCTGTGATGCGGCGCTATATAAATCTACATTTATTATTATTATTATTATTATTATTATTATTATTATTACACGACACCGAAGCGTATAGGCGACTACTGGTCACATTATTCTGACACCAGCGAACCAGTTGATGGTAAGTGGAAAAAATTATGGTCACACATTGGCCAATCCGGAATTCGAACCAGGTACCTTTCGGTTACTAGTAAGACGCTCTACCAACTGAGCTACCCGGCCCCTCTTGAGATTAATTCATTTCTCTTCCAACATATAACCTTATACATCGCTATCAAACACGTATGCCATAATAAAAACATAAAAACAAACGCTGTTAATACGTTCGTTAAAATACAAAATCAGTACATTTACAAAGTGATAACTAATTAATGCATGTAGTTGTATAGTATTTGTATTATATTGTATTGTTTTGTATTGCATTGCATTGTCCCTTGGGCAACACACCAGGACGCAGTTTGTTTATGGATTAGACAGGAATCATCTCTGTGGTTTAATACACGCTATAATTGCAACGAGTTCTTACTTGAAGTTGAAGCCAGTGTGTCAACAGCTGCTTGAAGACAGTTACGCTGGTCTGTACTTTTAAGCAACAACGCAATTTCTTCCTTGACGGTCGTGTTCACCGTGCTCTCTCTGGTTCTGAAATAATAATAATAATATTAAAAAAACAAAAAACAGGAACCCCAGACGGTTTCTCTTTTATCATTATCGAGAGCAGATTTCACCCCCCCCCCCCCTAAACAAAACAATAGCGACGCTAAAGAAAGATGAGGCGGTGGGATCGTTCAGCAAGTCATCCATCTTTATTATCACGACCCATCCATTCTGGATAGTTCCTACCCTTTCAGGTACAAGACTTCAAGAGCCCAAAAGTGCTGGATATTTATCATCGAGACTTCTCAAAGGAATGCACGGAACGAATGGTAAACAATATAAAACCACATTGCCAAGACAAATAGGCACTAATTTTCTGTAACATGTGTATGTGTGTGCGTGTGTTTGTGTGTGTTTTGTATGCGTGTAGGTGTGTGTTTGTGTGTGTACTGTAGGTGTGTGTTTGTGTGTGTTGCCCACCGCCTTAGCTCAAGTGGTAGAGCGTTCGCCTGGCACACCGATGACCCAGGTTCGAATCCCGTAGTAGGCAATATAAAATGTGGCCATTTTCACTGTCCATTTTAGCAGTATGATTGCTTTGGTGGTTCAGTGTTGATTCAGGTCCCTACCCCTCTTTCCATGGGATGGTTATCCCCGTCTGCCATGTCGCCAATGGTGGGTGTAGACGTTAAACCTCAATGTTCATTCAATGTTCAGGGGACGTTAAACTTACTCAAGAAGAAGACACCCGGGCAAGCAAGCAGCACTTGTTCAGTCA
>CM072517.1:69030603-69183103 GCA_036898135.1 Oncomelania hupensis
TTCATGTTATGTTACGTTATGTTATGGTATGGTATGTTATATTATTTATTTGTCTATTAATCAATTTATCTATTTTCATTTGCATTCTAGTTTTAAAGCTTACTATCATAGGCCTAACTTTTTGTAATAAAGACGAACTGACACAGGCCTACAGATAACTGATCCTCAAAACGGATAACAAAAATGAGGTCCAGTGTCTTTCCACCAAGCATTCCATGGATTCAATTTTCCACTGAGAGGGTCCAGCCATAGAATTTCATAATGGCTCCCATGCGATCCTATAATCTTTGACTATCGAACTCTCTGCCTACTTGAATTGTGCTTTCTATTTCCTGCAGATCTAAGGACACAATGGCCAATCTAACTGCGTTTATCGAGTACACACTTTTAAAATAGAGACACACTTACGATAATGCGCACGTCTTCGCCAAGTCAAGGAAGAAAATTCGATGATTTGTCCTATACCCGTAATGTACTCCAATTGATCTTCTTCCCGAGCTGCTATTATCGTGCTCTCGAAAGCTAGCCTGTCTTGTGATGTAGTCATAAGAGGAAGTGTTTCATCGGCGGCCTTTTCAACGTCATTGTGTTGTTGTTGTTTTTCCGGAATCCCGTATATAGCGTGTTTGGGAACACGCCAGTGAATAAACTGGCGATTGAGGCTAAACAATAAATTGTTTTAGGCAGTGTTTCTGTTACTCCACCGACCTTCACCCGTTGTAGCGTTTCGAGATGACCGACAGCCTGATACAGTGTGATAATCTCTTTTGATATAGCGCAGAATTAGCGCGAGAAACAATCGCAAAACCGTGCCGTTTAGCTGCAAGGATGGTCAAGAACATAGGATTTAGGCCTATTCTCATATTGCCTGAACTAAAACACACAATCCAACTAGGCAGAGAATTTAGAGCCTTCAGCCCAACCCTGGAACCACGGGGGACTGGGTCCAGCCAACTGCAGAACAATCAATGCATCAACAATCGCTCACGTGTTTGGTGGAATTGGTCTCGTCCCCAAATCGTTGCTGGCCGGGCATGTCGTTTCCGTTGATGTTCTTTTTCCCTGTGGAGGTGATGCTGGAAATGAGGGACGACTTTCCAGACTCGGTCGGCCTAATCAGCTGGATCTTCGGTACGTGGGCCAGTACCAGCATTTGACCACATTCCGCATCCGACCATTTTTCTCTCAGCTTCTCCAAATCCAAGAGGACATTTGTAACACATTTGTGCATTTTTAGATTTTGTCGCGTGTTAACTTACCCCTCCCCCTTCCCCACCCCTCCTCTTTACTCCTTCTCCTCCATCTCCTTGACGATTTTACCTCATGAAGTTTTTAAAAGCATTATTGTTTTAATCATCATCATCATCATCATCATTATCATGATCATCAGCATCATCACCATAATCATCATCATCATCATAACCATCATCATCATCATCATCATTATCATCACAACCATCATCACCACAACCATCATCATTGTCGTCGTCGTCATCATCACATCATCATCATCGCATTTGTTGTTATAGTTGTTGTTGTTGTTGTTGTTGTTGTTAACTGTCCAACCGTTGTCCGTAAAGTAAATAATAGTGGACAGTAACATTGTCACTACAAAGGCATTTAGCCACTGGAATAGTACAAACCTCGTCTGTTCCTATTATCTTGGGTCTCGCCATTACCAATCACTGAGTCCGGTGTGTAGGCTTAGGCCTCTCTGGGCTGGTGACTGCCCTGTATCAGAACAACTACTTTACCTTTACAGGTTTCTTATCAGTAGTGTTTACAGAAATACTCTCGTTCGAACTGTTTTTCCCCAATAAAAAACCCTTGGGGTCATGAGCAATCTTGCCACTGTAGATTGTTCTAACCTATAAAGGGAACAGTGAAAGCCCCAGTTGAAAACCTGTCTTGCCTTTGTAGGCATGACAGATTCACTGCGGCAACAGTACCCCCGTTGGAGTGCCGGGGGTTTCAGTATAAATAGTATCCCCACTTTATGGAAATTTAGTGCTTTAAATTCTCACTGTTGCTATCTTCCTCATATACTCTTTACCATTCCTGCTCTGTCCTGTCACTCTGCTATACTATCTTCTTCTTCGCTAGATCAATGACCTACCTTTTTTCTTGAAAACTCTTCCTGGACAAGACTCCTTGTTTGTGTATGAGGTCTGTTGGATCAGCTTGGGAGTGTTGGACGCTTTCTGCTGGGTGGTCACTAGGGCTTCCTTTGATGTTAGTATTTAGCAATATAGGCATTTTATATGTATATGTTTCGTTGATGATTTGTAATGATGGTTGTATTCTATTTTGTTTTTGTAACCGGGGGTTCGCGTAGTTGAGGTAAACCCTCAGCCGTCCCCCGCGTGGGATGTCTTTATTGTAAAGTGACTGGCCGGTGGAGGGCGTTCAATTTTCCCACTAGGGTTGTTTCAGCAGATCTTTTATGCGGATCGGGGGTTGTCCGGTCCTGATTTGGCTCGGAGGAGTCCGCTGGACCTAAAGCAACAATAAATCAATCAAATCAATCCCCAATAAAACTCTAGTGGGGCTCCCGTTAAGAATCATTAAATCTAGATTAAAACAAATAGTACTCTTTTCTCTCCTAAATACGCCACGATATATCGATGTAAGTGTTTTGTATAATGCCAAGGGTTCTGCGACGTTAGTGTTTGTTCTTGTCAATAACCCTTCCTTGTCCCTACCTACGTTTTTCGTGTCTTTATCTCGCAAGCGACGCGTTATTAATTCTCTTTGCTCAAATTAAAATATAAGGTGAGTACACAAAAAGGTATTTACCTTTCCCCTGATTGCTCTTCACATGACCCTAACCCCATTCGCAGAAGAACCTCGACATTTATTCTTTTGAATGTAGTCCAAAGGGGCTTTGTTCACTCAGCGCTTTACAAATACCACACCATTGTTTGAAAGCACTTGTGCGTGAACACTTATTTATTTAATCGTTCTTATATAGCGCTTTTTCCAGCTCAAGAGCTGCTCAAGGCGCTGGCCGATACATGATCTAACCCAAGCCGCCCGAGACGCCCACCCGCAGCCTTTGGGCGCATGGTCTGACGCGCAGCCATTGGGCGCCCGGACAACTGAGCACAATCCTGGGCAGCCAGGGAGGGGGGAGAAGGACCTAGATGCATGCTGGGTGTGTTCTTGTCACCGGCACTCACCCGTCTAGGACATGAGCGTCAGGATCTTTAAAGTCCGTTATGATGGAATGTATGCGACACAGACTAGACCTCAGTTTATACTCTCATCCGAAGGAGTAGGAAAACAGGAGTAAAGTGTCTTTCCCAGGGACACAACACAATGGCCCGGCCAGGGCTCGAACCCGGGACCTTCAGATCCGCAGGCCGAAGCACTACCATTAGACCACAGTGCCTCCCTCTTTTGGACAATAAACACAACACGCAACGTTTCCAAGAGCGTTTGAAAAAAAAAAAAAGATTGAAATATGTACGAGGGTGAAATTTACAATGTGCGCCAATACATGCAAATGTTTGACTAAGTCTATTTTACGTGCTGACGATTTACGTCTTTTTATGTAACTGCTGTCATTTTTATTGTTACCTTGCGAATGTCTGTCTGTGTGAGCAGGAACTACAGTATTTTGAAAATAGCGATCTATAAAAGAAATTATTATTATTATGATTATGATTATTATGATTATTATTATTATTATTATTATTATTATTATTATTATTATTATTATTATTATTATTATTATTATTATTATTATTAACGTATTCTAGCACCGGTTTAATAGTATTTACAGTCAGTCGAACACGCTGACAACATCATCAGTACAACTTATGTTAATCTGGTTGACAATCAACAAGGGAAATTCCATCGAATATATATATTATATATTTTTAAAAATTTTAATACACATTTAATATAAACATAGGAAGAGAAAGAAAGTTTTAGTGAAATGTCCCGTCATTCATGCTAGATTAGTTGACATTTATTTATTTTGTGTTGATTGATTTAGTCTAACGTCTTTTCACATTTGTGATATTAGACAACGTATTATATTACAAACAAATTTAAAGAGAACTACATTGAAATGAATTACACAAAAGCCAACAAAATAATGTTTAATAAAAAAAAAACTCAAAAAACTAAATATAACAACATAGGATTGGCCTATGTTGAAAATTGGCGTCGTACAATGAGTCATTCATTTTACATTCTCACTCTTAAAAAAGCTATTGTCATGAAGAAGAGGAGAGAGCGAAAAAAGCAGCTGCAAACAGCGTGCGTACTTTGCAGTAATCCCCTTCTTTAAAACAACTTATTAACATCGTCCTAACTTGGCACCGTGCTATGTGGGTTCGGGCATTAAATAGAATAGACCCAACGTTTCCCGGCGTGTCGTAAGAGGGGTGATGTTAGCACGGCATCACTGGGTGAAAGTCTTCTACACAGAAGTCATCGGCCAGGGCGGAGGAACCTCACGTTACTACAGGTTCAACGACCATGTGCTCAGGGCCAAGGCGAGCCACACTGTATTCGTGGATTTCGGCTGTGGCCAACAGCCTGGAGAGGATTGGGCACCGCCAGGTCTTTTTTGCCCAAGATACACTACATGATGACACAATCCACTAATTCCATTCCGGATCGGTCGTCGCCCGGCACAAGGACCGCGCCTTCCGTTGGCCACCAGGACGGAGGTGTTAAGTATGCTACTGATGGACAATTTAGCAAGATCCGCACGAGAAACAACATCATCATAGGAACCTGGAATGTCAGGACCCTAACTGCGGAAGGGAAATTAGAAGAACTGGCCCACGAGTTGGACCACTATCGATGGAACGTTCTAGGCATCAGCGAACTGCGCTGGAAAGGCCTAGGTGAAACAACGACCGACAAAGGACACAAGCTCTATTTCAGCGGTAGAGATGACAGGCACGAACACGGCGTTGGATTCTTGGTCCATAAGAACATTCTAGCCACTGTCATGGGTTGCCGCCCAGTCTCCAGTAGACTCATTACCATCCGCCTGAGAGCAGCCCCTTTCAACATCACCATCATCCAGGCCTATGCCCCAACATCAGACTATGACGACAGCGAAGTGGAGGATTTTTATGAAAATCTACAGGCGGTCCTTGACCAAGTGCCGAAGAAGGACATAGTCATAGTGCAAGGCGACTGGAATGCCAAGGTTGGCCAAGATGCGCACCACAACTGGGGAGACACATGTGGACCCCACTGCAACAACGAGGCAAATGACAGGGGTCTGAGACTCTTGGAGTTTGCCAGATACAACAATCTGGTACTGGCAAACACGCTTGGTCTCCACAAAAACTCCAGACGATGGACATGGCACAGTCCTGGCGGGGAGCATCACAACCAAATAGACTACATCATGGTCAAGAAACGCTTCAGATCAAGCATCAACATTGGCAGGACACGCACTTTTCCAGGAGCAGACATCGGAAGTGACCACGATCTTGTGATGATGTCTTTCCGGCTCCACATGAAGAGAGTAAATACAGCAAGGTGCACTAGACTGAAGTTCGACCTGGACAAACTGCAAGACCCGGAGGTGGCAGAACTATTTCAGGCCACAATTGGAGGGAAATTTGCACCACTGCTCATTTTGGGGGCTGGTGAAGTAGATGTCAACACCATGACCACCACCTTCAACTCAGCTGTGACAGATGCCGCCACTGAGATCCTTGGCAAGCACCGACCAATGAAGAAGCCGTGGATCACACCTGAACTTTGGGATCTGTGTGATAAACGAAGAGAGATGAAAAAGAAAAAGAACGCCTCACAAGGAGCTGATGTCTACCGAAAAATCAACAATGACATCCGAAAAGGCACGCGCACAGCAAAGGAGAACTGGATAGAAGATCAGTGCCAGGAAATAGAGAACAGTCTGAACAAGAACAACAGCAAGAAGGCCTACCAGACAGTGAAGCGGCTGACAAGTGTCAAACAGCCCAAAGTCTCCACGATCCAAAGCAAGTCTGGCATATGCCTTACGGAAGAACAAGAAGTCTTGGACAGATGGACAGAGTACTGCTCTGACCTTTACAACCATACACCAAATGGAGACCCATCAGTTCTAGCATGTCCCGAGAACAGAGAAGAAGAAGAAATCCTCCCAATTCTCCGGGAAGAAGTTGAGGCAGCAGTGCAAGCGCTAAAGAAAGGAAAGTCAGCGGGAGTGGACAACATACCCGCGGAACTGCTACAAGCAGGAGGAGAAGCGATGATTGATGCCCTCACCATTATATGTAACAAGATCTGGCAGAGTGGGGAGTGGCCTATACCATGGACCCAGTCGCTTGTCATCACTCTTCCCAAAAAAGGTAACCTTCAGGAGTGTGAAAATTACCGGACCATCAGCCTCATCAGCCATCCCAGCAAGGTCCTCCTGAAAATAATACTCAACAGGTTGAAACCCCAAGCTGAACAAATCATAGCTGAAGAACAAGCAGGATTCAGGGCAGGGCGAAGTACCACTGAGCAGATTTTCAACCTCAGAATAATCTGTGAGAAATACCTACAGCACCAACAACATCTATATCCTGTGTTCATAGACTTCAAGAAGGCGTTTGACCGAGTCTGGCATGCAGCTCTATGGGCAACAATGAAAGTGTACAACATCAGCCCTAAAATTATCGAAGTCATCAAAAACCTGTATGACAAGGCTACAAGTGCAGTCCTCCACAACAGCGCCATCGGGAACTGGTTCAGAACAACAATCGGTGTGCGTCAAGGATGCCTACTCTCTCCAACACTCTTCAACATCTTCCTAGAGCGCATCATGTCAGATGCTCTTGCAGACCATGAAGGCACAGTCAGCATAGGGGGTAGAGCAATCTCCAATCTTCGTTTTGCAGATGACATTGATGGATTGGCTGGAGAGGAACAAGAACTTGAACAGCTGGTACAGAGGCTTGACACCACCTCCAGAGCCTATGGAATGGAAATAAGTGCAGAGAAAACCAAAATGATGACCAACAACACCAATGGCATCAACACGGACATCAAAGTCCAAGGCCAGTCCCTCAACACAGTGCATAGCTTCAAATATTTAGGAGCCATTGTATCAGACAATGGGTCCCGACAGGAAGTCCTTTCCAGGATCGCACAAACAACTGCTGCCCTGACAAGGTTGAAGCCCATTTGGAAAGACAGGACCATCAGTCTACATTCCGAAGTAAGACTGCTTCGCTCCCTTGTCATCTCCATCTTCCTATATGCTTGCGAAGCATGGACCCTCACAGCAGATCTCCAACGAAGAATACAAAGCATGGAGATGAGGTGCTACAGAAGACTTCTGGGCATTTCCTATACCCAACACATCACCAACGACAAAGTCCGACAGACCATCACACAAGCCATTGGACAACACGATGACCTGCTAACAGTGGTGAAGAAACGGAAACTCCGATGGTATGGCCACGTCACCAGATCATCAGGCCTTTCAAAGACTATTCTGCAAGGCACAGTGCAAGGAGGTAGAAGAAGAGGGAGACCGAAAAAGAGGTGGGAGGACAACATTCGAGAATGGACTGGTTTGACACTGAGCGAAGCCATCAGGGCTGCTGAGGACAGAGAAAGATGGAGTATGTTGGTTAAACGATCATCTGTGGTGCCCCTACGACCTTCGGGTTACGGGACAGGATAGGATAGGAACTTGGCACGGTTGTCTTATTGTATGGATGTCAGCGTTGTGCAATAAACAAGTCACTAGACACTAATGCGGCCTATTATACCACCGCCTAAAAAGTATTTACCCCATTGCTGCAATAGAAAAATAAATAAATAAATAAATAAATAAATAAATAAATAAATAAATAAACTAGACTTATTAGCTGTAGTTAATCTCTCATTGCAAAGAAGTCCTGAGCATAAAAACCGATGTCATGCTCAGGACTTCAAAACCAGGGGCACGGGGGATTGATTACTTAAAGGGTGTGGTGACTCTAGCCAGAACGAATTAAAATAGTTATGTTGAACGGTACAGTAGCGAATAAGTACAAATAAAAACACAAAAAAACCTCACAATCTATTACAGTGATAAGAACTCAGGCCCTTTAGGAAAGTCGCCTCAAGAGACACCTCCAACCAGAGTATTGAGTAGCTACAGTCCTTTGGTCTGTAACTTCCCCCCCCACCTTGTCTGGCTATACGGCCCCCCCTGGGCTCGGAGCCTAACTTGATATTTGCTGTTGATCATTTGTTTGTTTAATAAAAGGACAAAAGTTCCAAAAGTTCCAAAGTAATTTGTTTGGTGCGCCGTTTATTTAGGCTGACGACTCTAGCACTGTCTGTAGCCTGCATGTAAAGCAGGTTTGGTACAATCTTAGCCCAGAGGCTGACCTCAGCATGCTGGTTAACATTGTATTTGCAAGTGCCAGCTGTTCTTTTTTTTTAAAAGTGTATTTATATAATATTTGTTCACCCAACTCTGAGAAAATGCGCAGAGAGAGAGAGAGAGAGAGAGAGAGAGAGAGAGAGAGAGAGAGAGAGAGAGGAATCGAAAGCAGTATACTCACCCCAACACTACGTTTAAGTGTTTTATAATAATGCATGGTTTATTCTATATGGAATACGTGACTAGTCTCATATGAGAACATGGTGCCTACATGCCGAAACAACGGATTAATGGGAAAAAATCATGCAATCAACTTTAAGTATTCAAAAATGTCTTATACTGGCGAAAGGATCATGTTTTACCCGTATCGATATTTAAAAAAAAAATCTTGTTATCAGCTGTCAGTGGTTATTAGTTGGATGTTGCTGTGTTTACATTTTTAAGTTAGGCAAGATCCAAACGTTGAACGTTGAAGTTTAAAGTAGTTAAAACACAGTAGGGGGCAGTTTTGCCAACGTGTGACAGTGTAATGAACGAACAGGAGATTAACATCTAACACCGCGCACAATAGTGATATATTACAACTTGGAAGTCTAATCTCCTATTCCTTCCATATAGCGCCCCCCCCCCCCCCTTCCTCTCTTCCCTCCAGATGGAATACAAATCTGTCCATGTATTCCGTTAACAGCTTCTTCATGAGTTAAAGGTCAAGTGATGTAGGCAGTCTTATTTCACAAACGTTGTATATAGAAGTCACAGTGATCATGAAGAAATCTTTAAACAGCAACTAAAGTCGGTACTGATAGGGTATACATTTTCATTTCACACACACACACACACACGCACACACACACGCACACACACACGCGTGCACACATGCATATTCACACACCTGCACACATACAAGCACACACAAGCACATACCCACAAGCATCCGCACACATGCACACACACACACACACACACACACGCTCACAAGGATAAATATTTAAACAATGTGGTAAAACATTATGAGGTAAAACAGTTAAACAATGCAAGAAATAATACAAACATCACACCTAACAAGGATAAATATGTTAACAATACGGTACAGCATTGTGAGATTAAACGCGTTAAACAATGTAAGAAATAATACAAACATCACATCTAACAAGGATAAATATGTGAACAATACGGTACAACATTGAGAGATTAAACACGTTAAACAATGTAAGAAATAATACCAACATCACATCTAACAAGGATAAATATTTGAACAATACGGTACAACATTATGAGATAAAACAGTTAAACAATGTAAGAAATAATACAAACATCACCTCTACCAAGGATAATAATGTGAACAATACGGTACAACATTATGAGATAAAACAGTTAAACAATGTAAGAAATAATACAAACATCACATCTAACAAGAATAAATATATGAACAATACGGTACAACATTGTGAGATTAAACACGTTAAACAATGTAAGAAATAATACAAACATCACATCTAACAAGGATAAATATTTGAACAATACGGTACAACATTATGAGATAAAACAGTTAAACAATGTAAGAAATAATACAAACATCACACCTAACAAGAATAAATATGTGAACAATACGGTACAACATTGTGAGATAAACACGTTAAACAATGTAAGAAATAATAACAAACATCACTTCTAATAATAAAAATGCACGTTTAAAGAGACACTCATACATACACGCACACATGCACGCGCGCGCACTCGCACACACACACACACACACACACACACACACAGAGGAAGACAATGCTAAAAAATAACTCAAAGTAAAAAGTATCATTGCGACACGGACAAAATAAATACAGTAATATGACAACATATAATAAAATAAAACATTATTCAAACAATAGACACTAACATAAAACAATATTCAAAAGCCCTACATTTCTCAGAAGAAAGAATTTTATAAAACAGTAACAATTAACTACAACTATTAAAACACCATACAGTGCCAACCCAATAAACAATCAAAGGACGGGTATAGCCAGTGAAGCATTGAAACCAAGAACCTTGCACAAAAGACACTGATGGAACACAGACACACACACACACACACACGTACATATGCACACACATATGCACGCACACACACACACACACACGTACACACACACCCATATGCACGCACACACACACACACACACACACCCACACACATAGCCTGGTAGCTCATTTGATAGTGTTATGGCTTCTTATGCCGAAGGTCGCGGTTTCGAACGTGGGACGAACTTACGTGACTTAGGTACGGGACCTTTCAGGACACCGAGGGTTTTCTCCGGGTACTCCGGTTTCCTCCCTCCCTTTAATAATAGAATTGGAGGCAGTCGATCTAAAATTTTAAAAATAAATATTGATTTGTTTTCCGACGTTTTAAGACTTGTTTTGGAGGACAAAGAGGATATTTGTTTAGAGTATTATTTTGTGTATTATTTATTATTACTTTATTTTTCTTATATAGCGCATGTTCAGCTCAAGATCTCAAGTGCTTCTCAAGGCGCTGGCCGATACAGGATCTAATTCAAGCCGCCTTGGGCGCACAGTTTGACGCTCAGACAACTGAGCACCATCCCATGCGACAGGGGATGGGGAGAAGTGAAAACTATACATTGAAACAACCATCAGACTAATAGCAACAGTAAGATGGCCAGTGCTAACAGCCAATGTTTATGTCCAGGCAGAAAGTGAATCTTTCATTCAATCCTTTGACTGCTTCAATGCCTGTGCGTGCTGTTTTGCTAGAATAGGATTAGTATTGCTCGCCGCAAATAGAGGACACCGTCATTAGTCAATATGCCACTGTTAATCTAGCACAGCTAGCTGTCATTCAATGGCGGACTGCTTCCGTGTTGTGTGACTCTGGTCTTACGTAGCCTCTGGTAAGTAGTTATTATTATTAATGTTGTTGTTGTTGTTGTTGTTATTGTTATTGTTGTTGTTGCTGCTGCTGTTATTATTATTATTAATATTATTATTAATATTATTATTATTATTATTATTATTATTATTATTATTATTATTATTATTATTATTATTATTATTATTATTATTATTATTATTGGTGTTGGTGGTGGTATAGTTGTTGCTGTACTTATCTAGCGCTTCACTAGCTCAAGAGCTGCTCAAGGCGCTGTCCGAAATAGGCTGTGACTCATGTTGCCCGAGGTGTCAACTTGATGTTTCCTGCGCATCTTCTAACGCCTCAAACAACTGAGCACAATCTTAAGCGAGCGGGAAGAAGGAGCGGCGCCTGGAGCAACTGCTCTTGAGCTAGACAAGCGATATATAAGCTAGACAAGCGATATATAAGCTAGACAAGCTATATATAAGCTAGACAAGCGATATATAAGCAATATATAAGCTAGACAAGCGATATATAAGCAATATATAAGCTAGACAAGCGATATATAAGCTAGACAAGCGATATATAAGCGCCAATAAATAAACTAACTACGGGCCCGGGTAGCTCGGTTGGAAGAGCGGCTTACTAGTAACTGAAAGATCCCTGGTTCAAATCCCGGGTTGGCCAAAGTGTTACCATATTATTTTCCCCTTATCATCAACTGTTTCGCTGCTGTCAGAACAATGTGACCTGTAGTCACTTATACGCTCCGGTGTCGTGTGACTATAATCTACAATTAACCTTTTATTACCTAACTAACTAACTAGCTAACTACTGTGGCGGTCGGGGAGAACAACCTTGTGCTTGCTGGTATTTATGTTTCTAGCACTCACCTGTCTTGGACATCAGCGTCCGGATTTTTAAAGACCTTGCGATGGAATGTATGGGTGCACAGGCAAGGCCTCAGTTTATACTATCTTCAGGCTCTACATGTATCTAGGCAGAAGTAAATGCTAATGGCTGACCTCCACGTGTCGTCATAGCCTGTGCGAGGATCAGCACAATCAATTTATCGACAACAGGTAGACTATACATTGATTATATAAAAACCAGTCAGCGCTGCATTGATCTTTAGCAATTTCTCCAACGTTTAACCAGTCATTCATCGCTGATCAACCCATGCCATACCCATTGAAAGGCTTGTAAAACTTGATACGTACGTGTGTGAACACTTTAGCGTACACACGTTTGGTTGCAGAATATGTCAGTAACAAAGGGACTTCCTGGACCTTCCAGACGAGCAGCTAACCAAGACAGGCGAAGGTTGGTAACACTGTATGTGTGTGTGTGGGTGTGTGAGGGTGTGTGTGGGTGTGTATGTGTGCGTGTTGTTGTTGTTGATGTTGTTGTTGTGTGTCCATCTCCCTCTCTCTCTCTCTCTCTCTCTCTCTCTCTCTCTCTCTCTCTCTCTCTCTCTCTCTCTCTCTCTTTCCTTTATTTTTCTAAAGGGCCTCACGATCACATATTTAATCGTCACACATACTTTTCAAATTGACAGCACAGAGCGGGCTACTTCATCAAAAATAAAAAAAAGATTAAAGCCCCGAAATATCCACTTTCAAAAATACAGTTTTGATATAGATCGAGAAATTGATTCGTTGATGTGCTCATGTACCGCATCAGCATCAAGATTGTTTCTAAATATGGAACCGCCGAGAAAGAAAACGGTATAGTACTTGAAGTTCTTTGTTTACACAGCAAAGGAGAGACTCTGAACATTCAATGCTTAGCGGTCGTGTGACATCAATGCAATTTTAAGTAAACTCGTGCATTGTCACACAAAATAAACAGAGATAATCATTGGTATCCTGGCCCGGGTTCTTGCTTTGTTAGTTTTCAAATGGAAGAACAACATTATTTATTTTTTTGTCTACAGGGGTCAAACCTACCAGCAGTGGGATGCCTCTAGAGTCAATGGTACTGTGTCTGTCTGTGTGTCTCTGTCTGTCTGTCTGTCACACACACACACACACACACACACACACATACATAAGTCAAGAATAACTGAGCGAAAGTATATCATATTTACTTTGTAGATGTTTTCACTACTGCGAAGTATGTTAGATCATTCATATTTGTATTTTCTCAAAGGTCAAGGTCACCGTGTTTCACCATTTTCTATTACAAACAAAAAAGGTTGTGCGGTGTTTCTAAACATTGGCTGAACCGATGTGGACAATTGTTTGCTTGCAGATAGTTCCAATATTGGTCTAGCATTCCGTGATTTCCTTTGGCTACGTTAGGATAAAATTTGAGTCACACTACCGCCCACAAAATGAACACTTTGAAAACACCTCTGGAAATACATTTGAATAGCTTGCCACCTTGTTCAGATATTGAACAAAACGTGTTTAGCTACAAAACGTGACCCAGACATTCAAGATTCAAGATTCAAGATTTATTGACTTCATGTGAAGAATTTGTTTTGCGCATATGGGAATACATCAGAATATAGGTTATAAGTTCATACACAATACAATACAGCACAGCACAGTGCAAGCAGACACATCGCTTTCTTACATTTACGCAAAGTAGGCTATTGAAAGTAAAACAATCAGACATTACACATCAGCCAATCAGATCACAAAATAGAACCGCAAACACTGTCAATATATATCATGTTACCTAATCGCGTCAAGCACCCACATCTCAGTCTATACGTCAATTGATTAAACCAACATACAACGCCTCACAGTTCACATTACATTAATAGTCAATGTATACATCATGCACAAACAATCACTACATTTTTGCACACATTCATACAGCATGGTAGTAATAAAAATACTTGATGGACAAAGATTCCATTTAAATTATCATGACTAGTACACAATATGACTAGTAAGTACATATGCCTAATGCGCAACTGATATCATAATACATAAGCGGGAAAGCACATATGTTGGCATCGAAGGCAGACCACTGACCTTTAGGTAATTTTCTTTTAATTTGGTCATTGCTCCTTGAAATATAGCGTCCAACGCATCGACCGACCGAACAATCGACGGACGGACAGACAGACATTTTACCTCGACCTGATTTCCCCCGACAATTTCAAAGTATTTATACATAAGTCTGGAACTAATTTTGTTAGAAAGTACAGTATACAGTTATGTTTGTGCATGCTATGGTCAGGCTTATTTCGTCTTAATTAGTGCAGTAATTTGTGTTGCTTGAAAATATAGGTTTCATAGTCGAATTGTAAATTGGCTCCATTGTTTTCTTCGTAGCAAGACAATATGGCAGCTGTTGGGAAATTGATAGATCAAGTTAAAAGTTTCGTTCGTAATTTGATTGTATATTGTGAACGGTTGCGAGAAAGGCAAAAATCATGGTAGCAACCGTCATTCGTAAAAATCCGGTTGGTACATCACAGATGACTCTGCGTGCAAGGTCTGTGGAACAACTTTAAAACTATCGACCCAAAGTCAGCAAGTGGTCTTCTCCTTACCCCAGGACCTCGAACAATGGCGACACGCTTCAAAGAAGGACCGTCAAGACTATGTCAAGGATTTCCTGAAAATCGTCAACTGTATGCTGAATGGAGGAGGAGGAATCATTCTCCTTCACAGCGGGGATCGCTTCCTTGCCTTCTTCGACGAGCAGGTAATTCACACTTTTCTGCTATCATATGCACCAACTGGAATCCCCTCTATGAAACATACTTCCGGTTTATTTCTCCGCGTGTTTTAGTGAGTTATTTCCAAATATTCAAGAATAATAACATGTGTCACTGGCCACCAGTATCGAACCCTCACTTTTTTTTTGGCTGCAGTTTATTATCCCTTTCTATCGCCAGTGGCGCGCCTAAACCCTACCTACCTAACATTATTTGTGAATTTTTGAAAAATATTAGAAAAAACATAACGCCCAGATGCTGGCTCGAACCCACACCTGTCAGGCGCCATTGGTTTCTGGCTTGTGGACAAGGCAAGTTCCGCCTTAGCCCACTTGGCCACAAAGCTAGCCTAACATAGTCAGTTACTTCGTGTTTTGTGAAGGTTGCGACGGCGAAGCTATGGAAAACTACAAGAGTTTTCAGGTCCTGTTTCACTTTCTGTCGATGATCGACGCACCTCCGAAGTCGCCACAAATACAGGCCTCTACGATTGTTTTTTGCATTCTTTCACTGAGCATGTACTTCCTCCACCGTTTTTATACTTATCCCACTCGGTTTCTGGCTCTAACAATCGTCGTTTTCGGCAATTTGCCATATTTAAAAGTCACGCATCAAGCTTTGATAAAAGCAAAACAAGCCAGACCGGAACTTGGTTTCATATAACCTCGTTTTAATTTATAATGGCGATACCCACGAGTTTTTATGAGAGGTGCCGGAAAGTTGTGAATAGAGATGGCACTTTGCTAATATATTCAAATAGTTTTGTGTGCCCAATTTTTGCGAAATTTGAATCTTAATGTCGTGAGAGAGTTTTCTAAAAAGCTCCTGAAATAAGCAGTGAGTGACTTATCTCCCTTTAGAACACCTAATACAGGCGCTCACGAGTAATCTAAGCAGAACGTGACGTCACGCTAACAGCGTAAGCTTCAAGCCTTTGCCGTGGCTCAGCACGGTCAGTAATTCTGTGCCTGTTGTATCAAGTAATACCCAATGACGCTATACGAGACACAATTGGTAGTGAGGCCCCATGGCACCCGGTGAGATCCCAGTGATATTTATGTTGTTTATACGCTTATCGGAAAGCTTTCATCTCACTATTGTGTTTGTAAACTCTTTCATGATCATACTATATAATGTAAAAGTTTGAGAGGGAAAAAAACAACCGCTCGGGTCGATGCTCATGTTTCAGGTTGACGAGCGTATGATGGAGCTAGTACCGGACGGTACGATGTTTGACGAGAACTTTTCTCGGAAGAATATTGATGACAAGCATCACGCTCTGCACGTGTTGAGCTACAACAGACTATTAAGCGTGGTGGATTTCCACTCAATGGTAGAATCTATGTTGCCAAAACTACTAACATTAATTGTTTTATAGTGTAGTTTTTTTTGTTATTCTCTCTCTCTGTTACATTCAGTTTGATGTTGGTGTTTTCTATCAGTAGTGGATTCAGCCCCAATGCTGAAGTACTGATGAGTGTAGCTCAGATTCGTTTATTCACGCAGCCTGCTCAATCAGCATACAAGTCACAAAGTCGACGTATGAAGTTTTCCACTTTTATTCAGCACACATCAACATCTGCATACAATTCTCAACTCTCAAATTTCACTTTCCAACTCACTATCAACAACTCTCACCCCACTTTTGAAACATTGCGGCACTTAAATAGTCTTTTGATACTCCCGAACACCCTGGATCAATCTCGTATGACACAATTTAACCAATCGCTTCTAACTTCGTCATTACTGTCTTACGTCATACCTATTTCTTCTCCTTCCGGGAACATTCTCATACTTCGATATCCATCGGGAAGTTTCCATCGATAGTAAATACTCAAAATCTAGAGAATTCTCCAACAATATCGACCAACTAAAATTATCAACGTTATACAAAGCCTCTCCTAACAACAATGCAAACTCAAATCAAAGGTAAATAAACTCCATTATTGAATACTTTGCAAAACGAAACGATTAGATCTATCGTGCGCGTTTCAGACATACTACCATTCGTGTTTCAACGTAACATAACCCCCCACTCAAGAAGAAATTTACCTAATTTCTTTCAACAACGTTGAAACGTAATGCACAAACAAAGTACAGAATTAAGACTTATTTCAGTCTGTCTGAACACTATCAACGTTCTCAGTTCATTCACACAGAGTCAATGGTTTTCATCTTCAAATCTATCTGGATATTGTCAATGTTCACAGTTTATCTACACGGTCAATGTTTTTTTCATCCGCAAGGAAACGACGCCCTCGTCAGTTGCGGTTGTCATCGGCCCAGGGTCAAAGACGATGATCACGTGGGCTTTCCTGGAGTCAGTGCATCCTCCGTTGTCTCCTTCTTCCGTCGGATGTCCGACGCAGTCGACGTTGTCGGTTCCCAGAATACACCTACTGGGTCTCACGGTCAGGTTGGCTTCTTGAAGATGGTGGAACAGCTCCCTCAAGGTCTGCAGATGCTCTTCCCAGGTGCGAGTGTGGACCAGCAGGTCGTCCCAGTAACACACGACATTGTCCATCCCTTTGAGCATCTTCTTCATCCCTCTCTTTGTCACGTGGGTTTTATGGGTTTTAGGGCTCTGCACAATGGAATGATGTAAACCTCACGCTTTATCCGATGGGAACTGCTAGTTAGTCACCCTGTGGATTACTATAATAAATTTATTTATTTAGCTCGGTCTGTGTTAAGGCTGGGTTACAGAGATAGATAGAAAAATGGTAAAAGGTTACTGTCACACTAGCTTTCACACGGCTATGAATCATATGTAGTCCAGCCACTTGATAACAGTTAAACATCACACCTTTATTTCTTCTACTCTATACAAGATTTTCTAAGTACTAATCTACCTTAAACGTCACTGTGAATAATTCGATCGCTGATAGTCTATGCAGCTAATAGTTCATCCTTGGGCACTGGAGGTTATAGTTCATGAGAAGTGGACTACTGTGGTCCTGTAGCTCTCAGGTTTTTGTGCACACACGGTTATAGACTTAACTGTCCATCTGGCGTGCTGTGCTCTGCTGTGCTGTGGTCGGTTTGTTGACAACTTGTGTTGTCTTCTTCTGGTTCTTCCCTGTGGGTAGACTGGTTGGCTTTCCTCGCACAATGCTGGGGATACCGTAGCAGCCAACTAATGCGTCGACGTGGTTTCGTCTGATGCTGTGTTGGGCGCACTACAGAACGCCTGTTCGTCTGTAACATATGAGACGAAATTCTGCACAACCTTGAATGATAGGTGTGTGCAGAGCGTCTCATTGAAGGTCGTAATAGCCCTCAGTGATTAGCTCCACATCCACATATATAAGCGACGAACATTCTGCTAAGTCCGTGGTCTACTGGAATCTCCACTCTAATTTTCTATACATTCGTAAATATAAAACATGGCTACTTATACACATCAAGAATTAATAATATTATACACATTCATTTGTACAGCCACTGGTCTGTAAGCACACATATAAGTTAAACAACAGTGGTTCCGTACATAATTCAAGATGGCGTCTGCCGGTCGTCTTTTTGCCTCGTGGTCAGCTACGCCACGTGTCAGGCAAAGTCGGGCTAACAATTCAATTCTAAGCATATCAAATTCCACAAACATAATTCAACAATAATATAATACATCACGATGAAACAGAAATATGTTCATTTACCTTCGTGACAATATCAGGCCAGTGGCTACTTGAGTGAATTCGGATGTTCACAAGTACTGCGTCCTAGTCTTTTCTGGAGAGATCTACTACTAGCTGAGTAGCGGTGTAGATGTGTACTCTTCCTCGGTTTAAACTCGACTGAAGTAAGCTATGCTAGGTTTTGACATAGTCAGAACTGGCTCTAACCGCTCTGCCTGCGTCTCATTGGTTAAAACTTTCTCGCCTATCGTAATTACGATGATGTCATTGCCTGAGCCAGCGTCAGCTACCACTGTGTGTAGGCGGCAGTATGCTGTTACTACGCTTGATTACTTCCGTCGTCTGCTGCTGGCTAACAATGAAATTCTATTATTACATAGACTAACCAAGCTAAATATTAAAATAAGCAGAGTAAAACTAGTCCTAACGCGACACTCTTCAGGGTAGCTCCGCTGTTGACCATGCCAAATGGCATCCTTAAGCACTCGTACGTCCCATCAGGGGTTATAAAAGCAGTCTTTGGTATGTCCTGTTGACGCACGGGGACTTGCCAATAACCCTTGCTGAGGTCAATCTTTGAGAAGATTCTACTCCCCGATAGTTGGCGGAAGAGGTCTGCTGCGGTAGGCATCGGCTCAGGGTCGAAGACGGTGATCTTATTAACCTTCCTGTAGTCGATGCATACTCTGTTGCTCCCGTCCTTCTTCTTCACGACCACAACAGGGGACGCGTAGGGGGAACTGGACTCCCTGATGATGCCCATCTTCAGCATCTCATCGATGTCTTTCTTCAAGGATTCACGGGCCTTGAAAGGGATCGGGAAGGGCTTGGATCGAACGGGGATATTCGAAGTGAGGTGGACTTCGTGTTCGACCAAAGTTGTAGAGCCAGGGACATCGCTGAAGTTGTGGGGAAACTCGCCCATAAGGTCCTTGAGCTCCATCTTTTGACCTTCCGTCAAGCTTGGTCCTAGCTTAACATCATCGATGCCTTCTTTGCTGTGGAAGTCTCCCAGTTCCAACAGTTCTTCGCTGTCAAAGCTGTCGTCGGTCACAGCTGCTGTGGCTGCGTGCACAGTCTCTGGTGGCCTTTCCACGTACAGCTTAAGGAGGTTGGCGTGGTATGTCTTGGAATGCTGGCCGACCTTCACCTTGTAGTCGTTGATTCCCACCACGGTCTCCACTTCGTACGGGCCTTTCCACTGCATCAGCAACTTATTGTGATCAGTAGGTAGCAGCACCAGCACTTTGTTGCCAGGTTTAAACTTCCTGCTCACAGCCCTACGATCATAGTAGTGCTTTCCACAGTCCTGGGACTTCTTCAGGTTTTCTCTGGCTATCTCGAGAGTCTGCTCCAGCTTCTCCCGTAGCTCAAACACGTACTGGTAGCTGTTCTTCACCTCTGGGGTCTCTACTTCTTTTGTCCACAGTTCTTTTAGGATGTGCATCGGCCCTCGGATGGTTCTTCCGTACAGCAGCTCGAACGGAGAGAAGCCGGTGGACTCCTGCGGTACTTCTCTGTAGGCGAAAAGTAAGGCGTTTATATAGCGATGCCATTGTCTGGGCTGCTCGCTGCACAGTTTCTTCAGGGTGGACTTCAGCGTAGCATTGAACTTTTCGACAAGCAGGTTGCACATTGGATGGTAGGGTGTCGTAGTCAAATGCCGGATGCTCAGCAGTCTGTTGACCTCCTTCATGCTGTCAGAGACGAACTGCGTCCCGAGGTCTGTCAGAATTTCTTCAGGCACTCCAAGTCTACTGAACATGTCCACCAGTGCCTCTGCTACAGTTTCAGTGTCAATCTTCTTCAGTGGCACTGCTTCTGGGTACCGAGTCGCATAGTCCACTAAAGTCAGTACCCATCGATGACCTTCTTCACTCGGAGGTCTTATTTCGCCGATTAAGTCTAAGGCCACCCTCTTGAAAGGTCGGTCGATCAGAGGCATCCTTTGCATAGGCACTTTCGGGACCCTTCCTCGAGGTATGGTCTTCTGGCAAATGTCACATGATCGGCAGAAACGGCTGACGTCCGCATGAAGTCCTGGCCAGTAGAACACCGCCTGGATTCTATCCGACATCTTCTTGATAACCAGGTGACCTCCCATGATTGAGTCATGCGCTACTTCCATCACCTGGCGCCTTAGGAGTAACGGTACCAAGACTTGACGTAGTGGTTTCCCTCCGTTGACCCTCGGGTGCTGGAAGATTCTGTACAGGATCTTGGCCTTCACCTCAAAATAGACCGTGCCACTGCCCTTGGTCACGTGGTCTTGGCGGTTCCTGTACTTGTTTAAAGTGCTATCAGCTTCCTGGAGCTGGATCAGCTTATCTCTGTCCACGATGGCAGCTTTGGAGTTGTCGGCGACCTTCAGTGGCGTACACGTCTTGTCTCCCTTGGCCTGGGCCCTGGTAGTAACAGCACCGACGATCTCTGGTCGGCAGGGCTGAGCCGGAGTAACCACATTGTCCCGTAGCAGCTCTGTAAGGTCTCCATCGGGATACGGCAATGGATCCTCCTCCACAACTTCGACGTGTTGGGTTGAGGCAGGACTCCATTCTGGATCGGGGTCGTCGGGTCGTCTCGCGCCGTCGATGTTCCCGATCATCAAATCATACAGCGGCTTCTTCAGGCAAACCGCTTCGACTTCGCCTATGTAGAAAGGTGTGCTGACTTGAATTTTTGCAACTGGCGCTTTCACACATTTGCTGTCGGCCATAAGTGTCCATTTTGAATCGCCAGTGAACTGTTCTTTAGCGATTAGATCTTCTCTGACAATGACCCCACTGCAACCAGAGTCTCTTAGGACAGTCACTTCATGATTTCCGACGCGTCCCTTGGAAACAGGCATGTTCTGGACGGTCATTGCTGCGCTGGCGACGACGGGGATGGATTTCCCGTTGGCAAGGAGAAGTTGGCCATCGGTTATGCACTCTTGCAAGTCCGTGGGAGTAGCTGCGCGCTCGGTCTCACTCGGAAGAATGACGCTCCCGCCGCACACTTGATAGTCAGATCTACTGGTTTGCCGTTGATTGGAGAACCGCCTCTGCCGGTTGCCCGCCGCTGCATTGTCCGTACTGCTCCGCTGTCCGCTACTTTTGTTTTGAGGACAGTTAGCCGCTCTGTGGTCTGTAGCGTTGCAGATGAAACAGCCTCTTGAATGCCCTTCCCTGGGAGGAGGCGTGGAGTCCGTCTGTCTCTGGATCGTCTGACTTCCCTGGATCTGGTTCCCATGGTTTCCAGTCTTCTGAAAATGTTTCGTTGCGCTGGGTGGCCCCAGGGTCTTCCCATGAGCGATGAGATATCTTTCAGCAGCCTCAGTCACATCTTTAAGCGTCTGCAACTTTTGTATTTCCAAGTGGATCGCAAGGTCCTTATGACAGGCATTGAGAAATTGTTCTTTCACGATCAGGTCATGGAGACTGTCGTAAGACTTCCTTTCGCCTGATAACTCCACCCACTTGTGTAGATATGACGACAGGCGCTCCACAAACTGCTTTGGCCTCTCGTCTGACTTAGGCCGGCATTCACGGAAGCGTTTACGGTAGCCCTTCTCTGTAAAGTTGTAGCACTGCAATAGGGCCTCTTTCAAGACGTCGTAGTCTTTAGCGTCATCGTCCGACAATCTGGTGTAGAGGTCGAGTGCTTGCCCCGTCAGAAGTGCACTTAGTCGAATCGCCCAGTCTTGAGGTTGCCAGTTAGAGCTTTTGGCAAACCTTTCAAATCTCGCCAAATAACTGTCGATCTGGTCCTTCCCGTCGACGAAGGCTGGCAATTTTAGAGCTTTGTTGTCACTGATAACTTGTGGCGCATGCTGATTGTTTTGGATACGCGCCAATTCTAGCTGGTACTGACGATCTCTTTCTTGCCGCTGCTGTTCAATTTCCAGACGCTTCAGTTCAAATTCTCTTTCTTCACGGCGACGCTGCTCTTCTAATTCTCGTTCTTCACGGCGACGCTGCTCTTCTAATTCTCGTTCTTGTATTCTCTCCTGGGATTTGACGTACTCCGTCAGCTGTTTCCCTTTTAGATTCAGTTGAATCCCTTTCTGCCAGAAGTCAGCCATCTTGATGCTTTTGGAAAGTTCTGGAAAGTTCTTTACTGTGCTGTACCTTTCTAGACTGTTCTAGAACAGCACGCTTTCTGCAGTAGCGCTGATGCTTGTCACTAGTCGCCTTCGCTGACGCAGGCCCCGCTGTCCTCGTCGTATGCGACGCTGCACCACGCTGGTGTTGCTGTATACGCTCTTGTGCTGAAGTAGACGCGACGTCCGCTCGCCGCTCTCTGTAACACTGGCGATGTAGCTCCGAGACTGTCCCTCGACGTAGTCTTGCGGCAGCCACGTAGTCCCGCTCTGTTGTTCGCTCACGAAGCAACTCTTCGGCGACTACACGCCCTTACAGTCAACCCGAATCTATCGGATGTAGTCCCAGTATGTTGGCCCCTCTCGACGCAACTTGATGGCGGCTACCCTCGATGACTGCCTCTCGTAACGTTGACTCGCTTGTTGTAGCAGTTGAACCCTTGGCTATGGCGTGAATCGCGGCTTGACCCCCAAAATGTTACACTCAGTTTGATGTTGGTGTTTTCTATCAGTAGTGGATTCAGCCCCAATGCTGAAGTACTGATGAGTGTAGCTCAGATTCGTTTATTCACGCAGCCTGCTCAATCAGCATACAAGTCACAAAGTCGACGTATGAAGTTTTCCACTTTTATTCAGCACACATCAACATCTGCATACAATTCTCAACTCTCAAATTTCACTTCCAACTCACTATCAACAACTCTCACCCCACTTTTGAAACATTGCGGCACTTAAATGGTCTCTTGGTACTCCCGAACACCCTGGATCAATCTCGTATGACGCAATTTAACCAATCGCTTCTAACTTCGTCATTGCTGTCTTACGTCATACCTATTTCTTCTCCTTCCGGGAACATTCTCATACTTCGATATCCATCGTGAAGTTTCCATCGATAGTAAATACTCAAAATCTAGAGAATTCTCCAACAATATCGACCAACTAAAATTATCAACTTTATACAAAGCCTCTCCTAACAACAATGCAAACTCAAATCAAAGGTAAATAAACTCCATTATTGAATACTTTGCAAAACGAAACGATTAGATCTATCGTGCGCGTTTCAGACATACTACCATTCGTGTTTCAACGTAACACTCTCTCTCCCTCTCTCTCTCTCTCCCTCCCTCTCTCTCTCTCTCTCTCTCTCTCTCCCACATTTCCAATTCCACAATGTCCAAATATCGGGTGTGAACCCCTGCGTGTGTGTGCGTACGCTTGAGAGAAAGAGAGAGAGATAAAGAGACAAACAAAATGAGAGAGACAGAGAGAGAGGGCGAGACAGAGACAGAGCGAGATTGCAATCTGATTATTAAAAAAGTATGAATAAGTATAGAAAAGTATAGGCATATCCGCCTCCATGTTACAGATTTCTTTGAACAAGGGGAGGAAAAAACCGAGCTACGGCCAGATGAGGCATTTGTTGAGCAGACCTGAACCTATCAAAGAAAGCATTAAAAGAGAAAGGGCCAAGTTTCCCTTCTACGAGGACGCCGGCCAACAGGCCAAGCTTTTCAAGGAAGACGACGTCAACAGTAAATGTGGAAACGATCCCTGTGAAACATACGGCAGCAAACTGGTCCGGTATTGCTGGAACCATCTCGATCTACCTAGTTATATCGCCGCGTTCAGCAAGCGCAAGCAGGGCGGCCAATATTGCCTGGGTCTGGAAGAAGAAAGAGATAAAGGGGAGCCCAAGTGGCTGGAGGAGGTTAACAAAACAGAGTTTTTGGCGGGCCTGGGCAGCAAGAAGAAGTGTTGGGTAGACCGCAATGATGCAGACAAACGCGTGCTTTTCCTGGCCGATGACAGGGAGGTTCCACATCAACAGGAGAGCAAAACGGGCAACTACCTGTATCGTGGTGTGCGCATGAAACCTAAACAAAGGGAAAAATTTGAAAGAGCACTGCAGACCAACGTTGAGAACGAACTACTCTGGTATCCACCACGCCAGCCGTCCCAGGCAAAGGTCAGCTGTACATTTCACGAAGTGAACTCAGCGGGACACATTGTCATGGAAGGAGCACGGTCCAAGTCGTCTGCTGGTCATCAGCCCGACCCTCAGTCCAAGTCGTCTGCTGGTCATCAGCCCGACCCTCAGTCTACGTCGTCTGCTGGTCATCATCCTGACCCTCACACCTCGCAATCTGGCTGCACGCTGTACGTGATTGAAATAGCTATACCCTATTTTCACGGAGTCTGCTTCCAGACCAAGGATGGTCCCGAGGCTTACATACCGGAACACAAAGACAACCCTTTGTGGAGCCAGCCTTTAAGAATGCCTGGACAAGAGTGTTGTGAAAAGCTCAAACGCGGTTAATCTTAACCCCGCCCAGTGATCACCCGACCAAAGGTGACGACGACGACGACGACGATGATGATGATGATGATGATGATGATGATGATGATGATGATGATGATGTGGACGACAACGATGACACGGACGAAGACCACGATCCTGCTGTGGCAGCTGCTGGTGATGATGATGATGATGATGATGATGATGATGATGATGATGATGATGATGATGATGATGATGATGATGATGAATAGAACGACGATAATGATAATGATACAGACGAAGATGACAATGATGATGATGATGATGATGATGATGATGATGATGATGATGATGATGATGATGATGATTAGGACGACGACAATTAAGACGATGAGGATGACCACGACGACGAAGTTGATGATGATGATGATGATGATGATGATGATGATGATGATGATGATGATGATGATGATGATGATGATGATGATGATGATGATGATGATGATGACGATTTAGAAGATGAGGATGACTGCGACAAAGATTAGGATGAAGTTAATGTTGATAAGAAGAGGAAGTGAACAACGACTTCTAACGGTTAACGGTGACGATGATAATGGTGATGATGATGATGATGATGATGAGGAGGAGGAGGAGGAGGAGGCCGAGGTGGATCCCGACTTCTGTAAAGTCCTTTGTGTAACTGTGGGAGAGTGATGTTATTTGAATATTGTTGGATATTACATTTCGTTGTTGTTTTAGTAAATATCCTTTATATTAAGCCTACTAAGTCAAGTCAAGTCAACAATTCGTTATTCTAAAACTGCGGAGTACCTGGGTAACATCAGCATATCTACAAACTAGTAAATTAATTAAAAGTTTAAAAAAACTGTTATAAGGCAAGACATATATGATTAATTGTATGTACAAGAAACAAATGAGCTAATCAATAAACTACATACAAGACCTCGACCTAAACTATAGTAAAAACTGCCGCCGGATCAGACCCCCACCACAGTACAACATTCGCACAATTAAAAGCCATAGGCCTAGGCCCTTGCATCACAGATGTCAAGGTGAGGATTCGAGGACAGGTCAGAGGTCATGAACTCCGCCCCGTGCGCAAGACCACTGCGCAAGTTAGCGCCGGGAAGTTGAGGAGGAGACAAAGTGGTAGACGGTACCGGAATTTTAGTTGATGTTTCCATAGTAAGTGAGTGAAATACCCCTTGGGGTCATGAGCAATCTTGCCACTGTAGATTGTTCAAACCTATAAAGGGAAAAGTGAAAGCCACAGTTGAAAACCTGTCTTTCCTTTGTAGGCAAGACAAATTCACTGCGGCAACAGTACCCCCGTTGGAGTGCCGGGGGTTTTCAGTATAAATAGTATCCCCACTTTATGGAAATTTAGTGCTTTAAATTCCCACTGTCGCTGTCTTCCTCATTTACTCTTTCCCATTCCTGCTCTGTCCTATCACTCTGCTATACTATCTTCTTCTTCGCTAGATCAATGACCTACCTTTTTTCTTGAAAACTCTTCCTGGACAAGACTCCTTGTTTGTGTATGGGGTCTGTTGGATCAGCTTGGGAGTGTTGGACGCTTTCTGCCGGGTGGTCACTAGGGCTTCCTATGATTGTATTAGTTAGCAATATAGGCATTTTATATGTATGTGTTTTGTTGATGATTTATAATGATGTTTGTATTCTATTTTGTTTTTGTAACCGGGGGTTCGCGTAGTTGAGGTAAACCCTCAGCCGTCCCCCGCGTGGGATGTCTTTATTGTAAAGTGACTGGCCGGTGGAGGGCGTTCAATTTTTCCACTGGGGTTGTTTCAGCAGATCTTTTATGCGGATCGGGGGTTGTCCGGTCCTGATTTGGCTCGGAAGAGTCCGCTGGACCTAAAGCAACAATAAATCAATCAAATCAAAGTGAGTGAAAAGCCTGCTGCAGTGGAAAGGGATTACTATGGAGTACTTACAATGTGGAATCAGCTATGGAAGAATTGAAGTAGGAAAGAGAGTAAAAAGGTAGAGCTTGATGCGACAGGGAGTAAGTGTGTATTGATGGGTTCATGATCGGCGACCAACACCTTGTTTGTCCTACATAAACAAAAACCTTGACTACAGCATCAAAGACGCTAATCATTAACTTGACTCATAACTAAAATCCTATAAAACTGCTTTTTGATTATGAAGACATACTACTAGTATTATTTCTTTTATCCAGGTTTTCTCAAACCATTAATGTAATCCAATAATTATTTGTTATAGTGTATCCAATTTGTGAACACTGCACTGGGCTCACACAATCTAATTGTGCACAAAAATATGCATCGGCCAATTCAATTAATATTTCATAAAACAAGACAGCAGCAGTAATTATATCTGTCACGTCCCAACTGCCTCAACAGTGGTTCGACTTGCGTGCACTTCCACACGAGAAAAAAACCCAACACCTAAATAAACTCTAAAAGACAAAACCAGAAGTAACAAGACAATTTCTTTATTTCACACACTCATTCGCACTAAAAATTAACTCCCTTTATCCCACTTCCCAACCAACCAACCCTCAATCCCCCTAATATAACCCCAAACTAATACATAAACAATTCGCTCAAAATAATAATGGTAATTAAATCAAAATGGAAAATGACTAACTACAAAATGTACAAAAGAATTTCCAATAATGATGTCTGGAACAGCTTACTGACAACGAAGTAAATAGATAGTAAGCAACTGCTTTAAATCTTTATAAATATTCAAACTTTGTTCCACTTAAACTTCAAATAGATACAACAAGTCTTTTATATTATATAAAATGAACAAGAAAATTTATCTTTTATGCAGAATAGAAGTTGTAAGAAATTAATCTAAATTATTAATTAATTAACATCTGGCGAAATAATTCCCCCAGACAAAACTATACAATCACAGGGTTACTTAATCTAGTAGGCAATATTACACAACAACGTTTATCAGTCAATTCAGATTAAATATATCTCAATGTGCTGTAATTTATAATTTATCACATGTAAAACAATTATCGTTCCTCACCATTGTTTATCAATGGTTATAGTTATTTGTTGTGTATGGTGGAGTGTGTGTGCGTGTGCTTTATAAACGAAATAAAGTTCCTTGGGCGAATACCACAACCTTCGCAACCGAGGTTGACACACGGAAAACACGGCGTAATAGGCCGAGGCACACAAGCTTCACACCAGCAAGGTTTCAGCACACCATCAATGATCTGCTCTAGGGTTTTGGTGTTTGAACTTGTTGGTACATCTACAACAATACATACAAGAATACGCAACCATTAATAATTATATTACAATATACTGCACAAGCACCCCGCTGTCGGAATGGTTGTCTCCCTTCCAACATCCTTATTCATCCTCCCTGTCATCGCGCATATACATTCACAATCACCCCCTTTCTGTCATCTCTTCGCTACGTAACAGCGAACTCTTTTATATCAATTTATAATTACTTAATTTACAATACATTTTAGAAAATTCTCTCTCTCTCTCTGCTAGGTATTTATGCAGCAACCAATATGAAACAAAAAAATAGAATTAAGAAAACATAATTAACTATTCATTCACACTGCATGCATAACCCAAACCCCCGAACGCTGTGGCCAACTGAGAAATTGAGGTAAATAACTTACGGCTACCAGTGGATCCTCCGGCCTGTCGACAAAGACACACAATGACAGGACAAACACACAGGTCAGATGGTTAGGCAAGGTGATTACACAGGCATAAGAAGTCCTAGACGGAGTCACAGGTCACCCGACGTTATACGTAGATAACTCAGATTTCACCGAGAATACACAGTAGGTATTCTAAACAGCTTAGAACAGTTTTAGTTAAACAAACACTTCCAAAGTGTTCCCAAAACAATCCTCCTCTTCCGTTAATAGGCTCTTTTTCGTTGACGGTCTGATCTGTACGACCCACAGACAAAGTCACTAACTGGCACCTTGACCCAACTTGGATCTGTTGATTCTGGCTACAAAAGCGATATGCAACTGTTACTGCTCCCTATCAAAATAATACAGTGCAAGGGGTTTTATACGATTAGCTAAGAATCTTCTAGAATTTACTCGTTTCAATCATACTTCATTCCCTGCACCGTTCGCGATTAGAGCACGCATTTCACACATAGAATATCGCATGGCAGCAATTAATCTTCTCAATAACAAAATAGCCAACTATGCTGTTTTTTCTAACATAGAGCGTTCCGCACGGGCGCAAAACATTCGCTACTTTAATTAATTATAAACCTAATTAATTTATTCTGATTCTCTCCCCTTGACTACCGTAACTTTTAACCTCTATGTACAGACTGATGATTAAACTATATACATAGGCGCGCGACTGCAAACTGCGTAGCGTGACACAGCACCCCACCAAGACGAAAACTAACAGTTTTAGTTCCTAACAAACACGCTACTCAGTTCTGCTCAAGAAATCAGCTGGTACATTTTCCTTCCCTGGAATACTCTCCACTATCAGATCGAAAGGTTGGAGTTGAAGTGCCCACCTCATGAGTCTACAATTTGTAGTCTTTGCTTGCTGCAGGTATTGCAAAGGTCTGTGGTCGGTCTGCACAATGACTGTCCGATCATACAGGTACTGCTTGAACTTTTGTACCCCCCACACCAGTGCTAAGCATTCCTTCTCTATGGTGGAATAGTTCCTCTCTGCTTGGTTTAGCTTCTTGCTGGCACATGTGATTGGCTGTAAACCCAAACCTTGGTCCTGGCACAGAATCGCCCCTATTCCAATCTCTGATGCGTCAGTCTGTAGCACTAATGGTTTTTCCATGTCTGGCATACAGCATACAGGTTTGGAACATATGCGGTTTTTGAGCGTCTGGAACGCTACTTCGCAAGCGTCGGACCACTGTACGGGACCTGATTTGCCTCCCTTGGTTAAGTCGGTCAGCGGCACCGCTATCGCAGCAAAATTCGGCACAAACTTCCGATAGTACCCTGCTAATCCAAGGAATGACCTGACCTGTTTCTTGGTAGTGGGACGTGGTGCATTCTGGATCTTGTCCATCTTCCCTTGTTCCGGCTGCACTTTGCCTTCCCCCACTATGTGTCCCAAATACTCCAGCTTGCGGAATCCCAGGTAGCATTTGGACGGACGCGCCGCTAACTGTACTTCCCTCAGACGTTTAAACAAGATATCTAAACACTCTAAATGTCTCTCTAGAGTTTCTGTGGCTACCATGAGATCGTCCATGAAGTTGTCGACTTCTTTCATCTTCAATGGCATCAACATCTTGCGCATCATGCGGGAAAAAACTGCCCCTGCGGTTTTCAGTCCGAAGGGCATGACGCACCATTGGAATTGACCCTCGTTGGTAGTGAAAGCTGTCTTGCACTTATCTTCACTCTTCATAGGTATTTGCCAATACCCCTTAGACAAATCGATCTTGCTCAAGTACTTGGCCTTTGAGAGTTTGTTGAATAGATAATCTATGTCTGGCATCGGCTCAGCGTCGAAAATTACCTGCCTATTGAGTTTCCTGAAATCGACGCAGAATCTGACTGCTCCGTCCTTCTTTTTTACTAGAACGATCGGGGAACTGAACGGTGAAGCTGCTCGCTCGATCACCCCCATAGCTAGCATCGTCTCAACCTCTGCCTTGACTGTCTCCATCTTTGAATGAGGTAACGGGTACTGTTTTGTCCTTACTGGACGGTCGTCATCCAGTCGTATTTCGCACTCATCCAACGTGGTGCGCAAAGGCAAGTCAGTCAGGATGTCAGGGTAACGAACTAATAGCCTCCTAATTCCTGCATGGATCTCCGGGCTATCTGCATCAAGATGCACGTCATCTAACGTCTCTGACTGTTTCAACACTACGGTGGGTATGCCCTCGACTGTTGGTACCTCTTCCCATTCGTCTGTTTCATCAACTACTACAGCTGTGGCAATTTGTACTCTCTGATGGTACAGTTTCAGTAAGTTGGCGTGAAACAGTCTCACCTTGTTCCCAATGCGAATCTGATAATCGCACTCGTTTCGACGACTTACGACTTCGTATGGCCCCCTCCAGCTCATTTCTAGTTTGTTGTGCTTGGTTGGCAACAAAAGCAACACTTTGTCTCCCGCCTGAAATGCTCTGGGTTTCGTTTTCTTGTCGAAGTGTCTTTTCTGCCTCTCGCCTGCCTTCTTCAGACTTTCCTTCGCTAGTGCGCACGTTTCCTCGATTCTATTTCGCAGGTCCACAACATACTGACTAGCCACCTTCACTTCTTCTCCTTGACTGTCCTTCGTCCACAGATCTCTCAGGACCGACATGGGACCCCTCACTGTCTTGCCGTACAGTAGCTCAAAAGGTGAAAAACCTGTGCTCTCTTGAGGTACCTCCCTGTACGCGAAGAGCAGCGCTGGTATGTACCTGTCCCATGCTTTTGGTTGCTCCTTCGTCAGCTTTTTGAGCATCGACACGAGTGTACCATTGAAACGCTCCACGAGCCCGTCGCACATTGGATGGTATGGTGTTGTTGCTTTCCCATGGATTGCTAGAAGTCTATTTACTTCAGTCATCACGTTTGACATAAATTGTGTCCCTTGATCTGTCAATATCTCTTTGGGAATTCCCACTCTTGTCCAGATCTCCCACAATGCTTCGGCAACTCTCTCAGCCTCTATGCCTTTCAGTGCTACGGCCTCAGGATACCGCGTCGCGTAGTCTACCATGACTAAGATGTATTGGTTGCCTCTGTCTGACATAGGTTTTATAGGCCCCACAATATCGACTGCAACTCTCTGAAACGGTTCATCAACTAGAGGTAGTTTCTGCAGCGGAACTTTTGCTACCCTACCCCTGGGAACTGTTTTCTGGCATTCGGGACATGATTCGCAGAATCGCCTGACATCCCCGCACATTCCTGGCCAATAGAACACCCCCCATATCCTCTCACGTGTCCTCTTTCCACCTAAGTGTCCGGCCATCGGAGGGTCGTGCGCCAGGCGCATCACCTCTCCTCTGAGCTTGCTAGGCACGACTAGCTGTGTTAGCTCTTCTTCCCCCTGATGGTGTACTCTATACAAAATGCCCTTCTTTTTGCAGAAGCTAACCATCGCTTTGCCTGACTTGAGTTTTGTCCCTTGCTTCTCGCACTCTCTAGCTCTAGCTAAAGTGGGATCTTCTTCCTGCATCTTGGCCAACTGATCGGGCGTCACATCGAGTTGGAATGGTTTCGGAATCGGCAGCGCTTTCTCCTGCTTCCCTTCTGCCTTGGCCTGTGCCCTGGTCTGAACGGCGGCTATCGCACACTCTAACCCATCTACAGCCACGGGACTTCGATAGCCTCCCTTGAAGGTAACCCAGTTGCCTAGAATCACATCAGGTACAACTTGCTCGATGACGATCAATTCTACTGTACCCTTCACGAAAGATGAGTCTACTTCTACGTACGCTGTAGGATACTTCCCTGACTTGACCTGATCAGCGAACATGACCTCGATCTCTCTACCTGTCACATCCTCAGGACGCACCCACTTGGCTGCTACTGCCCCCACCTCGGCACCAGTATCTCTCAGAATCTTCACGGGCTGACCCCTGACTGTTCCCATGCTCCACGGGTTGTACGGCTGAATGGTACTAAAACTAGTCTTGGTCATTTCCGAGTGAATCGGTCCTGAATCCGGGCTGACAATGATACGTAGCAACTGTTTCGGACTACGGCACTCCTTCGCTACGTGACCTAGCTTCCCGCACCTGAAACACTTCACAGGACGTTTCTCCCCACTAGGTTCTCTCCTCTTATCCTCTTCACCCTTGTTGCCACTGGGACCACTCCTCGCTGCCCCTACAGGTTGACTGACAGCACGATTACCCCCCTTGTATGGCACGCTACCGAACACTGGCCTGTTACTCACAGTCCGTTTCGCGTCTACATGTAACTGGGCAATCTCAGCTGCTTGCTCTCCGTTCTCAGGCTGCCTCTCCCTCACAAACAGCTCTAACTCAGGGTTCATCACTGACAACAACTGTTCAGTCAGAAAGACATCAAGCACTACGCCCGCATCATCTATATCTTTCTTAGCCAAAGAAAACCATCTCTTCACTAAGACTTGTACTCTACTCAAGTACTGCGGAAAAGTCTCTGTGCCTTCTTTCCTACTCCCCCTGAACTGCTTGCGGTAGTAGTCAGCATCTCTCCTAAATCGTTTCAGAAGAGCCCCCCTGACCACTTCGAAATCGACTATCTGCTCTGGAGTTAACTTCAGATAAGTCTCTCTTGCCTCCCCTGACAACAACGGTGACAACCTAGCCGACCACGTCTCTTCCCTCCATTTCTGAGTTCTAGCTATTTGCTCAAAGTGCTGAAGGTAGCTCTCAATATCCTCTTTACCATCAAATGGTTGGACCTTGATCCTGTAGCTATCAGCCTGAATTCTATCCCTCCTACGTTGGGCTTCTAGTTCTTTCTCTTGTTCCAACTGCGCTCTGAGCCTTTCTCTATCGTCTTCCCGGGCCTGCTCTCTAGCTGCACGCTCTTCTTGCAGCCGCAACTCAACGTTTCCCCGTTCGGAGTCTATTTTCTTTTCTAAGAGCTTCAGTTCTCTAGCTTTATCTTTGCGCTCTTGCTCTAGCCTTCTTTCCATCAGGGCTAACTCTGCTGCTCTTTCCTTACGCTCTTCTGCTCTAATCTTCTCCTCACGTTCCATCTTCCTCTCGAGCCTCGCCGTCTCCTTTGCTAATCTAGCAGTCTCTTCCGCCAATCTACCAGCCTCCTGCTCCCTCTTCGCCCCATCTACTACAAAACTGGCTAGACCTGCTCCCTTCAGCCCCATGCTAGCGCCTAGCTCCTTGTATCTAAGGTATACCTCCATGCCAACGCTACTTGTTCCTGCACCGGTCTTAACTGAAGTAGGAGTAAGATCAGCTGCCATGCGAGTACTATGAGCGAAAGGCGTACTCACTGTGGTTTCCTCGTCCATCGGCGCCCGACGCGAAGCGGCTGCGTCGGCCTCCGTGTACTGGTCCATCGCTCGCGCCTGCTCAGCTGCTCTCCGAGTCGCAGCCCTCGTCAGCATACAGTCGCGGACTAAGAATGAAAATGGGAAAAAATGGGTGAATAACAAATGAAACAAATAACGATTAACACATATACAAACAGTCGAACAAATGACAAGTAAACGGCAACAGGAGCCGGAGAAGTCCCTTATCGTCTAGGCCTCGACGACAAAGTTGCTTACCTCAACCCCCCGTTTGTGCACACACGCTCGGGGTGTGAACCCTTTTGCGCAGCGCAACCTCACTCCCGACCAACCACCCACTGGCCACTCATCCGACACACAAGACGACAAAGAAACAAACACTGACTTCTGGTATCTAAACAAATAACAAATAACAAATAAATCTACTCTAACTACTTCCCCCTATCCCTTCCTAGATCTATCCCACCGCTGCCACCAAATGTCACGTCCCAACTGCCTCAACAGTGGTTCGACTTGCGTGCACTTCCACACGAGAAAAAAACCCAACACCTAAATAAACTCTAAAAGACAAAACCAGAAGTAACAAGACAATTTCTTTATTTCACACACTCATTCGCACTAAAAATTAACTCCCTTTATCCCACTTCCCAACCAACCAACCCTCAATCCCCCTAATATAACCCCAAACTAATACATAAACAATTCGCTCAAAATAATAATGGTAATTAAATCAAAATGGAAAATGACTAACTACAAAATGTACAAAAGAATTTCCAATAATGATGTCTGGAACAGCTTACTGACAACGAAGTAAATAGATAGTAAGCAACTGCTTTAAATCTTTATAAATATTCAAACTTTGTTCCACTTAAACTTCAAATAGATACAACAAGTCTTTTATATTATATAAAATGAACAAGAAAATTTATCTTTTATGCAGAATAGAAGTTGTAAGAAATTAATCTAAATTATTAATTAATTAACATCTGGCGAAATAATTCCCCCAGACAAAACTATACAATCACAGGGTTACTTAATCTAGTAGGCAATATTACACAACAACGTTTATCAGTCAATTCAGATTAAATATATCTCAATGTGCTGTAATTTATAATTTATCACATGTAAAACAATTATCGTTCCTCACCATTGTTTATCAATGGTTATAGTTATTTGTTGTGTATGGTGGAGTGTGTGTGCGTGTGCTTTATAAACGAAATAAAGTTCCTTGGGCGAATACCACAACCTTCGCAACCGAGGTTGACACACGGAAAACACGGCGTAATAGGCCGAGGCACACAAGCTTCACACCAGCAAGGTTTCAGCACACCATCAATGATCTGCTCTAGGGTTTTGGTGTTTGAACTTGTTGGTACATCTACAACAATACATACAAGAATACGCAACCATTAATAATTATATTACAATATACTGCACAAGCACCCCGCTGTCGGAATGGTTGTCTCCCTTCCAACATCCTTATTCATCCTCCCTGTCATCGCGCATATACATTCACAATCACCCCCTTTCTGT
This sequence comes from Oncomelania hupensis, assembly GCA_036898135.1. Lineage (NCBI taxonomy): Eukaryota > Metazoa > Mollusca > Gastropoda > Littorinimorpha > Pomatiopsidae > Oncomelania > Oncomelania hupensis. The sequence goes on from CM072517.1 coordinate 69,065,998, forward strand.
CATCTCTTCGCTACGTAACAGCGAACTCTTTTATATCAATTTATAATTACTTAATTTACAATACATTTTAGAAAATTCTCTCTCTCTCTCTCTGCTAGGTATTTATGCAGCAACCAATATGAAACAAAAAAATAGAATTAAGAAAACATAATTAACTATTCATTCACACTGCATGCATAACCCAAACCCCCGAACGCTGTGGCCAACTGAGAAATTGAGGTAAATAACTTACGGCTACCAGTGGATCCTCCGGCCTGTCGACAAAGACACACAATGACAGGACAAACACACAGGTCAGATGGTTAGGCAAGGTGATTACACAGGCATAAGAAGTCCTAGACGGAGTCACAGGTCACCCGACGTTATACGTAGATAACTCAGATTTCACCGAGAATACACAGTAGGTATTCTAAACAGCTTAGAACAGTTTTAGTTAAACAAACACTTCCAAAGTGTTCCCAAAACAATCCTCCTCTTCCGTTAATAGGCTCTTTTTCGTTGACGGTCTGATCTGTACGACCCACAGACAAAGTCACTAACTGGCACCTTGACCCAACTTGGATCTGTTGATTCTGGCTACAAAAGCGATATGCAACTGTTACTGCTCCCTATCAAAATAATACAGTGCAAGGGGTTTTATACGATTAGCTAAGAATCTTCTAGAATTTACTCGTTTCAATCATACTTCATTCCCTGCACCGTTCGCGATTAGAGCACGCATTTCACACATAGAATATCGCATGGCAGCAATTAATCTTCTCAATAACAAAATAGCCAACTATGCTGTTTTTTCTAACATAGAGCGTTCCGCACGGGCGCAAAACATTCGCTACTTTAATTAATTATAAACCTAATTAATTTATTCTGATTCTCTCCCCTTGACTACCGTAACTTTTAACCTCTATGTACAGACTGATGATTAAACTATATACATAGGCGCGCGACTGCAAACTGCGTAGCGTGACAATATCCAATTGGCGTTATAGAAGTTCTTACCTTTGATTTCATATAATGTATCTGTATTATGCTTTTTGAATTATCTGCGCGTTTCGGAAGTGAACTGTTAATAAATTATTAGTTTGCGTAAGGAATATTCTGATCATTCCTTCTTTTGCATCTGACGAGAAAACATCTGTTTTTGCTAGTTTATTTCTGATGAGTTCAGTATAGTATGTTATCTTTTGTCTAATTTTAGTACATGATGAACTACTTTCGCCTTGTTATTATCGGCATGTACTGAAATTAATTATATTATGCCTAGCCTGATAATTCATGTAATGCGCTAGTTTGTTTAACGTTTAATATTGCTATCGTTTTCTATAATTTTTGTAAACGGATTATTTCTTTATAAACTAAAAAACATTAATCGAATTGGACTCGATTTAGGAAACGTTTCATTGTAAATATATTTCATGTTCATTATCATTAAAGTAAATCGTAACAATATAGTATTTTAAATCTTTAAATAATTTTATAATATATACTTTTCTACTATATTATTGACTCTTGATTTTGGAATCTAATTTGGAATGTCATGATCTCGGTGGCCATATTAAAATAATATATTTTTATAATTTGCCTAAAATTCCGAGTTTATTTTGCAATTGGTTTGAAATTTTTTAAACGATGAAATCATAAATGTCACGTTTGGTTTATTTGATTTGCAATTGGAAAAGTTTGATATTTTTCCTCTTGTTGCTAATCTAGTTTATCTATTTAACAGTTATTTCATCTATTTAACTTAGTTATTTTATCTAGTTAACTTTGTTATTTTATAAGTCCCCATTGTTTGTTTTCAGGGGCATGATCAGTAGCTTGATTGATTTATGTTATTTTGCCGTGTGGAATCGTGAACGCTGAATAAAAGCGAGTCTACCCATTCCCCCCTTTGGGGTCCCGGGGGTTTCAGTATAAATAGTATCCCCACTTTCTGGAAATTTAGTGCTTTAAATTCCCACTGTCACTGTCTTTCTCATTTGTTCTTTCTCATTCCAGCTCTGTTCTATCAATCTGCTATAATATCTCCTTCTTCGCTAGACCAGTCACCTACCTTTTTTCTTGAAAACTCTTCCGGGACAAAACTCCTTATTTGTGTGTGAGGTCTGTTGGATCAGCTTGGGAATATTGGAGGTTCTCTGCCAGGTGGTCACTAGGACTTCATATGATGTTATTATTTAGCAATGTAGGCATTTTATATGTATGTATTTTGTTGATATTTTATAATGTTTGTATTCTATTTTGTTTTTGTAAACGGGGGTTCGATAAATTAGAGTATAGCCTCAGCGTCCCCTGCGTGGGATGTCTTTATTGTACAGTGACTGGCTGGTGGAGTGCCTTCAGTTTTACCACTAGGGTTGTTTCAGCAGATCTTTTATGCGGATCAGTGGTTGTCTGGTCCTGATTTGGCTCGGAAGAGTCCGCTGGACCTAAAGCAATAATCATGTAATGTAATGTCTACCCATTTTAAATCGTGGTCTTCGAGCCCTAGCTTAACTGGGCGAGACAAACCCGAACCTTTTCTCGGCGAAAGAGATAGCAAATATGGGCGCTAAACCCCTTTGTTTTCCTAACGCTATTTTATTGCAATATAGGGCTGTTTTATGGGCATTTTAAAAAAAATCCGGCATTTGCTAAATATAATACATATTCGTATATCTTGCGTCTTTGGTTAAAACAAAAAAAATTACAACCCTTCTACATTATGGTTGTATAACATTACACATTAATATCTGCTGGAATGATCTTTTGTTTAACAAGATAGTCCCGAGTAAATAACGATAATGAAAAGATACCAACCAGTTTACCAGCATCTGAAAGATCCATTTTTCCTAATTCAATAGGTTTCATTTTTAAAAGAGATTTTGCAATCATAGCATAAGCTGTATTTAAGCTCACTAAGACAACACTATGGTATCCAAGATTAACAATTGTTTGTTCATATGGTACACTCATTTTTTATATATAATAAAAAAATAATAATAAATTATTACTGCATTGAAAACACATCTAATGATGGCTTCAATGATGGAGATAATTCAATTTCTTTTTCTACAAGTGGTTTTGGGGGTTTCTGTTTATTTTTTCCTTGGCGGTATTTATATATTATGTACCCACTTGCACCCACTACACCGGCTATACATAAATAATATATGTTATTTGAAGATTGTATTGGTTGTATTGGTTGTATTGGTTCTTCTTTATTTGTTGTTAATATTTGTTGCATTATTGTTTCTTCTTTTGGTGATTCCTTTTTTCCTAATATGTTTGCTTTTGTTTGTTTGTTCCATCTATGTAACTTGTTAAATTCTGCTAACTTCTTTCCAGCTGCAATTCTTCCTAGGCTCTTTTGTTTAGTGACTGTCACTGGGTTCTGTTGATTCTCTGAATTCTTCACCTCCGTCTCCTTCTCCATCTCCGGATTGGAAGAGTCCATTTTTAATAGCAGAGAAATTTATGTGTTGAAAAGTAATTAGCTCGGCTGAAAATGGGGTCAACAAGCTTCCAAACTTATAATACAAATTTCTTGATGCCTCACTAATCCCATTAACAATAACTGGATCTTTAATCAAATCATCAAATAAATCATTCTCACAATCTAAAGTAACAAAGGTCGACACAGCTTTGGTATATAACTTCACAATCGAACGCCCTAAACTTTTAACCATTAAAGCGCCGAGAACTTTATCATATTTATTATGTAATATAATGATGTCTTCTGGCCTCAGTCTTTGCACTTGTTCAGGTGTTAAGTCAACACCGAGATAATACTTTGACTTTCCGGAAGCTACTAATGCAACCAGCCTGTCTCTTTTCTCATTGTCAACACCTGTAACTGTAACATTAATAGCTTCTTGCATTAACAAGTCATCACAATTCATTTTAAATACAAATAAAATAAAAAACTAAATTAAAAAATGGCCGGTGCTGCAATGGTGCTTGGTTCTGCTGCTGTAAATGCCTTAGCGTTTTCAGGATCAAATTATTTGTTTTCAAAACTGGACAGTAAAGAAGAATCAAAACGGCATAACTTAGCAATGGAAAAATTACAACAAGATCAGGCCGAATACGAGAAAAACAGACTAATGCAGCTTGATTTTGTTAATACAAGATTGAAAGAAGAAGGTCATGCTGATAAAACATTCGAAGACGTTGATGAAGCTTTGCACCAATATTATTTATTAACTGGCACGACACTACCTTCCTTAAAGCAACCAGTGTTATCCGATTACTACACACCTAACATTGCACCTACAATGTCAGAGACCGGAGAATTAATTTTAATTGTGTTTGGAATAACAGTAGTTTATTACCTCGTTAAACAAAAATATAAATCTACATAAAAATATGACTTCGCGTTTGTCTAGATTATATTATTCTCAATCCGGATATTGGAAAGGGATGACGGCAGTTAATAAACTAGTAGAAAAGACTGGCTTGTCAGCAAACGTGGTTAAACAATGGTTATTGAAGCAAGCTGTATGGCAAATCTATCTTCCACCCCCGAAGAAAATAATAAGACCAAAATTTGAAAACTCCAGACCAAATGACACACACCAAATAGATTTGTTATATCTTCCCCATGACAAAATACATAGAAAGAAATACAGGTATGCCCTTACTGTTATTGATATAGCTACCAGGTTTAAAGACGCTCATGCTCTTAGGACAAAAAATTCAGCTGAGGTCGCTCAAGCCTTAAATGCGATTTATTCAAGAGGGCCTCTAAGGTTCCCTAGACTTATTCAATGCGATGAAGGGTCTGAATTCAAAGGAGCTGTTAACCAGCTTTTGTTAAAACATAATGTAACTGTTAGAAGAGGAGTTGTTGGATTGCACAGATCACAGGGTATTGTAGAAAACTTTAATCGGCAACTGGCAGAAAGATTATTCACTTATCAGTATTCAAAGGAACTCTTTACTGAAACCACTAATACAGAATGGGTTGTTAGGCTGCCTCGAGTTTTAAGGGAAATGAATTCAGAACCAGCCAGAGTTACAGGATTAAAACCAGTTGAGGCTATTAAAAAGAAACAGATTGTTGTTACTGTTTCAAAGCCTGGTCAGCCGGATCTAACTTTGATGAACAAAACTGTTAGATACCTTTATCAGCCTGGAGAAGTTGCTAATGACACTAGAAGACGAGCTACAGACCCAATTTGGTCATTAAGCGTTTATGAAGTTGACAGAGCATTATCTACTGATCCGCCCATATATTATTTAAGACCGAGAAGCGATCGTAGAACACCACAAAGAAATTTTGTAAAAGAAGAACTTCAGATTGTTCCGCCAGACACAGAACCATTAAGATTTCCTAATTAAGAAAATAAAAAAGACTAAAAATGACGGACACAGAAAGGTTTTGTAAGGAATTAGAAATGCTTTTTGATTCTCCCCACTTTCATATGTTAGAAGATGAACGCTGGAAAATCTTTTTTGAATGCAGACTATATGAACCAGATATTTATAATGATTTTTCTTGCCCCTTCACTGGACAATATGAAATAAATGAAGATTACAAAGTTAAATGCAAAAGTGACTTCTCAATAGTCTTTCATAAACTTACAAAAGAAGAATACAACAAAAGTGACTTGTACCCAAAATCATATTACTTTAAATATTTTTGGTTACATTTTATTAAACAAGTTCGCAAACTAAATCCTCATGTAGTCAAACAAACTGTTTGTGATTGTGGACCCGACTGCGAATGTGATCATGACTGTGAGTATGATTGTTATTGTCTTTGCAAATGTGATGGCTTTTCATATTAAAGTTAGGGTTAGAAGCGATCGTAGAACACCACAAAGAAACTTTGTAAAAGAAGAACTTCAGATTGTTCCACCAGACACGGAGCCATTAAGATAAATGAACTATAATCATCACCACTATTACTTACCTTCAACCTTTTTTTTGACTTAGTGACTTACATCTAACTTAATTAAGTCGACTTTTAAAAAAACTTATAACTTACAATAATTAAATTATAAAAGAACTTACTTACTTACATCTAACTTAATTAAGTCGACTTTAAAAAAAACTTATAACTTACAATAATTAAATTATAAAGGAACTTACTTTCTTACATAAGTATTGTATAGCCAGTTGGTTGGTCAGTTTTTAATAATAATTTTAAGTGCTTGCCTTTTTTTAGCTGTTCTTTTAATTTAGTTCTTTCCTCTTTTGATTCAATTACGTCATTTTCTTTTAAACAGTTATCAAAGCTGTCACGGTCTTTGCAATAAAACAGGCACACGAATTTTACTTGTTCTCTAAAATCCTTTAATATCGAATTAAATTTCTGTGTGATTAACCAGACACTAATTTTCACATGGCGTCCACTGAAAGCCAGCTTGCTCAATATGTTCCGTTTTAATACAATATCTTTTTCTGCACTGCAATCATCGATTAAGAATAACGTATTACCCTCATTCTCAAACAGGTTATAAAAATACGTTAAATGTTCATTGAGCTTGCCATTGGGATTTACAACAAAGATATTGTCATCTGACCATAGAAAATTACGTTCTAAGTAGGTTTTATTATATTGAATAGTTGGGCAAAAAATTACTATATAATCAAAGTGGCCTGCGTAATATTTTTCTAACAAATCCAGAACAAAGACAGTCTTTCCGCATGACGTCATGCCAACGATCATTCCACAATGAGGATCACGAGGTAACAAAGAGGTCATTTTTTAATATACTAAATCTTTTAATCTTCCATTTTCAATGTTTAGCTGAGCATCCATAATTATATACATGTATACTGTAACTGATTCTGACCTAGCACTTGCTTCCCTATGCAATTCAATTGTTATACCATCTGTTCCGTTTTCAATTCTTCTTCCAGATCCATGAAGTTCATTGGTGGGTATGGTTCGAAAGTCTAACCACAACGCAAATTTATTCACCAGATAATCTTGCAGTCGTGTGTCATGCAAATGAAGATCCTTAGAAATCAAATCCACAGTGTCAGTCCGCAATCTACCTCCACCCAAGATTTTCCTAATCTCATCAAACTGTTGAAACCCCATCATTCCATTAGCAAATAATTGATTAGGTTTACCTTCAATCACAACAGACGCTTTTGAAATATTAGGGTTGATAAAATTCTCGCTGTCACGATTGTAATTAGATTCTTTCACAAACAACAACAGTACACCTTTACAACTTCGAGCAGGTGAATTTATGTTGATGGTCCATAGTGCGTCTAATAAATCTTTATTAAATTGTCTGTAGCGAACGATCCTATCATAATAAATTGCTAGTTTGTCATATTGGCCCCTAATCATCCTACTGAGTTCAGCGTGAGTGACCACTTCATATTCAAGCGTGATGTCTGTAATTGTATACCTAGCATCATTGTCAGAGCTAATTACTACTTGAGAATAATCATTGAAAATAATTTCGTAAGAAAGCCTGTCGTTAAATGAACCTTGATGAAATGGCAGATGACTGTGTAGCAGTTCAAAATCGAGTGGAAAATAAAACCTGTTTTTGTATACAGCAGCTAATGCATTTTCACCTTTGTTAGAAGTGACAGCATCGCCAGCTTTGATTCGAAGTTTTGCCACATTGGCGGCTTGAATCCCCTGACCAACTAAATCTTCCCTTTCATATTTACTCAGCCACAGATCTGTGTAACAAAACAAAACACCGGCGTCATCGATACTTTGGATTTCTCGCCCATCAAGTTTAATAACCATTCTTTTAATTATAGCTCTGCCTAGATTGTTGACTACGGTTCTGTTAGGATCATCGTCAGAATTCAGACTAATTTTAAATCCTAGTTTAGGACTGCCTGGAACTATTACATCATCAGGACCTAAATTTGGAAATCTTATGGTTAGTAGCTGATTAGGCTCTATGCTGCTTGGATTGTTTGTAATAATTATTGTGCTTTTCTCACCTTTGATGCCTAAAGGCGTCCTCAATCGGCGTGTAGGGTCTAACAAGTTTCCGTAGCTTTGCATTTTTAATGTAATAAAAAAAATTATATTTAAAAATGGCAGAAGGCGGTGAAGCTCCGGATGAAGTGTTTAAACTGATGAACCTAATGAAGACCACGACGTCACACTGCTTTCAATGGTAGGAGATGACATGAGCCAAACAAGGCTAAGTATAGGAGAAGAATTACGTCAAGTAACTGAAACCCAAAAAGCCAGAAAAATCAATAAATTTTACAATTACATCGGGCGCGAGTTACCGGATTATGTTAGTCCCAGCGACTTCGAACTAGACAAAAATAATCACTTGTTTATAAACACTATTGTATCCGGTAAAAAAGTGAGAGTACAGTTAACTATGTTAAAGAATCCTGATAAATTTTATGCGTGGTCTACTTTGAAAACTAAACTCCCAGTGACTGTAATACGATCATTGGGGCTTTCCGATAATAGAGTGCCAGCGTTGCATCGCCAAGCAGTAGCTTCACTTCAACGAATAGATGCATCGTTAAGTTCAGAAATAGAACTACAAGACTTAACTGACTTAACTAGTTCTGCATTAAAAGTAAATAAAGAGTTAACAACCTAACAAACAAATGAGGACACCAATATTGATCAGGTTATGGAAACTATCAATGACACGCCATTATTGCCACTGCGTGAACTTCAAGGCTTAGATAAAGCTTTACAATCTGTGAGAGGGGAGACAATGATGAATTTAGCCAAGCTCGGCGAGCTCGACAAACATATAGAAAAACAAAAAAATAAACTAGCAGAAGCTGATGACGCGAACTTAAGCATTGAGGTAAAAAAGATGATTCAAAAAAGGCTCGCAGACCTTTACACAGAACGCGCGGCAAGGCTAGAAGCCTTATCCATAAACAGAGAAAAATTAATAACTAATTTCGCCAGAATAAAAGAAACGGTGCCTAAAATTTTACACGAAGACACTACACTTGCAGAAAAAATTCAAACACTGTTCAGAGAGCAAGGTGTTACAATATTTAGCATTCTTACAGCTGTTGGGATGACAATAAGCACACTGGTCTTAGCACTGACTAGAACCGTAGGCATCAGTGCCGGTGGACCTGGCGGATCTGGTGGACCTGGCGGTAGTCCGGTTAAAGACTGGATTAAAAAGACGTTACAAAGCATAGCTAACTTATTGAAACGCTTAGGTGACAAACTTGTAGACGCACTTCCAGGAATATTAGGTTCTGTATTTTCATGGATATTTAATACTGCTTCTAAAGTTGTTGTCTGGGCGTCTGAACATCTGTGGTCTTTGTTTATAATAATATTACTCTGGCTACTTAAAATAGTAAATCCCAATTAACCCAGCAAACAATAAACCCCCTGTAAGCGCTAGACGTGAAACCCCATGATCAGTTACCGGCAGGCCTTGCAGGCTTGGTAGGCTTGGCAAACTCGGAAGTGGTGGCGAACTTAAAGGTTCATTATTAGGCCTAGCAGTAAATACCGTATTTGCTGTATTCACTGTATTCACTGTGTTCACTGTATTCAAAGTGTTTATTGTAGGATTGTAGCCTATATGAAACTGAGGGTCGGCAATCACTATATTGTTGTTGTAGTTTGATATAGTTCCTATCCTAAGCTGAAGGTCTGAAGGCAACATATACAGTCCTAAACCTATTACGTAATCTACTTTCGATCTAGCATACTTTAAAGTGTCCTGATATCTTTTAATACTTGCGGGCAAATCTACTGCCGAATTAATAGAATCTTCTATGTTGGCTAGAAACTGCTTTTGTGCATCGAAGCTAGTTCCTTCCCCAATGATATTACTTCGTGTTTCTGCTTGAGACCCCAGAATGCACCACGCATACGTACGAATAGATTCATTCAGCCTTTCCACCCCACTTTGAGTAAATCCGTTTGATGTGTCTAATATAAAAGTGCTGTATGCTGTACTTTGTTTTTGTCTGATATACAGTAAAGGAACCTGGCTGTTGTGGTTAAATGATGTAAATCCAGGTACGTAAGGCCCCGTGTATAAATTACCTACAGCGTATCTAAATAAAGTTCCCATCCCATGATTGAGGTCTAGTTTTTGTCTGAAGTCTGTTTTAGTATCAATTCCGAATTCATTGCACAACCTTTGATACGCTTTTTTGTCAAAGCCGTTGTTAAAGGGATTAAAGTTTTTGTCAGTAGGTAACGGAGCCTGAAGTTCAGACAACACCCGCCTCACTTGATAATACAAATGGAACAGATAAATAGACTTCAACATGGGATCTGGGTGATTAAGGTGATGAACGTAAGAAACTCCGCAACCAGTTGTAGCGCATGACACGGCAAAATTAATTTGATTCTGTTGTTTAGCCATTGGTTAGCTAAAAAGTCGCTCGTAATGTCTGGGTTGAGGTAATGATTAAAAATATTATGGGGGATAGTATCAAAATGGACGTTGGCTGCCACAGCTATTGTCAGCTTGGTTAGGTCGACTGCTTTTTCGTAATAATAAGGCCCTGTAGTATACTTTGCAGCTTTGTTATATTTATAAGGCGCGTACATTTTTATTATATTAAAAAAATGTTTGTAACTTTCGAATCTGTAAAATCAGGTGTGCCCATTGAACTTCAGCATCCTATTGACAACAAAAACAGGGACCTTAACGTAATCCTTCACGAAATATTCTACACGGTTAAATGGTTAAATATTAGTCATGATCTAAACAACAACTGGATAATGATTAATAAAAAAAGGCACTTTATTCATGCCGGCTATTATGACTTCTGCAGACTTACTGAAGAATTGTTTAAACCTCATTCGATTGAAGCAAAAATGAACCCTGCAAACTTGATAGTAACTTTAACTTTCCATAAAAACCAGCATAAAGACATTACCAGCGTTACACTTGCGCCAAAGCTGGCAGAAATATTAGGTTTCCTTGGCAATGAATTATCTTTATCTGACAGCTCCAGCACCGTCGGCAGTTCTATAAGATTTATTGGATCAAACCCTATGAATTTGTTAATTAATAATAGATTGTTTGTGTACCTTCATCAACTGAAGACATTGGAAAACTTAGTAAACGGAACTCCTAGTACATTGCTAAGGATAATCTCAACTCAGAGAGAATCTTACTGCGATCCTGTTTCATTAAAATTTCTACCTCAAAAACGCCACTTAAGTCAGGACTATCATACTAGTTTATGCTTCAAAATAACTAACCAAAACAACGAAATTGTAGACTTTGAAGATCTTACAATTATTCTTGAGATAAAATAAAGTTTAATTTTAAAATACAATGTCAATCGGCCCTCAAATTCCAGTAACCTGTCCTACCATTGAATTGAAAGACTTAGCAGACACAATCGACTTTGATGCGAATGCTATTGTTGGGTCTATTTACGGTTTCGAATTTACACAAAATGGATATTATAAACGAGCGCTAGTGCCGGCAGTGCCTGAAGTGCCGCAAGTGCCGCCGTCAGTATTGCCAGAAAAACCATCTATCGATCAGCTAAAGGACTTTAATGCCGGTAAAGTAGATCCCGATTTTAAGTATGCTATTACTAAACGAGAAAATACCTGGTCTTTAACACCTATAGACACAGAATTAGATTGGCTTATTAAATTCAAGTGCGAAAGCCCTTACACTTTTATGGGACCAGACAATAAATTTAAGAAAATTATTAACGCCGGGCCTATGTTAGTTAGTCTAGTGCCGGATGAAAACAATCGGGAAACCATAGAAGTCAAAGCCTACAAAAAAAGCAACTATGTTTTACATAAGCGTGAAACCGCAGGGGAAAATGTCAGACTTGTTCTGCAGCCTCCTTTACAGCTAGGTAGTGCAGCTATGATAGTACTGGACATAATTGCTCACAGGCCTACGCAGAGAAATTTTAATGTAATTCCGCAAGTGTCTCTAAGTTGGGTTGATTTAGATGAGGATCCCAGACGAGTTACAGTATTTATGAAGAAAAGGGAAAATGAAAATCAGTTTTCCGTATTTACTTCATCACCCAAGATAACTTTTGTCCCTGTTCCAAATCCTATTGACAGAATAGCGCAAATTAGCCTAGACAACGTAGATCTGTTAGCATTTTATTTCAGCGATCAGATATTTTCTGATAGTCAAATAGAATATTTTGCTAATAAACTAAAATCAAGTTAATTATTGTTAACCCTTTTTTTTCACACTAAAAATATGACGACAAAATTGTATCCTGCTATAGTAGAAGCAGTAGTGGATGAACAACCAATGCAACCCAGTGCTCCAACGTTAGACTTAAATAATGTTCAAACGTTCAGGCTGGAAGAAATAAGAAAAGTTAGGACTCAAATTGAATCAGATATCCAAAAGTACTCTAGATGCAGACGAAGGTATTCCGGCGCTTATAGCGGAATAAATTACGTGTCTACTGGTCTAAATGTTATTAATGCAGCGGAAGCTGCTGCCAGCGTGGGATTATTGGTGACTGGAATTGGTATACCAATTAGTATTGGATTAGGAGTGGCTGCCGGATTATCTTCAGTGATGTCAGTTCTACTTGGCGTTATTAATACTAAAGTATCTAAGAAACTAGAAAAACACGACCTCATTTCTAGCCTTGCGATAGCTAAACTTACTAGCATGAACTTAATAATTTCAAAAGCTCTAGAAGACACTCAGATTACAGACCAAGAGTTTGTAATTATCCAGCGAGATTTTGAAGAATATAAAAAGTTGAAGCACGACATACAATCTAAATCTAGGTCTGCACCTGTTAATGTTGAAGAAATTAAAAAAAATTAATAGAAGAAGGGAGACTACTGGGACGGAAAGAGCAGCTAGATGCTTTGAAGAAAAAGCTTGGCGCTTCAGAATAAATACAGTTAACATTTACTCAAGCCTTCCAGGACTTCCACCTTACTCATAGTCGCAGTCGTAGTCGTAGTCGCAGTCGCTGTTTCTACCTGTAATTTATAGTGGCCTAGAGCGTATGCGAACTCCTTAGTTACTCTTATTCTCTTTGTGTCATTAGCGCATAATGTTTTTTTGGTCGTCACAGCAGTGGACACTATATGGTTTTTAGACTTTATAGTTGTGTTAGGGTATGGTTTAACTTCTTTCCCATCTAAGGCTTCCAGGTAGTTTTCATGCCTGATATCTCTGTTTTTTATTGCAGCTTTTTGGGTGCCTTTTGCTTTTGAAGATTCCCCCGATTCGTGTTTAATACTGTACTGCTTAGATCGCAGTCCTGCGTATTCTTCAATAAGTTTCCCGTTCATTTCATCTTTCATCAAACCTATTTTCTTTTGGTTTGCTTTGCTGTACAAAGGGTGAGTTTCAGGGTAGTCACTAGTATCGTAATGTTGTAGTTCCGATTCTAAGTCTTTATAAATGTCTTCAGTAGGGATGTCTAGTATAAGGGAGTCTGTGTCTGTGTATAAAACTCTGGCCTCCGGGTATTTAGGTTTAAAGTAATCGTAGTAAAATTCGAACATTAATAATTTAGAAAGGTCGAGAATAGTCATCCCCATAAACACCGGTTTGTCTAGATTAACTTGCGTGGTTTTCATGGTAACTGCATACAGGGAGTCATGAAACTCTTTGTAACCAAGGTATTGAGGCTTAGATGTTAATTTAATTGCTTGATTGGGTGATGTAATTAGCCTGACGTCTTTTCGCTTGTATGGGTTCTCCATAGTTTTACCAAAACAGCTGTTATTCAGCAGCTTAAAGAAATCTTTTTCAAACGTAGATTGCGCTTGTTTTCTGAGCTCTGTGTTTTTATTGATGTACCTGGCCAAGACATTCGTTTGTTTAAAGAATAAAAGCTTGTGAATCGCTGTGCACTTCATGCCGTGTCTGATGTAGAACTGCAGGTTTCTGTAGTGACAGACGTAATTAGATTTATTATAGAGGTTGGGAATAAGTTTAAGTTGCTTGTCTGTACCATGCAATCTTTCTGGTGCTAATGGGTAATCATTATGTAGGTCGTGTAAAGCATTGGGATACTCTAGGTCAACTTCGACAATAAACCCTATAGTATGATCTTTAGGGTGATTTAAAATACTGTTTAACCAAGTAAAGTTTGCGGGGTTTGGATTAACAAGTAATTTGAAATCAGAAACCGGTAAAAGCTCACTCATTGCCCAACCGTATAAATTGTTGGCGTCAAAGTACATTATATAATTAGATTTCTGCGAGGGGTCATAGTGCTTCAGGTATTTATTGTTGGCTTTGCAATAATTATGAGCTGCCACGCTTATTCCTCCACGAATGCCCGACTCAATCATTGTCATCATTACCTGGTCAGTTATGAGATCAATTTTAGAACCGCTAAGTTTTAAGAAAGCATCCCAACTCATTCCTGGCGAAGAAATATAATGAGAAGGGTCGAGGGAGTAATGATGTAAACTCGTTTCTCTGTATTTTTCAAACACATCAGCCAACAAACAGACGTCGGCTTTCAAATATATGTCGTGGTAGTCACCAAGGTTTTTACAGCTGAGTGCATTCCAGACGTTGTGTGCATGTTGGTAATCGGTAACAGTTATGAAACTTTTATTGAGTGAAGAATAGAAGTTCTCTTTAGGTGGCAATTCTAGTTCTTCAAACACTTCCCAAGAATCCATGTATTCATAAGGATACACACCTTTCCGAATAAGTGTAACTTCTGGAAAATATTTGCTAGTGATAGGATAGCTGGGTAAGTTCTTAGCTAGTGTTTCTAAACTGGAAGACAAATGTTGAAAGCTGTCATAAAACTTTAATTTATTCAGAGTGAAAGTTTTATATTTTTCTTCTGTCTCGGCAATACATGACACTTTGTATGCTTTCGTCACTGCCTGCATGATTAAATGGGAGTCGTAATTTCGAAGATTGTGAATGAAAATAGGGAGAGAGAAATGTTTGATTCCATAGTCTAAGTTGCATTTCTGATGAGCTGCACCTCTAAATGCCCCTGTTATGTGACAATGATCTCTCACTCTTTGGGACTTCGTGTCCTTCGGGTCAAACTCTTTATTACAAATGTGGCAATGTGTAGCTGCTTTAAAATTATGGGAGTCAGATTCAGTAAATATCATAGGCACCGGATTATCTAGCTGCAGTAAACACAATTTGTATATTTTGTTCATCTCATCTAAGAACTTCCGAGCTGCGTCAGGCCCTCTGTAAATTACCGGCTCTGTATGTTGTCCGTCGGCTCTAACAACTACATACCCGAAACTGCAGACTTCGTGAAGGTGTGTGAGGAATGAATTAGGCGTACAAAATCCTTGTGGGCCTTGGTATTTTAAAATCAATGATTCGAAGTCGGCATAAACTATATAAGGCTGCTTGAATTGTTTGTTGATGTTTTTAAAATATACTTGAGAACCTGGCTTTGGTAACACAAGGCGGGTTTGAATATCTGTCATACTTTTACATACCTTACTGTGCTTGTCAGCTACTTGGAGATTAGATACTCTAGTTAAACAGCGTCTGCACAAATATTGTTTGCCATGATGTTTTGAAGTGTGTCCTAATAATCTAGATATGTTTCGTATCAGAGTATAATGTTGCATGCTAGGATCTTGCGGGTCTGTTATTAGTAAAAGATCAACGTGGTGATTGAGGTCTGAAAACGATGGGGCATTAGGAGAGATTCGTAAAGGCATAAGTTTTGATTCAGGGTCCCAAACATATACATTGACTGTTATAGGAGAGTTCTGGGATTCAAATTTGTCAATGGCGTCAAGGCTAACAGGGAAATTAATGTCTTTGAGATTTAAGTTTGTTACTTTATCTTTGTACAGTGCCACCCTTTCGGGATGTTCTTTCGACTGAATAGGATATAATTTAGCCAGAACACACCACAAAAAACATTTGTCGTCAGTGTTCTTAATATTCAATACAGCCTTCTTGTCAAGAATTTCTTTGGGAAGAGGGATATAAGATTTCCCTTTGATTGGATTATACTTTGCAATGTTCAGTTCTAATGATTCTAAATTTCCTTCCGCCCATCCAGACCCTTTCAAAGTTGCGCGATCTATGCTGTCTTGTAACTGGTTGATCAAGATGTTGTTATAAGCATTGTCTAGGTCTGAAGATTTTAACACTTCAATTTGACTTGAAGAAATCCACACAGTCATCGTTTCATCAATACTGCCGGGTTTAATAAAAGTTATTTGAGCGTGAATGCGTATTTTAACAGGGGATTTGAAAGTAAAATTGTTAAGTACAAATTCGTAATTATTATAAACAGATTTAATAACATTTTGACTGTCAAAAATTTGAAGTTGTAAAGTTTGAAAGATGTCTTTAAACAAAGGAGATTGTGAGAGACTTTTTGTGTCCGTCATTTTTATACTGATAACAAAACTTTAAATTAAAACATAATTAATTTAAAAACTAACTTTAAAAAAAACAATTAACTAGGGAATTTCATTCGCGCAGACCAATACAGTCAAAGGGAAGCAACCGCGACTTTACTTATGAATGCGTAATAACGTTTTTTTTATATCTCAGACTTGTCATGCATCACTGCATTGCCGTCACTACACGCTTTACCACTGTGTAAACATTAACGCGGCCTTTCAATCAATAAACCGTTGGGGCAGAGAAAAATGACTGTGTTGTCAACTCTGCTTGCAACCTATTTAAAAGGGGAAACCATGGGCGGGTTGGGGTAACAATTGACGAGAGAAAGACGGACAGACAAACAGACAGACAGTCAGGCACAGCGACAATAAAATTAATTTACTTGCATGTGTAAAGCTTCCCCTTTAATCCCATTGCCGGCGATTGCATAAAAAACAAAAACTCACCTTATTTCATCCAAGTTCTTGCTCGTACTGGATAAGACAGCATAGCCTTTTTTATTTTATCAGCTATTTTCATAGCAATGTCCAAACTTATGTTTAATCTTTGCAGTCTTTTATACGTTGAAAACACATAAGCCACTCGTTTTAGTCCATATGCATAACTTACACCAAAGGTTAACGTGTTTTGAACAAAGGTTTCAAATGTTTGTTTGTCTAACTCTTGGTACTTTTCAATCCACAACCCAAATTTAACAGCGTCAGATAAAATCATAGAATGTTTATGCTTAATACATTTTTCACCATTTTTTAATATATTTTCAATCTTGTCTACATTTTGTTCATTTTCGTCGAACTCGGGAATTTCAGGCCGTGTTACACCAGGGGAAATTATTTTTACAACATGTTTTTCCAATCTGTCAAGCAGCTCGCGACCTCTCAATTGAGTAATATTTTTTTCTTTTTCTTTCTCAGACACTTTTCGTTTTGCGGCTGGTTTTGTAGATTGAACAAATTGAACTTCTTTTGGCTTCTTTGGTAGTTTCTTTTGTTCTGTTGTTTCAAACCCAACAGCAGCAAAGTATCCCTTTTCTCTATATGTTTTTCTTAAGTTTTGGTAATACTTAAGGTGTTTAGAGTAATACTCAATGTTGGCATCAATATTGTTTATTTTTTCTAATTCACATTCATCACTGATGGCATCAGTCGCTTCAACTTCAAGTTCTCGTTTAACAGTAACACAACCACTGTTTGCGCTTTCGTCTACGTTTTCGTAGTCTGATACTGTTAAATCAACAACAAGGCCTTGTAATATATTAATGCTTTCGTCAACGTTTTCAATCACATGAGAATAAGACATGTCATAAATACACTCCGTGCGGTTCTTC
Organism: Oncomelania hupensis; assembly: GCA_036898135.1. Classification (NCBI taxonomy): domain Eukaryota; kingdom Metazoa; phylum Mollusca; class Gastropoda; order Littorinimorpha; family Pomatiopsidae; genus Oncomelania; species Oncomelania hupensis. The sequence goes on from CM072517.1 coordinate 69,083,587, forward strand.
ACATCACTGCAAATTGCAATGTCACCTTTGCTCTGTCAATGTTAACATGGCCGCACAATCGTGACGTGGCAGTATTCCAACAAAGCCCTTCGTGTTTGAATACTGTGATTTCGCCTAAAATGATTAAAGAAGGGTTGTAATTTTTTTGATGATTAAAAAGAATATATTATATTTACATTCCAACCACCTGCGGCATGTAGCACAATTAGTATAGTATAGTTGTTTGGGATTATATAGATTAATTTTCAGGTTAAAAACATCAAGCGTGAATGGCTGCGAGGGTAGAACGACGGACTTGTAATTGAGAAGGCGTGGGTTCGATTCTGTGTTGTGCCTTAATTTTTTTTCTTGTTGTAAAATTAATTTGTTTGTATGTGTGTTTGTATGTGTGTTTGAGTGTGTTTGTGCGCAAATAGTTTATACATTTACATTTATTTCGATGTTTAAAAAAGAATATATTATATTTAAATTCCAACCACCTGCACATGCACACAATAGGCGATAAATATACGGACTAACAAATAGGGCTAGGATTACAATTACCGTTTTGGAACATAAAATAAACAATACCACTATCCTGTGTTTGTGTGTTCAGGCGAATAATGTATAGATAATAAAAAGAAAAACAGATTATTTATAGTGCTACAGGAGAGTGCGTCACCAAGAATGCATTTCAAGGTTACCTGGGTGCATGAGGAAATATGTGTTTATGTGTCTGGGTGAATGTATATACTGATTATTTATAGTGCAACAGCAGTGCGCATGCTCACATTTCTGTCCTATAGTTTGTGTGTCAAGGCTAGCTTAGTGCGTGAGAAAATAGTAAACGCATACAGTATTTTATTTAGGGCCTACTACAAACCCAGCTTAATGTGGGCTTGTGCGTGCTTGGTGTTGTGCAGGGAATGAATGCTTTTTTGAAGTGTTTGAGTCTGATATGCCTCAAATAATTGAAGAAGGGTTGTAATTTTTTTTGTTTTAACCAAAGACGCAAGATATACGAATATATATTATATTTAGCAAATGCCGGATTTTTTTAAAATGCCCATAAAACAGCCCTATATTGCAATAAAATAGCGTTAGGAAAACAAAGGGGTTTAGCGCCCATATTTGCTATCTCTGCGAACCAAAGGTCAAAAATGCGGTTTCATTCTTAATTGGGTCTTCCCGAGAGCAGCCGAGACGAGAAAAGAAATCGGGCGTCACGGCGAGCTCTTTCGTTTCTGAACTGGGTCTATTTTTAACTGCCTCGAAACTGACATAGGCTTACCTAACAAATGGCGGCCTTCGATCGTGAATTGAAAACTGCAGAAGATTTTGGCGTTGTTCTAGCGCTGTATGTCCTAAGCGAGAACGAAGGGGCAGCAGAAAGAGAAAGAAAGCAAAAGGCAACACTGCCCTACGTGTTGCGAAGGTACCAGCAAGGTGCATTTCATGCACTGCTGCAAGAGTTGGCTGAACAGGTCAATGGCTGTTCAATAATTTATGATTTTTACTGATTCAGTATTTTCACTGTTCTCTAGTCTAAATAAAGTTTGGATTTGGTGCACAAACTTTTTTTAAGTGTTGTAGTATTTCTTTAGATCAGTTGTCATTAAAATTGATAGATTTTTCAGCAAATCAAAATAGTGTCTCGGGCAGGTTTGCTGCGCACGAACGGCAAGACGAAAGGCCGGCCAGCGACACGGCGAGACACCTCTCGATGTTCTCGCCGATCCTGTCTCGGATTGCTCGCCGAGCCTAGTTAAGGGCAAGGATGGTTCGGGTGTCTCGCCGAGACTGTGTCGCCGAGATTGTCTCGGGTGTCTCGCCGAGACAAGGTTCGGGTTTGTCTCGGCCAGTTAGGCTAGGGCTTTAGTAGACAAGAACCCTCTTTGCGCGCTATGACACTAATTTATACTTGTAATCACTCACATGCACACATCCTGCTACACAACATGGAGCTCAAGATGCTTCTTGAAGTTTCAAGTGAGCTATTTAAAAAACAGTTCATTTTTGCATTTTCAAGACTGATCCGGAAATACTTTGAAATAGTCGAGGGGAATTAGAACGAGCCAAATGTAAGTCGGTCGATTTGTCGGTCCGTCTTTCAGTCTATCTTTCGGTCGGTTGGAAGTCATGTTTCCAGAAGCACTGAACGGATTTTGACCAACCGTTACATAGGTTAGTGACATGCATCTTGTTCCATCATATTTGCTCTACTACCAAGGTCAAGGTCACTGGACTCTATTTATTGCTAAACACCATTTGGTCAATTTTGTTTTTAAACGGTTAAAGCGATTTTGTTGGATTTGGGTATACAGGTACTTCAAATCATGGGCCGCCCTTCAGAAGCTATCTAGTTGTGGGTCTGTCTGTCGCTCCCAATTCCACTTTTTTGTTTTAAAACACACGTTTTGACTTATTTCAAGAATAACTCAATCATAAGTCATCATTTTATACTTTGCTTTTTTGCAGATATGTTAACTAAGCATGTTGGATCATTCGTCTTTGTACTTTCTCAAAGGTCAAGGACATTGTGCTTCCTCATTTTCTGAACCGCTTTTTAGGCTGGATCTCAAAACTGTCTTGGCGGATTTTGATTGGTTTTCCTCTAGCCAATAGTTCAGCCAGGGGCCTATCATTGCATGTTTTCCATTTACTTAGTTAGGATAAGGCCAACTCACATCACCGCCCAAAAAATTTGCACTTTAGAATTTCCGCTATTTGTGTTAATGTCTTAAAACATATGACAATGGCTTGTCGCTTTATTTCTTTTAAATCCAATTTTTAGCCATTGTTTACATACATCCGTGTTCCCACAACCCCCAACATCAACCACAACAGCAACAACGCTGGGAGCACGCCGTTGCAAGTATTCGTTGTGCTGTGGAAATTAGTTGGTATTCATTCAACTATAACACCAACACTATTGATGTCATTGTATTTGTCTGAAGATTCAACCCTTGAGAACAACATGTATACTTATGTGATTAGATTTCATGGTCTGGTTTTAGCCATGCTTTCTTGTTTGTTCTTATGCACAAGGTCGACTTTTCCTCATTCAAGGGAGACACAAAGTTTGTGTGTAGAATACAGGCAACAGTTTTCTTGATTAAAGAGATGGGAGTTGGAGTTATTGCTAGCATCTTGAATATAACCCATCTTAGAGGCTGTACTCCGGGGAATAATACGAAAGATCAATATCCATTTATGTGCTGCTGATAATGGTTTGCACCTGTGGATTTGTGACATAGATAGCCTTGTCGCTGCATTTGCAGCTCGTCGGTGTAGTAGATGGTCTTGTTAAAACCTGAAGTGACTGATTAGCTCGTCAGTGTAATAGATGGTCTTGTTAAAACCTGAAGTGACTGATTAGCTCGTCAGTGTAATAGATGGTCTTGCTAAAACCTGAAGTGACTGATTAACACGTCAGTGTAATAGATGGTCTTGTTAAAACCTGAAGTGACTGATTAGCTCGTCAGTGTAATAGATGGTCTTGCTAAAACCTGAAGTGACTGATTAGCAAGTCAGTGTAATAGATGGTCTTGCTAAAAGCTGGAGTGACTGATTAGCTCGTCCGTGTAATAGATGTTCTTGCTAAAACCTGAAGTGACTGATTAGCTCGTCAGTGTAGTAGATGGTCTTGTTAAAACCTGAAGTGACTGATTAGCACGTCTGTGTAATAGATGGTCTTGTTAAAACCTGAAGTGACTGATTAGCTCGTCAGTGTAATAGATGGTCTTGGTAAAACCTGAAGTGATTGATTAGCACGTCAGTGTAATAGATGGTCTTGCTAAAAGCTGAAGTGACTGATTAGCCCGTCAGTGCAATAGATGGTCTTGCTAAAAGCTAAAAATGACTGATTAGCTCGTCAGTGTAGTACATGGTCTTGTTAAAACTTGAAGTGACTGATTAACACGTCAGTGTAATAGATGGTCTCGTTAAAACCTGAAGTGACTGATTAGCTCGTCAGTGTAATAGATGGTCTTGTTAAAACCTGAAGTGACTGATTAGCTCGTCAGTGTAATAGATGGTCTTGTTAAAACCTGAAGTGACTGATTAGCTCGTCAGTGTAATAGATGGTCTTGTTAAAACCTGAAGTGACTGATTAGCTCATCAGTGTAATAGATGGTCTTGTTAAAACCTGAAGTGACTGATTAGCTCGTCAGTGTAGTACATGGTCTTGTTAAAACCTGAAGTGACTGATTAGCTCGTCAGTGTAATAGATGGTCTTGTTAAAACTTAAAGTGACTGATTAGCACGTCAGTGTAATAGATGGTCTTGCTAAAACCTGAAGTGGCTGATTAGCTCGTCAGTGTAATAGATGGTCTTGCTACAACCTGAAGTGACTGATTAGCTCGTCAGTGTAGTAGATGGTCTTGTTAAAACCTGAAGTGACTGATTAGCTCGTCGGTGTATTAGATGGTCTGGCTAAAACCTGAAGTGACTGATTAGCTCGTCAGTGTAATAGATGGTCTTGGTAAAACCTGAAGTGACTGATGAGCTCGTCAGTGTATTAGATGGTCTTGGTAAAAACTGAAGTGATTGATTTTCCAAAGCATAAGAATGATTGAATGAAGTCCTCGGGAAAAACATCTTCATGCTAAACAAACCAAACTATTCATCAAGTGGCTAGTTGGCAATAAAAATGGGAAGGAACGTAACTATTTGAAAAATAATGCAAAGCTGCAAATATTTGGAAAATATAACAATCATTCATTTATTACTTTTTAAAAATGTTTTCGGGCTAATACTACTGTTTTATCATTGCACCATCTTTCTAGGAATGGCTGGACACAATCTGTTTTTTTCTAATGCACGAATGTCTGGCTGCTGTTCGCTTTGAATAAACGGTTTAATAAAATCTTTGGACAGTTTGCCTGTCACTGCGTGTGTGTTTGTGTCTATATGTCTCTCTCTCTCTCTCTCTCTCTCTCTCTCTCTCTCTCTCTCTCTCTCTCTCTCTCTCCTCTCTCTCTCTCTCTCTTCCCCCCCCCTCTCTCTCTCTTTCTTCGTCTGCTTCTTCCTTCCTTCCTTTCTTTCTTTCTTTCTTTCTTTCTTTCTTTCTTTCTTTCTTTCTTTCTTTCTTCTTCTTCTTCTTCTTCTTCTTCTTCTTCTTCTTCTTCTTCTTCTTCTTCTTCTTCTTCTTCTTCTTCTTCTTCTTCTTCTTCTACCTATCTGTGGTCTTGATTCGGCTCTTAACAGTCCGCTAGACCCTATAAACATTGAATATCTATCTATCTGTTTTTCTTTCTTTCTCTTCTTCTTTTTTTCTTTTTCTTTCTTTTTTCTTTCTTTCTCACTACTACTACTACTACTGCTGCTGCTGCTGCCATTACTACTATTACTACTACTTTTTATACTACAATTACTGCTGCTGTTGCTGCTGCTGAAACTACCACTATTACTACTACTACTACTACTAATACTACAACTACTGCTGCTGCTATTGCTAGTAGGCCTTTTCTTATTTGGCCTTAGTACAAACCGTACAAGTGCATGTATGTAGGCAGATGGCAGTGTCAGCAAACAAAGTCCACTGACCAAAGCTGGTGAAAAGATAAGACAGATTAAAGTTACATAAAAAGAACGTCGGAAACACTCTTGACATTTCTGAAACACAATCTGTAACATCTAGTAATATAACGTAAGAAGATTTTTAAAAAAAAAAGCTTTAAAAAACACCAATTCGTTCATAGTTCTCAAAGTAATCAACTGCGCCATCGGGGTCACCAACCAGGCCACCCTTGCGCCACCGGGTTATCCCTAGCCCTAATACTCCTGCTCTCAAAAGTGGACCACAGATGCTTTACACGCTGAAAGTAGATCCCCGATAGCAAAGCGGTAGACAGCGTACCTATATGTCAAAGATTGAAAGAGTGGGGTCGGACTGTGTCGCTGGCGAACGTAATCCGCCGTTGAAACGGTTTATTCCCAAAATCCGCGTAAGAAAGAACCTTCATTTAGAGCGAACAAAACAGTTCAATAAGGGGAGGACATTGATATAGTCCTACATGTATGTTATGATATGAGGAACTTTCACCCATCATAGGCCTATATCGTTTCGATCTAAAGGAAGATGCACGCTCGTTCTTACGCGGTTTAGGAATGAACCGTTTGATTGGTTTCTGCAAAGACACAGTATGTTCTCACCCTTTCCATCTATGACACACAAGTACGCTAACAACCGCTTTGCTATAGGGGATCCACTTTCAGCGTGTATAATGCCTATCTATAATACGTAGGCCTATGCGCTCTTTACCGCATTGTTATAAGAGTATAAACCGAGGTCTAGTCGGCGTACGCATGCATTTTACCGCACGGATTTTACACGGCCACTACAAGACTATCCCGACAGGATTTGAAACGGCCGAGACAGTTCGCCTACCAACGTTTCCTCTTGTGTGCTGCTAAAAGGTCTGAGGATAAAAAGTAGCCATGTACCTTCTTGACTGCGTAAACTCTTTCCGGATCCCGCCATCGAACTGTAAACAACGACAGAAGCCTGAAGTTTTGCCCTTGTAAAATGAGGACATGCCAACTGCCGTGGAAAGTTATAAAGTAGGGACGGCACCGACCGCGACCTTATCTTCCCTGACTGCGGTGGCGTCCTGTTAGTTCTCTGTTCCTGACAGTCTCGGACAACCAACACCAACATCTATCTCCGCCATGATTGCTTTCATCCTCTCCATGCTTGTCGCAGGTAATCTTTGTTTGTTTGTTTGTTTGTTTGTTTGTTTCTTTCTTTCTTTCTTTCTTTCTTTCTTTCTTTCTTTCTTTCTTTCTTTCATTCTTTCTTTCTTTCTTTCTTTCTTTCTGTGTATTTTCAGACTTATCTGGAACTACCCTGAAATAATCGAGAATAAGAACGAGCCAAATGTCGGTCGGTCGGTCGATCCGTCGGGTTGTCGGTCCGTTGTACACACATATCTCGAGGACCATTGCATGGATTTTGGCCCAGTGTCATAGGAACATTGACTAGGTTAGTGGCCAGGCTCCCGTGACATCATATTTGTTCTGTCGGAAGGGTCAAGGTCGTTGGTGTCACTTTATTGCTAAGCACGCTTTTGCTGTATTAATCAAAAACGGCTGAACAGAATGTGTCATTTGGAAAAAGAGGTGCTTCCACTAATGGCCAACCATGATTCAGTAACAGTCCAGTTGTCGGTAGGTTGCTCCGTTACTTTCTCAAAGATCAAAGTTTCTGGGATCAATTTTATTATCAGCAGGTTTTGCTCCTTATCTCAAAACTGGCTGAACCGATTTTGGTATTGATTTTGCTTGCAGATAGTTCAGATAGGGACACATCATTCTATGCTTTCATTTTGCTTTTTCTTTTAGGCAAAAGCCGAGCCCCAGCACTGAAACGAAAATTAACTTCTTTTCTGTGTAAATGAAGGTTTTTAGCTATGTCTGGAAATACATTTGAATGGCTTGCCATCTTGTTTCTTTTCTTTTATTGTTTCTTACTTGTGTTCCCACTTAATATGAAGATGATGGGACTCGCATGCTTGTGCTTGCTATAGAACCTCTCGTGACAGTTGTTCTAATGGTTCAGCAACTGCTTTGGAATTATGTTCTATAGGTGGCATGTCATGGCCGTTTGTGCATAATTATAATTGGGTGATATAGTCTATCCTTTTTTGTTTACCCCTTGGGGTCATGAGCAATCTTGCCACTGTAGATTGTTCTAACCTATAAAGGGAAAAGTGAAAGCCCCAGTTGAAAACCTGTCTTGACTTTGTAGGCATGACCAATTCACTGCGGCAACAGTACCCCCGTTGGGGTGCCGGGGGTTTCAGTATAAATAGTATCCCCACTTTCTGGAAATTTAGTGCTTTAAATTCCCACTGTCGCTGTCTTCCTCATTTACTCTTTCCCATTCCTGCTCTGTCCTATCACTCTGCTATACTATCTTCTTCTTCGCTAGATCAGTGACCTACCTTTTTTCTTGAAAACTCTTCCTGGACAAGACTCCTTGTTTGTGTATGAGGTCTGTTGGATCAGCTTGGGAGTGTTGGACGCTTTCTGCCGGGTGGTCACTAGGGCTTCTATGATGTTATTATTTAGCAATATAGGCATTTTATATGTATGTGTTTTGTTGATAATTTATAATGATGTTTGTATTCTATTTTGTTTTTGTAACCGGGGGTTCGAGTAGTTGGGGTAAAGCCTCAGCCGTCCCCTGCGTGGGATGTCTTTATTGTAAAGTGACTGGCCGGTGGAGGGCGTTCAATTTTCCCACTAGGGTTGTTTCAGCAGATCTTTTATGCGGATCGGGGGTTGTCCGGTCCTGATTTGGCTCAGAAGAGTCCGCTGGACCTAAAGCAACAATCAATCAATCAATCAATATCCTTTTTTTTTTAAATGTAAAAACAGCATTTAGGCTGTTTACTGTTTGTGTGAACTGTACGTAACTTTACCGTTATATCTTAGGATTCATTTCACGCCATGATTTATTATGCGGAGGTAAGCTATGGTTCAGATCAAGTGAGGCAAACATCGTTTTGGTACCAATTGGACATTAACTTGAATGAACTTGAGTATGCGAAGACTAGGGCAGAGTCAGGTCACTCCCTATCTAATTTTTTCTTATCTCAACATTCATTCACAAAATGTTGCCAGAGCACTGCTGTAGGAACATGGGTTATGGGATCATAGGCTTATGGGATTGTAGAGCTTTGGGACGATAGTTGTGGAATCATAAATTATATGATCATATAGTTGTGGTAACATAAAGCTGTTTGAACATCGAACTGTGGGATCATAAGAAAACATAAGAGTTATGGGAAAATCCAGATGTTAGAACATTGAGCTGTAATAACGTAGAGATAACATAGAGCTGTAGGGACATAGGGCTATAAGAACACAGAGCTGTGGGAACATAGAGCTGAGGGACCATAGAGCTATGATAACAGAGCTATAGGACCATAGAGCTAGGAACATAGAACTATAGGAACATAGAGCTGTAGAAACATAGAGCTAAGTGAACAGAGCTAAAGGAACATTGAGCTGTATTGACATAGAGCTGTGGGAACATAAAGCTGTATAAACATAGAGCTGTGATAACATAGAGCTGAGGGAACATAGCTGTAAGAACAGAGTTGTAGGAACATAGAGCTATGGGAACATAGATCGACAGGAACATAGAAACATTTTTAAAATGTCTATTGTGAAATAATTCAGTTTCCTGAATCTGAATAGAGTTGTGAGAACATGGAGCTGTAGGAACATAAAGCTATAGGAACATAAAGCTGTGGGAACACAAAGCGGTAAGAATGTGGAGTTCGTGACCTGATGACATTGTGGTTAAGCTACAGCTGATAAAGATCAATGGTTCAAAGGTTGCGGTTTTGTATGATGGTACATATGCCTACACCATGGACCCATGCTTGTCATCACTCTTCACATAAAGGGTACCCTTCAGGAGTGTAAAAATTACCGCACCATCAGCCTCATCAGCCATTCCAGCAAAGTTATCCTGAAAATAATACTCAACAGGTTGAAGCCCCAAGCTGAACAAATCATAGCTGAAGAACAAGCAATGGATTCAGGGCAGGGCGAAGTACCACTGAACAGATTTTCAACCTCAGAACAATCTGCGACAAATACCTATAGCACCAACATCATGTGTTTGTAGACTTCAAGAAAGCGTTCGACCGAGTCTGGCATGCAGCTCTGTGGGCAACCAAGAGAGTGTATAAAATCAGCGTTAACGTTATTGAAGTCATCAAAAGCCTGTATGACCTCCACAACAACGCCATCGGAAACTTGTTCAGAACAACAATCGGCGTGCGTCAAGGATGCCTACTCTCTCCAACGCTCTTCAACATCTTTCTAGAGCGTATCATGTCAGATGCACTTGGAGATCACGAAGGCACAGTCAGCATAGGTGGTAGAGCAATCTCCAACCTCCGTTTTGCGGATGACATTGATGGATTGGCTGGAGAGGAACAAGAACTAGAACAGCGGCTTGACACTACCTCCAGTGCCTATGAAATGGAAATAAATGCAAAGAAGACCAAATGATAACCTGACCAACACCAATGGCATCAACACGGACATCAAAGTCCAAGGCCAATCACTCAACCCAGTGCATAGCTTCAAATATTTAGGAGCTATTGTATCAAACAATGGGTCCCGACAGGAAGTCCTCTCCAGGATCGCACAAACAACTGCTGCCCTGACAAGGTTGAAACCCATTTGGAAAGACAGGTCCATCATAAAGTAAGGATGATGCGCTCCCTTGTCATCTACATCTACAACGAAGAATGCAAAGTATGGAGATGAGGTGCTACAGAAGAATTCTGGGCATTTCCCATACCCAGCACATCACCAACGACGAAGTTCGACAGACCATCGCACAAACCATTGGATAAAACAGTGCTCACAGTAGTGAAGAAACGGAAACTCAGATGGTGTGGCTACGTCACCATACGACATAGACATAAGATATAAGACATAAGATTCTTTATTCGCTTCAAGTGTTAAAACAGAAAAATTTGTTTTGCGCGTTTGGGAATAGTACAACAATAAAAACAAAACAAACAAACAAAAAACAATAACAATTAAAAACACAATTGGTCCCGACATCTATAAATAGTTCGGGATTAAAAACAATGGTATTCATTCACTCACATATCACAAAGCATCAGCACATCGCACACATATCCCATCACCAAACAAGAGAAAAAAGCAGACTACCAAAAACATACATTCACACACACACACACACACACACACACAAATAAACACACACACCCGCACACACAAATAAACACACACACCCGCACACACACACAAACACACACACAAACACACACACACTCACACACACAGAGCATCAGGCCTTGTAAAGACCATTCTGCAAGGCACGGTGCAAGGAGGCAGAAGAAGAGGGAGACAGAAAAAGAGGTAGGAGGAAAACATTCTAGGATGGACTGGCTTGACGCTGAGCGAAGCCATCAGGGTTGCTGAGGACAGGGAAAGATGGAGTACGCTGGTTAAACGATCATCTGTGGTGCCCCAACGACTTTTGAGTTACGGGATAGGATAGGATAGGATAGAGATGGTACATGTGTAAACAAAATCAATTTGATGTTGAAGTGATAGTCTTTCCATTACGCATGTTTCAAACGTGAAGAGGCTGATGCGTCCTGACATAGTTTGACTGTTTGTTGATCGTTTTTCTGACCGCTTCTTTACAATTTCTGACTTCCTGTTTGTATTTACTCCTTCGGATGAGAGTATAAACCGAGGTCTAGTCTGTGCACGTATGCATTCCTTCGCACGGACTTTAAAGATCCTGACGCTGATGTCTTAGACGGTTAAGTGCCGGCTACACAAATACACCCCGCACTCACTAGGTCTTGTCTTCCCCATTTGCCCGGTCGCTATGGGGTGGAGCTCAGTTGTCTTGGCATTAGACAATGCGCCCAAAGGCAGTGAATTGACGACTTAGGCGACTTGAGGTAGATCCTATAAAGCCAGCGCATTGAGCAGATCTTGAGCTGGAAAAGCGCTATATAAGAACTATTAGATACAATTTAAAAATATTTTTTCAGGCTTATCTGAAAACACTTTGAACTAGTTGGGAATCAGAACGAGCCAAAAGTCTGTCAGCCATTTATTCGGTCTATCGGTCCATTGCACGCCATATTTCAAGAACCAATGAACGGGTTTTGACTAAACGTCTTAGGAACATTACCTAGGTTAGTGTCCTGTTTCCCGTGCAGTCATATTTGCTGTAATCCAAATGTAAAGGTCGTTGGGTTCCTATCCTATCCTATCCTGTCCCGTAACCCGAAGGTCGTAGGGGCACCACAGATGATCGTTTAACCAGCATACTCCATCTTTCTCTGTCCTCAGCAGCCCTGATGGCTTCGCTCAATGTCAAACCAGTCTATTCTCGAATGTTGTCCTCCCACCCCCTTTTCGGTCTCCCTCTTCTTCTACCTCCTTGCACTGTTCCTTGCAGAATAGTCTTTGCAAGGCCTGATGATCTGGTGACGTGGCCATACCATCGGAGTTTCCGTTTCTTCACCACTGTTAGCAGGTCATCGTGTTGTCCAATGGCTTGTGTGATGGTCTGTCGGACTTCGTCGTTGGTAATGTGTTGGGTATAGGAAATGCCCAGAAGTCTTCTGTAGCACCTCATCTCCATGCTTTGTATTCTTCGTTGGAGATCTGCTGTGAGGGTCCATGCTTCGCAAGCATATAGGAAGATGGAGATGACAAGGGAGCGCAGCAGTCTTACTTTGGAATGTAGACTGATGGTCCTGTCTTTCCAATTGGGCTTCAACCTTGTCAGGGCAGCAGTTGTTTGTGCGATCCTGGAGAGGACTTCCTGTCGGGACCCATTGTCTGATACAATGGCTCCTAAATATTTCAAGCTATGCACTGTGTTGAGGGATTGGCCTTGGACTTTGATGTCCGTATTGATGCCATTGGTGTTGTTGGTCATCATTTTGGTCTTCTCTGCACTTATTTCCATTCCATAGGCTCTGGAGGTGGTGTCAAGCCTCTGTACCAGCTGTTCAAGTTCTTGTTCCTCTCCAGCCAATCCATCAATGTCATCTGCAAAACGAAGATTGGAGATTGCTCTACCCCCTATGCTGACTGTGCCTTCATGGTCTGCAAGAGCATCTGCCATGATGCGCTCTAGGAAGATGTTGAAGAGTGTTGGAGAGAGTAGGCATCCTTGACGCACACCGATTGTTGTTCTGAACCAGTTCCCGATGGCGCTGTTGTGGAGGACTGCACTGGTAGCCTTGTCACACAGGCTTTTGATGACTTCAATAATTTTAGGGCTGATGTTGTACACTTTCATTGTTGCCCATAGAGCTGCATGCCAGACTCGGTCAAACGCCTTCTGGAAGTCTATGAACACATGATATAGATGTTGTTGGTGCTGTAGGTATTTCTCACAGATTATTCTGTGGTTAAAAATCTGCTCAGTGGTACTTCGCCCTGCCCTGAATCCTGCTTGTTCTTCAGCTATAATCTGTTCAGCTTGGGGTTTCAACCTGTTGAGTATTATTTTCAGGAGGACCTTGCTGGGATGGCTGATGAGGCTGATGGTCCGGTAATTTTCACACTCCTGAAGGTTACCTTTTTTGGGAAGAGTGACGACAAGCGACTGAGTCCATGGTGTAGGCCACTCCCCACTCTGCCAGATCTTGTTACAGATAATGGTGAGGGCATCAATCATCGCTTCTCCTCCTGCTTGTAGCAGTTTCGCGGGTATGTTGTCCACTCCCGCTGACTTCCCTTTCTTTAGCCCTTGCACTGCTGCCTCAACTTCTTCCCGGAGAATTGGGAGGATTTCTTATTCTTCTCTGTTCTCGGGACATGCTAGAACTGATGGGTCTCCATTTGGTGTATGGTTGTAAAGGTCAGAGCAGTACTCTGTCCATCTGTCCAAGACTTCTTGTTCTTCTGTAAGGCATATGCCAGACTTGCTTTGGATCGTGGAGACTTTGGGCTGTTTGACACTTGTCAGCCGCTTCACTGTCTGGTAGGCCTTCTTGCTGTTGTTCTTGTTCAGACTGTTCTCTATTTCCTGGCATTGATCTTCTATCCAGTTCTCCTTTGCTGTGCGCATGCCTTTCCGGATGTCATTGTTGATTTTTCGGTAGACATCAGCTCCCTGTGAGGTGTTCTTTTTCTTTTTCCTCTCTCTTCGTTTATCACACAGATCCAAAAGTTCAGGTGTGATCCACGGCTTCTTCTTTGGTTGGTTCTTGCCAAGGATCTCAGTGGCGGCATCTGTCACAGCCGAGTTGAAGGTGGTGGTCATGGTGTTGACATCTACTTCACCAGCCTCCAAAATGAGCAGTGGTGCAAATTTCCCTCCAATTGTGGCCTGAAATAGTTCTGCCACCTCCGGGTCTTGCAGTTTGTCCAGGTCGAACTTCAGTCTAGTGCACTTTGCTGTATTTACTCTCTTCAAGTGGAGCCGGAAAGACATCATCAAGAGATCGTGGTCACTTCCGATGTCTGCTCCTGGAAAAGTGCGTGTTCTGCCAATGTTGATGCTTGATCTGAAGCGTTTCTTGACCATGATGTAGTCTATTTGGTTGTGATGCTCCCCGCCAAGACTGTGCCATGTCCATCGTCTGGAGTTTTTGTGGAGACCAAGCGTGTTTGCCAGTACCAGATTGTTGTATCTGGCAAACTCCAAGAGTCCTAGACCCCTGTCATTTGTCTCGTTGTTGCAGTGGGATCCACATGTGTCTCCCCAGTTGTGGTACGCATCTTGGCCAACCTTGGCATTCCAGTCGCCTTGCACTATGACTATGTCCTTCTTCGGCACTTGGTCAAGGACCGCCTGTAGATTTTCATAAAAATTCTCCACTTCGCTGTCGTCATAGTCTGATGTTGGGGCATATGCCTGGATGATGGTGATGTTGAAAGGGGCTGCTCTCAGGCGGATGGTAATGAGTCTACTGGAGACTGGGCGGCAACCCATGACAGTGGCTAGAATGTTCTTGTGGACCAAGAATCCAACGCCGTGTTCGTGCCTGTCATCTCTACCGCTGAAATAGAGCTTGTGTCCTTTGTCGGTCGTTGTTTCACCTAGGCCTTTCCAGCGCAGTTCGCTGATGCCTAGAACGTTCCATCGATAGTGGTCCAACTCGTGGGCCAGTTCTTCTAATTTTCCTTCCGCAGTTAGGGTCCTGACATTCCAGGTTTCTATGACGATGTTGTTTCTCGTGCGGATCTTGCTAAATTGTCCATCAGTAGCATACTTAACACCTCCGTCCTGGTGGCCAACGGAAGGCGCGGTCCTTGTGCCGGGCGACGACCGATCCGGAATGGAATTAGTGGATTGTGTCATCATGTAGTGTGTCTTGGGCAAAAAAGACCTGGCAGTGCCCAATCCTCTCCAGGCTGTTGGCCACAGCCGAAATCCACGAATACAGTGTGGCTCGCCTTGGCCCTGAGCACATGGTCGTTGAACCTGTAGTAACGTGAGGCTCCTCCGCCCTGGCCGGTGACTTCTGTGTAGAAGACTTTCGCCCAGTGATGCCGTGCTAACATCACCCCTGTTAGTCGCCTCTTACGACACGCCGGGAAACGTTGGGTCTATTCTATTTAATGCCCGAACCCACAGAGCAAGAGTTGGGTTCACCTTGTTGATAAACACATTTCGCTCAATATCTAAAAACTTCCGAACCGATTAAGTTGATATTTGGCATAAAGGCACTTCAACTCCTGGCCAATAATAGAGTAGCAACCCGGTTGTCGGTCAATCAGCCAGTTGTCGGTCAATCAGCTAGTTGGTCAGTCAATCAGCCAATTGGTCGGTCAATCAGCCAGTTTGTCAGTCAATCAGCCAATTGGTCAGTCAATCAGCCAGTTGGTCGGTCAATCAGCCAGTTGTCGGTCAATCAGCCAGTTGTCGGTCAATCAGCAAGTTGATCGGTCCGTCTCTTCGAATTTCACTTGTTCGTCCAAACCACGGTTTTTTGCTTTATCTCGAGAATGCTTTTGATCACTGTTACTATGTTGATATTTTAATAACCACCTCTCAGCCATTTGGGTCCTCATGTTGCTTCTTTTAGAATAAAGTCACAATATCGCCATCAGAATTAAAATTTTTAAAGAAAGAAAGAAAATAAATGGATTTGTTTAGCAGTTTGTTCTAGTGTTTGAAAATATATTTAAATGGCTTTGACATTTTTTTAAAGTATTCTGTTGCCTTGTGTGTTGATGACGGTTTGTTACTATGCTGTATAATTATTTTGTGAGTTTGCCTTTCTTTTTAAGTAGTAGTAGTAGTAGTAGTAGTAGTAGTAGTGTAGGACAGGCATCACTGCCTAAAGCCTCGCGGCTTATAAAGACGTCCCCTCATTGTTTATGGTATATATAGTTAGCAATATGATTTGCATGCATAATTTGAAATCTTTTCTAGTCATATTGATAGAATAAATTTTGAAATTTTGAATCAGTGTCTATGTGGTTTTTTAAACTATTTACAGATGGTGCAAATTTAATATTTGTTGGTAAAGAATTCCAATAATTAGCTACTCTATGTGCAAATGGTGAGATAAACTCACCAATGCGTGAACAGGTAATTTACACTAAATAGTGATTGAATGCTTGCTTGCATGATTGATTGGCGGGTTGGTTGATTGGTTACATAGGGGCGCTCGCCGACTGTCACGCTGACATCGAACGTTGCGTCAGCACGTTCAATTCTAAGATCCAGGCCGCTAACGGCAACATCATCACGTCCTGCCAGTAAGTGTCGTGTGTAGTTTTGTGTGGATTTATTGTTCTTAGAGAGAACGCTTTTCCAGCTCAAAGAGTCGCTCAGGGCTCTGACCAAGAGCAACCTAATTCAAGTTAATTCATTCAAATTCTGATTATATAATTTATATACTCTTATCATTTATTATTGCTTTTGTTATGTACTCGTATCGTTCATAATTTTATTTTATACTGGTATAATGTAAAAAAAATTGTATTTATTATATACTGTCATCATTTATCGTTGTATTTAGTTTAAACTGTCATCATTTATCGTTGTATTTATTGCATACTCTTATCGATTGTATTTCATACATACTCTTTTCATTGATAATTGTATTTATTACACTTCATTTTTAATTGTAATTACTACATGCATTTTATTTCATCGTTTTTATACAGCGCTTTTTCTTAGCTCAAGGGCTGCTCAGGGCGCTGTCCAATAAACAGATCCATATTCTTATCACACAGACTTGAGCTCAGTACCGCTGACCAAAAGCTTTATCTATGTAATCGTACTTAGCGTCAACAGTTTGCCGAAGGTCCCTGAGACTGGCTTTGTAACTATGGTTATTTGTTCAGGGATGGTGATGATTTCCTGAACTGCCTGCATCAACTGGCGTCACAAGCCGACTGCACCCCTATGAGGTCCTACATTCAGCTCCAGGTTCAAGCTGCCGCGCAAAAACTCCTCGCTTCTGGGTGCAGTAAGTTTATCGTCATAATCGCCGTCGTCGTCTTAGTCATCATCATCATCACCGTCGTCGTCGTCGCCATCCGTCGTAGTCATCATCACCATCATCACCGTCGTTGTCGTCGTCATGCGTCGTCGTCATCGTCATCATCATCATTATTATCATCGTCATCGTCGTTGTCATAATCGTCGTCGTTGTCATCATCATCGTCGTTGTTGTTGTCACCGTCGTCATCATTGTCATAATCATTATCGTTGTCGTCATCACCATCATTATCTTCTTCTTCTTCTTTGTCGTCGTCGTCGTCGTCCATCATCATCCCGATCCTCCTCCTCCTCTCATCATTATCATCATTATTATCATCATCGTCGTCGTCATCCATCATCTTCATCATCTTCTTCTTCTTTCATCATCATCATCATCATCATCATCATCATAATCCTCATCCTCATCATCATAATCGTCATCGTCATCGTCATCAGCAGTAGCATTGGCATCATCATCTTCTTCTTCTTCTTTCGGGTGAGCGAATAAACGGAGAAACATAAAGAATCAATATCAAGGCATGCTGATGAGAGAGGGAGGAGAGAGAGAGAGAGAGAGAGAGAGAGAGAGAGAGAGAGAGAGAGAGAGAGAGAGAGAGAGAGAGAGAGAGTGAGAGAGAGAGAGGAGGGTGGCTGAGAGGGAGGGTGGAGGCTAGATGAGCAGTGTGTGTGTGTGTGGGAAGTGGAGGGGAGAGAGGAGACTGCAGATTACATGACGCACAGAAGTCTAATTACAGGGTTGGGCTCAGTTGTCTGTGCGTTAGACGGTGCGTCAAAAGGCTGCAAGTGGAGTTGAGTTAGATCAGGCATAGGCCAGCGCCTTGAGCAGCTTGTGAGAATGAGGAACTGCAATGACTGTGGTCCATCATGCCTATAGTGTTGTGAGAATGAGGAACTGCAATGACTGTGGTCCATCATGCCTATAGTGTTGTGAGAATGAGGAAATGCAATGACTGTGGTCCATCATGCCTATAGTGTTGTGAGAATGAGGAAATGCAATGACTGTGGTCCATCATGCCTATAGTGTTGTGACAATGAGGAAATGCAATGACTGTGGTCCATCATGCCTATAGTGTTGTGACAATGAGGAAATGCAATGACTGTGGTCCATCATGCCTATAGTGTTGTGACAATGAGGAAATGCAATGACTGTGGTCCATCATGCCTATAGTGTTGTGAGAATGAGGAAATGCAATGACTGTGGTCCATCATGCCTATAGTGTTGTGAGAATGAGGGAATGCAATGACTGTGGTCCATCATGCCTATAGTGTTGTGAGAATGAGGAAATGCAATGACTGTGGTCCATCATGCCTATAGTGTTGTGAGAATGAGGAAATGCAATGACTGTGGTCCATCATGCCTATAGTGTTGTGACAATGAGGAAATGCAATGACTGTGGTCCATCATGACTATAGTGTTGTGAGAATGAGGAACTGCAATGACTGTGGTCCATCATGCCTATAGTGTTGTGAGAATGAGGAAATGCAATGACTGTGGTCCATCATGCCTATAGTGTTGTGACAATGAGGAAATGCAATGACTGTGGTCCATCATGCCTATAGTGTTGTGACAATGAGGAAATGCAATGACTGTGGTCCATCATGCCTATAGTGTTGTGACAATGAGGAAAAGCAATGACTGTGGTCCATCATGCCTATAGTGTTGCGAGAATGAGGAAATGCAATGACTGTGGTCCATCATGCTTATAGTGTTGTGAGAATGAGGAAATGCAATGACTGTGGTCCATCATGCCTATAGTGTTGTGACAATGAGGAAATGCAATGACTGTGGTCCATCATGCCTATAGTGTTGTGAGAATGAGGAAATGCAATGACTGTGGTCCATCATGCCTATAGTGTTGTGACAATGAGGAAATGCAATGACTGTGGTCCATCATGCCTATAGTGTTGGGACAATGAGGAAATGCAATGACTGTGGTCCATCATGCCTATAGTGTTGTGACAATGAGGAAATGCAATGACTGTGGTCCATCATGCCTATAGTGTTGTGACAATGAGGAAATGCAATGACTGTGGTCCATCATGCCTATAGTGTTGTGACAATGAGGAAATGCAATGACTGTGGTCCACCATGCCTATAGTGCCTTGTCATTCCTCACTCCTCAGACCCTAGCGGAGGAGCCGACACCTGCCTCAGCGACATCCAGCAGTGCGAGAACGTCCTTCACACCGAGATCGCCAAGGTCAACCAAGCCGACAACGCTGCCCAGTGCCAGTAAGTTCAGTATATATATGGTGTGTTTAGTGTGTGTGGGGGGGAGTGTGTGTGTGTGGGGAGGGTGGAGGGCGTGTTATTTGTGGATTGTGTGTGTGTATTTTGTGTGTGGTGTGTGTGTGTGTATTTTGTGTGTGTTGAGTGTGTGTGTTGTTTGTGTTGTGTGTTTATGTGTGTGTGGGGATTGTGTGAGTGTGGGGCGTGGAGTGTGTTTTATGTGTGTGTTGGGTGTGTGTTGTGTGTGCGTGGTGTGTGTGGGTGAGTGTGTAAGTGGGGGGTGTTATGTGTGTGTGCTATGTGTGTGCTATATGGGCACACTTACACAGTGTTCTCTGGACAAATCAGTGAACATCTACATAACTTGTATTGACATGCCTACTTGTTTTGACGTCAGAACATTGATCCGTTAAGGTTACGGCTGGGTTAGGGTTAGGGTTAGGGTTTGAACACTTCAAAGTACTTAAAAATGAGGACGAAATATGACCCATGTCATCACAACGTATGTGGCGTTTCGGTAAAGTCAATAATAATACTGTGTAACCTCGGCTGTGTGTGTGCGTGGTGTGTATGTGTGTGTGTGTGTTGTGTGTGTTGTGTGTGTTATGTATGTGTGTGTTGTTTGTTGCTTGTGTTTGTTGCTTGTGTGTGTTGTGTGTTTTGTGTGTGTTGTGTGTGTGGTGTGTGTGTGTTGTTCATGTGTTGTGTGTTTTGTGTGTATTGTGTGTTCTGTGTGTGTGTTGTGTGTGCTGTGTGTTGTTGTGCAAAAGTATAAGTGTACGCCTGATTAAGTCTTCTTTGTGCCTAATGTAATCACTTTTATATAGCGCTTTTCCAGCTCTAGCGCTGCTCAAAGCACTGGCCGATACAGGATCTAACTCATGCCGTCTGAGGCGCCAACTTGCAGCCATTAGGCGCATAGTCGGACGCCCAGATGACTGGGCATAATCCTGGCCACAGGAGATGGGCAGACGGGGCCTAGTGCATGTTATTTGTATTTGTTTAGCCGGGACTCATCTGTCTAGGACATGACCGTCAGCGATGGAATGTATAGGTGCACAGACTAGACCTCGGTTTATACTGTCATACTCTCATACTGTTATTATTTTTTTTATAATTATTTTTTATTATTATTATTATTATTATTTTTATTATTTTATTATTATTATTATTATTATTATTATTATTATTATTATTATTATTATTATTATCATTATCATTATTATTATTATTATTATTATTATTATTATTATTATTATTATTATTATTATTATTATTATTATTAATGTATTTTAGGGTGGCCTACGACTTCATGGCGTGTCTGAAGCGCATCCAGTGCACTGGTGCTAACGAGGGCAAGGTGGAAGCAGCCATTCAGCAAGTTCAGAACGACGAGAACACCTCCCACTGTGGTAGGCACATACTCCGCATTAATTTTTTTTTAATTATTATTTATTAAGTTTAGTATTCTTAATTTTCTTGGTATTTAATAGTTTTATTATTATTGAATTTTTTTTGTATTAATGTTATATTTCCTAAATTTTTTTATTAATTAATTTTAGTACAATTATTATTGTGTGGACGTTTATATTTTGTATGTGTGTGCAAATATTTTAGGATAGTCTATTTATATTATTTTATAAATAAATTGTTACTCTGAGCAGAGACCTAATAGATCAAAATGACACAAAAATTATACTATATGTTTTATTCACTTTAAGGGATTGTATGTGCATTTATAATTCTGGTTGGGTTTTTTCGAAGTTGGAATCTAGACGTCGTATCAGAGCGTTATTAAAAAAAAGTTTAAAATTAAAACAAAAGCTCGCGCTATCAACAGCACTTAACTGAGCTCCGACCACATCATTTTTAGCGCTACAGGCGCGCACAGTTAAACACAGGTCGTGCTAACGTACAGTGCATAATTATAAACTTCAATACCTGTCTCCTTGACATCTGGATCAATAGAAATCAGTGCCCGAGATCCTCTGTGACGTTATACTGGAATCCCGTGTTGTGTAGGCCTTGGTGGGGCCTCATTGTGGACGACGGCCTATTGTTTTGTTGCTTATACGCTAATCGGTGAGCTTCCACCTCAGTAATGCGGATTAAAATTAAGTGTTCTATGGTCACACTATGTAGTGTACACGTTTGAAACAGAATCAACTTTGTTACTTTTGCAATGTTACTAGACATTCAAAGGAGCGTGTAGTGTTTTTTTATATAGTTTTTGTTTGTTTGTTTTATTCTTCGGAAATCGACATTTTCTGTTCTAGGTCATCATACGTTGTCTTGTTTGTGCTTTAATAACTTACTCTATCTGGATATCGCAGTCTAAAACCACGTGATGTTGAAGATTCACGCTGAAGATACGTGCCTTTGTGGTCGGACGACAACATGCGTGCTTATGACTTGTTTTTTTTATAGCGCTTCTCAAGCTCTAAGAATTATTCAAGGCGCTGGCCCAAGAACAGGGTCTGACGTACTCACTGCTTCCTAGGCTCCAGCATGATGCGCATCGGATAACATTGATGGTAGTTCAAAAGCAATGACAGGGTATGTTGGTGGCGCAGTGGGTTAGTGGCCGGTTTCCTATGCCGAAGGTCGCGGGTTCCATTCCCCTGAAGGAGCGAACATAGATACGAGGTTATTCAGGTCACCGAGGGTTTTCATCGAGTACTCCGGTTTCCTCCCTCCCTTCAATCATGGCGTTAAATGTAGCCACTCTAACATTTCCAACATTGAAAAAAAACTCGATTTCTTTTTCGTCAAATAAAAAATAGCGATCGCCCTGCCTTTAACACCACATGTTTGAGTGATAGATGTGTGTTTGGTGTGTATGTGTGACAGTGGGTGTAACATGTGAGCCTGTATGTTGTTACGGATCGCCGCTCTTTTAGCCTGATTGGTGAATTGGGGAAAATGCGCGTTTGTAGCATACAGTAGTAGTAGAAGTGGTAGGATGTATCAAATGTAGTACTGGGATGTATCAAATGTAGAACTCACATTAAACTATGTCACAACATTGGACGTGTGACAAAAGAGCAACTGGTGTTTAAATGTCACTGGAAAGATTCCAACCAGTAATACAATACAATACAATACAAGATTATTGCTTTAGGTCCAGCGGACTCTTCCGAGCCAAATCAGGACCAAACCTGTAATAATGTTTATTGCACATTGTCACGCTACGCAGTTTGCAGTCGCGCGCCTATGTATATAGTTTAATCATCAGCCTGTACATAGAGGTTAAAAGTTACGGTAGTCAAGGGGAGAGAATCAGAATAAATTAATTAAGTTTATAATTAATAAAAGTAGCGAATGATTTGCGCCCGTGCGGAACGCACTATGTTAGAAAACAGCATAGTTGGCTATTTTGTTATTGAGAAGATTAATTGCTGCCATGCGATTTTCTATGTGTGAAATGCGTGCTCTAATCGCGAACGGTGTAGGGAATGAATTATGATTAAAACGAGTATATTCTAGAAGATTCTTAGCTAATCGTATAAAACCCCTTGCACTGTATATTTTGATAGGAGCAGTAACAGTTGCATATCGCTTTTGTAGCCAGAATCAACAGATCCAAGTTGGGTCAAGGTGCCAGTTAGTGACTTTGTCTGTGGGTCGTACAGATCAGACCGTCAACGAAAAAGAGCCTATTATCGGAAGAGGAGGACTGTTTTGGGAACACTTTGGAAGTGTTTGTTTAACTGGAACTGTTCTAAGCTGTTTAGAATACCAGCTGTGTATTCTCGGTGAAATCTGAGTTATCTACGTATAACGTCGGGTGACCTGTGACTCCGTCTAGGACTTCTTTTGCCTGTGTAATCACCTTGCCTAACCTTCTGTGCCTGTGTGTTTGTCCCGTCGTTTGTGTGTCTTTGTCAACAGGCCGGGGATCCCACTGGTAGCCGTAAGTTATTTACCTCAATTTCTCAGTTGGCCATAGCGTTCGGGGGTTTGGGTTATGCATGCAGTGTGAATGGTTAGTTAATTATGTTTTCTTAATTCTATTTTATATTTCATATTATTTGCTGCATAAATACCTAGAGAGAGAGAATTTTCTAAAATGTATCATAAATTAAATAATTATAAATTGATATAAAGAATTCGCTGTTACGCAGCGAAAAGATGACAGAAAGGAGGTGATTGTGAATGTATATGCGCGATGACGGGGAGGATGAGTAAGGATGTTGAAAGGGAGACAACCATTCCGGTAGCGGGATGCTTGTGCAGTATATTGTAATATAATTATTAATGGTTGCGTATTTTTGTATGTATTGTTGTAGATGTACCACAAAAACCAAAACCCTAGAGCAGATCATTGATGGTGTGCTGAAACCTTGCTGGTGTGAAGCTTGTGTGCCACGGCCTATTACGCCAGTGTTACCGTGTGTCAACCTCGGTTGCGAAGGTTGTGGTATTCGCCCAGGGAATTTTATTTCGTTTATAAAGCACACGCACACACACTCCACCATACACAACAAATAACTATAACCATTGATAGACAATTGTGAGGAATAATAATTGTTTTACATGTGATAAATTATAAATTACAGCACACTGAAATATATTTAATCTGAATTGACTGATAAACGTTGTTGTGTAATATTACCTACTAGATTAAGTAACCCTGTGATTGTATAGTTTTGTCTGGGGGAATTATTTCGCCAGACATTAATTAATTAATAATTTAGATTAATTTCTTACAAATTCTATTTTGCTTAAAGGATAAATTTTCTTATTCATTTTATATAATATAAAAGACTTGTTGTATCTATTTGAAATTTAAGTGGAACAAAGTTTGAATATTTATAAAGATTTAAAGCAGTTGCTTACTGTATATTTACCTTGTTGTCAGTAAGCTGTTCCAGACATCAGTGTTATAAATCTCTTGTACATTTTGTAGTTAGTCATTTTCCATTTTTGATTTAATTATCATTATTATTTTGAGCGAATTGTTTATGTATTAGTTTGGGGTTTTATTAGTGGGATTGAGGGTTGGTTGGTTGGGAAGTGGGATAAAGGGAGTTAATTTTTAGTGCGAATGAGTGTGTGAAATAAAGAAATTGTCTTGTTACTTCTGGTTTTGTCTTTTAGAGTTTATTTAGGTGTTGGGTTTTTTTCTCGTGTGAAAGAGCACACATGTCGAACCACTGTTGAGGCAGTTGGGACGTGACACACAGCAACTGTAGTGTAAAGATGAAGATTGTTTGTAGCAGCAAACCACCATTCAACACCATCATTTTCACAGGGCCGCTCTCTTACGCGCGCGCGTGTGCGCATGTTTGTGTGTGTGTGTGTGTGTGGGTGTGTGTGTGTGTGTGTGTGGGAACGCACAAAAACGCACAAATGGGTAGCAGACCTTGTCTTTTCTAGTAACAAATGGGTTTATTTGCTTGGAACCCACTTTTTTTCCAGGTGTCACGTGACGCTGACGTAAGTCAGAATCCCGCGAACATTGTTAGTTCTTACAACCCGAGCACACCCCACCCACACACTAAATAAGAACACAAACACCAGTGGTAAATTAACGAAACAACTCTTTTATTCCCCAAACGTACTAACTACCCACCCGTCCCTCTAATAGCACACACTTCCCTCACTCATATTCACAAGCATACACAACATATTTAACAATAAACAAATGGTATTTACAAATGCAATGGTGAAATGAAAATAAACAAACTGATTTATGAAAACTTGTTTTTATATTCGCTCTATTCAAAAACTCTAGAAAAATATGCGCATATTAAGGCCTTTCTTGTTATACTTTCATAACCTATTACTCAAAGTCGTTTAAGTTCTTTTTTCAGGTTTCCTTTTCAAAACAGAATGAAACACTCCTTGGTGTAGGCCTTCCTGTAGACGATACAGAATTACCACCCCTGAAGACACAGCAACGCATAGGCGGCCCGTACACGGTCCTCAGTACAGGGGGAAGGTAACTCGGCTGGGTGGCTCCTGCGTAGCTGACCAGACCTCTCAGCGTCCAACCCAAGTCGGACCGGAACCAGAATCAGTTCAACCTCAGCCGCTCAGATCGTCTCGGCAGATGTTCAAAACAATCGTCATCATCATCAGCATCAGCATCAGCATCAACATCAGCATCAACATCAGCATCAGTGCACTGAAAATACAGTCAGATATCCTAACATTTGCCAACACGATTATATTTGCCAAAACTGTCACCATCGTGTTGTCTTCACTGTTTTCCACGCACAAACGTCATCATGAATAAAATCGTAACACACAAAACTCTATCAATGTCTATGTTTCATTGTTCATACTTGTTCCGATTTATGATTATTAAATGTCTTTCATCGTATGCAATCTTGACTATACTCTCTCCAAATTGTTTACTTTTGCCTTCAACTCTGAGATACTCCAGCACAAATCTTTACTATTTACATCATGCCTTATGAAAAAACATAAAAGATGAAATTCAACAATTGTTTAGATACTAACCACAATCAAACCTTTAATGATATAGCAATGAAAAATACTTCCATTCAATTTATATTTCATTTTAAATGCAGTCATTCCTCTACTAAAATACTTATTAAATTTCCTTTTAAAAAAATACTGATAATATACTGACAAATTATCTCCCTTGCGAAAATAATGAAGACAAGGTATATGTACAGAATAATTCTCTCCCTTCATTAAATAAAACGATTATACTGTATTCAATAATTCATTCCCTATTAAATAAATAATAATAAGAAGAAAAATCCATCATAAAATAACAGAATAAAATCCCCCCTATGAACGTATTTACCCCAGAACAATGACCTAACATAATGGTGAAAAATATTACATTCTACAGGCTTACCTATTTACACACTCATACACCAGAGAATGCAGCACGCCACTAAAGAAAAGCATGAGTATTTACCTCCACTGGTGATGAAACCTCAACTGGCAACGCAGACAACACAACACATTACAACACAAGTTGAGGCGTCCTTCAGTCTCCGCCGCACTCCTCCGGGTCACAGGGCATCCAAGTCAGGGCTACTGAAAATGGCTTTGCAGGGGATCCAATAGAGTTTCCACTACTGCTTACTAAGGATATCAAACACATAGATATACGCCTAGTCCTACCCTCAGTGCGGAAGTCTGTTCTCTCTGACTCTTTCTGACTGACTGACCTCTATCACTGCAGTATAATACCCGTTGTAACTTTCTAGAATAGCGAACATGCTCAGCAAACGGTCGGCCAGGCCCAAACCGGTTCCATCTCTCTATATCATCTATGCGTACACTCTTGCTCGGAATTGACAGCTAACGAGAAGTAGCAACTAACTTACGAAAAGCACGGGTTTATGTACAGTTAAAAAAAATGTATGGTAGCCGGCGCGTGACACCAGGAACCCACTTTTTTCTAAGTGCGCGGGAGTGCTCTTTTAGTGCAAGGGAGTGCAGTTGTAGTGCATGAGAGTGTTTTAAGTACATTTGAAAAAGTTTGAAGCAAACTTCGACCTATTTCGTCGCCTATTAGGGACGAAATAGGTCAACTTTCTAGAGAAGGGTTAGGGTAAGGGCTAGTTGCAGCGCTGCAACTAACCCTTGCCCTAACCCTTTTCCATCAAAAAATGACTTTCCGATTCCTACATTCTTAAATGAACCCATTTCTGATGTATTGCAAGTATGTGGGTGTGTGTGTGGGTGTGTGTGTGTGTGTGTGTGTGTGTGTGTGTGTGTGTGTGTGTGTGTGCAATAGGGGTTTGAACAATGGAATAGAATAGAACAGTTCTCAATTGAGTGTATCAAAATATGTCACGTGAATGCGTTCAAAATTCAACGGCTTTATTGTTTGTTGTGGTTTCAGTGTGAACACTGCACAATACTAAGGAAAGACACAAGGCTCACCCACTGCTGTAAATCCTGTATTGAATACATTTCCACACACACGTTCAACAGTGTTTACCTACTCCTACAAACTTTGAGGTCAAGAGGTATTACAGATTATGAAATATTTACATATTTATAACAACCTTCTCTCTCTCACACATACATATGCACACATACACGCACACACACGCACACACATGCGCACGCACTTTCTCACTTACACATTCACTCATATACACGCAATCACTCACAATGAATGGTTAAATCAATGTAATAATTACCTCGATACCAAAACCCGCAACAACCAACATTTCATGTCCATCTCTCCCGAACTCAGACTTTTTTGACCTTTTTTCCTTTTCCGTTTTCTTTTTCTTATTTTTCTCCTATTCTTTTCCCTCTCCCTCCTTCCCCCTCTCTCTTCTCTCTCTCTCCCTCTTTCTCTCTCCCCCTCTATTTCTCTCTTTCTTTTTCTCTCCCTCTTTCTCTCTCCCTCTCTTTCTCTCCCTCTCTCTCCCTCTTTCTCTCTCCCTCTCCCTCTCTTTCTCTCCCTCTCTCACTTTCTCTCCCTCTCTCACTTTCTCTCCCTCTCTCTCTTTCTCTCCCTCTCTCTCTCTCTCTCCCTTTTTCTCTCTTCCCCTCTCCCTCTTTCTCTCTCCTTCTACCTCTCTCTTTCTATCTCCCTTTTTCTCTCTCCCTCTCCCTCTCTTTCTCTCCTCTCTCTCTTTCTCTCCCTCTCTCTCTTTTTCTCCCTCTCTCTCCCTCTTTCTCTCCCTTTTCCCCCCCTCTCTCTCCCTCTCTCTCTCTCCCTTTTCCTCTCTCTCTCCCTATCTCTCTCCCTTTCTTTGATTTGTTTCAGTCCAGTGTTTTAACAACCTCTTTCTAGGTTATTACACACTCCATGGCACGGACTGTAGAGATTCCGACGCCCATGTCCTATAGGAGTGAATGCCGGCTACACATATACATCCAGCAAGTACTAAGTCCATCCTCCACCATCCTATGTGGCCCAGGATAATGGATTGTGCTCAGTTGTCTGGGCGTCAGACCATGCGTCTACGGCAGCAAGTGTGCACATCGAGCGGCTTGAGCGAGATCCTGTATCGGCCAGCGCCTTGAGCAGCTCTTGGGCTGGAAAAGCGCTCTATATTATAAATGAATAACGATACAATATTTAAATATAAAGTAAAGTATCTGCACCGCCATTTATGGATGGAGTTTTAGAGTTTAAGGATTCAAAAATGCGTCTCCAGGTAACGACATACCAATTTTCCCCCTCTCACCTACTCCCCTTCCTCCGCCCCTACACGATAGTACCGTTTACACACGTTTGTTAAGTCAAAGTCCTGTGGCTCACTGCCTAATTATAATTATTTACACTTTTAATGTTGGAATAGTCACTGTCTGATGATGTAACACGTTTGTCACTCGAAAATCCTACTAGAAACAAAAATCACTTTAGTCAAGGCAAATGTATAGCTGCATCTGTGGATTACTTTTGCTTAGAATGACCATTGACACGCGTGTTTCACGTGAAAGTCCTGTCAGAGTGACCATTGACACGCGTGTTTCACGTGAAAGTCCTGTCAGAGTGATCATTGACACGCGTGTTTCACGTGAAAGTCCTGTCAGTGACTCTGGCAATCTTCATGACCACTTTGTAGAGGGACTGCTCGATGTTGGGCCAGTAGATGTCGTCTCTCGCCCGCTTCTTCTTTTTATCGTCCTTGTAGCCGCCTTTGTAGTAGCGGCCGTTGAAGTTGGCGTTCCGCACACATGTGGTGAACCACCAGCCGCAGTGGAATTTCTCAGCGCAGTTCTCTCTCATGCCCTGTGGGTAAAACGACTCAATTTCATTTCACATCCGATGAAACAAAAAAGTGATAACCAACATTTCGTCAGTTGCCTTATGCGTCTTTCCATCCCATTCCCCAGTCCCACATTATCTCTCTCTGTCCCTCCCTCTCTCTCCCTCTTCTCTCTCTCTCTCTCTCTCTCTCTCTCTCTCTCTCCCTCTGTCTCTCCCTCTCTCTCCCTCTTCTCTCTCTCTCCCTCTCTCTCTCTCACTCTCTCTCTCTCTCTCTCTCTCTTTCTCTCTCTCGCCTAAGTTCTGATTCAAGTATGATGATGGTGATGGCAACTATGTAGTGATTCAGCTGTTGTTCCAGCTGCTGCTGCTGATGGTGTTATTACTGCAGCTGATGAGGTTGATGATGTTAACCAGTGTTCATGAGAGTGCTATCGAGATCGACGACGACGTTGACGATGACCATGAACATTATCATAGGCGTGATCATGTTGATGATGGGGTGGTGGTGGTATTGATGATGATGATGATGATGATGATGATGATGATGATGATGATGATGATGATGATGATGATGGCGACGAGGTTTACGAAGAAGACAATAACGACGATGATGAGGAGGAGGAGGAAGACGATGGTGATGATAATGACGATGATGATGATGACGATGATGACGACGACGACGATGATGACGATGATGATGATGATAATGATGATGACGATGATGATGATAACAATGATGATGGTGGTGGTGGTTGTGGTGGTGGTGTCGGTGATGAAGAATACCTGAGGGAGACTGTGGTTCTGTAGGTCGTGGGTAAGGAAAGGACCTGCGTGGATGCGGAGGCCGCTGCCCCCAAAACCAGTGTAGGCGAAATAGTCGCTGGGCACGTGAAGAGCGTATCTGTCACACATGTCAATATTAATATTTAGATGTCATCATCATCATCATCATCATCATCATCATCATCATCATCACCATCATCATCATCATCATCATCATCATCATCATCATCATCATCATCATCATCATCATCATCATCATTATCGTCGTCGTCGTCGTTATCATTGTCATCGTCGGTCTCTTCGGTAGAATCCTATCTTATTCAATCCTGTCCTATCCCGTAACTCGAAGGTCTTTAGAACACCGCAGATGATCGTTTAATCAGCGTACTCCATCTTTCTCTGTCCTCAACAAACCTTATGACTTCGCTCAGAGCCAAGCCAATCCATTCCCGAATGTTGTCCTGCCACCTCTTTTTCTGTCTCTTTCTTCTTCTGCCTTCTTGCATCGTGCCTTGCAGGAAGGTCTTTGCAAGGCCTGATGCTCTGGTGACGTGGCCATATCATCGGAGTGTTTGTTGTCAATTGGCTTGTGTGATGGTCTGTCGGACTTCGTCGTTGGTGGTGTGCTGGGTATAGGAAATGCCCAGAAGTCTTCTGTAGCACCTCATCTCCATGCTTTGTATTCTTCGTTGTAGGTCTGCTGTGAGGGTCCATGTCTCGGAAGCGTATAGGAAGATGGCGATGCCAAGGGAGCGCAGCAGCCTTATCTTGGAGTGTAGACTGATGGCCATGTCTTTCCAAATGGGTTTTAACCTTGTCAGGGAAGCAGTTGTTTGTGCGATCCTGGAGAG
Organism: Oncomelania hupensis; assembly: GCA_036898135.1. Taxonomy (NCBI): domain Eukaryota; kingdom Metazoa; phylum Mollusca; class Gastropoda; order Littorinimorpha; family Pomatiopsidae; genus Oncomelania; species Oncomelania hupensis. The sequence goes on from CM072517.1 coordinate 69,114,096, forward strand.
GACTTTTTGACGGGACCCATTCTCTGAAACAATTGTTCCTAAATATTTGAAGCTGTGCACTGTGTTTAGGGATTGGCCTTGGACTTTGATGTCCATGTTGATGCAATTGATGTTGTTGGCCATCAATTTGGTCTTCTCCGCACTTATTTCCATTCCAAAAGCTCTGGAAGTGGTTTCAAGCCTCTGTACCAGTGGCCCAAGTTCTTGTTCTTCTCCAGTCATTCCATCAAAGTTATCCGCAAAACGGATATAGGAGATTGCTCTACCCCTTATATTGACCATTTCCTCGTGATCTGCAAGGGAAGCTGACATGATGCGCTCTACAGTAGGAAGATGCTGAAAGGGTTGGATAGAGTAGGCATCCTTGATGCACGCCGATTGTTGTTCTGAACCAGTTCCCAATGGCGCTGTTGTGGAGGACTGCACTAATAGTCTTGTCATACAGTCTTTTGATGATTTAATAATGTTAGGGCTGATGTTGCATCCTTGATGCACGCCGATTGTTGTTCTGAACCAGTTCTCAATGGCGCTGTTGTGGAGGACTGCACTAATAGTCTTGTCATACAGTCTTTTGTTGACTTTAATAATGTTAGGGCTGATGTTGTACACTCTCATGGTTGCCCGCAGAGCTGCTTGCCAGACTCGGTCAAACGCATTCTTGAAATCTACAAACACATGATATAGATGTTGTTGGCTTTGCAGGTACTTCTCGCAGATTAGTAGAAGTGGTACTTCGCCCTGCCCTGAATCTTGCTTGTTCTTCAGCTATGATTTGTTCAGCTTGAGGTTTCAATCTGTTGAGTATTATTTTTAGGAGGACCTTGCTGGGATGGCAGATGAGGCTGATGGTGCGGTAATTTTTACACACATGAAGGTTACCCTTTTTGGGAAGAGTGATGACAAGCGACTGGGTCCATGGTGTAGGCCACTCCCCAATCGTTAGAATCCTCACTGTTTAACATTATTAGCAACAGAAGCCGCAGCAATAACATCATCACCATCAGCAGCAGCTGAATCATCACATCAACACTGTCGTGTCATCATCATCGTCATCATCATCATCATCATCATCATCATCATCGTCGCCGTCGTCATCATCATCACCCTCGTCGTAGTTCTCCTCCTCATCCTCATCATCATCATCATCCTCATCATCATCATCATCATCATCATCATCATCATCATCATCATCATCATCCTCATCATTATCATCATCATCATCATCATCATCATCACCATCATCATCATCATCATCCTCATCATCCTCATCATCCTCATCATCACCATCATCATCATCATCATCATCATCATCATCATCATCATCATCATCCTCATCATCATCATCATCATCATCATCATCATCATCATCATCATCATCATACCTGTTCGTCTCGTTGTCGATGGAGAAACTGCTGCTCTCGGCGAAGTAATATTTTGACACTGGCTCGCCTAGAAACTTCGACCCCAGCGACGGCGATGATGACGACGTTGATGATGATTTTGACGACGACGAAACGACTCTGGGCCACTCCCACATGTCAATCCTGAGTCGATACTGATCTTGATTGGTCAGCTGGTGAATGTTCTCATTGCCTAACCAGAACTCGGCACGCAGGTCGCCAAACCCTATCAACAATGACAAATAGGAACAATGGTTATACAGTGGGACATAAACATACAAAAACTACTACTGTATATGTACTACTACTATAGCTGCTGCTGCTGCTGCTATTACTACTTCTACCATCACTACTATTACTCCTTCGGATGACTGTATAGTCTGTGCAGGAACGCATTCCAATCGCATGGACTTTAAAGATCCTGACGCTCATGTCCTAGACGGGTGAGTGCGGCTACACAAATACACCCAGCACGCACTAGGTCCTTTCTCCCCATTCCTGGTCGCCCAGGATTGTGCTCAGTCGTCTGGGCGTCAGACTATGCGCCCAAAGGTTGCAGGTGGGCGTCTCGGGCAGCTTGAGTTAGATCCTACATCGTCCAGCGCCTTGAGCAGCTCTTGAGCTAAAAAAGCGCTATTCAAATGGTGATAAAATAAATAAATAAAATAAACTTACTTTTGCAGCTGTACCTCCTACTACTACACCTACTAATACTACATCTACTACAACTACTACAACAGCTACTACTATTACTACTACCAGTACTACTACTACTACAACAACAGCTAGTACTACTACTACTACTAGTACTACTAGTACTACTACTACTAGTACTACTACTACTACTACTACAGCTACTACTACTACAACTACTACAACAGCTAGTACTACTACAACTATTACTACTACTACTACTACTACTACTACTACATCTACTACAACTACTACAACAGCTACTACTATTACTACTACCAGTACTACTACTACTACAACAACAGCTAGTACTACTACTACTACTAGTACTACTACTACTACTATTACTACTACCAGTACTACTACTACTACAACAACAGCTAATACTACTACTACTACTAGTACTACTACTACTACTATTACTACTACTACTACAGCTACTACTACTACTACAACTACTACAACAGCTAGTACTACTACTATTACTACTACTACTACATCTACTACAACAGCTACTACTATTACTACTACCAGTACTACAACTACTACTACAACAGCTAGTACTACTACTACTACTACTACTACTACTACAGTTACTACTACTACTACTACTACTACTACTACTACTACTACAACTACTACAACAGCTAGTACTACTACTATTACTACTACTACTACTAGTTCTCTCTTCTTTCTCCTTCTTCTCTCTTGTCTTCTTCCTGCTTGGCTTTGGTCAACACGTCCTGACTTACAGATTTCGTATTTCTACCTTTCTTGTATTGCTGCCACGATCTGTAGAAGTCTTCAGAGCCGTCCTGTCGTCGTTGTATCAGCGTCCAAGTGCTCGGATGACCTTGGCCTTGAGGGTCGTAGGGGTCAGAGTGGTGGAACTCGCACAACACCCGGAAGCTTCTGTCCGCCATTGTTGGTCTGATGACGTAAGTTCCGTTGCGAGAATAACCCATGTGCCGCAGATCGTCACAATCTTGAGAAGAAGAAAACAACAACAGGATTATTATTAAAACAGCAGCATGCAGCGGCGTCAACGAGATCATCATCATCGTCATCATCATCATCATCATCATCATCATCATCATCATCATCAACAACCTCCACATCATCATCGTCATCGCCAACTATCACATAAAGCAAACACCTAACGCAATCCAAAGAACACAAATAAAATAACAGTCAGACGATACTAGATTTACCTGTGGGACCCCATTCCATAGGAGGGCAATGACCTCGACGTTGATACCGCTCTTAGGAGAAGAAGGAGGAGGAATTAGGAGAAGAAGAATAAGGACGGTGATGACGAGGAGAATGAGAAAGACGCTGAAGATAAAGATAGACGGCGAAGGAGAAGATGACGAGACCATGAAAGAGAGTACGGGTGGAAAGGAATGGAAGAAAGAAATGCAGAAAAGAAGAACCAAAGGCGTTTGTACTGGTATACCACAGTGTTCTCTCTACGGAGCGCCTTTGTTACGTGTAGTGGGTTGCTTTTTTATAGTAAGGTCTCAAACTCCTCTCAGAGAAAATCGCAGAAAAATAGGAGATAGAACGAGAAAATTTTTGAATGAGAGAAAGAAATGATAAGAAAAGAAATCAATCGAGATAATGAAATCGAACGACAATAAAATTAAATCGAACGACAAGGAGAAAAACAAAGAAAGAAAGAAAGAAAAAAAGAAAGAAAGAGTTTCAAGTTTACTTTTGGTTTGTTTATTTATTTCCTTATTTGTTTAGAAAGAAATAAAGAAAGAAATATAAAGGGAGAAAAAATTCGAACGAGAGAGAAAAAGAAAGAAAGAAGACAAAGAAGAAGAAGATTAGGTTAGATAGTCAATGTTTATAGAGCCCAACGGATCGCGGACTGCTGAGAGCCGAATCAGGATCACAGAAGAAGAAAAAGACGCCAAGTCAGGCCAAGTCAAATAATTTTATTGCCAAGTTAAGATAATAATAGAAAGACAACAACAAAAACAAAATCACCAAGTGATGGAACCTATCCTATCCTATTCCGTAACTCTGAGGTCGTTGGGGCACCACAGATGATCGTTTAACCAGCATACTCCATCTTTCTCTGTCCTCAGCAACCCTGATGATGGCTTCGCTCAGTGTCAAACCAGTCCATTCTCGAATGTTGTCCTCCAACCTCTTTTTTGGTCTCCCTCTTCTTCTACCTCATTGCACTGTGCCTTGCAGGATGGTCTTTGCAAGACCTGATGAACTGGTGACGTGGCCATACCATCGGAGTTTCCGTTTCTTCACCATTGTGAGCAGGTCATAGTGTTGTCCAATGACTTGTGTGATGGTCTGTGGGACCTGTGGGTTCGGGCACTAAATAGAATATACCCAACGTTTCCCGGTGTGTCGTAAGAGGCGACTAACAGGGGTGATGTCACCACGGCATCACTGGGTGAAAGTCTTCTACGCAGAAGTCACCGGCCTGTACGGAGGAACCTCATGTTACTGCAGCTTCAACGACCACGTGCTCGGGGCCAAGGCGAGACACACTGTAATCGTGAATATCGGCTGTGGCCAACAGCCTGGAGAGGATTGGGCCCTGCCAGGTCTTTTTTGCCCAAGACACACTGCATGATCAAAACAGCCATTAAAATCTGGACAATAACGGGTGCAAAGTTTCTTCTTTCTCTCTCTCTCTCTCTCTCTCTCTCTCTCTCTCTCTCTCTCTCTCTCTCTCTCTCTCTCTCTCTCTTTCTCTTCCGCTCTCTCTCTCTCTCTCACACACACACACACACACGCGCGCTCGCGCGCTGCGCACACCCATTATCTTAGTTTCAGACTAAAGTGCGCAAAATAAATAAGTAAATGAAAATAAATATATTAAGTCCCCACTCGATATACATAAGTTTTGACAAAGGCTCAATACATCTGTACACTCTCATTACATACAAAGTTTAAAGGAAATGTTAAAAAGAAAATTAAAAGGCAACGTCATCATGATTGCGTTACTCTATTTACATAAGTTTGGTTTTACGTAGGAGGCATAAGGAAAATCTAAGTTTATCCCAAACTTGAACCAAATCCTTCCAGTTGTTTGGGAGAAAATAGGATTAGAACAATGATGTCACACGATGACGTCAGCCAATATACCATTGTTTCGTTTAAGGCTCAAGTCTTCTGTATACTCCAATTACATAGGAAGATTTTTCTTTAAATACAAACATTTGACAAATTTCTTTCTTAAAAGGCGTCACGATGATTACATCACTCGGTTTGCATAAGTTTGGTTTTATCTTGGAGGCACTGTTAAGGTTTAAGAGTAGACTAAACTTGAACCAAATCCCCCCAGTAGTTTTGGAAAAAATAGGATTGGGAAAAAAACAAAACAAATTATGACGTTACCATGATAACATCACCCTATGTGTATTTTTTTTTTTTTAGGGGACGGGGAGGGTTGGCGCGGGGGTGTCATCTTGTAAGGTTCACTATTTCCTAACTAAATGCCAAGTTTAAACAAATTCGTCCATTAGTTTTAGGGAAAATATTATCTCCGTACCGACGCCGGATGGCGGACGCCGGACGGACAGACAACGCCAAAAACAATCATTCCCAGAGCTTTGCAGCTCGGCAACTAATTACCATGGGTTGTCTTTTCCAGCAAACGAATTTAATCATAGGGTGTGCAGCGCACGGCAATTTTTCTCCTTCGGTGGCTATGATCTTTTCCCCCTGCCCTGCCACTCAAAGCAATCATTTTAAAGAGTGATACCCTGTGCTGGCGTTCAGTTCCATATCTCCTTAATTAAGGGCATTAATCAAGTACAATGTATACTCGATGGCATTGCGGTGTAAGTGGATACTCGATGGTACCGCCTTATAAGTGGATCCTCCATGGCACAGCGGTATACTTGGATCCTCGATGGCACAGCGGTATAAGTGAATCCTCGATGGCACAGCAGTATAAGTGGATCCCCGATGGTATAGCGGTTTAAGTGGATCCATTCTGCCTTGGTTAATGTTTTCTCTCTCTAGATCTGAATGGTTCTGTTGCTTACTACCAATGAGTGAAAAACCTAGAACATAGCTACTAGGAACAGAACTAACATGAAACAACCTCCACAGCGTGTCAGCGCAACTCTCTCTGCTTCTGTCAAAAAACAGTCTCAAAAGTTCACATGCGTAAACAGTTATCTATCCTGTGCACTAGGACCCAACTCGGTGCTTTTGATATTAAAAACTGTCAATTGGGAAAACTATCTGCGCCTTCCTGGGTCTGTAATACGCCAAACCAATAGGCCTATCCATCCGGTATATTTTGGACCCCCAGTATTAAAATTTCTACATTAAACAGTCCACGAGGAGAACTATGCGAGGTGTAGCTGTTTCCGGGCGAAAGGGAGAGAAGACCTCGGGTTTATCAATACCGAGCCGAATTAACTCCCTTAGCGCTGTCAAAGGTGGTTGTTTCGCTTCTGGTAAACTTCGCTGAACAGATGTTTTGATCACTCTCAGCCTCCCTGTTGCGAGAAGGAGAGAAAACAAAGAAGGAGGAGATTAGGTACAGGAGAACATGGTAGGAGAAATCGGTTTGGCCCAACGGTCCATGCCATTAGATAATAAGTTCGTTTCAGGGCGGTAGCCATTTCTTCGAGGAATATTAAAATCACCGCTTTACAATACAATGCAATGCAATACAATACAATACAATACAATACAATACAATACAATACAATACAATACAATACAATACAATACAATACCATACAACACAATACGACTTTATTTGTCACACACGGAGCAGTTGCAATGGCGACAGCACATAAGTATTTACAAATATCCTATTTCTTGATTTGCATCTCCTTTTCAGTGCTAAAACAGTTGTGTCCCTTTGAGAAGACGCGCGTAGCAATGTCTCTTGTGTTCACAGTGGATTGGTATCTAGATTTACAATGACCGAATGATAGATTTTTATAAAATAAGAGTGGATTCGTATCGTTAGTGCGTAGGCTTGCACTAATGGCTAGCTTCTGGTATAGTCCTGACTTCGTCCTTTGCATTAAGCAGATCTTTGAGCTGGTAAGCGCGTTATTTTAAAAAAAAAACACGTTTAATGCAGAACCTAGTGTGTTGTTGAGTAATGATTTTGCCCAAAGCCTTAGAGCAGATTTTTCAGCTGGTAGGTAAATTACATCAGAACATCTTTTTTCGTTTGTGTGTTTATGTTTTTTGGTTCCGGACTTGGGAACCGTGTGGCAGCGAAGACACGGCTTGGGGGTAGTAGTGTGATTGCCTAAGACCGAGTCAGGCACACTGTCTTGCCAACCCACCCATGGCAAACCGATCGTCTTCTGAACGGCTTATCCCCCTTTCCTTCTGCTCCCCATATTCCCTCTCCTCTGATTCCCTTTCCCCCTCCTCAAAACCTCAACTGGCGTTTAAATAAGCATCACAACATCAACGGATCAGCACAACCACAGGTGGAGTTCTGCAGGTAAAACCATCATCATCATCATCATCATCATGGTCAAGGTCGTTAGAATCGTCGTCGTAATCATTATCACCTTTATCATGACCATCATCATCATCGTCATCATCATCATTGTCATGAATTGGCTAGTTTAACTCTGCTCATTGACTATTTAGCCATGTGTAGTAATGGTAACATTAGAGAGAGTCAGTATATTACACAGCAGCAATTAAATTACACAGCAGACCACACACGGCGAGCGAGCCACCCACATCACAGTGAGTCAGCACTTGAGCTTTGAATCGGACCGTTTTAACCAATCAGCAGCAGGCTAAGTGGGTAGAGCAGTTTTGACTGTGTCAAAACCTAGCACAGCTTGGTCAGTCGTGTGTGAGACGAGGAAGAAGTAACATCTCCTTAGCTAGCAGAGAACTATCTTCACTCATAGACCAGGAAGCAGGACTTAGAATCTCAGAATTCTATTTAGTCATCACGGGCCTGAACTTGTCAAACAGGTAAATGAACACCCTTCTGTTTCATCGTGATATATTTATATTATTGTTGAAATTATGTTTGAAGAATTTGCTATGCATAAATGTGAATTGTTAATCCGAATTTGCGTGACCACGTGGAAGAGCCGAACACGAGGCGAAACACGACCGGTTGCGCCGCCATGTTGTATACCATACGGAACCACTGTTGTTTAACTTATATGTATGTTTGCAGACCAGTGGCTGTACCCGTGAATGTTTATAATATTATTAATTCTGTATGTGTATAGTTAGACACGATTGATATTTATGTATGTATAGGAATTTAGAGTGAGATTACAGCGGACCCCGGAAGTAGCAGAATGTTCGTCGCTTATGTATAGAGATGTGGAGCTATCACTGAGGGCTACTTTGGCTTTCAGTGAGACGCTCTGCACAAACCGATTATTCAGGGTTGTGCAGAATTTCGTCTCTTATATTACAGACGAGCAGGCGAGCTATCCCGAGCTATCCCGAGCTATCCTGTGCACCCCACTCCACAGAAACGACTAGTTGGTTGAGGATCCTCTACCGCACAAGACGGAAAGAGCTGCCTTGAAAAACACCCTGTCAGACCCCACAGCGTGGCAAGGGAACCCAACTACACAACGACACAGGTGGACCAGAAGCTACCTCACAGAAGGACTTCGAACACCCCACACATGAGTTAAGTGCATAAGGCGAAGGTGCACTTAAACTGATCATAACAGGACCACAGTAGTCCAACTCTTCAGAAACTGTAAAACGGACCACAGTAGTCCAAATCTACATGAAATATTATAGCAAGTGCCCGAGGAAGAAAAACAGCGGCCTAGACTATCAGCGATCGAACTATTAGCAGTGACTGAGACTTTTTAAGTTAGATTAGTACTTAGAGAATCTTGTAGAGAGTAGAAGAAATAAATGTGTGATTTTAACTGTTATCAAGTGGCTGGACTACATATGATTCATAGCCGTGTGAAAGCTAGTGTGACAGTAATCTCTTACCATTGTTCTATCTATTTCTGTACCCCAACCTTAACACAGAACGAGCTAAACAAATAAATTTATTAAAGTAATTCATAGGGTGACTTACTAACAGTTCCCACCGAATAAACGTGAGGGTCCATAATTCCATTGTGCAGAGCCCATAAACCCCGCGTGACACTTTAATTGGCGAGCCTGCCAGGATCTGTGTATAATAGGAATTGGGTATAACCGGACCTAAGTACAATAAAATTAGATAACAGTAGGAGTAGTAGAATAACTTAGAATAGTGGTAACAAGGACTAATCAGTTGTGGTGCACTATTCTTTAGTTAAAAAACTTTTTTGCTTCAAATATTTTTGTGCCTGTATGTTGCATTGTTCTTTTGCAGGTTTTGCTTAAATAACTGTTGTATGCCATTTGACTCTTGTTTTATTCTATTATTGATTCCGAATTTTATGGTCTTTGCATTGTTGTTATTGACTTGCAATATTGCTAGTGTTTTGGTATTCCACGTGATTCAGAGGTTGTTCATAGACACGTTTGGCAATGTCGGACCCAGTGGCCTTGAGATTGCGTTTCAAGGAACTAGGAGAAGCTTTACACTTAGCAGGGGGAGACCTAATTGCGTATATCAATGCAGAGGTAGAGAAACAGGAGGCTAAGGCAGAGAGAGCAGCCGAGAGAGAACAGAAGAAACTCGAAGCAGAACAGAGAAAAGCAGAACTAGAAGCAGAGCAAAAGAAACTAGCATTAGAAGCAGAGCAGAAGAAACTAGCATTAGAAGCAGAGCAAAAGAAAGCAGAGTTAGAAGCAGCAAGAGAACAGAAAAAAGCAGAGTTAGAAGCAGCAAGAGAACAGAAGAAATTAGAATTAGAAGGAGAACAGAAGAAGGCAGCATTAGCAGCAGAGAGAGATGCAGAAAGTAGGAGATGGGAGTATGAGAGGGCAGAAAAGGAAAAAGACAGACAGCATGAGTTAGAGCTAAGAAGATTGGGATCAGGAGCTTCAAGTTCTTCCTCAACCCCTCCCCACTCAGATCAGCTAGAGGTAGCATCCAACCCTGTACAAGGAATGTCATTTCCACTGGGGACATTCAATGAGAGAGAGGAAGGTCTAGATCTCTATCTGACTAGGTTCGAGCGTCTAGCAACAGAGTATAAACTAGATCCCACCCATTGGTCTTTTAAGCTTAGTCAAGGGCTTAGAGGAAAGGCTTATGACATCTACAGTAAGCTACCGACTGACAGAGTGACTGACTATCACAAAGTAAAAGAGGCACTCCTAACGGGATTCGAACTGACAGGAGAATGCTACCGGCAAAAGTTCCGCACCAATCGGAGAGTGAAAGGCGAGAGCTATGCGCAGTTCGCGGATCGGTTGTCCACAACGCTGGATAAGTGGATTAGCCAGTCAGCCATGGCTAAGACGTATGATGGACTGACAGAACTGTTAGTATGGGAACAGCTACGGGAAACCATGACCCCCGAGCTGAGGACATTCTCAGTAGAGCAGGGCGCGGAAAGACTGGAAGATCTGGTCAAGGTCGCAGATAGGTACGTGGCCGCACACGGAGAAGCCAAGAGCTTCAGGCGAGACCTAAAGCCTAACGGGAAAGAGGCACAGAAACGAAGCCCTAACCGGGAAGAGCGCACCGCGAATAAGCCGAATAACCCCAGACCTGGGCAAAACAAAGGACCCAACACGGAATTCGGGAAAAGAGGTCCCGCAGAACAGAGACGGTATTGTTCGTTCTGCAACAGAAACAATCACTCCACCGCAGAATGTTTCAAGTTGGCCGCACAACGTAGGGAAGAGCGCGAAAGCCGGCCAGCGCACAGAGTCCTAACTCAAAGCAGCGGTAACAAGCCACACACAATCGGAGATCACCCATCGGTGACAGACACGGTCAAGGTCAACGGAAAAGAAGCGAACTGTCTGTATGACACGGGTCTATCATACGATGCGATAGTTAGCGAATCTCTTGTATCGCGCGCGGACTTGACAGACAAGACAGTCGACTTACAAGGAGCAGACTTGACGAAACCGACGACTACTTGCCCAATAGCTTGGATCGCAGTAGAGAGTAGGTACGTCACAGGACGAATCCAAGCAGCTGTTTTACAGAAACCCCTGTATGATCTAGTGCTAGGTTGTAGGTATGTGTTCTTAGGCACGCCCCCCAAAACTGTAGAGATAGCTGCAGTGCAAACCAGGGCCCAAGCTAAAACCCAACCACCCCAGCCCGAGTTCGCTCCGAATCCAGGACTCGAAGAGATCAAAACAGCACAGAAAGAAGACACCTCGATAGCGAAGTGCTTCCAGAAGCTACCCAAGGCGCACACACCCCCGCACAAGGGAGACTTCTACATGGAAGAGGGAGTTCTACATCGACAAGGAGATGGAGATCACACCCAACTAGTACTACCAGCCACCCTTCGAGCCCAAGTACTAGAATTAGGCCACAGCATGCCACTCAGCGGACAAATGGGAATTGGAGCCACAGTGCAGAGAATCAGCGCACACTACTATTGGCCAGGAATCACGGAGGATGTCAAGCGCTACGTGAAATCTTGTCACCAATGTCAACGATATTCCCCGCGACATCACACCGTACCAGTTACCTTAGGACCATCAGTAGTAGTCGGCGTGCCATTCCAGCAAGTCTCAGTAGACATAGTAGGACCACTGCCCATGACCAAGAAGAGGAACAGATTTCTACTCACACTCGTCGACGCATGTACGATGTGGTGCGAAGCAGTCCCGTTGCCAGCGATCGACACCAAGAAGATCGCAGATGCACTCATCGCCATCTTTACCAGAGTCGGATTCCCGGACAGCATTAGAACGGACAACGGATCTCAGTTCACCGGCCGCCTGATGCAAGACGTGTTCGAGTTGATACAAGTTCATCACATTCGCACACCACCATACCACCCCGCCAGCAACGGACAAGTAGAAAGACTGAATGGAACCCTTCTCACCATACTCAGGAAAGTCGCCGACGACAATCCAGAAGCGTGGGACACCTACGTGAATGCGGCACTGTTCGCATACCGAGAAACGCCCCATGCAGCCACAGGCTACACCCCGTCAACCTTGCTATTCGGCAGACCTCTAGCAGGACCGCTAGAAGCCCTACGCAGAAGTTGGACGGAGGCCAAGATAGACGACACACCAAGAGGTGCCACCAAGTACGTCGCAGGCCTGCAGGAAACCCTCAAAGCAACGTGGAAGAAAGCTGGTGAAGCACTGAAGAAGGCAAGAGCCCTTCAGGCGAAGTACTACAACCGCCACGCGAAGGACAGAGAACTGCAAGTCGGCGATCAAGTGCTACTCTTACTTCCAAGTGGAACCAACAAGCTGGACATCGCTTGGAGAGGACCGTACCGGGTGACTGCCAAGAAATCCAAGACAGTCTACCAAGTAGAGGTGAACGGGAGAGCCCGATACCACCACATCAATCTCCTCAAGAAGTACACGGACCGACCAGCGACTCCCAGCACTCACAACTTGTTAGCCATCGCCATCGCGGAAGAAGGAGAAAGCATGGAGACCAATGCAGTAGAGTATCCCCTGCACTCCAAAGAAACCTACAAAGACGTGATACTCAACGGAGACCTAGCCGCTAAACAGCAACAGCAAGTACGACAGGTCATTCGACAACATCAGACTGTGCTCACAGACCGACCAGGGAGGACAGACCTCGTCGAAGTAACCTTAACGGTGACCGACCCAACACCCGTCCGCCAGAAGCTCTACCCGATGCCACTGTCGCAGCAGCGAGCCATCAAGGAAGAGATAGACACCTTACTGGCAGCCGGAATCATCTCAGAGTCTACCTCACCCTACAGCGCAGGCACGGTATTGTTGCGAAAACCCAACGGAGAGCATCGACTGTGCATCGACTTCAGACTGCTGAATGCCGTAACGCAATTCCAGCCAGAGCCACTCCCGGACCAGACAGACCTATTTGCCAAGCTACAGCGAGCGAAGTACTTCTCACGCATCGACCTCAGCAAAGGATACTACCAGATACCAGTGCAACCGCAAGTCCGAAAGTACCTAGCGTTCAGCACTATGGAAGGACACTTCGAATTCAACGTGCTTCCATTCGGACTCCACAATGCACCCAGCATCTTCAGCGCAATGATGCGGAAACTCCTGGCATCCCTGAGCAGCGAGCACCTACACTCGTTTATGGACGACATCCTCATCGCAACACCTACGTGGGAGGAACATGTCACGCTCCTACAACAACTACTCGCACGCCTCAGAGACACAGGATTGACGGCAAGACCCACCAAATGTCAGATTGGATTCACAGAACTAGAATTTCTGGGACACACCATCAGTCAAGGAAGCCTGCGACCGGTAGAGAAGACAGTGAAACGCCTACTCGACGCTCCTAGGCCCAAGACAAAGAAGGAAGTGCAGTCATTTCTAGGACTCTGCGGCTTCTACCAGAAGTTCATCCCCAACTACAACAGCATCGCCGTGCCACTGACAAATGGAACCCGGAAAATCGCCCCGGACAAAGTAGTTTGGACAGCGGAATGTGAGACAGCATTCCAAACACTCAAGGACAGAATGACATCGGCGCCAGTACTCCACCTACCCGATTTGACTCAGCCATTCGTTCTTCGCACCGACGCAAGCGACTTAGGCCTCGGAGCAGTACTGCTACAGCGCGACCCCAAGAATGCAGAGACGCTATTCCCTGTCGCCTACGCCAGCAGAAAATTGAGACCCGCCGAGACCCACTACGCCACGTCGGAGAAAGAATGTCTTGGACTAGTCTGGGCCATACAGAAGTTTCAACTCTACCTGTATGGGACCCACTTCACAGTTCAGGTGGACCATCAACCACTATCGTTCCTGGCAGCCTCCAAGTCTTTGAACTCTCGCCTGATGCGATGGGCACTCACCCTTCAGGCGTACTCATTCCAAATCGAGTACATCCCCGGCAAGGAAAACCACGGAGCCGACTACCTCAGTCGCCATCTCGTGGAGGACACAGCAGCTGTCGCCCACCCAACACAACTAAGGGCCACCGCACCAGAATTCGTCCCCGCCCAGTAATACCCTGTCACTAGTGTCCATAGCTACCTGGCACAGCATTGCAGCTCAGGTAGAGCCACTTACTTAGTTTGTAAATAGGACCCTAGGATAGTGCAGTGTTAAACTAGGCTCTGTAGTAGAAAAAGGTCGAATCCAGTAGTCATCGCCTTTTTTCAGTTGAGGGAGCCTGTCATGAATTGGCTAGTTTAACTCTGCTCATTGACTATTTAGCCATGTGTAGTAATGGTAACATTAGAGAGAGTCAGTATATTACACAGCAGCAATTAAATTACACAGCAGACCACACACGGCGAGCGAGCCACCCACATCGCAGTGAGTCAGCACTTGAGCTTTGAATCGGACCGTTTTAACCAATCAGCAGCAGGCTAAGTGGGTAGAGCAGTTTTGACTGTGTCAAAACCTAGCACAGCTTGGTCAGTCGTGTGTGAGACGAGGAAGAAGTAACATCTCCTTAGCTAGCAGAGAACTATCTTCACTCATAGACCAGGAAGCAGGACTTAGAATCTCAGAATTCTATTTAGTCATCACGGGCCTGAACTTGTCAAACAGGTAAATGAACACCCTTCTGTTTCATCGTGATATATTTATATTATTGTTGAAATTATGTTTGAAGAATTTGCTATGCATAAATGTGAATTGTTAATCCGAATTTGCGTGACCACGTGGAAGAGCCGAACACGAGGCGAAACACGACCGGTTGCGCCGCCATGTTGTATACCATACGGAACCACTGTTGTTTAACTTATATGTATGTTTGCAGACCAGTGGCTGTACCCGTGAATGTTTATAATATTATTAATTCTGTATGTGTATAGTTAGACACGATTGATATTTATGTATGTATAGGAATTTAGAGTGAGATTACAGCGGACCCCGGAAGTAGCAGAATGTTCGTTGCTTATGTATAGAGATGTGGAGCTATCACTGAGGGCTACTTTGGCTTTCAGTGAGACGCTCTGCACAAACCGATTATTCAGGGTTGTGCAGAATTTCGTCTCTTATATTACAGACGAGCAGGCGAGCTATCCCGAGCTATCCCGAGCTATCCTGTGCACCCCACTCCACAGAAACGACTAGTTGGTTGAGGATCCTCTACCGCACAAGACGGAAAGAGCTGCCTTGAAAAACACCCTGTCAGACCCCACAGCGTGGCAAGGGAACCCAACTACACAACGACACAGGTGGACCAGAAGCTACCTCACAGAAGGACTTCGAACACCCCACACATGAGTTAAGTGCATAAGGCGAAGGTGCACTTAAACTGATCATAACAGGACCACAGTAGTCCAACTCTTCAGAAACTGTAAAACGGACCACAGTAGTCCAAATCTACATGAAATATTATAGCAAGTGCCCGAGGAAGAAAAACAGCGGCCTAGACTATCAGCGATCGAACTATTAGCAGTGACTGAGACTTTTTAAGTTAGATTAGTACTTAGAGAATCTTGTAGAGAGTAGAAGAAATAAATGTGTGATTTTAACTGTTATCAAGTGGCTGGACTACATATGATTCATAGCCGTGTGAAAGCTAGTGTGACAGTAATCTCTTACCATTGTTCTATCTATTTCTGTACCCCAACCTTAACACAGAACGAGCTAAACAAATAAATTTATTAAAGTAATTCATAGGGTGACTTACTAGCAGTTCCCACCGAATAAACGTGAGGGTCCATAATTCCATTGTGCAGAGCCCATAAACCCCGCGTGACACTTTAATTGGCGAGCCTGCCAGGATCTGTGTATAATAGGAATTGGGTATAACCGGACCTAAGTACAATAAAATTAGATAACAGTAGGAGTAGTAGAATAACTTAGAATAGTGGTAACAAGGACTAATCAGTTGTGGTGCACTATTCTTTAGTTAAAAAACTTTTTTGCTTCAAATATTTTTGTGCCTGTATGTTGCATTGTTCTTTTGCAGGTTTTGCTTAAATAACTGTTGTATGCCATTTGACTCTTGTTTTATTCTATTATTGATTCCGAATTTTATGGTCTTTGCATTGTTGTTATTGACTTGCAATATTGCTAGTGTTTTGGTATTCCACGTGATTCAGAGGTTGTTCATAGACACGTTTGGCAATGTCGGACCCAGTGGCCTTGAGATTGCGTTTCAAGGAACTAGGAGAAGCTTTACACTTAGCAGGGGGAGACCTAATTGCGTATATCAATGCAGAGGTAGAGAAACAGGAGGCTAAGGCAGAGAGAGCAGCCGAGAGAGAACAGAAGAAACTCGAAGCAGAACAGAGAAAAGCAGAACTAGAAGCAGAGCAAAAGAAACTAGCATTAGAAGCAGAGCAGAAGAAACTAGCATTAGAAGCAGAGCAAAAGAAAGCAGAGTTAGAAGCAGCAAGAGAACAGAAAAAAGCAGAGTTAGAAGCAGCAAGAGAACAGAAGAAATTAGAATTAGAAGGAGAACAGAAGAAGGCAGCATTAGCAGCAGAGAGAGATGCAGAAAGTAGGAGATGGGAGTATGAGAGGGCAGAAAAGGAAAAAGACAGACAGCATGAGTTAGAGCTAAGAAGATTGGGATCAGGAGCTTCAAGTTCTTCCTCAACCCCTCCCCACTCAGATCAGCTAGAGGTAGCATCCAACCCTGTACAAGGAATGTCATTTCCACTGGGGACATTCAATGAGAGAGAGGAAGGTCTAGATCTCTATCTGACTAGGTTCGAGCGTCTAGCAACAGAGTATAAACTAGATCCCACCCATTGGTCTTTTAAGCTTAGTCAAGGGCTTAGAGGAAAGGCTTATGACATCTACAGTAAGCTACCGACTGACAGAGTGACTGACTATCACAAAGTAAAAGAGGCACTCCTAACGGGATTCGAACTGACAGGAGAATGCTACCGGCAAAAGTTCCGCACCAATCGGAGAGTGAAAGGCGAGAGCTATGCGCAGTTCGCGGATCGGTTGTCCACAACGCTGGATAAGTGGATTAGCCAGTCAGCCATGGCTAAGACGTATGATGGACTGACAGAACTGTTAGTATGGGAACAGCTACGGGAAACCATGACCCCCGAGCTGAGGACATTCTCAGTAGAGCAGGGCGCGGAAAGACTGGAAGATCTGGTCAAGGTCGCAGATAGGTACGTGGCCGCACACGGAGAAGCCAAGAGCTTCAGGCGAGACCTAAAGCCTAACGGGAAAGAGGCACAGAAACGAAGCCCTAACCGGGAAGAGCGCACCGCGAATAAGCCGAATAACCCCAGACCTGGGCAAAACAAAGGACCCAACACGGAATTCGGGAAAAGAGGTCCCGCAGAACAGAGACGGTATTGTTCGTTCTGCAACAGAAACAATCACTCCACCGCAGAATGTTTCAAGTTGGCCGCACAACGTAGGGAAGAGCGCGAAAGCCGGCCAGCGCACAGAGTCCTAACTCAAAGCAGCGGTAACAAGCCACACACAATCGGAGATCACCCATCGGTGACAGACACGGTCAAGGTCAACGGAAAAGAAGCGAACTGTCTGTATGACACGGGTCTATCATACGATGCGATAGTTAGCGAATCTCTTGTATCGCGCGCGGACTTGACAGACAAGACAGTCGACTTACAAGGAGCAGACTTGACGAAACCGACGACTACTTGCCCAATAGCTTGGATCGCAGTAGAGAGTAGGTACGTCACAGGACGAATCCAAGCAGCTGTTTTACAGAAACCCCTGTATGATCTAGTGCTAGGTTGTAGGTATGTGTTCTTAGGCACGCCCCCCAAAACTGTAGAGATAGCTGCAGTGCAAACCAGGGCCCAAGCTAAAACCCAACCACCCCAGCCCGAGTTCGCTCCGAATCCAGGACTCGAAGAGATCAAAACAGCACAGAAAGAAGACACCTCGATAGCGAAGTGCTTCCAGAAGCTACCCAAGGCGCACACACCCCCGCACAAGGGAGACTTCTACATGGAAGAGGGAGTTCTACATCGACAAGGAGATGGAGATCACACCCAACTAGTACTACCAGCCACCCTTCGAGCCCAAGTACTAGAATTAGGCCACAGCATGCCACTCAGCGGACAAATGGGAATTGGAGCCACAGTGCAGAGAATCAGCGCACACTACTATTGGCCAGGAATCACGGAGGATGTCAAGCGCTACGTGAAATCTTGTCACCAATGTCAACGATATTCCCCGCGACATCACACCGTACCAGTTACCTTAGGACCATCAGTAGTAGTCGGCGTGCCATTCCAGCAAGTCTCAGTAGACATAGTAGGACCACTGCCCATGACCAAGAAGAGGAACAGATTTCTACTCACACTCGTCGACGCATGTACGATGTGGTGCGAAGCAGTCCCGTTGCCAGCGATCGACACCAAGAAGATCGCAGATGCACTCATCGCCATCTTTACCAGAGTCGGATTCCCGGACAGCATTAGAACGGACAACGGATCTCAGTTCACCGGCCGCCTGATGCAAGACGTGTTCGAGTTGATACAAGTTCATCACATTCGCACACCACCATACCACCCCGCCAGCAACGGACAAGTAGAAAGACTGAATGGAACCCTTCTCACCATACTCAGGAAAGTCGCCGACGACAATCCAGAAGCGTGGGACACCTACGTGAATGCGGCACTGTTCGCATACCGAGAAACGCCCCATGCAGCCACAGGCTACACCCCGTCAACCTTGCTATTCGGCAGACCTCTAGCAGGACCGCTAGAAGCCCTACGCAGAAGTTGGACGGAGGCCAAGATAGACGACACACCAAGAGGTGCCACCAAGTACGTCGCAGGCCTGCAGGAAACCCTCAAAGCAACGTGGAAGAAAGCTGGTGAAGCACTGAAGAAGGCAAGAGCCCTTCAGGCGAAGTACTACAACCGCCACGCGAAGGACAGAGAACTGCAAGTCGGCGATCAAGTGCTACTCTTACTTCCAAGTGGAACCAACAAGCTGGACATCGCTTGGAGAGGACCGTACCGGGTGACTGCCAAGAAATCCAAGACAGTCTACCAAGTAGAGGTGAACGGGAGAGCCCGATACCACCACATCAATCTCCTCAAGAAGTACACGGACCGACCAGCGACTCCCAGCACTCACAACTTGTTAGCCATCGCCATCGCGGAAGAAGGAGAAAGCATGGAGACCAATGCAGTAGAGTATCCCCTGCACTCCAAAGAAACCTACAAAGACGTGATACTCAACGGAGACCTAGCCGCTAAACAGCAACAGCAAGTACGACAGGTCATTCGACAACATCAGACTGTGCTCACAGACCGACCAGGGAGGACAGACCTCGTCGAAGTAACCTTAACGGTGACCGACCCAACACCCGTCCGCCAGAAGCTCTACCCGATGCCACTGTCGCAGCAGCGAGCCATCAAGGAAGAGATAGACACCTTACTGGCAGCCGGAATCATCTCAGAGTCTACCTCACCCTACAGCGCAGGCACGGTATTGTTGCGAAAACCCAACGGAGAGCATCGACTGTGCATCGACTTCAGACTGCTGAATGCCGTAACGCAATTCCAGCCAGAGCCACTCCCGGACCAGACAGACCTATTTGCCAAGCTACAGCGAGCGAAGTACTTCTCACGCATCGACCTCAGCAAAGGATACTACCAGATACCAGTGCAACCGCAAGTCCGAAAGTACCTAGCGTTCAGCACTATGGAAGGACACTTCGAATTCAACGTGCTTCCATTCGGACTCCACAATGCACCCAGCATCTTCAGCGCAATGATGCGGAAACTCCTGGCACCCCTGAGCAGCGAGCACCTACACTCGTTTATGGACGACATCCTCATCGCAACACCTACGTGGGAGGAACATGTCACGCTCCTACAACAACTACTCGCACGCCTCAGAGACACAGGATTGACGGCAAGACCCACCAAATGTCAGATTGGATTCACAGAACTAGAATTTCTGGGACACACCATCAGTCAAGGAAGCCTGCGACCGGTAGAGAAGACAGTGAAACGCCTACTCGACGCTCCTAGGCCCAAGACAAAGAAGGAAGTGCAGTCATTTCTAGGACTCTGCGGCTTCTACCAGAAGTTCATCCCCAACTACAACAGCATCGCCGTGCCACTGACAAATGGAACCCGGAAAATCGCCCCGGACAAAGTAGTTTGGACAGCGGAATGTGAGACAGCATTCCAAACACTCAAGGACAGAATGACATCGGCGCCAGTACTCCACCTACCCGATTTGACTCAGCCATTCGTTCTTCGCACCGACGCAAGCGACTTAGGCCTCGGAGCAGTACTGCTACAGCGCGACCCCAAGAATGCAGAGACGCTATTCCCTGTCGCCTACGCCAGCAGAAAATTGAGACCCGCCGAGACCCACTACGCCACGTCGGAGAAAGAATGTCTTGGACTAGTCTGGGCCATACAGAAGTTTCAACTCTACCTGTATGGGACCCACTTCACAGTTCAGGTGGACCATCAACCACTATCGTTCCTGGCAGCCTCCAAGTCTTTGAACTCTCGCCTGATGCGATGGGCACTCACCCTTCAGGCGTACTCATTCCAAATCGAGTACATCCCCGGCAAGGAAAACCACGGAGCCGACTACCTCAGTCGCCATCTCGTGGAGGACACAGCAGCTGTCGCCCACCCAACACAACTAAGGGCCACCGCACCAGAATTCGTCCCCGCCCAGTAATACCCTGTCACTAGTGTCCATAGCTACCTGGCACAGCATTGCAGCTCAGGTAGAGCCACTTACTTAGTTTGTAAATAGGACCCTAGGATAGTGCAGTGTTAAACTAGGCTCTGTAGTAGAAAAAGGTCGAATCCAGTAGTCATCGCCTTTTTTCAGTTGAGGGAGCCTGTCATGAATTGGCTAGTTTAACTCTGCTCATTGACTATTTAGCCATGTGTAGTAATGGTAACATTAGAGAGAGTCAGTATATTACACAGCAGCAATTAAATTACACAGCAGACCACACACGGCGAGCGAGCCACCCACATCGCAGTGAGTCAGCACTTGAGCTTTGAATCGGACCGTTTTAACCAATCAGCAGCAGGCTAAGTGGGTAGAGCAGTTTTGACTGTGTCAAAACCTAGCACAGCTTGGTCAGTCGTGTGTGAGACGAGGAAGAAGTAACATCTCCTTAGCTAGCAGAGAACTATCTTCACTCATAGACCAGGAAGCAGGACTTAGAATCTCAGAATTCTATTTAGTCATCACGGGCCTGAACTTGTCAAACAGGTAAATGAACACCCTTCTGTTTCATCGTGATATATTTATATTATTGTTGAAATTATGTTTGAAGAATTTGCTATGCATAAATGTGAATTGTTAATCCGAATTTGCGTGACCACGTGGAAGAGCCGAACACGAGGCGAAACACGACCGGTTGCGCCGCCATGTTGTATACCATACGGAACCACTGTTGTTTAACTTATATGTATGTTTGCAGACCAGTGGCTGTACCCGTGAATGTTTATAATATTATTAATTCTGTATGTGTATAGTTAGACACGATTGATATTTATGTATGTATAGGAATTTAGAGTGAGATTACAGCGGACCCCGGAAGTAGCAGAATGTTCGTCGCTTATGTATAGAGATGTGGAGCTATCACTGAGGGCTACTTTGGCTTTCAGTGAGACGCTCTGCACAAACCGATTATTCAGGGTTGTGCAGAATTTCGTCTCTTATATTACAGACGAGCAGGCGAGCTATCCCGAGCTATCCCGAGCTATCCTGTGCACCCCACTCCACAGAAACGACTAGTTGGTTGAGGATCCTCTACCGCACAAGACGGAAAGAGCTGCCTTGAAAAACACCCTGTCAGACCCCACAGCGTGGCAAGGGAACCCAACTACACAACGACACAGGTGGACCAGAAGCTACCTCACAGAAGGACTTCGAACACCCCACACATGAGTTAAGTGCATAAGGCGAAGGTGCACTTAAACTGATCATAACAGGACCACAGTAGTCCAACTCTTCAGAAACTGTAAAACGGACCACAGTAGTCCAAATCTACATGAAATATTATAGCAAGTGCCCGAGGAAGAAAAACAGCGGCCTAGACTATCAGCGATCGAACTATTAGCAGTGACTGAGACTTTTTAAGTTAGATTAGTACTTAGAGAATCTTGTAGAGAGTAGAAGAAATAAATGTGTGATTTTAACTGTTATCAAGTGGCTGGACTACATATGATTCATAGCCGTGTGAAAGCTAGTGTGACAGTAATCTCTTACCATTGTTCTATCTATTTCTGTACCCCAACCTTAACACAGAACGAGCTAAACAAATAAATTTATTAAAGTAATTCATAGGGTGACTTACTAGCAGTTCCCACCGAATAAACGTGAGGGTCCATAATTCCATTGTGCAGAGCCCATAAACCCCGCGTGACAATCATCATCGTCGTCGTTATCATCGTCGTCGCCGTCATCATCATCCTCATAATCGTGGTCGTCGTCGCCGTTGTCGTCTTCGCTGTTATCATCATCATCATCATTATCATCATCATCATCATCATCATCATCATCATCATTATCGTCATCATCATCGTCATCATCATCCCCCTCATCATCATCATCTTCATCATCACCACTACCACCAATTGTTTGTTGAGCGATAAGTTGTTCAGCTATCATTTTAACTACGTCATGTTGAGATATCAGTTGCCGTTTACAACGTGTTTATGGTGTTAGTCCAACACCCACAATCTTCGCTGCTGATCTGTGTGACATATAGACCCAGTTTTGTAGTTTCACACACTTACACACAAAGAGATACGCACGCTCATATACACACAATACATGCTCTTGCACACACACTCTCTCTCTCTCTCTCTCGCTCTCTCTCTCTCTCACGCTCCTTTCCCTCCAACATCCACCCCCGCCGCCCACCTACACAAACACCCACGCAAGAATAGAACAAAAACGGTTCATCTATTTATTTATTTAATCGTTCTTATACAGCGCTTTTCCATCTCAAGAGCTGCTCAAGGCGCTGGCCGATACAGGATCTAACTCAAACCGCCCGAGACGCCCACCCGCAGCCTTTGGGCGCATGGTCTGACGCCCGGACAACTGAGCACAATCCTGGGCAGCCAGGGATGGGGGAGAAGGACCTAGGTGCATGCTGGGTGTGTTCTTGTCACCGGCACTCACCCGTCTAGGACATGAGCGTCAGGATCTATAAAGTCCGTTATGATGGAATGTATGCGACACAGACTAGACCTCGGTTTATACTCTCATCAGAAGGAGTAGGAAAACAGGAGTAAAATGTCTTTCCCAGGGACACAACACAATGGCCCAGCCAGGGCTCGAACCCGGGACCTTCCGATCTGCAAGCCGAAGCACTACCATTAGACCACAGTGCCTCCCTTTAATGAATATAGCAAGCGGTAGTGGGGGGGGTTATCGTGATGGCGATTGCAGACGACAAAGACGGAGAAGGTGTAGATGTAATGCTATCAAGGTGACTTTTCTTACAGTAACTCGGCGGGTAAAAAACTTTAGGAAATCCTGATTTCCAATCTCTATGGCGGCCTGAGTGCTTTGTTTTCTTTTTTGTTGTTGTCGAGGTTGTTGCTGTTTTTCTCTCCAGAAGACGGATTGTTTTTGTATGGGTTCTCCCTCTTACCGGTTTTGATAAATGCCAGTTTTAGAACAAGAATGCTGGCTATCGGTTGCTTCCGAATTTATTGATGTTGAAAGTAACTAGACTCTCGAACGAGTTTATTTTTTAAAGATTTTTTTTTACTGTAGGGCAACCCTCACTGTAAATGTTAAAAGGATCTGTCCAGTGGGTCCCTTTAAAACGTAACTATACCCTCAAAAGAGTTTTGTTGTTGTTATTATATTTAGGAGCCATTGTATCAGACAATGGGTCCCGAGAGGAAGTCCTCTCCAGGATCGCACAAACAACTGCTGCCCTGGCGAGGTTGAAGCCAATTTGGAAAGACAGGACCATCAGTCTACATTTCAAGGTAACGCTGCTGCGCTCCCTTGTCATCTCCATCTTCCTATACGCTTGCGAAACATGGACCCTCACAGCAGATCTCCAACGAAGCATTTCCTATACCCAGCACAACATTAACGTCGAAGTCCGACAGACCATCACACAAGCCATTGGACAACACGATGACCTGCTCACAGTGGTGAAAAAACGGAAACTCCGATGGTATGGCCACGTCACCAGAGCATCAGGTCTTGCAAAGACCATCCTGCAAGGCACAGTGCAAGGAGGTAGATGAAGAGGGAGACCTAAAAAAAAAAGAGGTGGGAGGAAAACATTCGAGAATGGACTGGTTTGACACTGAGCGAAACAATCAGGGTTGCTGAGGACAGAGAAAAAGAGTAGACAGGGAGTACGCTGGTTAAACGATCATCTGTGGTTTGATCTCCGAGTTATGGGATAGGATAGGATAGGAAAGGTTGTTGTTATAAAGCTTTTTTCCAGTGGGTCAACCCTCACTGTGAATGTAAAAATGGATGTGTCGATGGGATCGTGTTCTAGGTGGGTGTTTAAGGTTACAGTCTGGCGTTGATGTTATTTCTTTGTGTCCGGTTTTACGAAGGCCAAGACCTAAGTTTCGCTTTTTATCTTAGACACACGTGCGGCACTAACTCATAAGTAACCATCTCGCTTTGAAGTCCTTCCTGGTCTTATGCATAAAATAACGGATGTTTAAAGCTGAACCTGGGTGAGAAAATGTCACTACGTATTACTATAAAAAGTAGGTGTTCTTGTATATGGATCCAAGAAGGTCAGAGATTAACTTAATGTAATGTGTGTGTGTGTATGTGTGTGTGAGGGAGAGCTTCTCACAAACACACACATACACACATACAGAGAGAGAGAGAGAGAGAGAGAGAGAGAGAGAGAGAGAGAGAGAGAGAGAGAAAGAGCAAGAAAGCGAGACAGAAACAGACAGACAAACAGAAAGAGAAACTGATAGAGCTAGAGAAAGAGAGACATAGAGCGAGATAGAGAGACAGACAGAGACCGACACAGACACATATAAATACAGAAAACGAGAGGCATAGAGAGACAGCGACGGACAGAGACACGGAGAAAGAGACAGAGACAGAGATGGAAATAGGAAGAGAAGGACATAGACAGTTAGACAAGGGGGAAAGATAGAGAGAGGGAGAGAGAGAGGGAGGGAGAGGGAGAGAAGGCGAGAGAAAGAGAGATTGAAAGGAAAAAGAACGAGAGAGAATAGAGACAAAGAGAGACAGACAGACAGACAGAGCATATAGATAAAGCGGCCTATGAATGATTGGCCCAGTAGCAGATGAAATTGAAAATGACCCAGCACACCTGGTAGACAAAATTATTTTGTGTGTGTTTTTACTAACCTCGCTCGGTCATTGACTTCTGCATCATTGACAATATTTAATAGAGAAAGGAAGCACGGGAATGCATAGGGCAAAGTTCAAAGGGCAGAGACAATGGGAAGGAAGCAGAGAGATATCACGTCCCGTCAAACGAGAGGCGGGATGGGGTTTAAGGTATAAGGTGGGTGAGGGAGGAGTGAAGCGCGCGCTTGTGTGTATTGGTTTATATGTGTGTGTGTTCGTGTGTGCGTGTGTTCGTGTGTGTGTGTGTTTGGGTGTACTTGCACGTGAATAAACGCACAAATGGGTAGCAGACCTTGTCTTTCTTAGAAACAAATGGGTTTATTTGCTTGGAACCCACTTTTTTCCAGGACCCCACTTTTTTCTAAGTGCGCGGGAGTGCTCTTTTAGTGCATGGGAGTGCAGTTGTAGTGCATGAGATTGTTTTAAGTACACAGGAGTGCTCTATCCGGGACGGAAAAAATAGAAAATACAGTCAATTTTCAAAGAGAAATTTTGAAGAAAATTCTACCCATTTCGTCGCCTATTGGAGACGAACTAGGTCAACTTTTTAGACAAGGGTTCGGGTAAGGGTTAGTTGTAGATCTATCCCTAGCCCTTGCCCTGACCCTTTTCTCTACAAAAATCACTTTCCGATCCCTACATTCTTAAATAAACCCAGTTGTGATGTATTGCAAAGGTGTGTGTGCGTGTGTGTGTCTATGTGTGTGTATTTGTTTATATATAAATGTTTATGTGTGTGTATTTGTTTATATGTAAATGTTTATGTGTGTGTGTGTGTGTGTGTGTGTGGGTGTGTGTGTGTGTGTGTGTGTGTGTGTGTGTGTGCGTTTGTGTGCATCGGCGTGGGCACACTTACACAGTGTTATCTGGACAGATCAGTGAACATCTACATAACTTGTATTGACATGACTACTTGTTTTGACGTTAGAACAATGATCCGTTAGGGTTAGGGCTGGGTTAGGGTTAGGGTTCGAACACTTCAAAGTACTTAAAAATGGGGACGAAATATGACCCATTGTCAGCACTACGTATGTGTCGTTTTGGGAAAGTCATGATAATACTGTGTAACCTCGGCTGTGTGTGTGTGTGAGTTTGAATGTGTGTGTTGAGAAAACAGACTAAAATATAATAGTTGAGGCTAAGTAAGTTTTTAGCAGAAAGTCGCCGCACTGTCATATTTTTGGGAGAGAATGTAGGTATGCTACTTTACCAGTTTACCTGCGATGTGTACAGTACATTACCTAGCCACATGGCCCATTCTGCTTATTTAGCGACGCCAGCTCGGTTTGTCAAAACAGTTCTCTGACAAGTGGAGATTTTTTGAAACTTGCTCACCCTACATGTACGTATGGAATTTCCTTTGGAAAAAATATTCATTTTTACCACTTTAGCTAGATAATATTTATTTAGAAGCATACTTTCTAAATAAGCTTTTGTTTACAAACAATGTAAGATTCCTCTAAATAGTATATTTTGTCGGGAAATAGCTCATTGTATATCTAAACAATATATTGTTTAGGTAAATAAATCATCGTATAGATAAATAAGGCATTGTTGCTAAATAAGGAATTATTTACCTATATAATGCATTATGTAGCAGAGTGTGTGAAATAATGTATTATTTAGAAATGTTTCTAAATGAGTTGTTTATCGATATAATGCATTATTTAGCAGAAGTTGCCAAATGATGTAATACAGTGAACTTCGGATATAGTAAAGTGCCCTGGGACCAAATAAATCTTTAGTATAACCGAATATTTAATATAACCGAAAATCCGTTTACAGTAAAGTTTTTAAAGTTTACTTTACTATAACCGAAACTTCGTTTATAATACAGTTTTAGAGGTTTACTTGACTATGACCGACTTCGTTTATAATAACGATTTTAGAGGGTTAATTTAGCATAACCGAAACTTTGTTTTTGTTTTAATTTAACGTTTACTAATCCGACACTCTCATTATAAAGAGACAGAAAACGCTGGTCTAAAGTGTATGTGGGTGCACAGGGCTGGATCAATCCATTTTCGGGGGAGGGGGTGGGGTGAGGTGCTAGTCTAGGTATTTTTAAAATGTTTGGTACAGAGTGGTGAAACACCACAAGTAAAACTCGTGGCGCAGTGGATAAGTCGCCGGTTTCCTATGCCGAAGGTCGCGGGTTCGATTGCCGCAAGGGGCGAACGTATGTGACTTAGGTACGAGACTATTGAGGTCACCAAGGGTTTTCTCCGGGCACTCCGGTTTCCTCCCTCCCTTCAATAATGGTACAGGATGCAGTCAATATAAAAATTTCAAAACATAAAAATTTGATTTTCTTCCGTCTTCTAATAGCGATCTTCCTGCCTGTACACCACCTGTTTGAGTGATGTATGTGTATTTGGTGTGTGTGAGGGTAAAATGAGACAGGTGAGCGTGTATGTTGGTATAAATCGCCGCGCTTTGAGCCTTGGGGAAAAGGGGCGTACATAGCATAGCATCCTGTCCTGTCCTGTAACTGCCTTACATAACGTATTTCCAGTTGAACAAAAACTTTCATCTTCTACTTTCTTTATTTTATTTATTTTATTTATTTATTTATTTTTTGTTGTTGCCAAGGGGTGGGGGTGGGGGTGGGGGATGCTGCAGCACTCCTAGCACCCCCCCCCTCCCTACCCTCTGGATCCGGCCCTGGAGCAAGTAAAGAAGAAGAAAAGCAAAACAAATCAGTGAACAAAATAATGACTTCTCGAATTTCCATCTTTTACCAGGATTTCTGCAGACTGTAATCGTCTGTGTGTCTATTTGTCTGTGTGTTCACGTAACTCAACATCGTTCTAAATTGAGCTGACATTTGGCGCGTTATATACATGTACATTGGAATTGGATCCCATTAATTGATTAGATACCCCCGTTGGGGTGCCGGGGGTTTCAGTATAAATAGTATCCCCACTTTCTGGAAATTTAGTGCTTTAAATTCCCACTGTCGCTGTCTTTCTCATTTGCTCTTTCTCATTCTTGCTCTGTTCTATCAATCTGCTATACTATCGTCTTCTTCGCTAGACCAGTCTCCTACCTTTTTTTCTTGAAAACTCTTCCAGGACAAGACTCCTTGTTTGTGTATGAGGGTCTGTTGGATCAGCTTGGGAATATTGGACGCTTTCTGCCAGGTGGTCACTAGGGCTTCCTATGATGTTATTATTTTACCCTCACACACACCAAATACACATACATCACTCAAACAGGTGGTGTACAGGCAGGAAGATCGCTATTAGAAGACGGAAGAAAATCAAATTTTTATGTTTTGAAATTTTTATATTGACTGCATCCTGTACCATTATTGAAGGGAGGGAGGAAAATAAATAAATAAAATAAATAAATTAAATAATAATACGGTAAATAATCAGTACAACTTATGTTAATCTGATGAATAAAAATTGATGCAACGATGTTATTATTTAGCAATATAGGCATTTTATATGTATGTGTTTTGTTGATAATTTATAATGATGTTTGTATTCTATTTTGTTTTTGTAAACCGGGGTTCGATAAGTTGGGGTAAAGCCTCAGCCGTCCCCTGCGTGGGATGTCTTTATTGTAAAGGGACTGGCTGGTGGAGGGCATTCAGTTTTCCCACTAGGGTTGTTTCAGCAGATCTTTTATGCGGATTGGGGGTTGTCCGGTCCTGATTTTGCTCGGAAGAGTCCGCTGGACCTAAAACAACAATTATGTAATGTAATGTAATGTAATTGATTAGATTCACATAGTTGAACAGTTAAAATAAGACAGTGCAAATCGAACGAATAGCTTTCGTTATTACATATTTTAATGTAGATTCATATTTCTGTGTTGGTTTGTTGTCCCTTGCTGAATTCCACACGAAAACTATGTTTTCCCATTTAAAAAAACACCCCTACCCTCCCCAGCTCCAGCCCCACACCCCCGGACAGCCATCTATAAGTCGTCGTGGAGACGTTTGTCTTACCAGAGTTGCCAAGAACAAAATTCAAAGTATTTATTTGAGTGGTTGGACAAGCAAGCTCTCTCTCTCTCTCTCTCTCTCTCTCTCTCTCTCTCTCTCTCTCTCTCTCTCTCTCTCTCTCTCTCTCTCTCTCTCTCTCTCTGTCGAACATGGCCTTTTCAAAATTTAGATTTTATTCTTCTTTGTGTTTCCCTTCCCCCCATCCCCCAATGGGTATTACCTATTGCTATCGTAATTACAGGTAAATAGCAATTACGTTACTTGAGTGTACATTATGAATATGCACTCATCGTCAAGATCTATTGTTTCTGGACACAGCCACATGATAACAAGTGATATTTCACGAAAGTGAAAAGGTCCTTTTAGTCTTTCGTATGAAGCCACCAGAAATCCACGGGAAATAGCTGAAAAAGATACTTTTTTTAATGAACACTTGCAGTAGGTCCATTGTCCCTTATTGGATTCCATTACGCTCACATATTATGTTGATTGATTATTTTTGTTTATTAACTCGGGTATTATAAACTCTTCAAGAATACCTCTCTTATAACCCAGTTTGTGTATATTGATTGAAATGTTACAGTATTATTTGTTTATGTCCGTGTGTGTAAGTTCACGTGTGTGTGAGTGTGTGTGAGAGAGAGAGAGAGAGGGTAAGAGAAAAAGAGAGAGAGAGAGAGAGTCCATTACCGATAAGAGATAACATGTGAGCCTTCGTGTGTTAATTATTTCAAACCAACCCTTTAATCGGAAGGATAAATCATAAAAGTAGATATTGTACATGTTGTACTATCGTCATTGTGGAAAAACAAAAAGCTCACAAAATTAAAGCAAACAAAGACATGAACAAAACCTAAACAATATGGTCGATTTTAAAAAAAGATGGTTTGTCTTGCAAAGCCATGCAACAGCTTAGGAATAAATCTCTTCTTTACTTCTCATTTGAAAGTGCAGTCCAGTCAAAACGTTGGTTTCCCAGTTCTCCATTGATTCGGATTCATCTCAGTACAAAAGGTATAATTATAATGTGTTCAACTTATAACACCCTTATTTAGTCATAAACGCATTTCATCATGTATAGCGAAAGTGAAGTCTAATTTGCTTTGTAAGTTTCTAAGCTATGTACTCTTTTTCTGCATGCCAAACTGTTAAATCTCTCCTTCAGTTTTTCACTCTCCTTCATAATCACTGTTACTGTTGATGGGGAAATTCCAAATTGTTCAGCAATTTCTTTTTTTTTCTTTTTTTCATCTTTTCATCTTCAAGTGCGTGAATTAGATCTATTTTAGGCTTCAGGGTAAGCGTGACGTGACGATGTTGCGTCATTATGAATGTCAGTAAATCTCATGAAACTTTAATACAGTAATCTCCCTTGAAACTTTATTATAAGCGCAGCAAAAATCGCCAGGGGCCCTAGAAAACACTTTATTATAAGCGGACTTTACTATATTTTTTTTATTATATCCGATTTTTAAAAACAGAGACAAAGAAGAGTTTTGGTCCGGACCAAGACTGGACTTTACTAAAACCGAATATTTACTTTATCCGGCCTTTATTATATCCGGAGTTCACTGTATTTAGAAGATGTTTAGGGACTGCAATTTTCACTATTTATGGGATTCGCAGATACAAGTCGTATTACTGTGAGGTTGTGTCTAGTGATAAAGAAATTAAAATAGGAAAATCGTGATGTTACGCTGTTTTGCGAGTTAAAATGAGGCAACTGCTTTAGTTAACTCTTTTTTTATATTCGCAACAGTATAAGTATACGAAACTGCAAAGGTAACGGCTGCGGAAAAGAGGGATCCATCACTATTTTTGCCTTGGCGGGATTGCCTAAACATGGAGAACTCGCACGTTTACGGCGATGTTGTGATCAAAATAGCAGAACCTAGCGTTGATTCCAGTTTTTCAACAATTCAATACTATTGCTACTGCCACTTCTTCTACACCTATCTCTGCGTTTTGAGGAAAATAAATACAAAAAGAAAAAATACTGAAAACACTGAAAACTCCCGCAAAAAGCAAAAAAATATGACCTTGACCTTTTGTTTGTGTTCGGGACAATACGGACGTTTTATCTTCGAATTTGTGGAGTGATTTATGTTGAAAAGTAAATAATTAACCCACATTTTGTATACATAATCTTTGGAAAGACCTTGTATTCAATTATAGAAAGCAGTCAAATTATAAAAACCAAGTTTTTAAGCGAACCCTGGAATCCCCTAAATACTGAAAATTGCAGTCCCTAAACAACAAATTGTTCACGTAAACAATGCATTGTTTGGCAACAACGGCTAAATAATACATTATTTAGCCAATTCTGCTAAATCATGCATTATATCGGTAAACAAATAATTATTTTCAACATTTCTAAATAATACATCATTTTACACAATCTGCTAAATAATGCATTATATAGGAAAATAATTCCTTAGTTAGCAACAATGCCTAATTTACCTATATCATTATTTATGTACGTAAACAATGTATTGATTACGTTAATAATAAACTATTTATGGAAAGTATACTATTTAGAGATATATTACATTGTTTGTAAACAAATTATTATTTATAAAATATGATTCTATAGAAAGATTATTTAGCTGAAAGTGGTTTTTAAAAAAATTTAAATGTCCGGAAGAAAATAAAAAACGCCACAAAATATTTTACAAAGGGAATTCCATATGTACGGTAGTTTCTCTGTGATCTGACTGAGAGTGAGATTTCGTTTTACCCGTACAAATGAACGAACGCACTAGACAACTCCCAACAATTCACATAGTTATATTACTTGTACTGCGGGCTTGCTACCGAACTCGAAATCGCCACGTTGTAAACGAAACCTCTCTCCGGTCTCCACTTCACAACACTACAAGTTTTAACACTAGTACACTGTGCTATATGTTGGGACTACTACTACTACTACTACTACTACTACTACTACTACTACTACTACTACTACTACTACTACTACTACTACTACTACTACTACTACTACTACCTTTTCTTCTTCTTCTTCTTCTTCTTCTTCTTCTTCTTCTCAACTGTTATTGGTAGAGCATTCACCTGGCACACCGATGACCTAGGTTGGAATCTCGTGTTGTGCAAGGTAAAAAAAAAATTGCCTTTTTTGAACTCCCCATCTCATCAGTATGATTGCTCTGGTGGCTCATTGTCGATTTAGGTCCCTACACCCTCTTCCCTAGAATGATTATCACCGTCTGCCATATCGCCAAAGGTGGGTGTAGATATTCTTCTTCTTCTCCTTCTCCTTCTTCTTCTTCTTCTTCTTCTCCTCCTCCTAAAACTCACCCGATACACATTGGTCGAACGCTACCAGAAGCATGCGTTATTAGTCGCCTCAACAGGCGATAAAGCATGCTCCCATGCTTCAGAGCACTGCTTTCTATACGCTTCAAGCTCTATAGTCACGGAAAAAGCGCAATTTAACTGCAGTGAACTCATGAAAATAGAAAAATGTAAGTTTCGTCTCCTCTAGGAGACGAATTAGGTCAAACTGTATTAGTTTCTAGGTCAACTGTCTTTTACAAACCGTTTGACAATGTTTTTGAACCGTTTGTTGACGCCGGATAGTGTCCTCACTTGGTTTCATGCAATTTATGGAATGTTGTAGAGCAACATTCTGTATATATTTACAGTGAAATTGCGCTTTTTCCGTCACTATAGAGCTTGAAGCGTGTAGGAAGCAGTGCTATGAAGCATGAGAGCATGCTTTATCGCCTGTTGAGGCGACTAGTAAAACATGCTTCTGGCAGCCTTCGACCAATGTGTACCGGGTGTAAAACTTTACCTTGAAAAGGTTGTGATTGTGGTCAAACAGCTTGACGAAAGTAGCTCAAACCAGGCCTTGGGAGAAAACTCCTTTAGTGGGCTACCATGTTGACAGCTAACAGGTTTACAAGTTTGATCGCCAAAGCTCGACCAAGCTGCTCTCCGTCACAGAAGTGAAAAGGATCGCAGCAAGTGGCGTGATCGCTTTGCCCCGCACTGCATAATTGCGCCAATTTGGATGCAGCGATAGGGCTGATGTAGGCCGGGATATTTGCTATTATGTGCTTGCTCTCAGAAACCTGGACCAGGATTTTGCGCTGTTCTTTCTCCCTGGGTGTTTTCTAGTACCAGATAGACCAGCTATTTACCGAGGTCCTTAAGGTCTAGTTAGATTGGGGATGCCGTATTGGCTTGCGTGGTATCTCTCTTCTTATTTCTCTCTTTCTCCCTTCGTCTTTCTGTGTATGTCTATGTCTGTCTCTCTTCACTTCTCTTTATCTGTCTCTCTCCTTCTCTATCTGTCTTTTTCTTTGTGTGTGCCTCTCTCTGTCTCTGTCTGTCTGTCTCTCTGTCTCTGTCTCTCTCGGTATGCGAATGTTATCTTGTGCTAGAAGAACCAGCTATTTAGTGGGTTCTTTAAGTTTAAATAGCTTTGAGATGGCGTGTATTGGGATAGAGTGGGGTGGGAGGTGAAGGGAGTGAAGGTGTGAGGTGGTTGGAGAGTGGGGGTGGAGGTGGAGAGGGGATGCAAGGGTGGGGTGGGGGGGACAGAAGAAATTTTCGTGTAAGCTTACTATTCGAACAAACTATCGGATTCTTTCAGTATAAATTGCTTTGAGACCATGTGTGTGTGTGTGTGTGCGTGTGGGTGTGTGCGTGTGTGTGCGTGTGTGTGTGCGTGAGTGTCTATTAATGAATGGCAGGTGTGGGTCGGGTGCCTGGATGTTTGTCTAGCAGTTGAAAAAAGCTATTCGTCAGCGCATTTCAGTTTAAATAAATACATTTAGGATTTATTTATTTTTTTTTTTTTTTGGGGGGGGAGGAGGGGAAGGCAGCGGGTGTTGCCTGATTATAGAACTAACTCTGCCTGGTTGCAAAATTTAGAAATGGTATTAGGTCATTATTTATTTATTTATTTATTTATTTATTTATTTATTTATTTATTTATTTACCTTTTAATTTATTTAATATTGTTTTCTTTTAAATTATTTTAATTTCATGTTGTTGTTTTTTAACTTTGACTTTTTATTTTTTAAAGGAAGAAAGTTTATCAATGTATTTAATATTTTTAACTTAATTACTTAATGTATTTATTTAAATACACTTGATGACATAAACATTGTAGACGACCAATAATTCACAGAAAACTATATTTCGGAAGCAGTATATTTGAAGTCTGTGAAACGCAAATGCGTGCACGGACGAAGAAGAAGAAGAAGAAGAAGAAGAAGAAGAAGAAGAAGAAGAAGAAGAAGAAGAAGGAGAAGGAGAAGGAGAAGAAAAAGAAGAAGAAGAAGATGATGATGATGATGATGATGATGATGATGATGATGATGATGATGATGATGATGATGATGATGATGATGATGATGATGATGATGATGATGATGATGATGATGATGATGAAACAAAACACAAGAAGAAGAAGAAGAAGAAGGAGAAGGAGAAGAAGAAGAAGAAGAAGAAGATGATGATGATGATGATGATGATGATGATGATGATGATGATGATGATGATGATGATGATGATGATGATGATGATGACGAAGAAGTAGAAGAAGATGAAGAGGTGGTGGAGAAGGAGATGGAGAAGAAGAATAAGAACAACAACAACAAGGTATTCAGCACATACAGGTGCACTAATGTTTACTCCGTTTTAAGGTGTTGGTGAAGGTTTTCACTGTAAAGGCGTTTGTGCTATCACGTTGTCCTAGGGCTTTGCAGATCTGCCAGCAAATAGTCTTTTTACGATTTGTCGTATAGACTGTTAGCTATAGGAAGGAGGCAGGGCCTTAAGTAAATAAAGTAACCACATACTTTTAAAAAAAATATTAATACAAGATGCTATCACACGCTTTTGATTCCGTCAAACTCAAAGCGCGGCGATCTGAAGAGATCGCTTTTACAGAAGTCGGAATATAAATCTTGTTGCTGCTGAGGCTGACTGCATCCAGTACCATTATTGAAGGGAGGGAGGACACCTGAGTACCCGGAGAAAACCCTCGGTGTCCTGAAAAGTCTTCAATCCAAGTCACGTAAGTCTGTCCCCAAGCGGGGTTCGAACCAGCGACCTTCAGCATAGGAATGCAGCTCACTGTCCACTGAAATACCAGACCACCCCAACTCAGATCAAAATCAAATCAACTCAGATCAAATCAGATCAAATCAAATCATGCAGATCAGATCAGATCAAAGCAATTCCAATAAAGAGATTGAGTGAACACAACAGAACAGGTGTTGGTACATACAGCAAGGCTGAGACTTGGCGAGGACTTTCTCACTCAGCTAGAGATAGGAGCAGGTCTCCTCTTGTCTCAGCTACGCTGCACAGTGTATATAGCTCATGCGAGCTGTTTACTGCCTAGCCAATCGCTGCAATCAGTCCTGTCCTCTGCACCACTTGGAACAAGAACAGGAGGAGAAAAGAGGAGTATGAGGAGGAGAAGGAGGAGGAGGAAAATGAAAGGTGGTGCGGAAGGAAGGCGGAAAGAGATCGGGATAGGCGAGAGAGGAGAGTGGGGGGAGGGAGAAAATGGTAGGGTGGGGTGGGGGGGATTCAAAGGGAGAATAGTACTGAAGCAGTTGCTGCCAATTTGCTGAAAACGTCACATAACAGCGAAAGCAATTGTATCCAGCGTGCTTCCTTTTGATCCACACACTTCACAGAGAAAAAAAAAGAACATTCACACACACACACAAACACACACACGCATACACAAATACACACAGATACAGACATGCACGCACACACACAAAAACACACGCCCAGTTACATATGTAGAAAAAAAAACATACTGCGCGTGCAAGCACACACACACACACGCACACACACCCACACACACACACGCACACACACCCACACACACACACGCACGCACACCCACACACACACCCACACACACACACCCACACACTGTATATATATCCTTGGTATCCCGGTTCATTAAACATAAACAAACGATATATAAATAGCCAACGTAGACCAGTCATATAGAAACACTATGTAAAGTTGGAATTTTTGTTGCTAAGTCTCTGTATAGCGGAAGACGCGATATTGTATGATTCTTTGACCGTAAATCAACGATGAATTGCCGTCCACAGTAAACCAACGGCATTGCACACTCTGTAGCAAAGGGCAGACAATGCTATCAGAAAGAAAGACGACGGGAGAGAATAACATTCCTCACGAGTTTATTTTCTACGCTTTGATCTCCAACCCGTGGCTCCTAAGAATTCTAAGCCTTATCTGATGTTGCTTGGGTTTCTCTCCCTCTCTCTCTCTCTCTCTCTCTCCCTCTCTCTCTCTCTCTCTCTCCTGTGTTCCCCCCTATGGGGGTGCTGGGGGTTTTAGTATAAATAGTATGCCCACTTTCTGGAAATTTAGTGCTTTAAATTCCCACTGTCGCTGTCTTTCTCCTTTGTTCTTTCTCATTCCTACTCTGTTCTATCAATCTACTATACTATCTTCTTCTTCGCTAGACCAGTCACCTACCTTTTTTCTTGAAAATTCTTCCGGGACAAAACTCCTCATTTGTGTGTGAGGTCTGTTGGATCAGCTTGGGAATATTGGAAGCTTTCTGCCAATTGGTCACTGGGGCTTACTATGATGTTATTATTTGGCAATATAGGCATTTTATATGTAGTTGTTTTGTTGATATTTTATAATGATGTTTGTATTCTATATTGTTTTTGTAAACGGGCGTTCAATAAATTCGAGTATAGCCTCAGCGTCCCTTGCGTGGGATGTCTATAATAAAGTGGGTCCTCTTTCAGCAAAGTTGTGGTCTTGATTTTGTGGTCCTGATTCGGCTCTTTGCAGTCCGCTGGACCCTGTAAGCAATGAATAATTAACTAACTCTCTGCCTGCCACTGTCAATCTTACTCTTCCTCTCTCTCTCTCTCTCTCTCTCTCTCTCTCTCTCTCTCTCTCTCTCGCGTAACGACTGTATAGAAGGAACCCTTTACATTGCAAGACTCGGGAGGTGACGTTAGCGAGGGATAGAATGTCCTTTTAGGCTGCGTACACGCATATTTGAGAGCTTTCACCCCTCAATAGGGTGCAGAAACATCTTCAACTTTACACTACAATTGCTCAGCCCCGCACCTTATTAAAGGCTGGGGGTCGATCGGCTGGCATCTTAACGTCAGGGGTTCTCTTTTCGCACTACAGTTTCTCCAATAATGTGGATTTATAGTACAACTCTTCTACGATCATCCTCCTGCCTGGTGTCGATTTTTGAGGGAACAAAATGACTTCACAATCACTTTAAGCGAGTGTTACATTCCTTGATTTAAAGGGGCCCACTGTGACCACCGCCACCTCGTCAGATCCTTGTAACATTCACAGTGAGCGCTGCCCCACTAGAAAAAATAAGCTTATAACAACAAAACTAAACAAAGCTCTTCCGAAAGCATAATTGTTTGACATCAATAAATCCCGTTTGTGTGTGTGTGTGTGTGTGTGCTATTAATAGCAACGGCTGGCCAACATTCTTGCACTTAAAATCAGCATCGACCAAACAGACATAACCCGTAAAAAAATTGCTTGGTATATGGGTTCTCGTTTTATGTTGATACCGGGAAGGCACGGAGGTCTAATGGTAGTGCTTTGGCTTGCGGATCTGAACCTCCCCGGTTCGAGCCCTGT
Source organism: Oncomelania hupensis (assembly GCA_036898135.1). Classification (NCBI taxonomy): domain Eukaryota; kingdom Metazoa; phylum Mollusca; class Gastropoda; order Littorinimorpha; family Pomatiopsidae; genus Oncomelania; species Oncomelania hupensis. Next base: position 69,152,103 of record CM072517.1, read on the forward strand.
CCGGGCCATTGTGTTGTGTCCCTGGAAAGACACTTTACTCCCGTTTACTACTCCTTGGCATGAGAGTATAAACCGAGGTCTAGGCTGTGTGTCGCATACATTCCATCATAACGGACTTTAAAGATCCTGACGCTCATGCCCTAGACGGGTGAGTGCCGGTAACAAGAACACACCCAGCATGCACTTGGTCCTTCTCCCCCATCCCTGGCTGGCCAGGATTGTGCTCAGTTGTCCGGGCGTCAGACCATGCGCCCAAAGGTTGCGGGTGAGCGTCTCGGGCGGTTTGATTTAGATCCTGTATCGGCCAGCGCCTAGAGTCTGGTCAAGTAGGGCGAGATAAGTGCGCTATAAAAATCCTCAATAATAATAATAATAATAATAATAAAATTAATAATAATAATAATAATAATAATAATAATAATAATAATAATAATAATAATAATAATAATAATAATACCAAAAATGTATTCTTCACTCAGAAAGAGGGTCAAAGGTTACAATCTACTAGGCCATAATATTGATGTACCTGTAAGACAAGGGAAATCACTTCTGTCATAACCCAAATGGAAAATTCAAACTTTAGCGTTTGGTTTCAGCAATGAAAGCCCACTGTTTTCATTATTTACTGCAATCATAACAACGCCAGTTTTAAGGTAACCCCCGTTTTTGCCAAAAATAAACCAAGCCTTTGAATTGGGGCTTTTAAAACTATCACGCCGGAGTTTGTTTTTCCTACCACCCCAGCGCAGGGTATCACCATCAGTGTCGTTTTCTCGCCGTCCTATTATCGGTGATGGTAAGCAGAGTCTAGTGGCCCTCTTGAACCTATTTCTCGCAGACAAGACTGAAAAACCACATCCGGGCCACGGAAAAAGACAAGTCTCCGCTTTCCACCTTCACCACACAAAAGAGGTTGAAAGTACAATGCAGCGGTGTAGCAGGAAAAGAGCAACCCCCTTTCAGAGCAACCGCTCTGGACGAAATGTGGAGAGGATCATGCAGAAAGGGCAGCGGGAAAAGCTCAGTTGGTAGAGTGACGGGTTCGTATTCTAGAAGGGGAGCAGAGGTTGTTTCCCGATGGCAACTTGTTTGTTAGCACTGGCCATCGTATGGGTTCAAGCAAGGCAAAGTGAGTGAAAAAGAGGAACATTCGGGCTGCTAATGTCAGGATTTAGTTATTGAATCGTTCTTATATAGCGGCTTTTCCAGCTCAAGAACTGCTCGAGGCGCTGGCCGATACAGGATCTAACGCAAGCCCCCTTTGGGCGCATCGTCATCTGGGTTAACGGGTTCAAATCCCTATCGCTCTGGAAGACGCTAGCGCTGCAAATCGGTTGTCGCACTTTCGAGGTGACTAAATGTCAATGGAGAAATTTAGGGAGGGGAACAATCCTCATTAAACCACTTATTTATATATTAACAAGAAAGGCACACATTATTCCAGACCTTTCAGGAGAAAATCGTCAATGTATCAAGAAATCGTTACCCTACAGAGGATGGGTCACGTCTTGAGAGATAGGAGGTTGTTAAAACCTATTGGGGATTGTGTTGTTGTGTTACACCGGGGTAAAAACAATACAGGGATTGTTGTGGAGACCTGTACGGTGTAGGGGCAGACAGGAACACCAAACACTGCTGAGTGATAACACATGTGGAGAGAGACGCGAGATGGCCGTCTGCAACATGTTGAGAGGTCCTCCGAGAGACGTTGAAAATACCAAACGATCTTCTTTATCGTTCTCCTCCCTCTCCTGACCTTCTGGTAGTGATCGATGCTGCTCTCTATTCTTTCTTATCTTTTCTTCCTTTTGTTCTTTTCTTTTCTATCTTTCTTTCTTTTTCTTTTCGTTTCTTTTTTCCTTGTTTTTTTTTTTGTTTCTTTGTTTATTTCTTCTTCTTCTTCTTCTTCTTCTTCTTCTTCTTCTTCTTCTTCTTCTTCTTCTTTAAAAAAATGTTTTTGTTATTGTTTTGTTTGTCTTCGTCTTGTTGTTGTTGTCTCGTCTTCTTCTCCTCCTTTGTATTCTTTTTTCTTTTTTTCTTGTTCTTGTTCTTCTTATTCTTGTTCTTCTTGTTCTTGTTCTCCTTATTCTTCTTGTTCTTCTTATTCTTGTTCTTCTTGTTCTTGTTCTTCCTCTTCCTCATCTTCTTCTCCTCCTTTGTATTCTTCTTTATTTTTTTTCGTGTTCTTGTTCTTCTTATTCTTGCTCTTCTTGTTCTTGTTCTTCTTGTTCTTGTTCTTCCTTTTCTTCGTCTTTTTCTCCTTCTTTGTATTCTTTTTTTTCTTTTTCTTGTTGTTCTTTTTCTTATTCTTCTTGTTCATCTTCTTCTTGTTCTTCTTCTTCTTGTTCTTCCTCTTCCTCGTCTTCTTCTTCTCCTTTGTATTCTTTTGTTTTCCTTCTTGTTCTTGTTCTTCTTCTTGTTCTTCCTCTTCCTAATAATAATAATAATACAGGATGCTATACGCGCCTTTCCCCAAATCATTCAGGCTCAAAGCGCGGCGATCTATACCAACATACACGCTCACCTGTCTCATCCACCCTCACACACACCAAACACACATCCATCACTCACTCAAACAGGTGGTGTAAAGGCAGGGAGATCGCTATTAGAAGACGGAAAGAAAATCGAATTTTTATTTTTGAAATTTTTATATTGACTGCGTCCTGTACCATTATTCCTCGTCTTCTTCTTCTTCTTCTTTGGACATTTAGCTAACCTGCATGTGTACACACTTTTGTGTTCTACTGCTTTTGTTTCTACCCCTCTACTCCTTCCATATCTACAGTGGTTCTGTTGTGTTTTGTTTTTTCATGGAATATTTCTTTCTTTTACTTGGCAGCTACCGCCTTCCATCTTCTTACAACATGTGAACTTCTGTACTATCCACCGATAGAGTCATACAACATACAAACAAAACAAAAAACACACAAAGCACGCACCTACACACAGAGAGAAACGACACACACAGACAAATACACACACACACATAGACTGAGTTATACAACATATAAAAAAAAAAAACACCCACGCACAAACACACACACACCCGCACACACACACACACAACGCACACCAGCATTTTTTTTTAGCTCAGCTATGCGTGCAAGGAAAGATGTAAAATCAACAAATAGTCACTACTTGGTCATTTTGTAAACCCTCGTTCATCACTCTGGCATTGACAGGTAGAGACCGCTTCAAACAACAGGCACATGACAGCGCGCACTCTCTCATATTGACAGTAGCAGTTTGTCATTACCCCCTCCCCTCTCCCCCATCCCTCGCCACCCCAACCACCTAATTTATTAAATAAACGTGCGCCTGTATACATAAATATTTACAAAGCATTATGCATGTTGTTACTATGGGTACTTGACTCCAGCGGTTAGACAGCACAAAACCCGAGCAATTTTAACGTTTTCTTTTTCTTTTCTTTTCACATTGGGGATTTTCAACTTTTATTGGTCATCAATGCGAGCAAAATCCGGGTAGCCTTCTCAGCAAATGCGCGGCCGACGCAATGAAGTAGCGCTACCCAGGACAGGAGGGAACGCAACTTTTAGTGCATGCTTGGTGTATTGCCTATTGGTGGTGTTTGTGGCGTCCACCCGTCTAGGACGTGAGCGTCAGGATCTTTAAAGTCCGTGCGATAAGGTGCGTGTGTGGTGATGAGAGCACCCAGAGCTCGGGTTATCATAGCCGAAGGATTCCAACACTTAAAACAGCACAGGAAAAGAAGTAATATGTCCGGTATCGACTTCAAAAACACTAAAAAAATCCTTGTTGGCCTCCAGCAAATCATTACACAGGGATAAAAACATTGAGAATAAAATGAATGGAAACCAAACAGTCATGTTCCATAAGCATGGATTCACAGAAAATGGCGCTCCTCCTCCTCCTCCTCCTCCTCCTCCTCCTCCTCCTCCTCCTCATCATCATCATCATCATCTAAATCATCATCAATCATCATCATCATCAGCAGCAGCAGCAGCATCAACAACATCAACAACAACAACAACAAAAATATCATTATAATCACCATCATCATCGTCGTCGTCATCGCCATCACCAACTCCATCAACACAAAAATGCTACCCTTACCTTTAGGAATGGTGCCGTTGTACAAATGAAGGATCGGATCCGGTGTTGTCGTTGTGGCTGCTGGCGTCGTCATTTCCATGACAATATCCTCGTCATCATTTTCACCTTCAATAACGTCATCTTTGTCACTTCTCACGTCAGACGCCTTCTCACTGCGACTGAAATCAGGCGCCCCTGGAGAGTATTTTGAAAGCTGCTTTCTTGAGTCGAGATGGTTGTTGATGTCGGAGTTTGTGAGGCGGCTTCCAGAATGTTCCCCGACGTTTTCAGGGAGATGGTGGGAAGGGTTTCCTGAGCTGACGTAGCCGTCCAAGTTTTGATGATAGGTGTGGCCCCCTTGCGGACTCTCTCGAGCTCTTTGTCCCTTGCTGTTTTCAATTCCGGTTTGTAGTTGTCGTGGCTGGTCCTCCCGTCTTTCAAGACCATCACCATCACCACCGCCACCATCACCATCATTGTTAACTCCCAAACTACTGCAATCACAATTCGTCACCGTTAACGTTGATGTTGACGACGGCGACGACAACAGCGATGATGAGGTTGATGACGAAGGGTTTTTCAGCAGTTCCTTGACGATGATGTTGACGCTCTCTGTCAGCTGCAGCAGCAAACGTCGGCTGTCGTCGTGCCGTTGCTGGAGATGGCTCATGCCGCGTCGGATCTCATCTGCGTCGGACCCGCGTCGTTGCAGCTCCAACAATACCGCATCCAGAGACCGCTGTATGGGTACAACACACAGTAATCATCATCATCATCATCATCATCATCATCATCATCATCATCATCATCATCATCATCATCATCATCATCATCATCATCATCATCCATCATCATCATCAATCATCCATCACCATCATTCATCATCCATCATCAATTATCAATAATCAATCATCCATCAATCATCCATCATCCATCATCAACATCATCATCATCATCATCATCATCATCATCATCAATCATTCATCATCAATCATTCATCACCAATCATCAATAATCATCATGCATCAATCATCCATCATCATCATCATCATCATCATAACCGGGTGAAGACAAAGAACAAACCACCACAACAACAACGACAACAACAGCAATAACCATAGCAACAACAACAACCACAACAACAGTAAACAATATCCCAGCGACAACGCAACAAAACCGAACACGCACACACACACACACCCACACACACACACACACACACACATGCACGCACACAGAGAAAGAGAGAGAGAGCGAGAGAGCAACGGCAGTCATAATGGTGATAGGATTATAACAATTATTAACCGCAAAAACAAAAGTTCAGCTTTTATCAAGCAAACCATGCCTTCCATTCTTTGTTAAAGTAAATAAATAAGTAAATAAATAAATAAATAAATTAATTAATTAATTAATTAATTAAAAAACAAATATACATTGAAGGTAGAAGTCCTGACCTTGATAGTATATATGGGCATTGTTAATGGTGGTGTTTAATTTTTATTTTTTAAGAATTATTTTATGTTTTTTGTTCAGTTTATTATGATTATTATTTTTTAACAAATAATATCCAAAAGTGATCGTAGGCGGTGACATTTTGGTTCCAGATGTTGCTTTCAAATGTTCGGGTACTTTCAACAAAGCAGCTTTAGCATTTAAAGATGCGATGCGACAGGTTTCTTTACCTGTATTTCAATGGACGATCCCGTTGACGATGGCGTTGGCGATGTCAGTCGAATGTTTCTGCCGCTGCCTCTGCTTCGACGAGGGTTAATGCTGTCGCCGTCCTTGATGTAGTTCGTTGGTTTGCTGAAGTCAATCGTGTGTTGCCAGTAGCCGTTCTGTATCGTGGGCTGACCACTGGTGGCTTGAAACATCGCGGTCAAAGCGAGCATAAGCAGCAACAGTGAAACGCAGTGTAATCCCAGTGGAGGCTCTCCGGGCTTGGGTGAGAGTTCCATGTTTGTGTGTTTTACACTTTAAAACGAAAACTTTGAAGAAGACAAACAATAATTTTGACGTTTTCTTGTCTGCCCAAAACGTTATTTTCTAACATTGTATTTTTTTCTTTAGCCCCCCACAAAAGTTTGTATTTCTTTATCCTTTTTTTACAAGTCTTATTTTCCCAAATTATGCTTTTCTGTTGTGTTCACCAGTGCGCACAGTTGACAAAGCAAGTTATTCAAAATATGGAAACGTGATATCAAGATTTATCCAATCCAGTTTAATTTCGTTACACGAGCGGCTTCGCAGCGAGTTCAGAGACAACTTTCTTTGCAAAATTCTGAAAAACAAAGCAACACAATTATTTGTAGAAGATGTTCGCTGCAGACACTGGTCACCGAATATCTTCGTTAGTACACTGAGATTTCTGCTCATGCAGACACTGGTCACCGATCATCTTCGTTAGTACACTGAGATTTCAGCTCATGCAGACACTGGTCACCGATCATCTTCGTTAGAACACTGAGATTTCTGCTCATGCAGACACTGGTCACCGACCATCTTCGTTAGTACACTGAGATTTCTGCTCATGCAGACACTGGTCACCGACCATCCTCGTTAGTACACTGAGATTTCTGTTCATGCAAACACTGGTCATCGACCATCTTCATTAGTACACTGAGATTAATTTTCAGCTCACTCTTTTCAACAGAATGATTAAACTCATTAGAAGGCAACATGTAGGGGACAGTCGTCTAAATCATTTTGACTTATTCCTTCCGATGACAGTTTACACCGAGGCCTAGTCTGCATAGATGCACGCTCGGTCGCACGGACTTTAAAGATCCTGATACTCATGTACGGGTGAGTATAAATAAATAGGCTACACCCAGCAAGCAGTAAGTCCTTTCTCCCACTCTCCCCTGTCCTCCAGATGGTGCTCAGTTGTCTGAGGCAGCAAGTTGGCGCCTTGGGCGGCTTGAGTAAGATCCCGTATCGGCCAGCGCCTTGAGCAGCTCTTGAGCTGGATAAGATCGATAAATTAATAATTAAATTATTACCTTTTCCTACAACACAGCCGCTGACAACGTGTTAGCAATAACCACCACCTCCACCACCACCATCACCAATATCATCATCATCATCATCATCATCACCACCACCGTCATCACCACCATCACCACCACTATCATCACCGCCACCAACACTGTCATCAGTACCAACACGTGCCCAGAAGAGGCTGTACATAGAAACACGAGCTAAGCGTTTGTGTAAAGTGTCTTGGCATGCATTCTGCAAGTGAAGCGACGCGAGTGACGTGCAGTGCAATTGGAACTCACGGAGCGGCTAAGGCTCGCTGAACATGCTTCCACCCCATAGAGGAGTGTGTGTAGGGGGGGGGAAGTGGGTAGGATATGGGGGAGCGGTGGAGTAGGGATTGAGAAGCAGTAAAAAGTGAGGGCGTCAGACGATGCAACGGGCGTCTTGGGAGGTTTGAGTTAAATTCTGTATAGTCCTGCTCCTTGAGCAACTCTTGAGCGGGTAAAGGCTATATTAAGACTGATTAAATAAATTATAGTTTGAGAAAAACAGAGACAAGGAGAACGAACTAATAATAACTGAGGGGTTTTAATTAGAAAGACAGTTGAGATTCCAGTGCATGTGGGTCTATGAGCAGTGGCTTACTTTGTGGGTGGCCCCCCTTGTCATAAAGACAAGTGGCCCGTCAAATATATTTTTTGAGATAACAATCGGAATCAGAATTGATAGCATTGCCACAATCTTTTATGTGATGAGAGTTTGCCAAATATCAGAGCTCCTATTTATTTTATTTATTTATTTATTTATTTATTTGTTTATTTATTTATTTATTTATTTATTCATTTTTTAATTTCTTGATTTCGTTTCCTTTATTTCTTGGTTATTGGTGTTGGCTATTTGTTTTGCCTGTTCTCTAGGTTTTGTCTTTATTCACTAAAAAAAATATAAATGTATAGAATATTACTCAGTACTGCGTTAGGCAGGTAAATAGTTTAGTTGTTTAAGCAAATGTGTTCCGAAAGTTTTGGGGTCTCCCTTTTTTCTAGACCAGGGCGGTGAGGGCGGTGAGGGCGGTGCCCGTCTCCTCTCCCTTTGCTATCGTACCTTCGTTAGTTATTAACAAATGGTTAGTTAGTGTTCTACCCCCGTTGGGGTGCCGGGGGTTTCAATATAAATAGTATCCCCACTTTCTGGAAATTGAGTGCTTTAAATTCCCACTGTCGCTGTCTTTCTCATTTGCTCTTTCTCATTCCTGCTCTGTTCTATCAATCTGCTATACTATCTTCTTCTTCGCTAGACCAGTCACCTGCCTTTTTTCTTGAAAACTCTTCCGGGACAAGACTCCTTACTTGTGTATGAGGTCTGTTGGATCAGCTTGGGAATATTGGACGCTTTCTGCCAGGCGGTCACTAGGGCTTCCTATGATGTTATTATTTAGCAATGTAGGCATTTTATATTATGTGTTTTGTTGATAATTTATAATGATGTTTGTATTCTATTTTGTTTTTTGTAAACGGGGGTTCGATAAATTAGAGTACAGCCTCAGCGTCCCCTGCGTGGGATGTCTTTATTGTAAAGTGACTGGCTGGTGGAAAGCTTTCAGTTTTACCACTAGGGTTGTTTCAGCAGATCTTTTATGCGGATCAGGGGTTGTCCGTTCCTGATTTGGCTCGGAAGAGTCCGCTGGACCTAAAGCAATGATCATGTAATGTAATGTAAAAGTTAGTGTTCTGAGTTTCTTTCTTTTTTGTGTGTAGTGTGCCTTTTGTTTGGAAGCTTGGGGGTCTTTGGAGTGTCAGGATGCCTTCATTATTTTTAGATTGTCACGGCATTAAATGAAACTAGTTTTAAAAAATAATAATAATTAAAACACACGTTAAAAAAAGGTTGGGTGCACACTTCTGATGCTTCTATATTGTTGCCGCCCTGCGGAATGGAGCTTTAATCGCCACACACACACGTACATGCACAGAGACACACTACACACACTACACACATATACACACACTACACATACATATACTACACACAAATACACTACACACACATTACACTCACATACACTACACTCACATAGATGCACACATACACTACAAACATAACACTACACGCACACATACTCTAAACACACATACACTATACGCACACATATATTACACACATACACTACACACACATATACTACACACACATACATACACACATACACTACGAGCACACATATACTACACACATGCACTACACACATACACTACACACATATACTACACACATATACTACACACATACACTACTTACATACATACACCACACACACATGCACTACATACACACAAATACGCTACACACATACACTACACACATGCACTACACACATACGCTACACATATGCCCTACACACACTACACACACATGCACTACACATATACACTACATACATACACTACACACACATACACTACACACATGCACTACATACAAACAAATACGCTACACACCTATAAACTACACACATACACTACACACATATACACACACATATACATTACACACACACTCAACACTACACACACATATACATTACACACACACTCAACACACATACACTGCACACACACATTACATTACATTACATGATTATTGCTTTGAAGATAGTATAGCAGATTGATAGAACAGAGCAGGAATTAGAAAGAATAAATGATAAAGACAGCGACAGTGGGAATTTAAAGCACTAAATTTCCAGAAAGTGGGGATACTATTTATACTGAAACCCCCGGCACCCCAACGGGGGAACACATATACACTACACTACTACACACACACACACGAAACACATACACTGCACACACATATACACTACACACACTCAAAAACACACTCAACACACATACACTACCCAAACATATACACTACGCATACACACTCAACGCACATACACTACACACACATTTAAACTACAGACACACTCAACAAACATACACTACACCCACACATACTCACACACCGCATACACATACACCACACACACACCACACGCATATATACATTCACGCACTCTAAACACACGCACACATCCACTCACCCACTCACACATACATACACACACACACACACACACACAAATTATCAATCTCGCACACACAACGCATAAACATGCACCGCACCCCACGCCACGCACACTTTTTTTTTCCCGATCACCAAGCCATTCTTCATAAAGCCCTGATGAGAGGAGTCCTCGGATCGCTCTAGTGTTGAAGAACGAGCACCGCAAAACGGGAGCCGCGCGTGATTTTAAGACTGGAATGGGTTTGTACATGTTAATATTCAAAGGAAGAGAACCGCGGCGACCCGCCTCTCCAATGCTGTTGAATAGGGCTGCGTGACGTTGTACGCGTTCATCTGCTTTTCGAACTTCGAGCGGGACAGACTACGCAACAACGTTCAAGAGAGACTGTTCACCATCACTTTCTCGGCGGTTCGGTGATATGTGCGCTACGGCACTTAACTGCTGCTAGTTACGACCGCTCTTAAACACATTTGGAGTTCTCAAGGATTTATGTCCCTTTCGGTTTTATTTCTCCTTGAGCAAGTGGTTCACAATTTACAAACAAGTGATGTTTTGGTGTACGTGTAAGTTTTTTAAAATATTTGATTCCCGCCTCTCGGCCGCCACCGTGAGAACACGGCCCAACTGGAACTGTATATTTTCATGTATCCCTCGTAAGAGACATAAAAATATTTACCCTGCAAGGCGTGGAAACGTGTTGATAGCTAGTTACGTTATGTTGTATAGAATAAAGTCCCCGGACACAATAGCGTATAGGAGACTATGTTGATAGTAAATCGGGGTGCCGGCCACTAGTGCCACGACACTCCCTACAAGTCACTGCCCCTGACTTGCATAAAATGCCTGCCGACAATGTACTCATGCTCACTACCAAAAGCAGAAGATGAATAGGCAGGCGGGGAGAGCATATGTCGTGTCGCCTTGTCCTGCATAACCCGATGGCTACATAAAGGATTCTGCACAGCAGGAGCCACCCAAGGCTAGACTATCCAACAAATGGAAGGTAGACAATTTCTTTCCCAAGCGTGACAAAGTCGCCTCCCATTCCGCCACAGATCCCACAGCTCAAATTGAATCATGCCCTCGTGGTTTGCCAGTTCCAAACAGGTATGTCTGCAACCGCCACTGACTACACCCAGTCAGTCTCCATTCACTGACTTAAAAGAGAAAAAACGGCCTTCAACAGTTTGCGTGGTCCAGCATCATCCTGTTCCCGGTCGTTGTGCACCGCTTGTAGCCGAGCGGAGTATTTGACTCCCGCCTCTCGGCCACCACCTTGAGAACACGGCCACCACCTTGAGAACACGGCCACCACCTTGAGAACACGGCCACCACCTTGAGTACACGGCCACCACCTTGAGTACACGGCCACCACCTTGAGTACACGGCCACCACCTTGAGAACACGGCCACCACCTTGAGAACACGGCCACCACCTTGAGTACACGGCCACCACCTTGAGTACACGGCCACCACCTTGAGAACACGGCCACCACCTTGAGAACACGGCCACCATCTTGAGTACACGGCCACCACCTTGAGTACACGGCCACCACCTTGAGTACACGGCCACCACCTTGAGTACACGGCCACCACCTTGAGAACACGGCCACCACCTTGAGTACACGGCCACCACCTTGAGTACACGGCCACCACCTTGAGAACACGGCCACCACCTTGAGTACACGGCCACCACCTTGAGTACACGGCCACCACCTTGAGTACACGGCCACCACCTTGAGAACACGGCCACCATCTTGAGAACACGGCCACCACCTTGAGAACACGGCCACCACCTTGAGAACACGGCCACCACCTTGAGAACACGGCCACCACCTTGAGAACACGGCCACCACCTTGAGAACACGGCCACCACCTTGAGTACACGGCCACCACCTTGAGTACACAGCCACCACCTTGAGAACACAGCCACCACCTTGAGTACACGGCCACCACCTTGAGAACACGGCCACCACCTTGAGAACACAGCCCGATCCGAACTGTTAATCTCATTTATCCCCGGTAAGAAGGATGTAAAAATATTTTCCCTGCAAGGCGGTGAAGCGTGGTGGTATATTAAACTGGATTGCCGGTTACTAGTGCCACGACACTCCATACAAGTCACTACCACTGACTTGCATTAAATGCCTGCCGACAATGTACTCTTGCTCACCACCAAAGGCAGAAGGCTAATGGTCAGGCGGGGAGAACATGTCGTGTCGCCTTGTCCTGCATAACCCAATGGCCACACCAAAGGATTCTGCACAGCAGTAGCCCCCTCCCCCCCCCACCCTCCCCCAAAGCTCGACTAACCAACAAATGGCAGGTAGACAACCGATCCCAAGCCGTGAACCAGTCACATATATAGAGCGTCCCTCTAGAGTAGATATCGTTTCTCTCTGAACTATTATATTAGAGAGAGGGAGAGAGAGAGAGAGAGAGAGAGAGAGAGAGAGAGAGAGAGAGACAGACAGACAGACAGACAGACAAAGACAGAGACAGAGAGACAATTGACAATTGACAATTTGATTGTTTAATGTCTGTGTAAGTGTTAACAACAATTTTTTCAAACATTTAAAAACATTTTTGTAATCATCTGTTCATTTGTATCAATAAATAAATAGGAATACGAATAAAAATTTCGTGCATAATGCGGCCTAAAAATAATTATGGTCCTACATTACAATACAAACTTAATTTTTTTACAAACAGAAACGAACGACTTTATTTTACACGGGACAACTGCGAGAGAGAAAAAAAACAGAGAGAGAGAGAGAGAGAGAGAGAGAGAGAGAGAGAGAGAGAGAGAGAGAGAGAGAGAGAGAAACAGACAGACAGGCAGACAGGCAGTTACAAACAGAGATAATGAAGATAGTATTCTCTCTATTTCTCTCTCCCACCCTCTCTCTCTCTCTCTCTCTCTCTCTTTCTCTCTCTCTCTCTCTCTCTTTCTCTCTCTCTCTCTCTCTCTCTCTCTCTCTCTCTCTCTCTCTCTCTCTCTCTCTCTCTGTTTCTAATAATAGCATAGCACGTTATCAACCAATACAGAGATGATAAGAGGTGTTGCCAGCGAACTGCATCTCGATGCCGTCCTATCTCCTTGCTTGACGTGACGTCTTTATTTCAATAAATGTTTCTCTTGGTGGTTTTGTGAGAGGCACGTGAAAGATTAGGAGAGAGAGGAGTGCAAGTGGAGTGTGTGTGGGGGGGGGGGGAGGGGAATGGCTGTGGGCTGCGGTCTGTGACCTGTGGGGTAAGAAGGGGTGGGTTCTGGGAGGAAGCTAGCCGTTTAGATTTCAACGTACTGTGTTATATCGCCTGTCGTTTCCTTTCAGTGACGTGAAGTCTGTATTTCAATCAATTGTTTCTTGGCGTTCGGAAAAGTTGAATGGAGGATGAGGGTGAGGTAGTACTTCAAATGGGGAGGTTTCGTTTGTTGCGCTACAGGACCAGTACAGTTTATTTATTGTCGTATCAAGCCGATTAGCAATGCCCCGAGTAAACTCATTGTCACTACAAAAATACAAGCAAACATCATGGATACCTGGGCTCTTTTTATTAGCCTGTACGGGCGTAGTTCTATTCGTACGATCATTCATTCGACTTAAACGAAACCTCCTCCGTTTTATCTTCTCACGAGCAACTGTTTTGTATCTGTGCAACAGCTCCAAGTCTTATTTTTCCTCTTTAATTACAACAAAACCGATAACTACTTCGTTTCTTCTTTAGATTATCTCGGTTTATTTTGATTTTATAGCTTTCTAAACGGCATTTTATTTTATTTTATTTTATTTTTTTGTTAAATTATCGTGTTTTATTTTTAGGTAATTTTTTTTCCTCCGACGCACCTGTGACTGTAAATTACCAGATTGTAGGATGATTTAATGGCATTTGGGTTGGCGCAGTAGGTTCAGCGGTGTGCTCAACGGCAACACAATTGAGGCATTGAGTGTTAATCGAAAACATTGCAGGCAGCGGCGCTAAGACGGGTGACGGCCTGGATTGCCGATAACAGAACATACACAGGCAAGCGCTCCTTCGAATGAGAGTATAAACTGAGGTCTAGTCCGTGCAAGCATACATTTCATCGCGCGGACTTTAAAGACCCTGACGCTCGTGTCCTAGACGAATGCGTGCCGGCTACACAAACACACCCAGCAAGCAGTATGTCCATTCTTCATCCTCCCCGGTTCTCCAGGATTGTGCTCACTTGTCTAGGCGTCCGACAAAGCGAATAAGTCAGCTATTTGGCGCCTCGGGCAGCTTGAGTTAGATCTTTGTGTCGGCCAGCGCCTTGAGCAGCTCTTGAGTTGGAAAAGCGCTATGTCACAACGCTATACAAACAAGAAAAAAATCTATAATGTACATATCAAAAAAAATATCGAAGACGCTTCTTACGAACGTTTTTAATTACTTTTGAAATAACGCTTTTCCAGCTCAAGAGCTGCTCAAGGCGCTGGTCGAAACAGGATCAGACTCAAGCCGCCCGGGGCACCCACTTGCAACCTTTGGGCGCCTAGTCTGACGCCCTGACGACTGAGCACAATCCTGGGCGACTGAGGATGGTGAGAATTGATCTAGTGCGTGCTGGGTGTGTTGGTGTAGCCGGCACTCACCCGTCTAAAACATGAGCGTCAGGATCTTTAAAGTCCATGCGATGGAATGCGTGCGTGCACAGACTAGACCTCGGTTTATACTCTCATCCGAAGTTGTTGTTTTTTTTCTTCTGCAGACCGTTAACGGGGTTTGAACCACTAGCACTGCCTGTACAGGCTGGAACGTTTTTGCCTGACATTTCACTACACCACCGAGCTAACTCACAGCGACTCAACCAAAGCTTTTTAGATTTTGAGGTTAGGTCAGCCAGGCTAGCTATAAATAGCTTCACCGATGCTTCCTTTCCTTTCCTTTCACTGGAAGGGAGGGTGCATGCAAGCTATAAATAGCCCGCAGCAAGTAAACTGTGGAGGAACTAAACAGAGCTGCTCACATAGGAATTGAGCTGGTGTGAGCTGCGCATAATAATTCTTCCAGCGAAATTGAGGCAGTTCTCTCAACAAATGCAAGGCAGCTGAAGAATAGCGCCACTCAGGCCAAGAGAAAATAACGACCCATGAACCTGTTCCGATTCTGAACTTAATTCTTCTTAAACCAAACCACCCTGCACTGAGCGCTGAATTTATGTTTATTTATTTAATTATTTAATCGTTCTTATATAGCGCTTTTCCAGCTCAAGAGCTGCTCAAGGCGCTGGCCGATACAGGATCTAACTCAAACCGCCCGAGACGCCCACCCGCAGCCTTTGGGCGCATGGTCTGACGCCCGGACAACTGAGCACAATCCTGGGCAGCCAGGGATGGGGGAGAAGGACCTAGGTGCATGCTGGGTGTGTTCTTGTCACCGGCACTCACCCGTCTAGGACATGAGCGTCAGGATCTTTAAAGTCCGTTATGATGGAATGTATGCGACACAGACTAGACCTCGGTTTATACTCTCATCCGAAGGAGTAGGAAAACAGGAGTAAAGTGTCTTTGCCAGGGACACAACACAATGGCCCGGCCAGGGCTCGAACCCGGGACCTTAAGATCCGCAAGCACTACCATTAGACCACAGTGCCTCTGTTTATGGAAGCAGTAAGAAGGCCAGTGATCACAGCTGGAGGTCAACAGCGAGTTCGTTTGAATGGAAGGACGACCAATGCTTGCCTATACTTGATGCAAATGTTGTTACTGAACAAGCGACACCTCACATTTCATTGGTCATGCAACTCTGCAGAAAGAGAGTCAGACACAGAGACAGACAGTAACAGTAAGAAACAGTGAGAGTGAGAGATGGAGGGAAATACAGAGATAAAGAGACAGACAGACAGACACATACTCAGACAGAGAGACAGAAACATACAGAGTGGGACAGAGAGAGACAGAGGCAGAGAGAGACAGAGGCAGAGAGAGAAAGAGGCAGAGAGAGAGAGAGAGAGAGAGAGAGAGAGAGAGAGAGAGAGAGAGAGAGAGAGAGAGGAACAGACAGACGGAAACAGATAGACACAGAGACAGAGACAGAGAGGCAGACAGAGACAGGGGGAGACCTCACTGTGGATTATGTAGTTTAGCCGGTAGAGAGTTCCACACATTTGCTTGCGGAGACGGTTTTGACTATTACGGTTAACTAGACAGGTAAATTATATCTGGCAGGTGTGAGGACAACGAAGATGGATGTAATCCCAGAATATTGCGCATTAAAACGTATTTCAACCAGAAAAAAACGGGAATTCGCCCTCATTTGACATTTAAAGGGCCACAGAATCGAGGGTGTTTGTTTTATTGTGGTTGTGACAAAGAGTTTACTTGGGACACTGCAATTGTGGTCTTTTTAAAAGATGATACAATGGGCAATAGTTGCTCAAACCGACCGCAACGATTTGAATGTTAAGCGTCTTTTCCTTTGTCGTGTCCAACACAAAACTAGGACTACTATATACCCATTCGCTGGGGAGTTATAGCATCCTGTATTACACCACTAGGACTACTATGTACCCATTCGCTGGGGAATTATAGCATCCTGTATTACACCACTAGGACTATACTATGTACCCATTGGCTGGGGAGTTATAGCATCCTGTATTACACCACTAGGACTATACTATGTACCCATTGGCTGGGGAGTTATAGCATCCTGTATTACACCACTAGGACTACTATGTACCCATTGGCTGGGGAATTATAGCATCCTGTATTACACCACTAGGACTACTATGTACCCATTGGCTGGGGAATTATAGCATCCTGTATTACACCACTAGGACTACTATGTACCCATTCGCTGGGGAGTTATAGCATCCTGTATTACACCACTAGGACTATACTATGTACCCATTGGCTGGGGAGTTATAGCATCCTGTATTACACCACTAGGACTACTATGTACCCATTCGCTGGGGAATTATAGCATCCTGTATTACACCACTAGGACTATACTATGTACCCATTTGCTGGGGAGTTATAGCATCCTGTATTACACCACTAGGACTACTATGTACCCATTGGCTGGGGAATTATAGCATCCTGTATTACACCACTAGGACTATACTATGTACCCATTGGCTGGGGAGTTATAGCATCCTGTATTACACCACTAGGACTACTATGTACCCATTGGCTGGGGAATTATAGCATCCTGTATTACACCACTAGGACTACTATGTACCCATTGGCTGGGGAATTATAGCATCCTGTATTACACCACTAGGACTACTATGTACCCATTCGCTGGGGAGTTATAGCATCCTGTATTACACCACTAGGACTACTATGTACCCATTGGCTGGGGAGTTATAGCATCCTGTATTACACCACTAGGACTATACTATGTACCCATTCGCTGGGGAGTTATAGCATCCTGTATTACACCACTAGGACTATACTATGTACCCATTCGCTGGGGAGTTATAGCATCCTGTATTACACCACTAGGACTATACTATGTACCCATTCGCTGGGGAGTTATAGCATCCTGTATTACACCACTAGGACTATACTATGTACCCATTCGCTGGGGAGTTATAGCATCCTGTATTACACCACTAGGACTATACTATGTACCCATTCCCTGGGAGTTATAGCATCCTGTATTACACCACTAGGACTATACTATGTACCCATTCGCTGGGGAGTTATAGCATCCTGTATTACACCACTAGGACTATACTATGTACCCATTCGCTGGGGAGTTATAGCATCCTGTATTACACCACTAGGACTATACTATGTACCCATTCCCTGGGAGTTATAGCATCCTGTATTACACCACTAGGACTATACTATGTACCCATTCGCTGGGGAGTTATAGCATCCTGTATTACACCACTAGGACTACTATGTACCCATTGGCTGGGGAATTATAGCATCCTGTATTACACCACTAGGCCTACTATGTACCCATTCGCTGGGGAGTTATAGCATCCTGTATTACACCACTAGGCCTACTATGTACCCATTCGCTGGGGAGTTATAGCATCCTGTATTACACCACTAGGACTATACTATGTACCCATTCGCTGGGGAGTTATCGCATCCTGTATTACACCACTAGGACTATACTATGTACCCATTCGCTGAAAGTTATAGCATCCTGTATTACACCACTAGGACTACTATATACCCATTCGCTGGGGAGTTATAGCATCCTGTATTACACCACTAATACTACTATGTACCCATTCGCTGGGGAGTTATAGCATCCTGTATTACACCACTAGGACTATACTATGTACCCATTGGCTGGGGAGTTATAGCATCCTGTATTACACCACTAGGACTATACTATGTACCCATTCGCTGGGGAGTTATAGCATCCTGTATTACACCACTAGGACAATACTATGTACCCATTCGCTGGGGAATTATAGCATCCTGTATTACACCACTAGGACTACTATGTACCCATTCGCTGGGGAGTTATAGCATCCTGTATTACACCACTAGGACTACTATGTACCCATTCGCTGGGGAATTATAGCATCCTGTATTACACCACTAGGACTACTATGTACCCATTCGCTGGGAGTTATAGCATCCTGTATTACACCACTAGGACTATACTATGTACCCATTCGCTGGGGAGTTATAGCATCCTGTATTACACCACTAGGACTATACTATGTACCCATTCGCTGGGGAGTTATAGCATCCTGTATTACACCACTAGTACTATACTATGTACCCATTCGCTGGGGAGTTATAGCATCCTGTATTACACCACTAGGACTACTATGTACCCATTCGCTGGGAGTTATAGCATCCTGTATTACACCACTAGGACTATACTATGTACCCATTCGCTGGGGAGTTATAGCATCCTGTATTACACCACTAGGACTACTATGTACCCATTCGCTGGGGAGTTATAGCATCCTGTATTACACCACTAGGACTACTATGTACCCATTGGCTGGGGAATTATAGCATCCTGTATTACACCACTAGGACTACTATGTACCCATTGGCTGGGGAGTTATAGCATCCTGTATTACACCACTAGGACTATACTATGTACCCATTCGCTGGGGAATTATAGCATCCTGTATTACACCACTAGGACTATACTATGTACCCATTCGCTGGGGAATTATAGCATCCTGTATTACACCACTAGGACTACTATGTACCCATTGGCTGGGGAATTATAGCATCCTGTATTACACCACTAGGACTACTATGTACCCATTCGCTTGGGAATTATAGCATCCTGTATTACACCACTAGGACTACTATGTACCCATTCGCTGGGGAATTATAGCATCCTGTATTACACCACTAGGACTATACTATGTACCCATTCGCTGGGAGTTATAGCATCCTGTATTACACCACTAGGACTACTATGTACCCATTGGCTGGGGAGTTATAGCATCCTGTATTACACCACTAGGGCTACTATGTACCCATTCGCTGGGAAATTATAGCATCCTGTATTACTAGTATTAGTAATAGTAGTAGTGATAGTAGGAGTATTAGTGGTAGTAGTGATAGTAGTAGTGGTAGTGATAGTAGTAGTAGTCGTATTTTTAGTAGTAGTAGTAGTAGTTATAGTAGTAGTGGTAGTAGTAGTGATGGTAGTAGTAGTAGTGGTGGTAGTAGTAGTAGTAGTAGCAGTAGTGATAGTAGTATTAGTGATAGTGCACCCGATGCACATCTATTTAGACTCCTTTAAGGAGTCTGACAGAGCCTAGGCCAGGAGAGGTTTAACCAGTCATGGCAGCAACTGGCACACTCTGCTAGATACCTGTAGTAGTAGTAGTAGTAGTAGTAGGGTGTAGTAATAGTGGTAGTAGTAGTAGTGATAGTAGTAGTAGTGGTGGTAGTAGTAGTAGTAGTGATAGTAGTAGTAGTGATAGTGATAGTATTAGTATTTTAGAAGTAGTAGTAGTGGTAGTAGTAGTGGTTGTTGTAGTAGTAGTAGTAGTTGTAGTAGTAGTAGTGATAGTAGTAATGGTGGTAGTAGTAGTAGTAGTGATAGTAGTAGTAGTAGTAGTAATAGTAGTAGTGGTAATACTAGTAGTAGTATTTTTAGTAGTAGTAGTAGTAGTATTTTTAGAAGTAGTAGTAGTGGTAGTGATAGTAGTAGTAGTGGTATTATTATTATTATTATTATTATTATTATTATTATTATTATTATTATTATATAGAAGCAGCCTTGGGGTGGGAGCATAAACCGAGATCTAATCTGTACACGCACGCATTCCATGGCACGCTCCTGTTCTAGACGGATGAGTGGCGGCTACACAAATACTTTCTTCACAATCACCGGTCGCCCAGGATTGTGCTTTGTCGTCTGGGCGTCAGACTATGCGCCCAAAGGCTGCAAGTGGTTATCTCTGGTGGCTTGGTTAGATTCTGCATCGACCAGCACCTTGAGCAGATCTTGAGTTTGAAAAGCGCTATATAAGACCGATTAAACAATTAAGAAATATATTAACATATTTTTTATTGTATCAATACTGCACTTTTAAAAGTTTTTTTTTTCTTTTTTGGCTCTCGTTTTGTTTTGTTTACTTAATCTTCTTTTTTCTAATGAGGCAACACTCAAGGTGGGTTTGAAAAGCGTCTGTGACACTGAATTATGCGACCTTGGGTCCCTTTAAGCAGCAACAACATCTACTTGCACAACGTCTACTGACCTATCACAATTTATGTGTTGCACGTGTGTGTATATATGTGTGTGTATATATATGTGTGTATATATATGTGTATATATATGTGTGTATGTATGTATATATATGTGTGTGTGTATGTGTGTGTATATATATGTGTATGTTTAAATTGATTTGATGTATGAATGCGGGAGAATGCGCCTTGAATCACTCTTGTTTGTGTGAGATATGTGCGCTATATAAATTCATGTATTATTATTACAACAACTACAAACATTGAAAAGGATCTGTGACACTGAACTATGCGACCTTGGGTCCCTTAAAGCAACAACAACAACTACAAACATTGAAAAGCAGAAATTACAATTTAAAACTCTTTAGCACTCTGAATCACAACACAGTTCTCTGGAAAACGAGACCTAACCGTCAGTCTTTTTCCCATGAGGGTAAAAGAGGATAGCAGTGTGTGTGTGTCGGTGGGTGTGTGCGTGTGTGTGTGTGTGTGTGTGGGTGTGTTTGTGTGTGTTTGTGTTTGTGGAAAGAAGGTATGGAATGCGGAAAGTATCAAATTGCACGCTCCACTAGTACCTGATTGGTCGAAAACTTACACGCCGAACTGCGCAAGCGCATATGCACCCGCATTTAACTTACGAGTCACATTAAAACTAGGAATGGAAAATGTCCGGAAATACGTTCTATGTACCAAGATAATGTAATATAAATTGACAAATCATTTACAAGGTAACGCTCACCTCAGCTACGACGCATTGTTCAGTGCATGATGTAAATTAAATCTGAGAAAACTAGATGCAGACTTCCAGATAACTACACACACAGTCCAAACTACATTCTCCTTAGAAAAATGGTCAAAGGTGATCAAAAATGATAACTAAACCTGCTCCACTGCTCAAATGAGTATTTTCAGAACATCTAATATCTAACAAGATGAGGGCTACAATAAAGATAATTCCTGCGATAGCTACACCGGTTTTCCGATGCTTTTATTATTATTATTATTATTATTATTATTATTATTATTATTATTATTATTATTATTATTATTATTATTATTATTATTATTATATTATTATTATTATTATTATTATTATTATTATTGAGGATTTTTATAGCGCACTTATTTCGCCGTACTTGACCAGACTCTAGGCGCTGGCCGATACAGGATCTAACTCAAACCGCCCAAGACGCCCACCCGCAGCCTTTGGGCGCATGGTTTGACGCCCGGACAACTGAGCACTATTTTGGCCAGCCAGGGATGGGGGAGAAGGACCAAGTGCATGCTGGGTGTGTTCTTGTTATCGGCACTCACCCGTCTAGGACATGAGCGTCAGGATCTTTAAAGTCCGTTATGATGGAATGTATGCGACACATAGACTAGACCTCGGTTTATACTCTCATCCGAAGGAGTAGGAAACGGGAGTAAAGTGTCTTTCCCAGGGACACAACACAATGGCCCGGACAGGGCTCGAACTCGGGACCTTCAGATCCGCAAACCAAAGCACTACCATTAGACCACCGTTTTATATATAACTAAATTATTATAACATTGAATTTCGGGGTGAGGGAGGGGGTTGGATGCAGGGAAGGGTGTGGGTGGTGAGGGTTACATTGTAAATTATTTGTCAATTTATATTACATTATTTTGGTACATAGAACGTATTTCCAAACATTTCCCATTCCTAGTTTTAATTTGACTCGTAGGTAAATGCACGCGCATTTGACGCTTTCCGTCTTCCATAGGAATGGTGATGCTAGGGAAGGTGTGGGGGGGGGGGGGAGGGGAGAGCATAAGGAATTGGAAGAGATGCAGGAAAGATGGTGGATTTGTGCTACTGAGGGCACAGCGGGGTAGCCAGGCGAAAGGTTTGGAGTGCCAGAGGCCGCGACTTTTAATTGCCAACTAATACCTTAGCTGTCACGCTGCTCTTGACGCTCAGCCTCTGCTGGAATGACAGAACTCAACATTTCTACTTCGACACTTCTTCTTTTACTCCTCCTTCTCCTTCTCCTACTCCTGCTCTTCTTCTTCACCCGGTACACATGGGTCGAACGCTACCAGAAGCACGCTTTTCTAGTCGCCTCAACAGGCCGTAAAGCATGCTCTTATGCTTGGGAGCATGCTTCCTATACGCTTCAAGCCCTAGGAGCATTGGCCAATGAACTCATGAAAATAGAAAATGTCAGTTTCGTCTCCTCTAGGGGACGAATTAGGTCAAACTGTATTTGTTTCTAGGTAGGTCAACAGTTTGAGAATGTTTTTGAACCG
The DNA here is from genome assembly GCA_036898135.1 of Oncomelania hupensis. Taxonomy (NCBI): domain Eukaryota; kingdom Metazoa; phylum Mollusca; class Gastropoda; order Littorinimorpha; family Pomatiopsidae; genus Oncomelania; species Oncomelania hupensis. The sequence goes on from CM072517.1 coordinate 69,175,160, forward strand.
TTTGTTGACGCCGGATAGTGTCCTCACTTGGTTTCATATAATTTAAGAATCCAACAAAGCAAATGGGTTTTAGAGACGGAAAAAGCGGAATGTAGTAGAGCAGCATATTGTATATATTTACAGTGAAATTGCGCTTTTTCCGTCACTATAACGCTTGAAGCGTATAGGAAGCATGCTCCGAAGCATAAGAGCATGCTTTACGGCCTGTTGAGGCGACTAGAAAAGCATGCTTCTGGTAGCGTTCGACCGATGTGTATCGGGTGTCTTCTTCTTCTTCTTCTTCTTCTTCTTCTTCTTCTTCTTCTTCTCAAACAAAGAGATCATTTAAAGAAAAGAAAGATAGAAGATTAAAAGAATAATAAGAAACAAAAACATCATTCAACAACAAAAAAGGAAAATAAAATACACAGCAAGCAACGAAAGGGCGATTTAAAGAAGAGCGGAAAGAAAAGCAAAATAAGAAAAGAAATGAAAAGAACCAAAGGACCGAAGGCAAGAAGAGAAGAAAAAGAAACGAAATACACGAGCGCGCGCGCACTCACAAACACACTCATAGAAAGATATATTCATATCGAGTGTTCGCAGCTTCCATAAAGAAGTAGGACACTATGTGATAAACCTGTCCAATAATTAGCCGTTCTACAAATTCCCGAGACACGTACATATAATACCCAATGTGGATGCTGGTAAACCCCCCCCGCAAATAATTCTCCGTTATACAAATTCCCCAAACACGAACCTTCACAATGCAGATGTTGGTAAAACATCCAATAACTCTCTGTCCTGTGTTCCACATATTCCGAACAACACGTGTATATAATTATAATATAATACACAATGCGGTTTGCTAATAAACCTTGTCAAATAATTCTCCGCCACACATATCCCCCCAAAACACGTACCAAATGCGAATGTTGATAAAACCTGTCCAATAACTCTCCGTACCAGAAAGCCCCAAAAGAAACAAACATATAATGCAGATGCTGTTAAGCGAGGAAAACGCGTGCCTTCTTAATTACACTCGGCTCGCAAATGAGAAAACAAGAACATTGTGTTTCTGAAAGATCGATCAGTTCTTAGTGGCTGTTGTTGTTGTTGCCATCGTTGTTGGTGGTGTTGTTGGTGGTGTTGATGTGGTGATGATGGTGAGGATGATGATGATGAAGGAGACTTAATCCACGAAGATCATGCTCGAAACTCGGAATAACATAAAGACACATCTAACGAAAACACAGATAACAACACTCGATGGCCCATGAAGAAAAAATAATCTGAACACTGAAGCGACACAACTATTTACAGTGGTGTATAATTGAAAAACAGTCCCTCCTCAGCAGATATATTATAAACAGATCTTATATAATTATTATATAAATAGATTAATATTCGTATTCGTATTAACTAACGTCTCGAAACAGATGTGTTCTTATGCGACGGCGAAAAGACACGACTCTCAGTCTCTTTTAGTTCTGGAGGAAGTGCATTCCAGAGGGTGGGAGCAGAACTTGATAATGACCTAACAGCCAAATCGCTTTGTGTCTGTTTTCAAACGAATAAAGAATTCGAGGTAATGCAATAGTGAGTGTTGTTGTTACATTACTGTTACGTTGGAGACGCGTGCAATGGTAGGCTTGCGTGTGTGATAGATCTGTTCGTTTTGTTTTGCAACGCATGCAGTGGTGGAGTGAATTTATCTTTGATTTGATTTTGCGTTGTTGTTAGAGGAAGCTTTGTATAACGTTGGTGTTTTTAGTTGGTCGATATTATTTGAGAATTTTCTAGAATTCGTTGTTTACTATTGATCTAAGCGTATGGATAATTCTAGTGGTAACCACGAGACGCTTCCATCCCAAATAAGGTTGTGTGACGTGAGACAGTGATGATGAAATTACTTTGGATTGGTTGTGGTGTTTTATTCAGGGGTATTCTCGCTTGTTCTGGAGTAGAGAGAGACTATATAAGTGCCGCACTGTTTCAAAATAAGAGAGGTAGTCTCCTCTCTGAAAATCCTTATCGGGAAGAGAGGGGACTATAAACTGATTTTTAAAAAAAATAAATAAGAGAGAGAGTTGAAAGTAGAGAGAGCTGTTGTATCAGAGTTGAGAAAGTTGTAAAAAGTGGAAAGTTGATTGTAAAGTGAAAAGCGATTGAACGATTGAATGCAGTTGTTGATGTCTGCTGAATAAAAGTGGAAAACTTCATACGACGACTCCTGCCTGGTTGATGATTGAACGGGTTGCGTGGATAAACGAATCTGAGTTACACCTATCAGGATTTCAAGCACCGGGGCTGAATCAACTACTGATAGAGAAAAAACAACATCGAGTGTAACAATTACATTACATAGTTATTGCTTTAGGGCCAGCGGACTCTTCCGAGCCAAATCAGGACCAAGTGTTGTTGTTGCCATAGCTGTTGTTGGTGATGGTGGTAGTGTGATAGTCTAGTGCTGAAGATGCTATAGCCAGTGATGTTGCTGTTGTTGGCATACACGTTAATGGTGTTGATGGTGTTTGTTATAGCATAGTGAGTTGGGGTTTAACTCCTGAATTAGCAAAAATACAAGTAAATTAGAATATAATTATGGAGAGGTGAGGTAGTGGGAGGAGGGAGGAACAAAAGGGGGCGAGTAGTGTTACACGATTATTGCTTTAGGTCCAGCGGACTCTTCCGAGCCAAATCAGGACTGGACAACCCCTGATCCGCATAAAAGACATGCTGAAACAACCCTAGTGGTAAAACTGAAAGCTCTCCACCAGCCAGTCACTTTACAATAAAGACATCCCACGCAGAAACGCTGAGGCTATACTCTAATTTATCGAACCCCCGTTTACAAAAACAAAATTAAATACCAACATCATTATAAATTATCAACAAAGCACGTACATATAAAATGCCTACATTGCTAAATAATAACATCATAGGAAGCCCTAGTGACCACCTGGCAGAGAGCGTCCAATATTCCCAAGCTGATCCAACAGACCTCACAGACAAATAAGGAGTCTGGTCCCAGAAGAGTTTTCAAGAAAAAGGTAGGTGACTGGTCTAGCGAAGAAGAAGATAGTGTAGCAGATTGATAGAACAGAGTAGGAATGAGAAAGAGCAAATGAGAAAGACAGTGACAGTGGGAATTTAAAGCACTAAATTTCCAGAAAGTGGGGATGCTATTTCTACTGAAACCCCCGGCACCCCAACTGGGGATACGCGAGTAGTGTTACGGGAACTTGTCGGACAATAAAGTTGGTTTGGGTTGTTGTTGTGTTGTATTGTCTTGTGTTTTGTCGTACCGTATCATATCGTATCGCATCGCATCGCATCGTGTCGTATCGTACGTATCGCGTCACATCGCACTGCGTCGAAACACATCGTATCTAATCATATCGTACTGTATTGTATTGTATCGCATCGTATGGGATCGGATCGGATCGCATCGTACGGCATTACATCGTACTGTATCGGATCGGGTCGTATTTGAATCATATCGTATCGCATTGTATCGTACGTATCGGATAAAAGCAAATAACTTTATGCTAGAATATCGTCTAAACCGGTATAGCTATTCCAGAATATATTTCAGCACAAATTAGTAAGCATGATGCACTCCAGCGGAATATGTATTACAGGATAGCTATTCTTATGTGCTATATTTAGAACAGGATAATTCATGTTACTGCGCATGCGCCATATTCCACAAGCCCACATGTCACTAGCATAAAATCGAAGTGCTATGAGAAACAATAATTATGTATTTGATTGAAATGAATTACTTTCCGTCCATTGCCCGATTTTTTAATTGCTCTTAATGTGGTCCTGAAGGGAAGCGGCTTTAGAACATTTTTTCTCACATCTTCAATTAACTTTTAATATCATATTTACATCCCTTAAGCGCTCGCGTGTCGAGGGACTTTAATTTAACGAACGACCGAATTTGTAGTGGCAAAGATCCGTGCCGAGTCATGACTTGCATTTCCTCAGAAGTTTCAGCCGTTAGATCTATATAGCTGTTCCTCTTGATTCTGAATTTGTCGTACAGTTTCGGTCATCAAACTTTTCGAAGGAGTGAAATCGATTACGAAAAATGCGATTTCTGGCGTTTTGTCGTCTGCGATTTTGCCGATACGCAACAACACCGGTCATTTTAGTTCAGCGAAGGCAATAGGAATAAGAGATTTATCCCGACTGAAAGGTTGGTATAACTTTATACCAGAATAAGAAAATAAAAACGCGCAATTACGTTTTCATGCATACGAAATAGTGGTTTGCAATTCTGGAATAACTACTCTATTTCTTTTTCATGCATACGGCCCCAGACGGAAATAATCCTCCAAGAAAACAAAGGGGAAGGACCTAAAATCAACACTGAACCACCAGAGCAAATATACTGCTAAAATGGACAGTGAAAATGACCACTTATATTTTGCCCATCACGGGATACAAACCTGGGTCATCGGTGTGCCAGGCGAGTGCAACAAGTGTAGTGTAGTGTAGTGTAGTGTAGAAGCGTAGTGTAGTGTAGTGTAGTGTAGTGTAGAAGCGTAGTGTAGTGTAGTGTAGTGTAGTGTAGTGTAGTGTAGTGTAGTGTATTAATGTATTGTATTGCAAAAAAAGAGAAATGGCAAGTTATTCTACTTACGTGGTTCACATCATCACTTGCAAAGCTCTCACTCAACGCACAAAACATCTTCTGTACTAACACGCGACAACCAGGGAATTCCACTTGATGTGTGGCACCGCATCGTTCGCGTAGCATCCCACTGGCTGTGCTGTAACGGGGAAAAAAACAAACTAGCTTTTTCTTAGTCAATTTTTCTCAATCTTTCTCTCTCTCTCATTCTCATTCTCTCTCTCTCTCTCTCTCTCTCTCTCTCTCTCTCTCTCTCTCTCTCTCTCTCTCTCTCACTATTTTCTGTATTTGTCTGTCTCTCTCTCACTGTCTGCCTGTATGTATATATGTAGGTGTGTCTGTCTGTCTGTCTCTCTCTGTCCATCTGGCCGTCTGTCTCTATCCCTGTCTCTCTCTGTCTCTCTGCCTCTATGTCTCCCTGTCTCTGTCTGTCTCCCTCTCCCTCTCTCTCTCTTTCTCTTCTTCTTCTTCTTCTTCTTCTTCTTCTTCTTCTTCTTCTTCTTCCCCTTGTTCTTCTTTTGTCTGGAAGTTCCTTAAAACCAAGGTGTTTGGTGTTGTTTTTTTTAAGTCGAACTTTCCCGTGTTGTACTTTAATTGATAATATTTTTGTTAAGCCACTCAGGGTTTCAGGGTTTGGTGGAGGGGTAAATTAAGTGTAGTACCCTTTATCAAGCCACACAGGGTTTCAGGGTTGGGGGGGGAGTAATTAAGTGTAGTACCCTTTGTAAAGCCACTCAGGGTTCTGGGGAGGGGTAAATTAAGGAGAAAATGGATGGGGGGAGGGGGCGCTGAGGCTGGGATGGTATGCCAAACCGGTCAGAAATCTTGACAGCCTGAAAGACCAGAATATGCTGCTTGTTGTTAGTTCTTCTCAGTCATTGTTGAACACTATTTACCAAATAGGCTTAGTTATAGTAGCAGCAGCATCAGCAGCAGTAGTAGTAGTAGTACCATCAGTAGCAGTAGTAGTAATAGTAGTAATAAAAGTAGTAGTAGTAGTAGTAGTAGTAGTAGTAGTAGCAGCAGCAATATTAGTAGTAGCAGCAGCAACAGTAGTGGTGGTAGTAGTAATAGCAGCAGCAGTAATAGTAGTAGCAGTAGCAGCAGCAGAAGTAGTAGTATAGTCGTCCAATTAGTAGGTCTAGTAGAAGAAGAAGAAGAAAAAGAAGAAGAAGAAGAAGAAGAAGAAGAAGAAGAAGAAGAAGAAGAAGAAGAAGAAGAAGAAGAAGAAGAAGAAGAAGAAGAAGAAGAAGAAGAAGAAGAAGAAGAAGAAGTAGTAGTAATAAAAGTACAGAAATCGATAGTGGTGATAAGAACAGTAAGCAGTCGGTTCCGGAACAGTGACGTGCCCATGACAACACTTTCACGGCTCAGTGCCGTCTGCAACCTGCACGCGCTGTTTAGACACCTATCAGGCTATCTCTTTCCTCAGCTCTCATCTACTAGTCTCCCCCCCCCCCCCCTCCCCCTCCTCACCTCTCTCCCCTCATGTTCCTCTTCTTTTTCTTTCTATCTCACCAGTGCTCATTTCTTTTTTCCATTTTCATTTTTTTCCCCATGGAATCAGGTTTGTTTTCGGATCATGCTTTTTTTTGGTACCCCAAGACTCAAGATACGTAACTCGCGCTTTCATTGCAAACAATGACTACGCAGTTCGCTCCCTTTGACCATTTCTTAACAGCTGCTCGAATGTATTTTACTTGTGCGTGGGGATGTTAAGGGGTTGAGGGGGTGGTTGGGTGGGGAAGAGGAGGTGGGCGGAGAGGAAGGGAGGAGGGAGACTGGCGACTAGTTGATGGGCATGGTGATGACGACGACGAGAACTAGGAGACTCAAAAACGCTGATCTCGAGGATGGGAACGCGGCTGGCTCAGTGACGCAGTGTAGTGGAATTGTCAGACGATAACATTGCAGCCTGTAGCCTACAGGCAGTGGGTTCAATCCTCGTTGATGGCCTGGAGTGAGAGAAACACATGTTACTCTGAGATTATGTGCCCCTACTACAGCGGATGAGAGTATAAACCGAGGCCTATTCCGTGCACGCACGCATGTCATTACACGGACTTTAAAGATCCTGACGCTCATGTCCTAGACGGGTTTGTCAGCTGTACAAATACACCCAGCATGCACTAGGTCCCTTCTCCCCATCCGTGGTCGCCCAGCATTGTGCTCAGTCGTCTGGGTGTCAGACTATGCGACAAAAGATTGTACGTGGGCGCCTCAGCAGCTTGGATTAGATTCTGTATAGGTCATTTAAAAAAAATATATTTAATATAATATTATTTATATATATATAAACATATATATATATACATACTCAAAGCCAGTATGTCGCACTTTTTGTCCACCTTTGAGATCAGAAACATTACCTTTCTTGATGTGTAAAGCAACTTGCCTCCCTTGATGTGTTTTATTCATTGCTCCTTAATGGCGGCTGTGCGTACTAGCCATTTTGAGAAAATATATTATATATTTTACAATTATTTGAAAGTCATTCTCTCGGTCGGCCCTAGTCACTGGGGTGTTTTTAATTTGCGACTGGCTTCTTCCTAATGTGAACTTCTCAACGGGTGTCTTTGTGACTACCCTTGAAGTACACAGAGACTGCACTCAAGGCCAGACCTCCTCTAATGATACCTTTGGTAGAGGTAGAAACGCGTCAGGAGAACCAGGCTTTATTATTGTCAGTTGTAGGCCTATTGGTTTTGAATTCACGTAGAATCGGGCGGCATTGAAAGGAAGTACGTAGCACTTGTAGTCCCCCTTTAAAATAAGGATAATTACCTTTTTGATGTTTGCAATTTTCCTCCCTTGGCTTGTTTTAAGCCATTGGACAACACGATGACCAGCTCACAGTGGCGAAGAAACGGAAACTCCGATGGTTTGGCCACGTCACCAGATCACCAGGCCTTGCAAAGAACATCTTGCAAGGCACAGTGGAAGGAAGTAGAAGAAGAGGAAGACCGAAAAAGAGGTGGGAGGACAACATTCGAGAGTGGACTGGTTTGACACTGCGCGAAGCCATCAGGGTTGTTGAGGACAGAGAAAGATGGAGTACGCTGGTTAAACGATCATCTGTGGTGCCCCAACGACCTCCGAGTTACGGGATAGGATAGGATAGGATTGGATAGGATAGGATAGGATAGGATAGGCTTGTTTTATTACTTCCTCGTTAATGGCTGCTGTTCTGTGCTAGCCATTTTGAGAGAATTTATTATATATGAAATTGCGAATATGGACCATTTAAGGACAAAAATCAATGCTCGCATAACTAAAACGATCACCATTGGCAGGCCTCATTTACCCCCGTTGGGGTGCCG
>CM072517.1:69188103-69190603 GCA_036898135.1 Oncomelania hupensis
TTGTATTGTATTGTAAGAAGGCGTGCTGTATCGGCCAGCGCCTTGAGCAGCTCTTGATATGGTAACGCGCTATATGAGAATAAATAAATGAACTGAATAAACACAATTTGACGCTCGGGTACCTTCTAACGATGTACAGTGCAATAATGTTTCTGTTGTGACATCGTCACACGGCCGGGTGTCGCCAGCGGACTGGGAGCGACTGGGAGCAGTCTGATTGGTCGAAATTTAAAACGCATTACAAAATTCGACGCATGCGCACAGTGCTATCGTAATCCGACCGGAGCACTGCTTCATTCATTCAAATCTGGCAGTGTTAACGGGAAAGGGTTAGGGTTAGCTCGGCCTAAGAACGTCGTAAAAAGGCCGGCTCGACTTGACCTGGCGCCTGGCCTAGCTACGATACTCGGTATCGCTGCTTTTGGCCTTATTTGACCTGGGCACTGAATCAAGAACGTGTTTTAATATATACAAGTACGTACAGAGTGATCAATATCATTATCAGAGGTATTGCGACTTGATGAGATTGTAATTTTATATAGGCTGGTAATGACCTACCTGAGGTCTCTTTGGCATTGTTCATCAGCGGTAAGTTATTCAGCGGGTTAGGTTTTTGGAGCTAATTAAGGTTTGGTTGACAGATAACACAACGGCATAGTTTTCAACGGTAGTGGCTGTATAGAGAGGGCGGATTGAGTTAGATCCTGTATAGGCCATCGCCTTGAGCACTTCTTGAGCTGGAAAAGCTCTGTATAACAACGATAAAATACAAATAAATAAATTATATATAGATAGATAGATATGTAGATTCGTTTCGGTGGTTTCAGAGGTAGTCATCCTATTCTTGATTTTTTTGTTTGTAATCTGTGTTATGTAGCGATCTCCCTTAAACCTTTGTTTGAGTGATGAGTGCTTGTGGGCCGTGTAGGGCCCTATACAAGGGCGTGTAAGTTGGCTACAGATCGCGGCGCCTTCAGTCTGCTTACGGAGAAAAAACCGCGTAGTCCTCGTCATCTTTTGCATTGAAATACGGGCGCTTGTGAGTTCACAGCTCTAGCGATCTGTTCTTTTTGTTTGAAGATTGATGTAGTTTGGGCGCGGGTGTTGTATTGTGTGTAAATAAGACCACATTGTCAGTGCACGTGATTTTCACTATGGTAGTCGGCCAAATTAATGCTGGATTATGTGAAATTGATGGCAGTCTATTTAGAACAATTAGAATCTATCTCATGAAGTAGCCTAATTAATTTCATTGCCGGGCATAAAGTACAAGGATCTAGAAGGTGACGATTCTCTATTTTAGTGTAAATAGAAGCGATTTTTTGTTGTTAAAAGCGTAGTGCGGTCACTTGTATTATTTCCTTCATAAACATTGATCTGAACTGCGTGTAGAAAAGGTTTCTTTTACTAAGTACATTGAGAACATATTGTTGTCAATACACATATATACGTACACTATAGTGCATAATTGCATAGGCCATGGGTGGGCCATGACATTAGAAAGGCACGCAGGTTTTCAGCAAGCTGGCGTTTCGGGTGACTTAGGATTGAACTTAACTTCAGCCAGCGCTCTGAGTTAGAAAGTGTGCTATTTTTTTTAAAAGGCAAAGAAAAAGCTACTTGACTTTATTTTAAAAGTTGAAATCGCTACTTGGTACAAGCAAATTGTCAGAAGCCTGTGGTACCTAATTTGTTTTGGTTGGAGGCCGGGTTTACAGGTTCACTCGCATTCGGGTGTACTTACATGTAACTTGTTATTTTAATGATCCTAAACATTGTTGTGGTACTCTTAAATGTAATCTAGTTATGAGATAGGCAACCTGCTCAGTTGTGTCTTTGCTGTGTATTTTATTACTAATGTGTTTTTAAGAATGTTGCTACTGCACTGTATTATGTAATTGGTTGTAGACTGTCATCTTTGTATAGGTGAATGTAGAATGTTCTAGTCACGCCGCTACCTGTTAAGCACTGCCGTTATAATCATATATATGCCGTGATATGTATAGTTTAAGACAACAACTTGTGCTGTCATTAGATATTTTGTGTGTGGGTGTGTGTGGGTGTGTGTGTGTTTCTATTTGTGATTGTAAAATTATTAGTTATTATTGATGTGGGGTTTAGATTGTGAATGTCTGTATTTGATTGGAGTTTAAGGTTGCTGCTGTGCCGTTAGAAATGAATGTGTCTTTGCTGTTTGTGTATATAAAATGGATATATTGCATGCTTCTTGCAGACGACGAGCCAAAGACAAATTTTTGTATGTGATGAACATCAGACAACAAAGTTATATTGCCTTGTATTGTAGTGTACATTAGTATCATCATATATCATATAATAATCAATAACTATACGTTTGTGTTTGCTAATTATACGGTCATATTTATTTTTGTTCATTTTAATTTTTTTAATTTGTTTATTATTTATATTTGATCTAATATTACAGATGTGAATAGATGTTATTTTTTTTAATAAAAAAATAAATACACAGTAGAGTAGTAGT
>CM072517.1:69195603-69208103 GCA_036898135.1 Oncomelania hupensis
AACCTCAACTTATTGAGGACGCTGCAGCCAAATGGGGGATGGGGGAGAAGGACCAAGTGCATGCTGGGTGTGTTCGTGTTACCGGCACTCACCCGTCTAGGACATGAGCGTCAGGATCTTTAAAGTCCGTTATGATGGAATGTATGCGACACACAGACTAGACCTCGGTTTATACTCTCATCCGAAGGAGTAGGAAACGGGAGTAAAGTGTCTTTCCCAAGGACACAACACAATGGCCCGGACAGGGCTCGAACCCGGGACCTTCAGATCCGCAAGCCTAAGCACTACCATTAGATCACCGTGCCTCTTTGGCCATATGAAACACACAGCTTTGCCGTTGAATTTATTTATCACAAGTCATGGTTTGATCTTCTATGGAGATGTGAATGCAGCTGCAAAAACAAAATATTGGTACACTGTATGACTATGACTAAAAATTTCAGATAAAATACTGCTTCAGTGTTGCTGTACGCTCCCAATACTAGTATGAAGGGAAAGAAAATAAAAGTGTAAAAATACATAAATAACTGATATTTATGAAAAACCAATAAATAACTTTAAATACATTAAGGGATTCATTGATTAATTTATTTCATGTATTTATTTCTTCTTATATTCCCTTGTTATTTATTATTTGCATACACATTAAAAAGATCTTTGTAGTAATGTTGACAAATTACATAGAAATTTTCTTGATAACCTGTTTTATTTGTAATTTTAAGCTAATAACACGAAAGCAGTGTACAGTTAGTGTATATTTGTATCTCCTCATCCGCTCAAGAAAAGGTGAACAGAGAGTGAAAGTACGTAAATAAATAAAATAAAAATGTACGTATAAGTGAAGAGTGGATTTGCATAGTGTTATTCTTTGATGTGATGACACTTTTGTCTTCCTTTCTTTTTACATTCTCTGTCTCCGTTTCTTTTTGTTTGTCTGTCTCTCTTTTTTCATGTTTTCCATTTTATTAATACTCTCTCTTTCCCTCAGTTGTGATTACCTTGCTCACATTCATAATATTAACTGGAACTTGAGCAGCTCTTAAACTGGAAAAGAACAATTCATTTAAGTCGTACTGATGAAATCTGACACAACCAACACCATACTAATGTTTACGTCATATCTTGACATGACTTTTATATTATTCTATAATCTTATCCTGAATCATTAGGGGTCTTTCGGAACGGGTGAAAGTGATTGTGTGTTCGTTTCGTCCAACGAGAGGCACGCCGGGAAATTCTTACGCCGCGTTCGAAACGAAACGAACGTGTTTCTGTGAGCTTTCGATTCCAACACCTAGTTTCGTTGTGATTTTACTATTAGTATTATGCCTACGTAAGGCTTCTTCTAACAAATCATGATTTGACACGAATGTAACGATTAGGTTGAACTTTAAAGATGGATTAGTGCTCTAACATTGAAGATATTTTACATTCTAGCTTCGAGTTTGATTTTTGTCACATAAAACAGTTTTTGGACTGCTGATTGGTGATACAGAATAGATAGATTCTAGACAGCCATACCGGCATGAGGCCGGGTTTGGGCACTCTTTTCAGTAGCTCGTTTGAAAATACGTTTTAAGTCGAGACCGAGTTTAGATCCCCATTATTCCTTCTAAAATGGTTGAGTAATGTACCATATACAAATTCAAGTCAGTTTTGGACATTTTACAAACGATTTAATAACCAAAATGAACTCACTAACATTAGTTCGTGGAAATCAGGTTTTCCACGAAGTTTTATTCCTTGTGGTAGGCAGACTTCGTGACCTTTCACCACAGGAAGTTAAAGCGTCACATAAATTGCTGACGTCACAACAATAAGTAGTCCCGATTCACATTCACTTTCACTTTCACCCGCTTTCGAAAGATCCCTAATATAACTAGCATGTGACATGCGGGAATACTACAAAATAAATAAATAGTTAAACAACAAAGCGAAACAAACAAAACACAGATGCTCCCACAATCTCCTGTCACAACGGCCTACACAAATATTTATTAAGAAGGGGGAAACGGTGCTAGAGAGGGTGGGGATTAATTACACACACAAAGCTCTCAAAAGGAATAAACAACAACAAAAGTCTTTTATAGCACAGCTGAATGCTTAGTTAGTGACATTGTAGTTGATCTTGTCACGCATGGACCTACATTGGTTTGAACTGCATCTGTGTAGATAGATCTATGCTCTAGTGCAGTAGATTTTATTTTTCATTCATCCTCATCATGTTTAGTGCAACACTAAAATAGCAACAGAAGTGGCGTTTGCACGTTTGCTACTTTTCAATAATTTATGTTTCTTGTAATTAAGCTCTTACCACAAAAAAAATCTTAGCATCCATCCCAAAAGCGAAAGTGACACGCTTGAATTCGTTTTGAGAACCGATGGACAATGATTAAACCGAAACTCGTTTACTACAGACGGAAGTTATAGTTTCGGTAAACAAAGGGCACTTCCGTGAAGCGATTGTGAAAAAAGTCATTTTTTGACAATTTTATCGAAATGTAACGGGTTTGAAAATAGACAGAGCATATTTATTATTTTGTATGTTTGCGTGAATCACTGCTGAAATGAATGCGTTGCCTTCTTTTGGGAGAAATTTTGTAATTTGTTCATATAGATTTGAAAACTGCGATGACCCGTAAGTTTTGCTTGCTTCTGTTTGGGACCTTGTATTATAGATAACCAAAGGGAGACGCGTCACAGGCATAGGCGCTCGCTCGCGTGTCCTGATACAAGCGCCTGTGCCTAGAACAAGCTCCAAATGTGAAAACATCGATAGAAGATAGAACACAGAAAACGTATGTGGTTTGCATGCGTGACAAACTAAAAACATGACGAATTTTGGAAATCTATGTTTTGTTTCAATGCGAAACATCAATTTCCGTGTGACATAGACTTAAAATTACTCTGGGTTTAAGCACTGGCCACCGTGCTGGTTCAATCATTTGGGTTATTATGTCAGAGTGGAGAATAAGGATTAGGTAGGTACACAAGTATATCAATATACTTGTGGTAGGTATAATTGGAGGGGGAGATGGGTCTAGTTCTCGTCTTGAGGAGCCCTTTGGCTGCCGTGCTTTCCGCTGAGAATGTTACCAGTTCTTACACCGTGAATTCACCCACTTTAATGACAAGCCTGTTTCATAATAAATGTCCCGCGTGATCCCAAATAAGATTTTTTTTCCCCCAACAATATACTAATCTAAAATATCTCTTCGTTTCTGCTGTCGTCGAGCAGTTTTCGGCTGTGTATTTATTTATTAATTAAATTATTTATTTATTTATGTATTAATTAATTTATTTATTTATTTATAGAGCTCTTTTAGCTCAAGAGCTGCTCAAGGTGCTGACCGATTCAGGATTGTGCTCAAATGGTCTGGGCGTCAGACTACGCGTCAAACGGCTGCAGGTGGGCGCCTTGGGCGGCTTGATTTAGATCCTGTAACGGCCAGCGCCTTGAGCTGTAAAAGAGCGCTATGTAAGACTGATTACATAAATATGTTTTGTGTACAGATAAGATTACACGTAAAGAGAAACTGAAAAAGAGGGTGTGAGCTATACAAGGATGTTTGCCCGTGTGCAGTGCCTAGTTCAGTTGTACATGTGTGACGGTTGGGAGATCACCACTATCGAAGGTCTGGGCAACCCCAAGGACGGCCTCCACCCCATCCAGCAACGAATGGTGCAGTACAATGGCTCTCAGTGTGGCTACTGCACACCTGGCCAGATCATGAATATGTATGGGTGAGTCACCTTCATTTAGATATTGAACGAGTCATCCTCATTTACATTCTGAATGGTTGAAGTACCACGTTTCTTCACTACTTCTTACACCTGGCCATGAGTATACTCATTTACATCATTGATAATTGATGGTTTATTGTGACTTCATGAATGTTCAAGAATGTGGCTGCATGGCTTTCATTTTAAAGTATTTCGCTTTCTTAATTTACACAGACCAAAACGCTTCCACAAAAAACGAAAAATCCAATTTATTCTATTGTGTAGCTACATGCATTATTTAATATCTTGTGAATGATGTGCGAATGGTTGGAGTTTTAAGGACATTTAATTTTTAGTTATAAAGTAACGAATGAATGCAATAAGTTTATTTTAAAAATGCGAATAATAAATGTTTATTCATTATAAATGTACTACTATTGTAACCTAGCCGTAACTGATTTGGTCTTACACAGATAGCTCTAGTCTTGCTCAATTACAGCCCTATCCTCAATGTGGGTGGCATTGTTTCAGATTTCTCCAGAGGAACGCCACACCCACCAAACAACAGGTGGAGGACAACTTTGATGCCACCATCTGCAGATGCACAGGTAATGGCTGACATTTATTCTAAGCACATTATATTAATCACAGAAAAGGCAAGGAAAAATGCATTATCTGAAAATCTGCTGAGTGTCAGTAATTAGCAGTTATTAATGAACAATAAATTAGATAACCGTTTCTTTCACATACAACTCTCTTCCCCCTATACCCTACCCCACCTTTCTCTCTCTCTCTCTCTCTCTCTCTCTCTCTCTCTCTCTCTCTCTCTCTCTCTCTCTCTCTCTCTCGCTCTCTGTCTAACACATCGCTCCCATACTGGAGCATTTTGAAAAAAAAGAAGTCAATCAATATTCCATGGACTGCTTTTGTTGGTTATCAACATTCATTGTGTAAACCATCTACGTAAAACCATCCTTCGGATGAGAGTATAAACCGAGGTATTGTCTAGTCGGTGCACGCGCACATTCCATCGCACGGACTTTAAAGATCCTGACGCTCATGTCCTAGACGGCTGAGTGCCTGCTACATAAAGACACGCAGCATGCTCTAAGTCCCTTCTCCCCATCCCCGGTCACCCAGAATTGTGCTCAGTCGTCTGGGCGTCAGACTATGCTCACAAAGGTCGCAAGTGGGCGCCTCTGGCGCCTTGATTTAGATCCTGTATATCGGCCAGCGCTTTGATCAGCTTATGAGCTGGGAAAGCGCTATATAAAAGTGATAAAATAAAATTAATAAATAAGTAATTTATAGAAAAGCAAGACATGCAATCTTTACAATAATTTTCCCTGACACGATTGTGGTGAGGTCATGTGCGAGTCGCATGTGGAACATGTGTTAGTTTGGATGGCTGTACAGGTTCGCGCTAATGTAATGTCATCGCTCGCTGGATTTGCAGGCTACAGGCCAATTCTGGACGCTATGAAGTCGTTCGCTGTCGATGCTTCCTCAAAGCCTGGTGATCATACCCTGGACATTGAGGTTGTTGTTGTTGTTGTTGTTGTTGTTGAGGAGGAGGAGGAGGACAATGATGATGATGATGATGAGTTGGAGGAGGAGGAAGAGAAGGGTGGTGATGGTAATGGTGGCGATTTTGGTGAGGAAGACGATGAAAAGGTAATGGCATTCTGTTTGCTAGCGTCGATATTTTACTCTTTGGTTTATCATAGTTTCAAGCTTGATGATGATGATGATGATGATGATGATGATGATGATGATGATGATGATGATGATGATGATGATGATGATGATCGGAGAAAAAAAAGGATGAGAGGTATTAAGAATGGATTGATTCCTCCATTGAAGATTACTACGACGGCGATGATAATAAGAGAGAGTTGAAAAAGGATAAAAAGGATTACGACGATGACAGCAAAGACTTCACGATGATCACAAAGCTGAACGTGACGATAGCGACGATTAATTTGATCTGTCCTATTCTGTATTTTCATCCTATAAACAAGAAATGTTATTTCTATTAAGGATTTGAACCCCAAATTGTGCAAGAAGAGCGGTAAGCCGTGCGAAGGGAAGCGCAAAGCAAAGACGGGTGACAGTGGCCCCTTGGCCAGAGACACCACACCTGGCCGCAGATCGCTGCACATCGTGGGCCAGCGGGCTCAGTGGTTCAAACCCACTACGCTGAATGATCTGTACGCTCTGCTAAAGCAGTACCGCGAGGCCAACTACAGACTGGTCTTTGGAAACTCCGGCTATGGTAACGCTATTTTTTTTAGATAGTTTTTCATTTAGTGTAACGTTATTTTATTAATTTATTTATTTATTTTATTTATTTATTTATTTATTTATTTATTTATTTATTTATTTATTTATTAACTTAAGAGTAGGAGATTAGATTTGTCGTCTTTGCCATCTTTATGGTACTCTGTACAAACACGAGGTCAATCATCATCAGCAGCAACAGCGGCAAAAGCAGCAGCACCACCACCACCGCCACCCACACCAACTCAATCATCATCATCATCATCAAAATCGTCATCATCATCAGCAGCTGGTATCGGCAGCATTGTTATATTTGATAGCATTACTGTGGATCTCATGACAGTCACCATTCAACGTAACTTTTTTTGTATAAAATGTCTTGTGAACCATCACATGTGCAAAGCTCCATGTACTGTTTTGTAATGAAAATGAAAGAGTTTTTCAGATACCGCTAATATCCACGTTACTACTATTAACTCATTTCACTTACCTTGTCTTGCGTTTCCCGTACTTTACCTTACTACTACTACTACTACTACTACTACTACTACTACTACTACTACTACTACTACTACTACTACTACTACTACTACTACTCCTACTACTCCTACTACTCCTACTACTCCTCCTACTCCTCCTACTCCTCCTCCTCCTCCTCCTCCTCCTCCTCCTCCTCCTCCTACTCCTCCTACTCCTCCTACTCCTCCTACTCCTCCTACTACTCCTACTACTCCTACTACTCCTACTCCTACTACTCCTACTACTCCTACTACTCCTCCTACTCCTCCTCCTCCTACTACTACTACTACTACTACTACTACTACTACTACTACTACTACTACTACTACTACTACTACTACTACTACTATACTACTACTATACTACTACTATACTACTACTATACTACTACTATACTACTACTATACTACTACTACTACTACTACTACTACTACTACTACTACTACTACTACTACTACTACTACTACTACTACTACTACTACTACTACTACTACTACTACTACTACTACTACTACTACTACTACTACTACTACTACTACTACTACTACTACTACTACTACTACTACTACTACTACTACTACTACTACTACTACTACTACTACTACTACTACTACTACTACTACTACTACTACTACTACTACTACTACTACTACTACTACTACTACTACTACTACTACTACTACTACTACTACTACTACTACTACTACTACTACTACTACTACTACTACTACTACTACTACTACTACTACTACTACTACTACTACTACTACTACTACTACTACTACTACTACTACTACTACTACTACTACTACTACTACTACTACTACTACTACTACTACTACTACTACTACTACTACTACTACTACTACTACTACTACTACTACTACTACTACTACTACTACTACTACTACTACTACTACTACTACTACTACTACTACTACTACTACTACTACTACTACTACTCTACTACTACTACTACTACTACTACTACTACTACTACTACTACTACTACTACTACTACTACTACTACTACTACTACTACTACTACTACTACTACTACTACTACTACTACTACTACTACTACTACTACTACTACTACTACTACTACTACTACTACTACTACTACTACTACTACTACTACTACTACTACTACTACTACTACTACTACTACTACTACTACTACTACTACTACTACTACTACTACTACTACTACTACTACTACTACTACTACTACTACTACTACTACTACTACTACTACTACTACTACTACTACTACTACTACTACTACTACTACTACTACTACTACTACTACTACTACTACTACTACTACTACTACTACTACTACTACTACTACTACTACTACTACTACTACTACTACTACTACTACTACTACTACTACTACTACTACTACTACTACTACTACTACTACTACTACTACTACTACTACTACTACTACCTACTACTACTACTACTACTACTACTACTACTACTACTACTACTACTACTACTACTACTACTACTACTACTACTACTACTACTACTACTACTACTACTACTACTACTACTACTACTACTACTACTACTACTACTACTACTACTACTACTACTACTACTACTACTACTACTACTACTACTACTACTACTACTACTGTATGCGCATTTCCATATATAGCCTGCTCAGTGTGTGTGTGTGTGTTACAGGCGTGTACAAGGAGATAGGACTCTGGATGTACGACGTGCTTATTGATCTCAGGGGCGTCACATCCATGTACAGCATCGATGTACGTTGATTCCCTTTACTATAAAATTCCTGCCTCCACACACACATACATACATACACACACACACACACACACACACACGCACCACCCCCCCCCCTACTCCCCCCACACACACACACACCAATGACCCAAATGCGAATCCCGGTGTGGGCAATATAGAAGTGATAAAATTGTAACTGTTCATCTGAGCAGTATTATATGATTTGCTCTGGTGGTTCAGTGTTTGTTTAGTTCTCCCACCCCTCCTCCCTTGGGTGGTTATCCAAGTCTGCCGTATTTTGCCAATGGGGGATGGGTGTATATCACGTGACATTTATTGTTCATTCTCGATAGATCTGGTGGTTCAGTGTTCATTTAGGTTCCCACACCTCTTTCCTGGAGTGGTTATCCCCGTCTGTCACATCGCCAGTGGTAGGTGCAGGGTCTACGTTTTAAAGTTCTTTTTTTTTTTGGTGAATTAAACCAAAATCTTTAATTAATCGCCTTTAAGATGTATTTTGTATTTTGATGCGTTGCAGGTGAACAATAAGCCTCTATCTATTTTGTGCATTAATGTCGTCATTAAGAAATCGGTTCTTGCTTATTTTAAAGGTTGGTTTTTGTTGTTTCCTACTCTAATAAATGTGTCTGCAGTTCGATTCTGACATTGTGTTGGGAGCCAACTTAAGTCTGAATAATCTGCTGGACATATTCGTACGCGCGGGATCAGAGGTGAACTACTTCCTCCCTTTTGCCAACCATACCAAGATGATCGCAAGCACCTCCGTCAGAAATGTGAGTCTGGGGCCCTATGTAATCATTTTTGTTGCTGGTGGTGGTAGTGATGTTGCAGTAGTTGTTCTTCTTGCTGTTGTTGGTTGTGGTGGTGGTGGTGGTTTATCCATTGCCTTCTGCAATAGTTGTCAGTGCATGCTAATGCCATGCATATCTCGTGACTTAGTTGTCAGTGCATGCTAATGTCATGCATTTCTCGTGACTTAGCAATCAGTGCTTGCTAATGCCATGCATATCTCGTGACTTAGTTGTCAGTGCATGCTAATGCCATGCATATCTCGTGATTTAGCTGTCAGTGCATGCTAATGCCATGCATATCTCGTGACTTAGCTGTCAGTGCTTGCTAATGTTATGCATATCTCGTGATTTAGTTGTCAGTGCATGCTAATGCCATGCATATCTCGTGATTTAGTTGTCAGTGCATGCTAATGCCATGCATATCTCGTGATTTAGTTGTCAGTGCATGCTAATGCTATGCATATCTCGTCACTTAGTTGTCAGTGCATGCTAATGTCATGCATAGCTCGTGACTTAGCTGTCAGTGCATGCTAATGCCATGCATATCTCGTAACTTAGTTGTCAGTGCACGCTAATGCCATGCATATCTCGTTACTTAGCTGTCTGTGCATGCTAATGCCATGCATATCTCGTGACTTAGCTGTCTGTGCATGCTAATGCCATGCATATCTCGTGACTTAGTTGTAAGTGCGTGCTAATGCAATGAATATCTCGTGACTTAGTTGGCAGTGCATGCTAATGCCATGCATATATCTCGTGACTTAGCTGGCAGTGCATGCTAATGCCATGCATATCTCGTGACTTAGCTGTCAGTGCTTGCTAATGCCATGCATATCTCGTGACTTAGCTGGCAGTGCATGCTAATGCCATGCATATCTCGAGACTTAGCTGGCAGTGCTTGCTAATGCCATGCATATCTCGTGACTTAGTTGTCAGTGCATGCTAATGCCATGCATATATCTCGTGACTTAGCTGGCAGTGCATGCTAATGCCATGCATATATGTCGTGACTTAGCTAGCAGTGCATGCTAATGCAATGCATATCTCGTGACTTAGCTGGCAGTGCATGCTAATGCCATGCATATATCTCGTGACTTAGCTGGCAGTGCATGCTAATGCCATGCATATATCTTGTGACTTAGCTGGCAGTGCATGCTAATGCCATGCATATATCTCGTGACTTAGCTGGCAGTACATGCTAATGCCATGCATATATCTCGTGACTTAGCTGGCAGTGCATGCTAATGCCATGCATATATCTCGTGACTTAGCTGGCAGTGCATGCTAATGCCATGCATATATCTCGTGACTTCCGTGACATAGCTGGCAGTGCATGCTAATGCCATGCATATATCTCGTGACTTAGCTGTCAGTGCATGCAAATGCCATGCATATATCTCGTGACTTAGCTGTCAGTGCATGCTAATGCCATGCATATATCTCGTGACTTAGCGGGCAGTGCATGCTAATGCCATGCATATATCTCGTGACTTAGCTGGCATTGCATGCTAATGCCATGCTTATCTCGTGACTTAGCAGCTGGCAGTGCATGCTAATGCCATGCAAATATCTCGTGACTTAGCTGGCAGTGCATGCTAATGTCATGCATATATCTCGTGACTTAGCTGGCAGTGCTTGCTAATGCCATGCATATATCTCGTGACTTAGCTGTCAGTGCATGCTAATGTCATGCATATATCTCGTGACTTAGCTGGCAGTGCATGCTAATGCCATGCATATATCTCGTGACTTAGCTTGCAGTGCATGCTAAATTCCCCAAACCCGGGACAGTACACATTCAAGCCAACTTGATTTCCTTCTCTACGTCACAATACGAAAAACCGGTTTTGTCGGTTGACCTCCGATTTAGATTTTCACCACAGGCGCTTACATTCGCTAACACAGGTATCACCATAAACGTGACTAGGGTTAAATTTGCTTCAAAAATATTATGTGAGATCCACTTTAGAAGTCTGTCGGTCTCACCTCACAGATCAATAGGATGAGTACAACAGTTTTTACAAGTTTTCTGCACCCCGCCCCCCCCCCTGCCACTTTTACTCCCCGCTCCCACCTCTGTTTAGGTGTATTGGTAAGTATGAATGGAAGCCGATATCATTACAGTAGGTGTGTGTTTTGTCCGTGTACAGGTGGGGTGCTGGGCTGGTAACTTGATGCTGAAGCACAAACACCCTGACTTTCCCTCTGATGTCTTCTGCATGTTGGAGACCGTTGGCACCAAGCTGTTGCTAGGTAAATACTACCCACTTACCATACCATACACCAAGCTGTTGCTAGGTAAAAACTACACACTTAACCCACCTCACACCAAGCTGTTGCTAGGTAAATATTATCCACTTACCCTACCACACACCAAGCTGTTGTAAGGTAAATACTGCCCACTTACCCTACCACACACCAAGCTGTTGTAAGGTAAATACTACCCACTTACCCTACCAAACACCAAGGTGTTGCTAGGTAAATACTGCCCACTTACCCTACCACACACCAAGCTGTTGCTAGGTAAATACTACACACTTACCCTACCAACACCAAGCTGTTGCTAGGTAAATACTGCCCACTTACCCTACCACACACCAAGCTGTTGCTAGGTAAATATTACACACTTACCCTACCACACACCAAGCTGTTGCTAGGTAAATACTGCCCACTTACCCTACCAAACACCAAGCTGTTGCTAGGTAAATACTACACACTTACCCTACCAAACACCAAGCTGTTGCTAGGTATATATTACACACTTACCCTACCAAACACCAAGCTGTTGCTAGGTAAATACTACACACTTACCCTACCACACACCAAGCTGTTGCTAGGTAAATACTACACACTTACCCTATCAAACACCAAGCTGTTGCTAGGTAAATACTACACACTTACCCTACCACACACCAAGCTGTTGCTAGGTAAATACTGCACACTTACCCTACCACACACCAAGCTGTTGCTAGGTAAATACTACACACTTACCCTACCACACACCAAGCTGTTGCTAGGTAGTCTAAATACTACCCACTTACCCTACCAATCACCAAGCTGTTGCTAGGTAAATACTACACACTTACCCTACCACACACCAAGCTGTTGCTAGGTATATACTACACACTTACCCTACCAAACACCAAGCTGTTGCTAGGTAAATACTACACACTTACCCTACCACACACCAAGCTGTTGCTAGGTAAATACTGCCCACTTACCCTACCACACACCAAGCTGTTGCTAGGTAAATATTACACACTTACCCTACCATACACCAAGCTGTTGCTAGGTGAATACTACACACTTACCCTACCAAACACCAAGCTGTTGCTAGGTGAATACTGCCCACTTACCCTACCACACACCAAGCTGTTGCTAGGTAAATACTACACACTTACCCTA